>OY728166.1:1224280880-1225530880 GCA_963277665.1 Viscum album | reverse complement strand
AACCAAAAACAGCTTCATTAATATAAGTTAATATACACCAGCAGTGTGTTTCGTGAGAATAATAAAGTGTGTAATTAAGAAACAAAAAATCATGTTCCAAGTGTTTATGCACCAACCAACCAGATATGAACTCCGGTTTTACTTACATCGACTCTATTTCATATGATTGTACATAATTGGAGTCATGATCTTGCGTCGATCCTAAGGCCACATCATATGTGTCTAAGTAGCCACAATTATAACATGTCATGGGTTGGGACATATTATTTCCAATCCCCAACACTGTCATATGTTAGAACAAAGAACTGTCATTTCCTAAAACTACCCCATGTCTGGCCACATGGCCATTATATCCTAACATTATGCCTTGGGTTGTGCAACAAGGTTTTTGTATCCCTAACCAATATATTTTTCCACCATATTCATCATCACATATAACTTATTATCCTCCTATAAGAGTTAACAAATCCATAATTATCCACCCATCACTATCAATTATAATTAAAACCTCTATAGGCTATACCTCCATACACAACATAGAATAACACAACTAGGAACAACATAACATATGATAGTCATGAGATATATATATATATATAAAACCATGCAATAAAACTCAATCATGGTCTCAAATAAAATTATTAAATACCCTTATATCATTCAAATAATCCTATAAATGGCTCAATATGGTATGAAAGTTCCTACCTTTATCACAACAAATCATTGTTCTAATATCTATCGAGGAATGAAACCTGAATCACACATGTGAACTAATATGCACTAGAAAAAGCCCCAAACCGTCATCATATAGTCCATAGATTTATAATTATCGGGATAGGTTATGGTTATAATGCAATCCACATAAACATACCAAAATAAATTCACCATCGATTGTAGATATAAGCGCGAGCAATGAAAAGGACATCAAATCCTGTAATCCAACACTGATCTATCAATCAATTATGAATACCCCATTAGATTCCAATGTGTATTGATAGTTCAAGCCAACATAGATTGAATGTATAATCAATTACAGAAAAAGAAGGAGAAAGGGCGTTAGAATAGATATATATTTCCATAATTGTCACCAATGGGTCGATCCACACTATTAAACGCCTTAGATTATTTGGATTTTTATGGTGGAGGGAGGGGTACTACCATCAATCACCATTGGAGTCCCTTCGTTTGATATCCCTATGAGTATGAGGGATAACGTGGGGTTTTGAGGGGTTTCAAGATTACATTACAATTTTCAAATTAATTAATACTCTTTAAATTGTTTCCCCAACCATTTGATAATCATGTGAGTCATTTTTCTTCTTTTGGAAATCCCAATGGTTTCCCCACATTGTTTTTTAAATCAATCCACCAATAGTTATTTCACCTCTATAATTTGATACAAGGTTTTAAAGGAAATGTTCCATTGTCATATCTAATTGACTAAAAATAAGTACTTTCACATGGTGCTTCTCCAAAAAAGACACACTATTTCTGGGGGATATTCTCTTGATTTCCCCTAACCATGCACCATCTATGATTATCCATTAAGGCCTTTAAAAACCACTACTACCAATCTTAAGGTGCCTAAAAAATTACTCAAGAAAATCATAACTCTTAAAGACTTATAGATTGAATAAAATTAAGGCATAAAGTACCAAAAAAACTATAGAATGTTACTCTTTTTTTTGGAAAATCATTGACTGGATGACATATGTTATTTTTAATTATGAATTTACACTATCATTTTTTGATAGTAAGTAATTTATTTTATTAACTATACATATATTTTTATTTCTACTTTTATGGATTCTATATTATGAACATGATCTATAGAGTCTATAACCTTACAACAGGTACAATCATCGTGGAATCACTTGAATAGTTTTTGTTATAATTTTTTACATGGTTTAGTGGAATAATTTTAACTAGGTTATGAGTTATTTAGGGTATATATAACCCATTATCACACCACCAAGACTATTGAAATCACTACATTCCATGAATATGTTAAGGAAGAGAGACATAGACTAGTGGTGATTTCATATATGGTACATTGATATGCGGTATATACATGTGGTTTCATGATTATAGTTGAATCCATGATGCACATGCATCTATTAGAACAACTATATTATGATCACAAGTACCACATGGGGAAACTATTGTATATGAAACAACATGGATGTGACTATATTGACTTAGTAATCAATATTAACATTTCTAAATACCTATTTTATGAACTAAAATGTGATGAATTATTTTTTTACAAGATGCTCATATCATATTCGTACTATACATCTATGCCCCATATATGGATTTGTATTTGACCAGAGCTAGTTATTTTTTTATTTGAAGTGCTGCATCATCCATTAAATAAGATATATCTTTAGTGATATTTCACATGATTATAATACCTATGTTGATGTACCACTGGGTTATGAGCATGATACATACCTGTAAAATGATGATTTCCCACATGGGGAGGATGTCAAATATAATAATCTGAATACTCTTTAACATACTACTATATATGATCCACAACCTTGTTACAGTCCTCATGTTATATCTTTAACTCAACATATAGATATTCCAAATTTATATGTTATGAAACAAGCTATGCTAACAGGGAGTCATGAAACATCTAATTGTGATTTTCTTATTTATTCCCTTAATTTATTATAGATATATGTATTGTTACCTAGTGAATGAGATATATGTAATTCTAATTTTTTTTTCAAGTGAGAAGATTCTCATGGAAAAACAACTATCCTCTCTCAATGTGGGATATAGTTCAATCCATTAGAATTCTTATTCTGATATGGGAGAGAGTTTTAGAAATCAACCATTTCCGTCCATGTAAAATAGGGTACATAAAATGGTACTTTAGATCCATATCTTATCTCATATGATGATATAGAGGTAACTATAATAGATACTACACAATGGATGCATATTCTTGAGCAAGAGCATTGTTGGATACAACAAGGGAGAATTACCTATAAACCTAGAGGGGGTAAAAAAGATCATCAAAGACAATGACACATACAATGGGGGTACTTTTTCAATTATTCATAAATTTTGAACTCAATTCTATGTTATATTTCATATCAAATTTACATGCATGTTAATTAAAAAAATAACAATTTATAATTACTTAATAGAATATATTATTAATCAATTATTTATTTATTAATTCATGTAATTAGTAAATAATAATATAACTATTGCCTAATTAATAAATTAATTAAGATATTTAAATAATAATAACATATTAATTTTATCTATAAATGAATAACTAATTTCTATAATTAGTAATTTATTGACATACTTATTAAATACAAAAAAAATTAAAATTTAATTATAATAATTAAAAATATAATTAAGAGTAAATAATTATATTTTTAATATATGTTATAATTTAATTATAAATAATACTAATGATTATAATAGATAATAAAATAGAAACAGAATTAATGATAAAATTAAAAATTAATTAAATTAACAAATTTTTGAATAATAGTAATTTTATTTGTGAATTATATTAAATATGCCATTAACAAAATTTTTGATAAATAAGAAATTTATTAAATATATTATTAAATATAAATTTTTTATATTAATTACTTATTTCGTTAATATTTTTTAAATATATTAATAACTTAATTGTTATTATTATTATTTATACTCTAAATTACTAATTATATTATTAATTGAAAATTATATGAAATTATTTTCTTAATTATATATTTATTTTAAGATGTTATTTATTTAAATTGTTTATATTTCGAAATAGTTTTTCCCTTACCCCCTTATTATAATTTTTTATAACACGAAATAAACTCAATATTTGTTTCCTCTATTGATTTATAAACAAAATTTTTACTAGACCTATATATGCCATAAAAATATTCCTTTTTATTTAAATTAATTTTATAATTATTTTTTTTGATTTATTAGGTCAGATACATGGGCTATTATTGGCCTCTCTACCATTAGACCGCTTCATATGTTTCACTAGGAGACTTTATATAAGATTTTAACTATGCATGATCAAGTGTCACTCAGTCATTACAATTTTATTTCCTTTGATGGTTGATCCTAACCAGAATCTCCTAACCAATGGGTATCGGGTCATTACCAAAGATTTGGGATCCTTTAAATTAATAATATCTTCAATAGATTTTGTCACATGCACCACCAAACTAAAAGGAATCAAAAATATATATATATGTTATAAATATTAAATATGGCCTCTAAAACTATGCATTGAATTAGTAGGTGTGAATATGAGTAACCAAATTAAGAAATATATTAATATATATTTATAATTTAAGGTTATTTCATACAAATCTACATAACTCATTATTTAGTTTAAGAATCTCTATTTTTATGTGGTGCACTTTTTATAAAATAAACCTAATTATATTATTTTTAAGAGATTCTATCCATACAAAAATAATATTTATTTATTAATTCTAAATTCATTAGTGTTTTATGAAAATTCTGAATAAGAACACATAGTATTATAGAAAATTATTTTCTTATAAAAACTATTTTTTTTCTATGGTACATAATTTTATTAAAAAGTTAAATTAAAATATATTATAATGTTAAATTGAAAAAATAAACATCATTTTTGGATTTATAATAAATATATTATATAAAGATAATTTTTTTGACTACATCTAAAAGTATTGATTTTAAGTGATTGGTAAAAATAATACTTTTCAAATATCATGAATTTTTTGAAATTATAATTATATACGTATGAATTGGAAAAAATTAATCATTTATCTATGACCAAATACTTATATATATGTTAATTTTTTAAATTTCAAATTGGTGGTTTAATTTAAAAACACTTATTTGAAATTTTAGAACATAGGTTATATTTTTAAATTTTTTTATATAAATTATTAATTTAGTATTTTAAAATTAATGTTTTTCACTTTTAGATATTTAATAATAAAAAATAAATTTGAAATTTGAAATCAATAGAACCAAATTATATAATAAGAGCTATTTTGGGTCATAAATAATTAATTTTCAAGGTAAAATCAAGTTACCTTGGTAAGAACCGAATTGGATAAAATGTGTAACCTAAGAGGTAACGAGCCTAACATGTTTATTTTTTTAATTAGGTGTGTTAGGTTGTTAATGATCTAATATATTCACCAACAAATTATTTATCAATTTTTCAGTGACTTTCCTGAGTGTGAGTTCCTATTATTGTAATGTTTTGGTTATCTACAAAAATTGCATCACTTTTCACCATTAAAAGGGGCTCTCCTATACTCACATCCCCCATACCAAAACCCACCAGGATTTTGATAAAGAATAAAAAAAATACACATCATTACTATACACCTTAATTAGTTTTAGTCTTCTTAAAAGAAATTCCCTCAATCGATTAACCCCCTGTAGGAGGAGATAATTCAATAACATATGTGTAAGAACGTAACCTCTATTTCAATTTTGAATATCTTTTATGTGGTCATGCTTTTTGAAATTTTATTTAACCATATTAAAATGATGAAATTAGTATCATTGGTATTATTATATGTTATTATAATGATGGTAGAAAAAATAACCCTAATTTTCAATTTATCTTTATGAAAAACAATAAATGTGTATTGTGTGTGTGTGATGACTGCCAACTATATGAATAAATGAATTAGTTTTTCATTATTTCCGTCTGAGGATATATATATATATAAGGTCTTTTTAAATGATAAAGATGTTTTTTATATGAATAATGGTTTTTAATTCTACTTTAATACCATTTTTAATTATATGAACAACAAAAAACTGTTATACAATTAACTATCGTAAACAAGAGAACTAAGGAAATTTTTTTTCCAATGAGACTATACCCGAGTGGTACAAGCTCCTGCTTGGCAGCCAAATGACATAGGAATGTATCTGGGTAGTGGTGAATTTCTTGGGTACTATAGAAGTACTATATTATTTATTTTAATAGTAACTATGTGATATTATATAGAAATCATAAATATTCATCTGATTTGTACCTTCAGGCCCCCGGTTTGGCCTACAGTTCTCAGGGTCATTGGACTACTAAAGTCTTTGTGCCACTAAGACTTAGGGACACAAAAAAAGGCTTACAGGCCATAGGGACATTAGGTCACCAAGGTACGTTAGGCCACAAATAACCAAAAAGATGCTTAGGTAGACCATAGAGTAGTAGGGACCGAAAGAGGATTCAGAGCAAGTAACATCCACCAGAGAAGAAGCTAATCATAATGGAATAGTGAAAGGGTATGTAAGATTCCATTGATACCAAGAACCGTGCGCCTCTTCATCAGGAAATTATTGTTGACCATCCATAAGAGGAGGGGATATAGGTGCCTTCAAATATGAATTCTGATGGGGAGGGCCAGTTTAAAAATCTTAGTTAGGTCTTGGGCCATAAAACATCTTATAATAAGCCTTGTTCTTCTTAGACATTAGGTCATGCACGAGCCTTGTGACCCTGGGACTACATGTTATGAAAGTTTTCCCCTCCTCTCTTCAAAGGGTTATTATCCAAAAAATTAATACAAATAAAAGGGCTTCATCCATTCAGTGTAAATAGAAAAAAAATTATTCATACTGTGAAATTTTTAAATATCCATCACTTCCACTAATAGTTGTTTTTAACTATTTTATATAAAACTAATAAATAGTAAATTATATAATTATGATATTTGTATATGGATATCATAACCTAATCACACCATAATCATCCATTAATCATGTAATGTTCATGTTTTAGTGAGTTTGATCATATACTGGGAAAATTCTATTAAATTATATCTAGATGATTATGAAAACCAAATAACTAATATAATATGCCTTAATTATGTATATATATATTTATGTTTATGTTATTGGGTGGATCCATCAATATTTAACTCATAAATTAAGAAAAAAACCTACATAGACTAAAAATAACAGAAATTTCTAGTTGGCGATTTTATCTTCTAGGATGAAGACTAAAGTACTCATGAATAGAAATTTAATCTTCATAAATAATTATAAATCATTCCTTTTTTCAACATTAATCTTTTTGGAATGATGAAAATTTTAATGTGATTAAATAAAGACACTATACTTATGAAACTTTTATAAACCATTAAAATTATAAACACTCGAGGGGGGAAAATAAGTAAAAGTTAACTAATATATATATAGATTGATTATAAAAAATAATTTTAAACTATTATAGTTATAAAAACAGTTATTATTTATAAAATTAATAATTATAATTTAGAAATCTAGAATTTTTTATGCATGTTTAAGAAGAATTGGGACCTAAGTATGTGTCTACATTTCAAATTCCTCTCTTTGAGTATTGTTTTGTATTATGATCATAATTTATTATTTGTTCCTTATATGCTACTGAAATGAGTGATCATATCATAATATACCTTTTATTAATTCGAATTTTTATACAATTTAAATCTCAATTTTTCAATAGTTTTTTTAAAGGCTCATTATGTTTTAAGGTTTTTTTCAACTCAATTCTTATTTATTGTGTTATACTTTTTTCTTGAACATAATTTATATAAGTTGGTAAATTATGTAATATAATTATATTATATGGTATTTTTTATTAACATTTTGATATTTAAATTTAAAACACATAAATACCAATTTCAAAAGTTTTTTACTTCATGACCTATATTGTTAGTAAGTGACTTTGGAAAATCAAATCTCTTTATTTCATTTGTATTCTTTTTTTGAACTTTAACCTTCATTATTAACATTATAAATTGATATCCCATTTTTATGATTATCGTTTTAATATTTATTTATAGAATATATATTTTCAATCATAGAATCCTAATATATTGTTTTTTCATATTAAGGTATAATGTTATCAATAACTAACTTCCATCTCTTAATTTTATCTTTGTTTAAATTACATATTTTCTTCCCTCCAATGTTCACCATGTCTTTTTGTAAATCTAATATTTATTATTTTATATTATTTTAATAATTATTTTTAGCACTTTTATAAAAGGAAAATCTAGTACTATATTTATAATATTAATTTTTTTTAAAATAATTTTTCAATTTATTGAACCCTAAATATCATTGATAATATTTGTGATTTGTTAAGGAATCATTTTTATATATTTTTTAAAAGAGAAATTATTTCTAAATGTTCCAAATTTCCATTTTTAAAATAAAATTTCAATGTTTCATCTAACTTATTCATTTTAGTAATATATTAATAAAGATTTCTTTTAACATTTTCCATAGAAAAACATATTTTCTCCTCCTTTTTACTTTTATTTGAAACCTCATGTCAATAATTTTAGGGTTTCTAAAGGAAAAATGATTTTTATCCTATATTTACAAAATATATCTTTTAAAATGATTTCAAAATAACAAGGATATTTATTATGTCCAATGTTATTTTTCCAAAACTCTTCATATAATTTTTAATATAATCCATTTTTATTTGACATATATTATTCTTGATCGATTATTTTTTTCTTCAAAATGCTATCATCCACATTCATTCTAAAGCTATATTATAGAATTTCTTTCTTTTTTGGTTGAATTATCCATTATTGTTTGGTGTATAATCATAATTTCTCAACCAATGACTTTCCTCTATGAATACCTTATTCTTGATTCCTTTGATGGAATGATGCTCTCATAGATTCCATATAATGATAAATTAGGTAAAATTATTTTCCTAGCCACAAACACATTATTTATATGGAGTAAATATAATATTATTTATAATTTAGATTCAAAGGCATTTACAAATAATGTTATTTATTATCATTTGATACTGATTTATTTCTCATTGGTTTACCATGTTTTTATTATTGGTGAAATTATAAATGATTTCCTTTTCTGAATCTATTTGAAAAGCATATAAAACCCATTATTGTTCCATAGGCTCTTTATAATGTATTGAATCAAACGCACTTCTTTCCAGGATTTATTTATGAAATTATTAATAACATAGTTCTTATGGAACTGATATGTATGGATGATGATAGGTGTGTTCCAATTTCTCAAATGCATTGTTTAAGAATTTAGATCTCCTAAAATAGATTTTCAAGAGTACATTTTAGTTTCTCAAAAGTAAGGGAATGACTATGTATATCATGAATATTATGTTCCCATTAATATTATAGGTTCTATATTTTAAAGGTGAATCAATTTATTTTATTCTCATGACTATGTTATTCTCTCATAGATCGTATTTATCATGTTACTATTGTTATTTTTGTCATATTTATTTCATGATTTCTACCATGATTTTGATATAAGATTCATTGGGTAATATTTTCTTTGGTATCTTGGTGAAACTCGTATTCTCTTCTTTTAATCAATTATTTTCATTGATTTTGGTCACTTATGTTTTCCCTTACTAATCATCTTAGAATACATCCTTGTATGTCTCTATTTACCCATTTTTTTTGAAAAGAATACAAATTATAAAATGTTTTTAAGAGTATATTATGTACATAATCAGTGGGAAATGTCGAATACTTGTTTAGTTTTATTATATTTATAATACAGTGAAATAATATCCATTAGTTAGGAACAACACAAATATTTTATTTAGCGTTTTCCCTAATTCTCTAAAACTGTAAACCTAAAAGATAATAGGAAAATATGGTAATGAACATTTTTAATTATGGAATACAGTTATATGATAAATAAAATATTCTTTTATAGTTTGTATTAGAGATGAGTTTAGATAAATTTAGATACTTTGATGTTATATATCAAGGATAATTTAAGAGTTAAGAATTTTATTGTTTTTTGATATGTTATGGTTGATCATAATTTAAAAGGTATAGAAGACACATTAGATTATTTGAGGTAATACCTAATATTATATGGATTAGGATAAGATAAAATTAGTGAAAACCATAAGTGTATGTATAAGAAATAATTTTAAGTATAAGATAACATCCCTAAATTTTAGTAAAGTAGAGATTATGTCGTTTTCCTAGAAATTGCATCCCTATTTAGAAAATACATCGAGATGTAAGATATAGAAAATATGTACATTGGTATAAAAATTCTAAAGGATATATTGTATATTATCTAAATAATCAAATGGAGTTATATAGAGATGATCAACTACACACATAGTTTGACACTCTTGGGGGATATTCTTTGGTCAATCACATTATATTTATGAACCATTATAAAGGATTACATTGCTAATTACAATAAGGGATTAGGTTAAGATGTATGAGAGAAAAAAATTAAAGATACCTAGGTTAAACCAAGAGAGTTATTATAGTTAATAGAGTATAACACACAAAAATAATACATTATTCTAGATGAATATTTATTTGAAATCACATTTATACACACACAAGGACCATAACAGATTAGTGTCATTAGAAACTGATACAAAATAAACTTATTTCAAAATATATCTAAAACATATTCCCTAAATTTCTTTATTGTATTACAATTATAGACATATCAAATCTAAATCCATCCATAAAAACCTAGGGAATGATAACATGTAAAATATGAGCTTATATGCTTAGAAATGGTAAATATGGGAGATGTCAACCATAAGAGAGATTAAGATGATAACAAGGTTATGGTATCCTATATAAGTTAATGTTCACAATGAAACGTTCTCATACCTATTATATATTAGATCATAAATAAAAAATTATAACACTATAAAATTTTAGAATATATTTCTTTTTAAATAAATAGTAACTGTTTGATAGCTTCCATGGCATGCAATACCAATCTTAAAACGATCTTCCCTATATTATATCATAGCTATTAAATTAATGGGTATTAATTGGGTGAAATTTTTAATATATATATATATATATATATATATTTTGTAAATGAAAATTATTTATTAATTCACAATAAATAAGTACTAAATTTCTTTTAAATTTGATTTTATACCTAAAAATGTTTTCTTCAAAAATGAATTTTATTGAATTTTGTGCAAGGAAATTATAAGTAATTCCTAACATATTATGAAATTTTATGTTAGGAAATAAATATTATTTTTTAAATAACTATTCCAATATTATCTAATGAAGATGTTTTGATATTTTTCCTAAAAAGATTTATTTTTATATGAATAGCGAAAAATATAGATTCTTGTAAAACTCTTATTCCATATAATTAAATCAATTAAATTAAAAGTAAAATTATCTTTTTAATTTGATTTTAAATTAACATAAGTATCCTTTATCTATATAAAGCCTAAATTTATAGTTAGTAATTATCAATATACTTGATTTTTGTATGAGTTCAATTTTAAGATCAAAAAATAAATTTTTCTAAAAGCTGTTTATCATTACATTTTACCAATTTGTATTAAAATTAATTTATTAAAATAAAATAAATTTAATCATGAAAATGGGATTCCATATTTTTAATCTTAAGGTACATATTTTTTAAATAGTACCCTTTTATTTTTTGTCATTATGTATAGTAATAATGGTAAATATTTTTAATCTTGAGTAGGCTAAAGTGAGTAAAACTGGGTTAAAACTATAAGATAAGGTCTCGAAATTAACAAAAAAACAAAAATTCCTTCTCTGAATGATATTAATTTTTCAAAATAAATCCTAAATTATATATTTTTTTTCTGATTTTCATTTGATAATGGCATTTAAATTATTTTATGCTATGAAAATTTATAAATGCCGCTCTATTTAATTTAATATATCTAATATATTTTCATTGTTATAAATAGTAGTTATGGAATGCTATAAATGGATATTTTTAATATGAATACATTATTTTAAGTATACTAATTTATTTTAAAATTTCATTTATGATATTATAACCTCCAATTCATACGCAACGCCGATACAGTGCTTTTGCAGCTGTTTAAAAGATCAAGCTATATGATTTTAAAAACATTAAAATTAATATTTTTTATAAGAATTGTGGTAGTAAAAACATTTACTAGGTTATTATAAATTTTAATTTATATTAAATGTGTTTTTATTCAACTTTTAGTTCGATCTTGATGTCTTGGGAGTCAAATTATGAGTTGTCTAAAAATGACTTTAATGATATTTTTTGTTACATTATATTTTGTTCAATGATTTAAAAATCAGAAACGAATTTTAAGAGGAATAATGGAATTTAAAATGATTTAAACACACATTCATAGACAATTTGTTTTCCACCATTCATCTAATAAGTAAATTCTTTTCCCTTAAATGCTAGAAAATTTGTTACCGTGGTTAAGGTTAAAAGGGTCAGAAAGGGGTAAAACAAGATAATGTTTAAAGTTACATCAAAATCTATATTTTTTTTAAATGATGACATGTTTACATTATCAGAATTTTCATATATTTATGTTCTATTTAGAATCATTATACTTTTTAAGGACTTTAATTAAATAATATTTGTAATTACACGTGCGTCCTCTCATCACATATAAAAGGGAACCTTCTATACACATTTATTCACAATTTTTGGGCCTCATATCAGATACGTTACCTTACCTAAAACCATACTAGATTTATTACCTTAATCTTAGAACCCGTTTTTTCTGGTAAGAAAAAGCTTTCAATGATTATGGTTTATTCCAAAGGAGGTCTCTCAAATAAGAGACACTAATCTTAACCGAGCTATTTCAATTTTACTTCTTCTTACACCATCAATAAAACCACTGTATCCATCCTAACATGATTAATAAAATATCATGAATAAAATTATATTTTCTTATAATTATAGTATAGGAATTTTCCACCTCTGTTCCATCAAATCTGAAATGTACATGTCGCTCATGATTATGTCTGGAGTACCACCTCCACATGGTGATATGATTCATTTTACATGAAAATATTAAATGGAAGGTTATCATGAATGATTTAATGTTTATATTTTATATTTATAACATAATTATTATATTTTTATAATACAATACTATCTACCTTTTTTTAATTCATTCCTTTGGAAAATGATTACATCGCTCATGTATATGTGTGGACAACCACTTCCACGAAGAGATGTGGTTCATTTTTCATCTATGAGTTACATTGATGGTAATAAGGATGTATTTAATATATATATATATATATATATATATATATATATATAATTTTTGATTTAAAATTAATCTAGGATGGTGAATTACTATTTACCATTCTTCCATTACATCATTCAAAAAGTGGAAACATCACTCGTGCATATGTACGATCAACCGTCTCCAGAAAGTGATGTAATTAATTTTTTATCACCCCATTATATGAATGATTATAAAAGTTTATATGATGGATAAATAATATACTTATTTCATGATTAATATTTTTTATATAATGAGACCATGACTGATATGTATGTACAGGAACCATCAAACTAAAACATAAATGGATAACAGATCAGTTTTTACAGAAATATTCAATTTAAGTGATAAATGGTTGATATAAAGATAATTTGAAATTATAAAAGAATGTTAAATAATGAGTTATTGATGAATATGGTTATTTAAAATAGTTATAATACATATTTATTTATTATACACAAGATAATAAGAATGACTTGATAAATATTTAGAGACAAATGAAATGACTTGTTATTATGTTATGATAAATCTATATTTATTATTTAATCATATGAACATTTTTAAACATTTAATAAATTATGATAACCATTTTTATAAATATTTATAGATAAAAGGAATGAATTGTTATTGTTTTTTGAATATTTTTTTCCGGTAAAAGTTAATTTTAGTGATTTAGGGAAAAACATTTCATCTTGAATATTACTTTCATACAATAAATGATGATATAGAATTGGAAATGGAACAAAGAACAAATAGAGGATGAAATTGTTCTTATAAAATGGATGAAATCAAGTAATGAAGTAAACTCATATTCTTTAACTTGATGGCAAATGATTAAAAAATGTAATAAAGTGAAAGATTATTTTTTGAGTCTTATGTGGAAAGAATCTATCATCTATCAAGTTATGTTTAGAGAAGTTCATGAGTCTTTTAATGATGTATAATTGTTTTTATATATATTTAATTATTATATAATGGGTTTCCTAATAGTAACATAGATATTAGTTACCATTAAAAACATCACATCTAATTTTATTACTATGTCACCATGCTCTAATTATAGGAAGGGAAAATTAAAATTACTAGGGATAAATTTATATAATGGGGTTAAAATGTAAAAAAGTAATACTTTTTAATATATTTATATCTTTTAAAAAAATTTTGGTATTCAATAACATTCTTGATCCAAAACACTGACCGTAAAACAAACTATGATATATTTAAATTATTCCTTAAATTCATGAGTATGAATAAAATTAACTACACTATAATATATATATATATATATATTAATGAAAGAATCATTATTGATTAATTTGTAATAAATACATTCATAATATTTTAGTAATGAAATTTTTTTCTTAATGAATATGTTTTCTTCAAAAATTGGTTTTATTATATTTTTTCAACAAACATTACAATTAAATTATACCATATTTAGAAATTTGGTTTGAGTAATTACGTAAATTTTTTAAAATCATCTTGATAATATTATATTAGGATAATGTTTTGGAATATTTTTGAAAATATTTATTTGAAAGTGAATACTGCAAATACAGATTTTTTTAAAACTCTCATTTCGTTACATTAATTCATGTAAGTAAAAACCCCCAATATGAATATAATTTTACCATAAAGTAAAATATATATAATTTAATTATAAATTATCAAATTCATTAGAAACTAATGCAAATTATAATTGATTTTTGTATAAGTTTATTACGGAATAAAACACATTTTTCTAAATTTGAATCATTGTGTTTTATGTTTTTTTAAATTTTATTTCAATCATTTCTAGAAATATAATTTTTATAATATATTAAATATTTTTAATAAAGATTTTAAAATTTGGTAAATATATCCCTTGTATTTTTAGTGATTATAAATAACAACTGTGGTAAACAATTGTCACATCTATAAGGGTAAAAGAGGTATAAAGATTTATAAAAAATAAAATAATGTCTAAAAATTGAACAAAAAGCTAAAATTACATCATTTTATAAGATCAAGTATACTATATACATCATTATATAAAATATATGAAAATTTAGTTCCATTTTACTTTGATAATTACATTTATATTATTTAAAGTTAAGAAATTTACAAAATGTCACTCACTTTTATTTAATATCAAAAATATTTTTTCAATAGGATAAAAAGAATTTATTTTCAATTTAAAGTGGTTAATTTTAATATTATTAAATTAATTTTAGGAAATTAATTTATTTTATTTTATAGTGATATTATAATTACCTTAAAAAATTATGCAACACCGATACTGTTCTTTCCAAAGTTGTAGAAAACTCAAGTTAACCGATTTTAAAAAAAACAAAATAAATATGTTTTGGTTGAAATGTTCAATGAAAAAAACATAATAAGTAATTAAAAAGTAAAAATTATTTTAATTTTTTTTATATTATACTTCATTTAATTTATTGATTTATTTTAAGTCAAATTAATTTAATAGCTCAAAAAATGAATTTAGTTATATTTTAGGATAAATAATATTTTATGAAATAATTTAAAAAGAAAAAAAACCATCAAAAGATGATATGTGAAATGATATGCTTTTTAATTTTTTTATACGTGGAAAGTTTTTTCCACTTTTTAAATTAGATGTAAATTAATTACACTTAGGCTAAAATAAAAGTTACCAAAGTTTAGGTTTAAATGATATATGGATGGGGTTAAAAATGTATATGGTATAAAATATCCCAAAAACCTCTCTAAATTTTATAGTATGACGACATTAAAACTTATACTATTTTTATTATAAATAATATCCATTTGGAATCATTATACTTTATAAATACAATAATTATATTTTAATCTTTTATGTAATCCAAAGTGTGTCCTCTCCTCCCTTATAAAAGGGAATATCCTCTCCTACCTTATTCATAGATTATGGGGCTTCTATCCTAGCATTGGACTACCCTAATAAGTTTCTAAATTATTTAAATTAATCATATATCCAGTATTCTTCTCATAAGATAAATATTTCATGTATTAAGGTGTAGGCCAAAGGTGATCTCGCAAAGAAGGGGTATAAATCTTAACCGTGCTCATTCAATTTTATTTCCTCTTCAACCATCCATAAAACAATTTTGTATTTTTTAAAGTGATGAAAATAGTATAATAATTATACTAAGGATTTATTATGATTATTTCACAACAATGTTGTACCATATTTCAATCAGATGGGGAATGAATGTACCAATCAAGCGTAGGTATAGACTACTACCTCAACACAACGATATGATTTATTTCCCATCACCATATTTCAGGGATAATTATTAAGAAATATTTAATGTTAATATATTATATTTATTAAATAAATATTATTATCTATCTATTATATATTATGTACCTTCATACATTCCCATCCATTGGAAAATGAAAATGTCGATTGTTCGTACATGTGAACTACACCACCACAGAAAAATGAGATTTATTTTTTATTTCAAATTTACATGGTTAGTAATAATGACAGATTTAATGAATATATAATATTTTATTGAAATTATAATTATTCTATAATTTTGAAATATTTTCCAGCTTAATTTTATTCCATCCATTAAAAAGTGACAACATCAATACTTTGTATATAAGAAGTTCCATCTCCGTAATGTGATGCAACTACGTTTTCATCACCGTTTTATATGAATGGTTATAATATTTTATAAGATTAATAAGAAGAAAACTTTTCTAATGTTAAATATTCTATAGTTTATGAAACCATATCTAAGGTATAAGAACCAAAATAATTAAATAGAATCATGCATGGAAAACATACCCGTTTTCAACAGAATATTCATTTTAATGAAGAAATTGTCAACTAAAAGGATAATTGGAAAGTATAATGGAAGGATAAATTTTAATTTATATATTAATATGGTTCTTTAATATATTTATAATATATATTTATTAATTACATAGGATATTTGAATGTTTTCAAAGAAATATGGATGTTTAGGTTAGAATTTCACATCTCACTTTTATTTTATTGAGACATATTCCATATTCACCAATTTTTTTCATTCATTTGGTTTATATAATTACACATTGATTTCTTATATAATGAATATTTTTATAATTATAAGTTAAAATTTCTCTATTTTTATTATACATTTCATGGGGGTTATGTTCCAAAAGATACCAAATTAATAAGGGATTTATGTTTCAATATTATTTTAATCACGATTGTTTATGATTTAATTCTCATTAAGGGTAATTACATGAATATTTTCCTTATGACCCATACCTTTAATTATAATCTTATTTAATAGTGATTTTTATGTATTAATTCTATTTTACACTCATTTATACTTAAAATGATTGTGAAAAGTTTTTAATGAAAATCCAACTTTATTTCCTCTCTGGTCTATCAAAATTTTCTTCTATGTACATAAATAAAAAAATTGTTTTATTAATGTTATTAAATATACTTTATATTTATTAAAAATATAATATTCACTAAATTACAATTTATTTATAATGGATTAAATATTTATATTTCTAAATGGTTTCTAAACAAGTAATTTTTAAATTTCAAAAAAGTGAGGAAAGAATGTTTTGTTTTAACATATATGTAATGACTAAATTTTTATATCATAATCACTATTAAATAATCTGAAAAATACACTTCATGTTTTAATAGTTATTTTAAATGAAATATATCTTCTCAGTATTCATGAAATTTTTAGAAACCAATATTTTCTCATGTTTTCAACTAATGTCCCAAATGATATTTTAAAGGTATTATTAATCTATATCATCATTATTTAAGGGTTTTTATGATTAACTGGGTACATGATCTTATAATACCGTCTCATTTATTTCATATAACATATGATGATCTTGATGATTTTAGTATGATTTTATGAAACTCATTTATCTCCCATGAGTTAATAATGTTCTAACAAAACCAGTAGGAAACCTTTTTATTTAACCTGGGTTAAGATTGGATAAACTGATGAAATGATTATGAAAACCATTTCCCTTACACAAGTTATGATATGATGATATGAATAATTTTTCATGAACTTGTGAAAACATATATATGTTTATCAATATGTGATTAGTGGTCTTGAAATTGTATATTTGTTTAATGATTGGAGTAAATATGGATATCACATGATATAATATGGTCTGGAATTGGGATCAAAGAGTGTTCAATATGGTAATCCCTTCACTATGATAATCATGGGGGTAAAATATTTCTAAGGAAATGATGGAATGAGGAATAACCAAAATCCACTATGATAACATTATAAGTGCCCCTTGAGTAATGTAATGATTTTGTATTCTTATGTATATACCATGAAATTATTTCTTATATAAAAAAGATATGATATCACTTCTCATGATTGATTATTGAGGATTCCAAAATTTTATTACTTTTCTCTTTTTATATAAAAAACCTTATGCCATGAGTCATGATTAAATATATTTGACCGATTCAATACTATTATTTTATTTGATGATCATGTTCTCATACACTTATACTTGTATTTGGCTCACTCATGACCAATGATAGATATGTCCTATTTTATCCCTTAATGATAATCTAATCTCATCCATTATTATTTTTACATTCCTCAAGTTATAGATAAATATTTTAAATAGTGTATGTATAAGAAGTGTTCTCTGTGAAGATATTTTTGGGAGATGTTGAAGGTCATTCAAAAAAAATAGATGATTGTTTCTCAAGTCTCCAAAGACACTAAACTGTTATATATTTCATGCATGTTATTTTAAAATTAATTTAATATTCATTAATAAATATATTAATTTCTCAAGTCACCTAAAAAAGAAAGTCACAACTAGAAGATTAATTAATAAGGGTGTTAATGAAATAATCATCATTCAATAATCATAAAACTGGTATGTGGTATCATAATCATATGAAATGAAAATCTTTTTAACATATACATTCACAATCACATTCACTAAAAATCTTGTGAACATATCTAGAAGCGATCATACTCCCAAATAAAAATGCGAACATAGCTGTTTACAATTTTTTCCCTGAATAATATTTTGAGAATACCATGAAGAAATAAAACTCACACATTAAAATGTAAACAAATCTATTGATAATCATGTCCATGTGATGGAAAAAATCCCTCTTGATGATTATTTTGGGTTGATTATATTTTTTGTTATGGTTTGATGTTTTCGAAGAATGTTGTTTTTTATAACAGTTTCAAAGTATCTTGTGTTTTAGGTGTACTTATCTAATAATAAGAGTTGGTGAAATTGTACTAAAGGATCATGCAGAGTGTAAATGTCCTAAAGGTTCATGTATAGTGTGAATTACCTAAAATATCAGGAATACCACATAAATTCTAAAGGACCACAAATTGTAATTTTTTTTAAAAAGGGTTGATATATCAAGATTGTGATTGCAAGAGTTGAATGTAATCAGGAAATCACATCATCCAATACTTATACATTCATTATTACCTCAGAATGAGATCATGTGATTAAATCAATTACGTTGTAAAATTTTCAAGGGATTTCATGAAGGGTTCACCTGAAGAACATGATAGAAAATATGATGGAAATAATGGAGACTTATCACATTCTTTCAATGCCACATTAAAACATCATTGTATTTGGATATCATGGTAGGGTTTTGTAAAGTGATAAAATACAATTTCACTGACATCATGATTTTCATTGGATCTCAAGATGGGATGACACGAAACTCATGAATATAGTATCACTATTTATTATGTGATTTCAAATTGAACTCATGATGGAGTCAAGAAAGGTTCTTGTGAAATGTGGAATGTGATCAGACAAAGTGTGTGAGACATGTGGAAGGTAATCATGTGAAACACTAGTGACATGAGAAAGGTGATCACATGAATTTCTTGCAAAATGCGAAAGTTTATCACATAAAGCACTTTGGATATGAGACACATCCTAGAGGTATACGGTGACTTCAAGAACTGACCACATGATGAGTTTAAGGATGAATTATTAAGTGGTGTAATTGATAGATAATTTTTTTAATTTTATCATCTCTGTGTTATACCTATAAATACCACTTAACCCCTCCTCATAAGCTTGATTTTTTATTATATTTTTTGATATGAAGAAAATCATTGGGGGGTGGGGGGTGAGTAAAATGAGTTTATATGATTGAAGTCTTATAAGTGGTCCAAATAAGAAGAACAAGGTATTAGGTGGAAGTCAAAAGATATGTATAAACTAAATAATTTCTCATGATCCATGTAATTAGTAGAGTGATCCTGATAAAGGATATTGGGAAGTAGTGTAAGTGCTCAGTGTTTCATGCATAAGAAGACCACTTTGCATCACATGATCCGCATAATCTGAACATGATCTTATTATAGAGTCATGAGAAGCATGTGATTAAAGTAGAGATTTAGGAAGTGGACTTACAATGGGGTTTGGATAAAGGGTTATTTCCTATGGATCACATAATCTAAGATGAACTGACTCATGAAGAGGTGGTTTCCATCTAATTTATGATAATAGAGAATAAAGACATAAACAAGTGTGAATCAACTCAGAACTTATCATCAGAAGATTATACTAGAGGATCTGTGTGTTCACTTCAGTAGAAGGAATATTTAGATTTCAAATTGTGAATGGTTATAAATTAGGAGGGATATTGAGTCCACTATAAACCTTGTAACAATAGTATGCTTTTGTGGATTTGGTACATCATCACATTGCCTTTATATACTACTTGGAAATACACCAGTGACTTTGAACAATGTAATATTTTGGTAACTTATGCATGATTTAATTTCTATTAATTCAATATTATGGGAAGAAGATATAGAATAAAGTTTTTATGAATGATGAAACAAGATCCAAAGGGACCATTTTTTAATCATTCATACCCGAATTAAATCCATATATCTGGGTATTTAACCTGGTTGGGATAATAATTCGTCTTAGAGTAAAGGGTTAAGTTTTGAGTTTCTCCCTCAATAGAACCTATTGAAATTTTTAATCGATGGAATTAATTTTCATCTCTGGAAGAATAAGATTTAGCACTACTTCTGATCATTAGGTATGGATTATATTATAGTGTAAATTCATGGTATTTCTATAATAATGGATAATATATCATTATAAAAAAATATCTACGATAATTAGATGCATATTCCAAGAAAAAGTTCTATTAGTTGAGTTTTTTCCATGAAAATACACATGAAGGTGATGTCATGAAAGTTCTCATATTAAATGTAGGAAAATATAAAAAATATATATGAAGGAGATTCAAAAGTTAAATAATATAAATTTTAGGTTTTGTGGAAAAAGTGTGAGGCCCCGAGGATACACTATAATGATTATTTTATGCATTCTTTCATCAGGTTGTTTTGTATGTAGAATACAAGAGGGTCTTAGAAAAAGTTTAGATGATTTTTTTATAATTAAGTTAATATTAAGAAGGATTTAACCTCAATTAATTTATTAATTCACTATACTGGTAGATTAATATCCTAAGGAGTTAACAATGGATAACTTATATAATATTGTTTTTACATAAGAGATGTGTAATGGTGATAACGAGTCAGCGGAAAAATTAAATTCTAAAAACGTTTCATTCAAGTCCACGAAGAAGCTCACAATAGAAGATGAATAGGAATAAGCCATTTTCAATGATTTTTTTAATTCGTTTATTCAAATATATAAGGGAAAATATAAATGTTTAAAGGAAAACATAATAATATATGCATTTTTCTGTGGATGGTTTGGACAACTTGTAGAGATTTTTCCCATGAACATTAATGATGATGATAAATATGATGATGAAATTAACAAGAATAAGTCTTGATCTATTTTTTGAGAGATGGAAAAACATTATTTATAATGAATAATATTATTATATAATAAAATGACACCTCACAAAAATTTGAGGGTGAAGAAATGATAGAATGAAAGGATCATAGAGCATATTATATAGTGGTAGTTATGGGAAATTCATAAACAAGGTATGAATGGAACAATGATGATGGAATAGTTGATGTTACAGTTAACCTCCAAGACAAATTAAAATTTTCACATAAAGAGGTATATGTTTGGGGAGAAAAAAATTGAAATCCAATAGGGTGGTTCATGATGTGAAATTCTATATACAACATCAAGAACAAGATAATTGTGAGATGAAGGATAAAATTGAAGAGGGTGAATATGAAAATATAGAAAAATTAAAGAAATTTTTTGAGTACAAGATCAAGGATGAAGAATGAACTAGGGTTGTCAAAAATTTTAATAACATAATTAAATATAAAGTCAAAGGTCTCAAAGAACTTGATGAGGAAAAAATCTGACTATGAAGAAGGGAAGACGATTAGGAGAAACTCTTGATATTCATTATGATATTGGGAAAGTAGACCACGTAGAAATTAGAAAATGGGAAATTAGAGTATGGATGTCTGACGAAAAATTAAAACCAATTTCATGACATGATACAAGATTTAATAGAACAACACATATGGTGAATGTATTAATGGAAAAAAGATAGTAGTAATGGTTGATCTTGCACCACAAACACCAGATCATAGTTTGAAAATGGATCTTGGTATGAATAATAATTATAATATTCATGATCCTAAGGGAAGTTCAGTGTTTTAATAGTGATTCACAATAATATACCTCATATCAAGTGTCATTATTGAGGAGATATGGGTCATTCTCAATTTAATGACCCAAAATTTTTGAATTATTGAAATTGTGGGTTATATTATATTATTCACAAGAAAACAATATAATCATTTAAAGAAGTGAATATAATGGGAAATGTGACCATTTGGATTCAATTAATATATGAAACTTTTTCAATTATGAAAATTGTACAATATAATAGTTGGGATCTACACTCTGGATAATAATTTTAATGTAATTGTTAGAGTTTATAAGTAAAATTTTGACTATGGAAAATTGATATAGAAGGAAGAGTCAGTGGCCTCAACTAGTAATGTTGTTCCATTTGAAGAAAATATATTGGAACATGAGAGGGAGGTATTATCCATGGGTTTCACCCTTTTCCAATCCCATGTTGATCTTTAACAAGTTTTGTTTGAATGAAATCACCTATGGTAGAAGTTAAAGTTAGCGGAGATTTCCACTTGATCAATGTTAGATGAGGCACCCAAAAACAATATCACCATTGAAATCCTTAATCTTATGGTGTATGTGGGTGTAATAATGGGTTAAGTGTCAATGCACTAGTTACTTAATGATTAATTTTATTTTATAAATAATTTTTTTTATCTAAATGTTTTATTTTAATAATAGTTTTTCTTAAACAAATTAAGACAGTTTTTGATAAATTGATTATTAGGATGGATATTGTACTTTTTTTGAAAATATCTAATTATTATAATAAACTAAGGTATTATGAATAATGTTTATTTTAATGATATAGTAGGATTAAATCACTATTATTTAAAAATAAATGATAAAATAATTTTATTTTTCTTCAAGTGTTAGCAATTTTACTCTGCATTTTCAATTTGCTATTATTTTTAATAAATAAGAACATTTATATTTAAATGTTAAAATTTTTATATTTAGACAATTATTATCAAAAAATAAATATCATTTTTTAAATAAGCATGCCAAAATTAGGAAATGGTGAATTTATGATAATTTTATAAATTATGTAATTTTTTCATGAATAGTATACATATATATATACAGTTTGTGTTTTTATAGATGTTAAATAAATCATAATTATTTCATAATGGTGTAATAAATAATTATCATCAATCCAATAATTAAAATATTTTTTTAATAATAAAATTTTTTATATATTTTTATCAATTTCTAAATATATAATTTAATTTCCAAATGATATAATGGGAACTTTGATTATGATAATGATATTTTATTAAAAGATTAATTTTCCATTAAAAAATTTAATATATAATTAAAGTGAATCCTTTTAGATTCAAATAAAATAAAATATGTCCCATGTTTCCAATACCATGGGAAATACGATTTTTTTCATTTACCACAACCTAGGTTTCCAAAAACAATACTTGGAAATTAATAAACATGTCTTCAGCATTTTCTATAAATACCCACCCATTTATCCATTTCATTTCACTAAAAATTAATTTTTCACAAAGATATGATAGTTTTACCTTTAAATGATTCCTCCCAAGGTTTCATCAATCCCTAAATGTCCCAATCTTCATGTTTTAGGAGTTAATATTTACTGTTAGATAAATATATATTTTTGTCTTTGTTTCAAGAACCTATTTTTGTAAATGTCTTATGAATGTTATGGTAACAATTTATTATTTCCTTTTTATTAATTTTATTACATAGAAAATGTGTTTTATCAATGGGAGACCCAGATACCCTCTATTTTTATACATTTTTAAAACCAGGATTTATGTCCGTTAGGCTATTGAATTTACTTATCAAATTTTCCTATCCACCTCATGAAATTCCGTTTTATTTATTTTTTCTAAATACATATACCAATTTATTTCACATATTTATTCACATAAATGTGATAATTATTTATTTTATTTTTGTATCAATATGCATGAAACCTGTATTTCCATTCCATGGGTTAAAAATTACCCAATGATCATTTTTTTAAGAACTTTTTAAACACCATGATTTTGATATGACTCCCTTTTTTGTTATTATCCACGAGTTATTTATGTAATGATTTATTATTATCTATATGGATCACATTAATTAATTCATATTATGGGTGTACCCTAATATCTCTCGAAATCATTGGGTAATGAATTTAATCTCAAGAGATTACATATTTTTAATACCTTATTAAAAAACGTTGTTAATTTTTATGACACCTTGGTTAAAAACCATAGTTATATGCTTATTATTGTCTCATTTAAATGTTTTAGCCATAATTTTATTTTACTATTTATGTTATCTTTATTATTATATTCCTCATGACATAATTAATTTACTCTTTTTATTATTATTACTCTTCTATATCACTTGTAAACTATTTCCCTTTCATATTAATTTAGTAGGCCTCATGCTCTCCATTTTCCTTTGATGTATTTCCCCAGGTTATGAGATAAAATAAAGGTACATTGGATGAACCAATGGTAAAGCCTTTCACATTGTTTATTTTTTTATGTTTCCATGTATCATGTACCTTGTGTCTAAGATACTAAAATTTAAAGGATCCCCTATTTTTTATAAGGTAAAGAAAAGTTTTTGTAATAAAATGTTGGGATTCCATACTTGGTATGAAAGGATGGTTTAGTTATTTCTAGAAATTAGGATTTGAAAAATTTATGATGAAACTTATATACATGTTAAAATATATTAAAACATCCTGGTATTTTGTTCATGTATATATAAGTGGTTTTTGAGCAATGAAATCATTGTATGAATATAAATAAATCGACATGGCTCTCGCATAGATGTATCTCACAGTAAAACATAGAAACACTGCTTTGAGATAGACCTGAATGGGAACTAGTGCATGACAATGGGTATTTCTGCACTTTGGGTTTTGTGCTCTTGGGGGATATGCTTGGTTAATAAAAAGATTTTAATGAACAATTATGGATGATTTATAGAAAATGTAATTGTTTTTAAAGTATAACATATTTAAGTGTGTTGTTTTATAACATAAAATTCCTTTATAATTATTATATTTAAAAAAAATGTTTCTAACAATCTGTTATTCTTTTAGAAAATTGTAGGAAATACGATGAATTATATACATGGTTAGTGTAATAGACAACGCATTGAGAACTCTCTAGTTGACTCCAAAATGGAAAAAATCATGAGAATGACGAATAAAAAATATATATTAGTGAGAAATAACTTGAATCAAGGTGAGAGACCACATTTTCATTAAAGGGGGTAAATTTCTATTGAGTCCTTTGTGTATCAATGACCACAATATTTTAGTGGATCAACTGACCCATTGATTTCAGAATAATGGATAAGCTTTATAAAAAATTTATTTCTTGTACATTGTTGTTTGGAGTAGGAGGATGTCACCTTGGAAATAGACCGCTTAGGGGGAGAGGCTGATCAATGGTGGAAACAAGTTAAAAACATGAAGCTAAGAAGTTATATTGATACTATAGAGTGGTAATATTTTAGGTAAACCATTATAAAAAAATATTTTCCTCATTTGATCAGAACAAATGTAGAGAATGAATTCTCTATGTTGAAGCAAAATCATTATGATTTTATAGAAATATGACATGAAAATTACAAGAAATTGTCATTTCACATATATATTTTTCATGGATCTTAATGGAAATTCTAATATATTTTTATGTGGACTAATACTATATCAATAAATTAATATAAATAGCTGATACTATGAAAACTATGAGTAGATAGTGTAGCATTATATAAAGGTTTTACTAGAGTTCATAGAGACACACTAGTCCTATTGATCAAATGAAAAGAAGATATCAATAAATCCATGATTTATGGGTAGCTTTGATCATGGAAGGTGAGGAAAGTATGTGCAACTTACAACATGCAATAAATGGGGAAGAAGCATACGAGGAACTTATTTCGTACGAGTGGTAAATTTTAAAAATGTGGAAGACATGTTCATATTTCATGAAACTATCATCGTGAGGTAATTCCTTATATTTTCAACAATAACAAAAAATAAAATATGGTATAGGCCCAACATGAAGTCTAATGCTTTAGGTGTGGATATCTTGACCTTTTTGTGAATCACAGTCCAAACCCAATGATAATGGAGGGGAATCACCATCCACCTTCAAATAGGCCATGTGAGAAATGTTGTAAATTTTCTATCACAACTGATGAAGTTGAACCTATAATTGATGTGGTGGAAGGATCTATTATTGTTCTCTCCAACATAGAAAGTATTTTGTTTTATTTTGGTTCTATGTATTACTTTTTTCATCTATGTTTCCAAATAATATTGAATCAATACCTATAATATCTGAAGTAGAGTTATCAATCAAGGCTCATAGTGGGATTATCAATGCATCGATAGAGTATAGAAACACCAGTATTGGCTTCGTTGAGTGTAATTTCAACACAAATCTAGTAGTCATTCCCATGATGTAATTCAAAATTATACATGGCATGGACTGGATATCCCATTATAATGGTAAGATCAACTGTAGAATCAATGAAATATCCCTAGTCCTGAATAGACAACCTATATTTGTTTTCAAAGGAGATATATATCAATCAAATCTTTTTCTTGAAGAACCGCACATAACCTTATTTATAGAAATTATCAATGAAGATGAAGAAGGAAATGAATGTATACATTTAGAAAATTCCCCCATAATTCAGAAATAGATTTATGTATTTCTTAAGGAGTTACCTTGACCACCCCCATAAAGAGATATAGAGTTCTCTATTGAATTAATGTTTGGATCCAAGATGATATTAATGACCCCAAAGAGAATGGAAAATGTGGATCTGGATGAATTAAAGAAATAACTTCAAGGTATTTGGGAGAAGGGGTTTATCTATCCCAGGGTGTCTCCATAGGGAGAAAATGTTATCCTTGTGAAGAAGAAGGATGGATCAATGCAGATATTCATTGATTATTGAGAACATAATAGGATCACGATGAAGAATTGAAACCCTCTTCTAAGGATTGATTATTTTTTCAGCAAGCTTCATGGGGATCAATTCTTCCCCAAGATTAATACTTGATATGATTATCATCAACTGTAGGATAAGAACATATATATTTCAAAGACTGCATTCTGGTCATGATATGGACATTATGAGTTTATTTTTTTCCCTTCTGCTTGAATAATGATCTGACGATATTTATGGATTTGATGAATAGTGTATTTATGGACATCCTTGATAACATTGTGGTTGTTTTTATTGATGATATTATGATATATCTAAATTTTTTTTAGGATCATGAAATTTGTAAAAGGGTTATATTACAAACTCTGAGTAAGGAGAGGCTATTTCGAAAGTCCAGAAAATGTGAATTTTTGTTACAAAAATTTTATTTCTTGGGGAACAATGTAACCAATAAAAGAATCTCAGTTGACCCTGCAACAAAAAAGTTATCATAAGAGTGGCCTCTTCCTATATTAGTAATTCAAATCCATAGTTTTCATGGGTTTTAAAGATATTATAAGAGGATTGTGAAAATAATTTCATGTCTTTGTAATCCCGTAACCATGTTGACTCAATAGGGGCCAAGTTTATATTGAAAAGGATCATGAAGAATGTTACCAATAGTTAAAGAAGAGATTGGTAACTTCACACATGTTAACTCTACCCTCTATAGATGAAAGAATAATTATTTTTAGTGATGCATATATGAAAGGTATTGGGTGAATACTCTTGAAAAATGACACGTTGATTGGTTATGCTTCTTGAAAGTTAAAGACTCAGGAGTAGAATTATCCAATACAGGACAAGGAGCGGGCTACAAGTTTTTTATCTCAAGGTATGGAGGCACTATAATTATGAGGAGAAACGTTATATATACAAATCACACTAAATTTTGAAGTATAATTCCACACAAAAGGAATTTTAAATGAGATAGATGAGATTGTTGGAACTTTTTATGGACTATGATTGTTCATTTCATTATCATCGTGGAAGAGAAAAAAACGTTTCTGATGAATTACATTGGAAGAACCCTATTGTGTTGGTAACGATGAGGACTCAAAGAGATCCTTTGATCAAAGACCATGTAAAACTAGACCTGAGAATCAAAAGGGAAAGGACATCATTAACCATATCCCTAATGATTTATCAACCATCATTACTAGATAAGATGAAGAAATCTCAAATAGAATATCATTTGTTACATAATAAGTCCAAGGATGTGAAGAATGTGATTCTTCCTGAGTTATATATCAATCAATAAGGTTTAATAAAATTCCATTCAAGGATATGTGTTCCATATATTCTATAAATAAAGAAGGAATTTATGGATGAAGCTCATAGATCTAAATTATATATACAACATCAAAGCAGTAATATTTATAGGGACCTTCATGATAAATATTGGTTGGATAGAATGAAATGGGACATTGTTGACTACAATACATGGTTCTTGGTGTGTCTGTAAATGAAGGAAAAGAGGCAACTACCTAAATGTTTATTACAACCACTACCACTACCAACATAGAAGTGAGACAATATCACTGTGGAATTTATCACTAGTCTCCCAAAAACATCCAAATGAAACCATGCAATTTGGGTTATAGTGGATTGTTACCAAGATTTCCTATTTATTCACTATTTTGGAAGATTTCTCTAAGAACCAACATACCATGATATATATGAACGAAGTTGTAAGGCTAAATGGGGTACCATTATTTATTTTATTTGATCGTGATCCATGTTTCACATCAAAATTATAGAAAAGTCTTCTACATGCTCTGAGTAACAAATTGAATTTTAATACGCCTTATTACCCTGAACTAGATGGAAATTCTGAATGGACTACTTAGACACTCGAAGACATGTTGAGAACATTCTTAATAGAATTTAATAATGTATGGGATCAACATATCCCATTATATGATCTCTCATAAAGAATAATCCTCTATTAATCATTAAAATGGCCCCATATGAATATATTTATGTGAAGTGATGTAAAAATCATACTTGTTGGGTTAAAGTTGGTAAGAGAATGTTTCCTTGGCATGATCTTGTGTATGATATGTTAGAAAATTATCATTCTATACAATGACACATAAATGATTCTCAGAGTTGATAGAAGAGCTATGATTATAACTATCATAGGGAATTGGAGTTTGGTGTTGGAAAAAAGTGTTCCTTTAAATATCACCTTCGAAGGGAGTCATGATGCTTCAGAACATATGGAATATTATCCTAAGGTAAATTATCCCATAAGAAATCCTTGATCATGTAGGATCAGTGGTCTATCGGATAGCACATACACTAAATCGTTCTCTATTTCATGACACATTCCATATATTACTCCAAAGGAAGAACATACCTAACCCTTAAAATTTATTAAATCATGAGGTGGTACAACTAGAACATGATATATCTTATGAGGATTATCTAGTGGTGATCTTGGACCGTAGAGTCAAGGTTCTATGAAAAACAACTACCCACATCATCAATGTTTTATGGAGGGACCCTAAATACGAAGAAATGATGTTGGAAATTTAGGAAACAAATGAGGTATAAGTACCTACACATTTTCTCAAAAAAGAGAATGAGTTGAAATTTAGAGGTTGAAATTCCTTAATAATGGAATAATGTAATGAATAGAACTTTTTTAATGATAATTATTTCTGAAAAATGTGTGTTATATTATATTATTCATAGAAAAATCATATAATTGTTTTATTAAAGTGAATATAATTATAAATGTGACCATATGGATTCAATAGTTATATGACCATTGGTTAATTATTACCACTGGTCAATATACCCACTTGGAACTATACTCATTGTAATAATTTTAATGTTATCATTTGAGATTATATGTAAATGTTTTATGATGGAAAATTGACAGATAAAAAAGATTTTTCTGTATCAACCATTAGAGTCATTCCGTTTGATTTACATCTATTAGAACATAGGAGAACAATATCAACACTGGGGTTTACCCTTGACCAAGCCCAAGCCAAGATTCAATAAGAAAATCTTTAATGAAATCACCTATGTGAGAAGTTCAAGTTAGTGGAGACTACCACTCAGTCAATGTTAGCCAAGGAACCCCAAGAAACTACCACCATTATAAACCTTACATTGAAGGAGTATATGTGGGTGTAATAAGGGGTTCCGTGTTGAGTTCTTAGTTACTTTATGTGTAATTTCATTGTATAAATAAAATATTTTTCCATCACATTCATTTTAATAATTGTATTACTTAATAAAATTAAGTTAGAATTTAAAATTTTGACTTTTATGATAGAGATAATAATTTTCATAAATGATATATTTATTATAATAAAATATGGTATCATGATTAATTTTTATTGTAACTAAAGACTATGATTAAAAAACTCTTATATAAAAATAAATTAAAAAATAATTTTTTTCATGTGTCAAAAATTTTATAGTGCATTTTCAATATTTTATTAGTTATAATAAATATTGTTTTTTATATTAAAAGTATAAATTATTATATATAGATAATTATTATGATAAATAAATATTTTTTAAATCATCTCATCAAAATTAGGTTATGATGAATTTATGATAATTTACTAAAATAAGATATTTTTTCATGAATAATAAAAATCAGTTCGAGTTTTTCGATATGTTAAGGACAACATAATTATTTTATAATTAATTAAATACTAATTAAACAAAATATAAGAATTTAAATGTTTTTTTAATATTACTTATTTTAATATATTTTATTCATCTTCTAAATTTATAATTTACTTTCCAAATTCTAAAATTGAAACTTTAAAAATTTAAAATTTTATTTTGTGATAGCATTATCATTCATTTCAAAAATAAGTAATATAAAATGATGGCCATCTCTTGTTGATTAAAATAAAATAAAATATTTCCCATGTTCCCAATGAAAATTCAAAATAACTTGGGCAAGCCTATGGTTTTTCATTTACCAATACCTTGTTTTCCAAGGCCTTTATTTGAAAAATAATAAACAAATCCTCCACATTTTCTGTAAATACATACCCATTTCTCCATTTAAATACAGTCACAATTAATTCTACATGAATAAATGATAGTTTACCTCCCATGAAATCCTCCCAAGGTGTCCTCAATCCCCTAAGGTCCCAATTCTCATGTTGTTGGATTTACTCTTCATGGTAAGGGAAATATCTTTCTTTTCTCTTCATTTCAAGAACAAATTTTTGTGCATGTCTTTTGAATGTTATATTTAATCTCTATTAATTACATTTTATTCATTACCATACATCCAAAATATGTTTCATCAATGAGATAAACCTATCCTGTCACTTTTTACCCTCTTCTAAAACCACGTTTTATACCTATTATGATGCCTAATTTTCTTCTCAAAATTTATTCCTCCTCCTCATGGAATTCCCTTTTATTAAATTTTTGTAAATACATAGATCCATATATTTTCTTGATGTATAAAAATATATTTGAGAATTCTTTATTTTATTCTGTTATTAATATACATGAGTCTCTTATTTTCATTCTATGGGTTTAAAATGACATAATGACCATGTCATTAAGTTCTTTTTAAAAATCAATGATTTTAATATAAAACCTATTTATTTTATTCTCCATGGATTATTTATGAAAATTTTTATTATTATATTTGTGGACTAAATTAAATTATTCATATTAAGGTTTCACCTTGAGAGTGCTCTATTTCACTGGGTAAATAATTTAATCACTAGATACGACATATTTTTTGATACCTTATTAAATAACCATGGTAATTTTTATGACACCATAGTGAAAAACCTTGGTGATATTCTTATGAAAGTATCATTTAAATATTGTATCTTCATTTACATTTTATGATTTATTTTCAATTTATTATGATATACCTCTATCCATAATGATATTCTTCATGTTCTTATTGATATTCTTCAAGATCACTTGTAAATTGTTTCCCTGGATTATTCCCTTACGAGGCCTTATGCTCACCCTTTACTTTGATCTATGACCCTAGGTTATTAAATGTATTAAAATTTATTCGGATGAAACAATGAATAATATTTTGACGTTTTTTAAAATAATTTTATATTTATTTATTATGTATATTTTCTCCAAGAATCTATCCTTTAAAAGATCCTCTATTTTCTACAATTTGATGCAAAGTTAATGTAATAAAAAAAGAGTTATTCCATAATCACGATATATATTCAAAAGCCAAGAGGTAATGATTTGAACAAGACAAATATAGGAACCCAAATAGATTTCAATATTATAGGAATTATTTTGATGGCCACTCCTTTTGGTGTTGAGGATTAATACATATGGAAAGATATTACCCATTTATAATATAGAGAAATGTACTGAGGCAAACTCAAAGTAGTCAGACACATTATCTCAATGGATCACTGAATGATCTAAGAATTCAAAATAAATTTGTAGCTTTTCAATATGTGGCTAGACTATAATACACTATATAAGATCAAGAATATCCATCAACATCATGTATGAATTCAAATACATGGATCAGAAATAAAACTGAAAAGAAATTAGTGGCTCTATATATTACAATCAATGCATCAAATCACACTAGAATATGGATAAGTTATATTGGATGGACATTACATATGATAATAAATATGAATATATTGATAGGAATTAGGTACAATAAGGAATGTTTCATAATAATAGTTAGTAATCAAGGGCTGGAAATTATTCGCTCGAGAAAATATAATTTTAAAGGAAAACATGGAATGTGAATAATTATTGGTTGTTAAAGGTTTTATTTATAACATGATTAATTTAATTCAAAATATTTACTTAATACAAGCTATAAAAATTACAAAAAATATCTCTATCATCAAGGGAAAATATTATACAGTTATTTTGAAAGGAAAGTTGAAGGAATGGAAATCTGTACCTTGTGGCTGGAGAAGATGACATGAGGTTTCTATCCAAGTAAAAAAGAGAATATGTTGTGGGATAAACCTATTATATCATATAATACAAAACTCCTTATAATATATTGTAAACTTTGATGTTACTCAAGACCTACGTATGTTTTCATGTGATCATACTCATACATGGATGCTTTCCAACAATGGAAGATAACATTAATGATTTATAAATAGAATAATTAAAGATCAAAAATAGTATTTGAAATTTTACCTATTGATTTATGTTTAAATATTTCAATAAGATAAATATATGGGAATAGATATTATATCTATTTAATTAATAAATTCAATATAGTAGAATGGATTCCAATTATCACCCATATGTATGAGTTGTTCAGCTGCATAACACATTTAAATAGGGATGCTAAAATGATTCCATGTCAAAAAATCAATATGCTTCGAACTAATAATGGAAAATATATCACATATAGTGATATAGAAGATTATCTCAAGAAACATGTGATAAAAAACCATGTTTCAATAGTAATAACTGCACAGAAAGATGGAGCGGTTGGGAGAAGAAACCAGATTATTAATAATATATCCCAAACAACTATTACTAAGAATGTACTTTAAGAAATGTTTTGGAATGAGGAAGTAAAATCATTAATATTTATTTTAAAGAGAGATATATTATTTCCAATGAAAGATAATTCCCCATATGACTTTTTTTATGAAAATATGTTGACAACAAAGTAAATTCAACTATACATAAGTAAGTCCTTCATTCCCAATAAGGAGAAACATTATTTGTTTTAATCCCATTGGTATTAATGGAATTATTTTTGGATACTCACTAAAAATAATTTCATATAAATTATTAAAGAAGGGGTTGGGAAACGTTTTAGAGAGAGAAATGATGTTTTTTTTTGTGAAGAAAAGAGAACAATATTCATAAAATCAATGAATAATATCCTGAGGATAGTGATGATGAGGTGAGAAGATTAGGGGGACTAATAATTACTAAGGAATATTTTGAATAAGAATAAGATGATGAAAAAGATAAACCTGGACCTATATTTATAAAAAAATAGTTGAGTAGAAATTGATAGGCATAAATTAATTGGTGACTAGAAATCAGTTGTAAAGAAAAAGAGGACACAGAGACATCATAAAAAATAATTCATATTATATTTTTAGGAAATTTGATTTTATGAATCCATAAGAGATGAAAAATGGGTTACAGAAATGAATGGAGAACATTATTGAATTGAAAAGAATCAAACATGGGATATTTTTCTGAGTCCAATATATTATAATATCATCAGGACCAGATGAGTATTTTTTAATGAGATAGATGAAGATAATATAATAATTTTAAACAAAGAACAAAAGGAGTAAAAGGGATACTCCCTGATTGATGGTATTGGTATGAATGAAACATTCACACATGTTGTAGGGCTGAAGATTATTTTATTATGCCTATACATATTAGTACAATGAAAAATCAATGTTTCCCATATAAATATTGAGTAAACATTTCTGACGGGGTTATGAAAAAAATGTATATTTTACAATAAGATGGTTTTATCATTCATGAATATGGGAAAAATTTGCTAAAATATAGCACTATAAGAGTTGATGGAGGCAATAATAAAATGGTACTCATGATAAGATCAGTATTCGAAGAAGCTATATTTCTAGGGTGGTGGAGATGATTATAATATTTATGTTAATAATACGAGTAATAAATGAAATGTGGTGTTGGTATATGATGTTGAAATAATCCGTTTTTTATCAAATGAACCATAATGATTTTTTTTCATAATTCATGATATGGGAGTTTATATCCATGATTGGTGAGATATAATTTTCTGTGGATTACAAGATACACAAAAAAAATACATGAACCAATTATTTAACAAACAAAATATTCTAATGGGGTTCTGAGAAGATTTGGAATAAAAAATTACAAATATTAGAAAATTATGAATGTCAAATGGATGAAATATTCAAGGGATGATGACAGAAAAATAGACAATATCAATAAAATACAGATAGATAATTGGAAATCTATTTTACATAATATTAACCCAAACTGATATTTTTCCCACATTCATCGGGTCATGGTATAAAATTAATCCCAAATAATTCCAATTACTTTCACTAAAAAGAATAATTCATTATATTAAAATAACTATGGATTTCACTTTAGTATAAAATGAAAAATATCAGCAAGAGTATCTGGTTTATATAGACGCAGACTCACCAGTTTTGTAGATGATAAAAATTAAAAATCATTTTTTTATATCTTTTTAGAAAATCTATTTCATGGCTAAAAAAATTTTATTTTTTTATTTATTTGAGCACTATATATAATGAAAACACCAAATATACTCAAACATTCATGTAGTTAATGTTGATAAATAAACAACTTGAATATATGGGAATCAATGTGATGTCTCCTATCTTAATTAGTATGAAAAATCAAGTATTATAAATCATAGAAATAATCCATTCTATCACTCAAAGAAAAAGAACATTAAGACCAAATATCACATTATCAAGGATAAAGTGGATCACAACCTTTTAATTCTAAAATATGTTCCAACAGAACAATATGTTATAGATATTATAACAAAGGACTTACCTAATTAAGAATTTGAATAGAATCTATGGATGATGTAGTTTAGTTTACTCCCCATAGTTAAACAGTGTAGATGAGGGACTCCCTCTCCTAGAGGTATGGTGTGTTTTACCATTTGTGTGGAAATATTTTCTTTACCACATTTCACAATGAAGTAGATTAACCTTTGGGTTCAATGACTAATGGGAATAAAATTATTAAATGAAGTAGGGGTGAAACTGATAATGGGAGTGAAAAAATATAGGGAATTTTAAGATATAATGATGTCAAAATATGTCTATCAATGAATAATAATCCTAAAGGGGAGTTCACATTGGTTTTATTAAAGAAGAAGTTGATATGTACAGTTTAATAAGTTTTATTTATGGTTTATCTTGCTTAATCTTTTTATTTTGAGTATGATTCCAAAGGATTTTTTGGGAATTAATTGAATAATCTATGAATATTGTGTGTCAATCTTGTTTCTCAAACCAATATTGACTCATTTTGGCATAGAGTATATATTTAGGATTCCTTGATCACATTATTGGGTTTTATAAGGATCATAGTGTCACATATACATGATTTTTCATCAATTTAGTTCATGAACTTTAGAATTGTTGTTAAAAAATCCCAATGGGTGGATCATTGGAAAAAATACCTCATAAAGGTTTTTTTGGGTAGACTATATTTTTGGACAAGGATTAACATTAATAAAGAATTTTTTTTATCTATGAAGGAATATTGTTTTTTTTTTGTGTTTTGGGAGAACATGTCTAAGATGAAGAGTTGGTATGATTGGCATAAAGAATCTCATGGAGTATATAAATTCTGAAGGATCACACAAAGTGTTTTTGTACCACCTAGGTAGACATATCTCACTTGTGATCTGGAGAGATGTAGGTGATCAAAAAATCACATCACACAATCCAAGAGAGTATACGAGTGTCTTATGAGGATATCATGATATGAAATTAAAGACATCACATGATTGTTAAGGGATCTCACGAAGGGGTCATGAAAAACACATGAAAGAAATTTGTTTTGAAATGATAGAGAATTCATATTATTTTGAAATCATGAGATCATATGATTATATTTTGATATCATAAATGGGTTACATTAAGTGATGGAAGATAATTGAATCGGTCACATGATTATCATTGGGTGTCAAGGTGAGATCAAAATATGAACTTGAAGACAATGTTGGTGAACATCAAGTAAATATTAATGGATCTTGTGATGGAGTCATGAAATGTTATTGATACATGTGATAGGTTATCATGTGGATAACATCAACATGTGGGAGATGATAATAGGAATTACTTGTGACATTCTATAGGTGATCATGTGATGTTCTTGCAACGTGCAACAAGTGATCAAGGAATGTTCTTGTGACATGCAACATATCAAGAAGGTCTACCTAGAATTCTAGAACTAATCACGCAATGTGTGTAAGGCTAATTTCGGAGTCAGTAAGATAGAAAAATAACCACAATTTATTGATTTTAGGTTGTGGATTTATACATATAAAACCACTTAACCCTTCCTTAAGAACATGATTTTAATATTGGTGGTTTGATCTACTGTAAATCATGGAGGAGGTGTTACATATGAAGTGAAGGAGTATACATTATTGAAGTTGCATAAGTGTTCAATGTAATTATAACAAGGTCTTTCTCTAGAGTCATGTGATCCATATAAACATAATAATGTCCTATGATCCACATAATCAGTATATGAATCTTGTGAGGTGGTGTATGAGATGTGTGTTTTAAGAATTGGAAAACTAGTCGGTATCACGTAATCCACAATACTTGAATAGGGTATCATGTTAGAGTCACACAATCCATTTTATCATAAGATAGATTATCAAAGGCATATCAAAAAGGGTTCTTTATACAGGTTGGATACATAGTGGTCACATGATATAATTGGAATATAATAAAAAGGTGGTTGTCATGTATTTTATAAAATATGAGCATAAAGTCGCAAATAAGATTGAATCAACTCCAAATTGATCGTCAAAATATTCTACTGGTGGATTTGCGAATTCACTTCAGTAGGGAGGGTAGTGAGATTTCAAATTGTGGATGGTTTTAAACTAGGAGGGACACCAATTCCAGTCCAAACCATATAATTGAAATATGTTTTAGTGGATTTGGTAAACTGTAACATTACCTTTTTATTATCATTAGACACATACTAGTGTGTTTGAATTGAGTAAAATTATTTTTTGTTACATATGATTGAATTTAAACTAATTCAGTTATATATGAATAATATAGAAGATATTTTTTAATTATGAAACAAGATACAAGGTGATGTATGTTTTAATATATCATACCCTAATTCACTCCCTCTTAGGTTATTTTACATAGTTGGGATAAAAACAAACATATCATCATCATCTCATGAAATATAAATATCAAATTACCCAATTCATTAGAGGGATATAATTGACCCAATCATCACATAATCATAATCCTTTCAGAGATACACCTCATGATAATAAAAAAGTTTATCGATGTGTTATTTCATAACATGTGTAGAAGAAAATTGATTTCATCATTATTTTATCATGATATTCAGTAACCATCCATAGAAAGAATAAGAATGTTATCATTGGATCATATCCCCAGTGAATAATACGTAACATCAAATATTTTTTATATATGAAAATACCTTTAAAAGTATATTGAAACATTTCTTCATGAAAATACATTTTCTATTTTCAACGATCTTATTTAAAATTGTAAAATTTAAATAATTTTATGAAAAAAAATTTATATGAAAGTAACCATAGAATATTGTAAAGTAAGTATCAAATAAAATATTTTTCATGATTCACTTCCCCTATTAGGGTATTTAACCTAGTAGGGATAACACCCGGCATATCATCCTCATCTCATGAAATTTCAATATCAAATTATCCATTCCATTAGAGGGATATAATGGACCAAATCACCACGTTATCATAATCCATTCAAATATATGACCTAGTATAATATAAAAATTTATCGTTGTGTCATTTCATAACTCAAGTAAAAGAAAATGGATTTCATAAATATTTTATCATTATATTCAGTAACCATACATATAAAATAACCATGTAATATTATAAATTAAGCATCAAATAAAATATTTTTCATACCCTGATTCACTCCCCCTCTCAGGGCATTTATCCTTATTGGGATAACACCACACATATCATCACCATCTCGAAATATATCAAATTAAAATTACCCAATTAATTGGAGTTCTAAAATGGATGAAATCAGCATATAATTATAATCCATTCAAATATACATCATAAGATAACAAAAACATTTATCGTTGTGTCATTGCATAACCGTTGTGGACGAAAATGGGCTTTATCATGATTTTATCATCATATTTAGTAACCATCCCTAGAAATAATAATTATTTTATTATTGGATGATATCCCTAGTGAAAAATATTTAACATAAAAAATAGTTTATATATATAAATAACATTAAAAGTTCATTGAAACGTTCCTTGAATAAAATACATTTTTCATTTTCAACTATCTTATTTAAAGTCATAAAATTTAAATACAAAATTATGAAAAATATTTTTTGAAAATCGGTCAATTTTCCTTGCATGATTCTGTTAGATGATCCTAGTAATAAATAATTTTTCATGGACTAATATAAGATATAATATTATTCAAGGAATAAGAAATATATTTATTCGTCATATTCACTTTTATAAATATTCATTTAAATATTTGATGAAAAATGAATAACAACGCTTTCAGGAGGTCATAGTCCACATGTATGCACGAGCAACATTATAAGTTTATAAAAAATGAAAAGGTTAGAAGATAGATAAGATAATATATTTTTATATGTATAATTATTTAGTAAATATTATACATAATAATTAAATACATCATAGTTACAATTTCAAAAATATGGTGAGGCAAAATGAAATACATCGCATCCCGAGGTGGTAATCATAACGTATGTAGAAACAATGATTTTCTTTTGCATTTGATGGAGAAGGAGTTGAATAAATTTTGTTCAATTGACATAATAAAATAGAAAATTATGGTGTATACATATTATATTATATCATACTGTATATCATATTTTAGTATGATTTATAATAAGTAATAAATTGAAAACACTCAGTTAAGAGCTAAAACTCTTCTTTGGACAACCTCTTTTGGCTTTCACCATAAGCATTATAGGGATGATATTTTGATTAACATAGAAAATATAGATCATAGAGAGGTATTTTTGGAATGTATTTAGTAATTTAATTTATAATCTATATGTATAATGTTATTTTTCTAATATAGTATATGGGGTATCCTTCTATAAGTGTTGGACATGACACACCTGGATGTTTTCAAACGATTAAAATATATTAAGGCATTATTCAATAAATATAGTTTTTAAACGAGTCATATATGAATAGTTGATGATATAGGGTTGAAATATTATTGTACAAAATATTATAGATGTTTTTAGGTCATTTTATCCACTACTATTTAATTTTTAATCTTTTTAACCAGTTTTAACCCTTACAATGGTAACTAATTTTTTTACAATGTTACTATTATTAATGAAAAAATGAAAGTGTAATTATTAAAAAAAATTTACATGATGATTAAACATATTAAATATATTTTTTATAAATCAATCTCTTTAATTTTATGAATTTTTTTTTAAAAATAAAACCATAATAAGTGACAAAAAAATTCAATAAAAATTCAACTTTAAGTATAAAAATGAATTTATATCAAAATTACACATACCTTTGATTCCAATAAAATTTATTGGATTATTTTTAATCAAATAGAAATAATTAAATTTTTAAAAAATCAAAATAAAAAGGTACTTTTTAAATAATTGATTGAAAATGATAATTTTCAATAAAATTGATAACATTAAACTAGCCATTACAAAATTAATATTTTCATAAAATCCCAAAATTTCACCTTAATATAATATTTATATACTTATTTAAAAACTGTATCTCTTTATATAATATAATTACAAATATTTTTATAAGGTAATTATAATATCCACACTCAAAATGCAGCAAAAAACATTCTAGAATAAAACATATTATTGAATCATAAAAAGACTCCACTAAATTATAAAAAACAATTATACATATATTTTACTGATGTGGTTTTTTAGATTTATTCCACCCAATTAAAAGATAGATTATAATGTTCAAATTTATAAAATTATAAATTGGTAGTATATAATTGTTTTTAAGCTTGTTGTTGCATGTAAAATAAGCTATGCATGAATATAAATTTATTTAAAGAGAAATATATCATAAAATATCATTGAATTACAGTTTACCCACCTTATAAGAATCTTTAATTCAAAATTATATCACTATAATAAAAAAATGTAGAAACTGATGCCTCATCACATCCCCAGGTTCCCACATAGCCTCCTCAAATTTATGGTTTTACTATAACATTTTTACTAGGTGACAGGTCTTGTTCCACAACACTTTCTCTCTTTGATCAAGAATATCCGATAGTAGTTCCTAATGTGAGAAGACTTTCTCTAATGGTTTGACCTTTGAGTTTATTACATATAGAGGATAAGTTATGTAATTCCTTAGGATAGTTTCATGGAACATATCATGAACATTAGATAGATTCATTAGAATCACCAAATGGTAAGAAACCATCCTGAAACGATCCAAAATTTCAAAGGACCCAATATATAAATATCGATAAGATTTCACTTACATAAAAATTACATTAAATTCTAACAAGGATATATTCATACGAATAACATGTCTATAACATTAAACTAATGATATCATAAATTATTTTTGGCATAGATTTCAATCAAATCTGAGTTTCCCTGATGTGTTGTTGTATGGATGCTACCTTCTCATCCACTTCCCAATATTTCTAATGTAAAAATATCTTTCATTATCTAAATTCATACCAGAAAATTGAGGTTCAATACTATCTACTATAGAGTTCTTTATAACGTTCCATATGAATGATTTTGTGAAAGGTATTGTTGCGTAAAAAATCAATGAGATAATGTTGTTGATCCCAACAGCCTCTAAAATCCATAAAACTTGCTCTCAACATATCATCAAGGGCTGGAATTTTACTCCCAGATTAAAATTGATCTGCAGATGATATACAATGCTAAAGTTCAAATAAATAGTTTGTTTTATCTGAATACTTCTCAAGAACAATGATGTAATCCGTAGAACTTAATTGGATATAATATAATGTTGTAAGTCATAAAACCACTCTAATCACAGGATATATATCTTGGAAATCTAATCATGATGTAAATCTTATCAGATTGTAAGGAAATTTTATAATTTGAGTAGGTGCTAAACTCCCACCTAAATTGTCTTTTTCCCTCAACATGATATGGTGAGTATGATGAAAAAATCCACAAAAATGTTTTTATATTTTCATTATTTTACAATTAATGTTTTTAATATCCCCCCACATTTATATCTCTCAGTATTAACTTTCTAACATACCTAACACTAAGATATATACACTACAATATCCCTTTTAATTTTATATAACAAGAAATACACGTTCATATCTATATATATATATATATATTCATACTTCATGAATGAATAAATAATGATGAACTATGAAATTCATCCAACAACTCCATCTTTAGGTTCAGTTTTGAAAAAATATATACATTGTCTTCAAACCATATCAACACGTCATAATCACTAATACTATTAGGAACGTTTTTTCCCTTATTTTGTAGTTCCACACCCTATTTCTTCACCTCGATAATCCTCACATGAATGGATGGTAAAATATCAGACTAAAAATATATTTTTACCCTTTCTAATGATTTCAAGATATAGATTTTAAAGATCAATAAAAATTGGATCTCTTTCCATCCTTATCATGAAAAAACGAGCATGGTATTTTAGAATTAGATCATCTGCCACATTATTCTTTTTCATAGGGTGGTAAGGTATTTAGTATTCATAATCATTAATCATCTCAAAGAATATTCTCGGATAAATATTCATCTCTTTATATGTGAAATATATAATTAAATATTTTATGAATTTTTAATGTGTCACATATTTCAAAATAATTATAATGAAGACTTATATTCATTGAAAAAATAACATATTACCACTTTGATTAAATAATATATTATGTTATATCAGGAATTATCAATTATCATGAGTCATAATCTATCACCATGTCATTCTAAATGAGGAAACAACACAGTTCAATCATTTTCACTTAATTGTATCTCACAAAACCTTTTACACTACTGGGTAGTGCAAGGAAAAAAGGAACTAACCATCCATTTTTCTTCTACTTTTAATTTTACATATAATAATATTTCAATAGAAAGATGGATTCCTTTCAATTAATCTTACTTAGTGGATTAGATATTCACGTGAACTTTGTTAAAAGAGTATCAATAATATCCATCAAATCCATTAAAAATATGGATCTTAGCATAATGGTTGGGTTTGGACATTGGTCAATAGATTTTATCGTTGAATGATCTACCGATATACCCTCACATGAGATTATATGACTCATTAATGAAACCTTATATAACAAAAATTAACCCTTGGTAAACTTGGCATAAAAATTATCCTTAATTATGGTCTTCAACATAATATTAAAATGATCTTATCACTCTATATTTCTCCAAGAGTATATATGAATATAATTATCAAGATATCCAAAAAATGATCAAGGTAATATCTTAAGGGTTTATTAATTAGATCCATGAATTTGGTGGGAACATTGATAAGTACTAGTTGAATTAATAAAAATTCAAAATGAGCAGACCTCATATAGGGGGTTTTATTAGGAATATCATGAATGTTAAACCAAAATTAAGGATATATATAATTATTTATAATATTTTAAAAGCAGATACCTCAACATAGACGATCAAAACGACCAGAAATACATGGTAAATGATACTTTTTTTTGATAGAAATGGTTTTAGGTTCTCGATAAGAACTGAAAAATTCCTTGAAACGTCAATCTTTTTTTAAAAAACTATAGGTATTGCACATGGTTATACACTAGGGAATATGAATCAGTTATCAAGATTATCCTAGAGTTTTTTATTCAATTCAAATAACTCAAATGGATCCATTCTATATGTAGTCTTTGAAATAGTTGTATAATCAGGTATAAGTTCTATATAAGACTAAAATTCCCAATTTAGGGGAATAATAGGAATATAATTAGAAAATACATTAAAGTAATCCCCAAAAATAGGCATATCTTCAATGCAATGTTTCACCAAAATCATTAGAGATAAATAACCTTTATGAATTGGTTGTATGACCCATACAATGGATGTAATTCCCATAAGAATTTCATGTTTAGACTTACAATAATAGATAATTAGATGTTTATTTAGAATATAATACAAACATCCATTTTAGAGAAATCGATATAGAATTTATATATTCAAAAGAAAACAATACCCAAAATCACAGTAATTTCAGTAATAGTGAGAATCACAATATTTTCAAGAATCACATTCCCAGAAAACGATATAAGGGATTATCTATAGACATGATATGTGATTATCATAACAGTGCATATTTTTTACTTCCATCATATAACTAATCATTGAGGTGGTGATATGATACTAACTCAATGTTAATTGTTTTTGAAAACATGACAATTTAAAGGCACTCACCTGCCAGGGGTAAAAATGGTGGAGGCCCAACACATGAGCTTTAGTTAAAATAATACAATTAATAGTTAATGATCACATACTAGTGAAAAAAATCAACCTCTCATATGGAATCCCTTTTCTAGTGATATCTTCACCTGCAATGTTGCCATCCCTCAATGAAAGTACAATAGAAATACCTTGGCTCAAAAAGTCTCATCACTTCCCAATGATGTAATTTAACTCCCATGGAATTTTACCATCATTTTTTAAAATCCCAACAAGAACTACAAATAATGACTCCACATTAGAGATATGTAAAGGTTTGTTCCAGAAAATAGATATCCCAGAATCCATGGCTCGTGCCTCGGCTCCTAACGATGTTCCCTCCATATAGAATGATCTAAAACAAATTATAATCTCTCCCATATTAGAACTGAAAATGACACCCCCTCTCAAAACACCATCCAAAAAATATCCATCCATAATAATCTTCATCCCAGAATGAAGGTCCTTCCAACAGATCCACCATCCCTACTATCTAGTTGTGCCTCTATGGAAGCAATTTGCTGGGATAATCATTCTAAAGGAATTTGAATCTAGACCCCCTAATGAGCACGCCATGCTATGAAAATAATAACATAACATGCATCTGGATAAAGATACAAGAGAACCTAATACATACTCTCACCCTGTTCCATTCTTCCAATATTGTTCACCAGACAGCTGCAAAAACCAGGCCACAAACGTTTGTATCACGCTCCACCTGTCCAGTTCCCAGAAACCACTCTTCTAGGAAGTTTTATATTGAAACCCATGTTCCACTAATATTCATGCACAATATCAAGATTCCCCATAAGACGCATTCCCAATCCCTTAATAAAAACATGTGCTCAATAGATTCAATTTTAATGTTTATATATCACTAGTAGTAAGAAGACAATGCCACTCCCTTTTTCGGAATATTATCCTCCATCAGGATGGATAACTTCCTCTGTCTCCAAACTGGGAAATTAAATTTTCAAGGAGTAGTCTTACACAATAACTTGCTGGCCTACTCATCACCATTGTCCCTCCAATGAATTATACTAATGAAGCCCCACCCATATAACTGAGCTGACCTTCAGTCATCAAACACAAAATGATCCATTTCTTTAACCAGACTAATATAGTCAAAGTGATTCTACTATTTGGGATGGAGGAAAGTGTTTATAAAATCAGGATACGTACTGAACTCTTTGAATGAGATAATCTACATCAGACATCCTAGAAAAAGGATCTCACCACCTGCCCAGTTAGATTTCCAAAGATTAAGGTCACTATATCCCACAATCCATCTCACATGATCCCATAAAACATATAGATGAGAACTCATGAAATGGCCAAGACTTGATAGCCTATTGTGGAAAATAAACCAGCTTATCCAGTCCTCCCCATATTTATTTTTAATAAACTTAGCACATAAATATTTCCCTTCAATCACATATCATGCCAGTATAGCCTGCATGGCTAACATAGTTTCAACCACACTCTTCAACCTGATACCATCCTCCTCAACAAGTTTGGCCATCCAATTCCATGCGGCCCACTGACCCCGACCTTCCTGATTAGCATCCCATAAAAAGGAGTTCATGGTGTTCCCAAGAATGGTGGTGGCACCTTTTGGGGGTTTGATAACAGAGATCACATGCATTTGAATGGAAGTAAAAACACTATTTATGAGCATTATTATACCTTCAAATGAATGAAATTTAATTTTATAATTGAAAATACATCCTGTGATCCTATTCTAGATATCGTCGAAGAGGACCTTTTTCAATCCACAATTATAAATTGTTTCACCAAGGTAAATCATTAGAAAATTATGTTGCCTCATACCCATTCATCCCTAAATGGCCCTGCTGCAGCTTCATGTATACTTATTTGATATGAAAACATTTCATTCCCTGAAATAGATTTTTTTTCCACTCATCCTCACATATGATAACATAATATTTCTAAATACATCCAATAGACATTTTCTACCATTAAAAAACATATTATGTCATTATAAAATCATGAGTTGAGACACCTAGCTATCTGCTAACTTATTCTTGGAAGGAAAGATCCTTCCATCCTCTAGTTTATTATGAATATTTAATATTAGTGCCACCTATGATTAAATGAAATGTATGTGAGAAAATGGATCTCCTTGTCATACACCCCATTATATTTCAATGAAACTAAAACCCTTCCCCATTAAAGAAATTGCATTCCATGGGGATGCATATCACCTGAAACATATGTCACAAAACCATTCAGGAAAACCACATCTCTTCATAACTTTCAAAAGAATGGTCCATTCAAGTCTATCATAATAATCATACATATCGACATTCACCATAACATTGGATCAAAGTTTTTTTTATTAAATTCCACCACCATTTCTCTCACAATTCCAATATCTCCATGTATGGTTCTTCCTTGAACAAAGCCATGCTATTCCTCATAGACAATCTGGGGTATCACCCTGCAGATTCTTCTATTAATAAGAATTTATAATATCTTGTAGAAATATTTTCATAGGAATATGGCATATACTTATTGATATTAGTTGGTTATTTAACCATGGGTATCTGATTACCCAAGAGGTGAATGGTGCTCTATTATGTTTCCCACCCGTAAAAAACCTTAAACAACCCCTTTAACATACTCCCTTGCAACCTACCATGCCTTAATTTAGAAAACTCTATCGTATCCATATGTCCTCAGGGAACTTTCCTTTTTCATTCCAATGCCCTTTGCATTTATATCATCCTTATTTAGCTTGTCTTCAAGATATGTTTTATCCATGTTATGCACCATCCTTGGAATGAAACCCAAAAAATCCATTTCTTCACTTCCCCTACTAGTAAAACTATCTTGAAAGAAGCTCAACCCTACCACAAGACCATCAAAATGATCAAGAGAATTTTTCTAGGCACCTGTAAATCTGATGTAAACAAAACATCCTCCATTATAACATTAATCGTCTTCGTGAGATATGTTTCGTTCAATAAAGCCTAAAAATAGATTGTATTCTTATCCCTATCCAAAAAAGAAAAATATCATTATTTATTTCCACTTATTCTCTCAATTTACAATAAAATTTCAGCCAAAATGTTTTTCCTATCCACTAAACAAGAAAACTGGTCATCATCCAAAACATCTTGAATAATGTTCTCCATTTCTCTCTATGTTACTTTTAGATTTCCAAGATTGGGATCTTTAACCATACAATTACCACCCACACCTATATAACCTTTTTTAGCCAATGAAGTCTCCTTATGAGCCCCACCCAAGATGACCCCCACTGGTTTCTCCCCCGAATCCTTCAAAACCTATATGAATTCAATTGTCTTATTCCATCTAGAAGAATAATAGTACTGGTTGCTTCTCTCAATGCTCCATTGAAATCGGACCAGAAGAGGGGCATGATCTGACACTGATCTGGTGAGATGAGATACCGATACTTGGGAGAATTAGTAATGACCTTAAGGGTTGGATAAACATATATAAAGTCTTCTCCAAACACGCCTTAAACCCTTGTGATTGTTACACCAGGTATATTTCCCCAGTAAACCCCAAATCCATCAGTCCCATCACCACTACAAAATCTCTCATGCCTATTTATCGTATCTCCATCAGCCACTGAAAATCCACATTCCTCTAATGTATCCATGATAGTATTAAACTCTCCAGCTATAAACCAAGCAACATTACTATGTTAAAATTACATCAACTGACTCAAAAGCACTGCTCTTTCTGCATTTTCACAACTCAAATACAAAAATGAAAAGAAGACCTCTACACTCCTAGATCTTAATTTAGTTGTAATATACTATAAATAAGCTTCCAAAATATCAAATAAAATATTGTTCTTCCAAAAAAATTCAAATATTCTTTTTTCTCGGTTCAGTATGTGTATTATCTGTAAAACCTAGCGATATGGTGAATGATCGCTTATGCTTCACTTACATCTCATGCTCTAGAATAATTACCATGGCCACATTCACATGAAAACCTTAGAGGCAATGAATGAACAATTAAACTAAGCTCCTAATCAACACACATTATATATAATGATGGGTATCCTGACTAAAAAGTAGTGCCACCATAAAGACAAGAGGAATATGCTTAGATAACAAAACTGACATCGAGGCCTCCCTAGACATGGATCTGATGGGGATACAACTACATTCATTTGAATGTACACCTTTCAAACTCATCCCCTCCAAGTATTTAGAAGAAACCCCGACCAGTACTGATCCTTCTCTATCATTGGATGCCACATTTCTGATAAAAAGGGAATTTAGAGTGTGCTGAAGATTCACAAGACTCACCCCAGCAAGTGAAAAATCCAGTGAAATCTTCTAAGGGGAGTACCCTCTAGTCAAAATTTCTTTAGCCTTTCCCTCCAGAATAAATTTATCTGTAGAACGAAAAGACCCTTCCACTAGGCCTTACACTAACACACCGACCCAAGGAATTTCCCACAACATGAAGAATGGAAAGATTAAGGAGAGGAATGGAATGAACAGGTATAGAGAACCAAACCACTACATAAAATTACTCCCATCCAAAATGATAACACTAGTCCCATTAGGAAAGAAAAAATCTCAAGGACCCATATCTACAATCTTCATGAGGCCAGGACCAACCAAAATCTCCCCAAGAAAATAGATGCACACAAAATTCCATTCTAGAGAATATAGAAACTACCACATGCTATTGGAGACCCCATGATTAAAAAGAAATCCTTGAAGATGGCCAATGATGGCTTCTCATGACTAAATGTCGCAATGAAGGATAACTTATAAAAATCAACTACATCACAAAACTATGTATTCCAAAAATCATCCACCAAAACACCATCAATGCATTTAGTACAATGAGGCACCACCCGAATATCAGGAATGCGAGACTACCCAGAGCATCTGGCACCAGGCCCCCCCAAGCAGCACCACTTTTATTCATACCATTCATTGTCTCTTCGATTAGTGAATTGATTTTCCTAATGATGAATCTAATAACATCAAAAAAATGAAACATTATTTGTTGAATCATTCTTATCCTCAACAGAATTTTGTTTCATTTTCTCCCCCACCAATAATCCCTATCTCTATTACTAGCCTTCCCCAATTGAAAAGTTTCCTTGTTGTTTTTAGAAAATTTCTTAAATTTGTTTGCGCAAATTCCGGGCATGTAGTTTGGAATTTATTTTCTCATTGGGATTTACAATTATAGTTTATTTTAAGCTCTATTTTTTTATTCTTTTCCTGAAACCCATAGGAGTAGTTAGATCCCACTTATATTGTTTTATCTATTATATATTATTTTAGGAGTTCTTCATAGTTATGTGATTCTCTTATGGATAACTAATTTCAAAGAGTTAGTTTTCTTCCACTAACGACGTGATCACATTTTATTATATGGTCTATTATAAATCTATAATCATACTATGATTGTCTTGTAATTTTTTATTTGTATATACTAATAGATTCATCATTATTATGTTTTTCCTCAAGAATGCACCTTTCAATCTTAAAAAAATGAGATATAGGAATTTAGTTATTGAATAATACCCTCTTAAACTCCTCTCATTCCATGGATTTTATTTATTCCTCTTGTTTTGTCTTCTTGATAAAATTCCACCATTTACTAGATTCACCGTCAATGAAATAGACTATTAGGAAAACTTTATCATAGTCTATGTAATAAAGATCGAGAAATATAGTTTCCATCTTATTATTCTATTTATTGAAAAATAATGGATTATAATATTCCTAAAAGGATGGTTGATGCTGTCACTTAAAATAATAAATATCATACTTCCCCCTTATTTATGGATTCAAAATCTCAATATGGTTATTTATCTTTGATTGAGAGAGTTGAGTGAGTATAGTCACAATATATTTCAACCCATCTCATGATCCATTTCATTTCTCATGGGGGCAGTGATTTCAATCCCATTACATTCATTATTTGAATAGTTCCTTCTTATTCCATACTTTGACTAAAACAAAAAACATGTAACATTAGTGTAGATAAAAAAGAAACATGTCATTTATCATAATTAAATAATTCCTTATAATTCTTAATTTATGACATCTTAATAACTTATGACACTATGTTAGTCTTATATCACTTTTAGTTCATGATAGGGTTTTTTATAATCTACATTCATATTTCCCAAAACCTAATCATTAAAAATAACTAAACAGTGCCTATGATAATAACTTTTGAATCGCAAACATAACATACATAAATATTACCTCATTATTGATTAATATTGGATACAAATAACATTTATGCACTCTTGAGTATAGTAAAGGATTAGTGTCATTGCAGACTAGTTTAATAATTAACTTATTTTTTAAAATATATGCATCATCTCTTGTAGATATCATCATATTAGTACCCATTTAGACATATCACACCTAAACCCTTCCATGACGACAAAAGAAATAAAAAATAATATGTGTGTTCACATATTCTTAGAAAGGGTAACCATGATATATATCAATCATAAGAGAGAATATGATGATCATAATGGTATGGTAATATAATATAGGGCATTTTCTCAACAAAAAATATCCAAACCAAAAAAATCATTGATATTAATATGGAAAATCATGTTATATCTTGGATCGAAATCAATAAGATTGTTAATGAAATAATTATTATTATAAAGTCTTAACATAAAAATGTGTTATAATAAGAAAAAGAATACATAATATTTGTAGAAATAACATTAATCAATCATGTTCAATGATAATAAAATGATAATATCTTAAAGTGAACATAATCATACATTAAAATGTGAACATATCTATTCACAATCATGTCCAGGCATGATCTTGTGATCATAGCTCGAAAAAACCACAAGAAAACATCGAAATGTGAACTAACCTTTTCAAAATCATGAACATACATAGCAAAATAAACTCATGAGATATCATTATCAAATCACCCAATTCATTAAAGTTCTAAAACATACCCAACCATCACAAAATCATAATTTATTCATATGTATTTCAAAAGTTCAGGAAATCGTTTATCATTATATCATAGCTTGACCCAAGAAAAATGAAATGGGGTTCATCAATAATTCATCATCATAATCAATAAACTTATAGAGAAACAATTATGAAAATATAATTATATTATTTCCCCATTGAATTATAAGTAATGTCAATAGATATTTTCATATATTAAAATTCATTTAAAACATCACTGAAACATTTTGTGAGGAAAAAACACTTTTCATTTTGAAATCACATATTTAAAATATAAATATTTATTGGATATTAGGTAAAATAGTTTATTTTAAAATAAACATGAAATAATATAATGTATACTTCCAATCAAAGTGTATTTATAATGATTTTAAAATTCATTCATGTTGTATTTTTAAAAAAAAGAAATATGTTTATACATTTGGTAAAAAGTACATCATTTGGAAAATGATTTGAATATTTTTATAAAATTTTTTAGAATGTAAAATATTGGTAAAAATTACATTAATAAATAATTTTAAAATATTAGAAACATACTTTAATTCATTTTAAGGATGATATAGAGATGCAATAAAATGTTCTTTGACGAAAGAAGAAATATAGTAGGTTTTTTATAAAAAAAATTTACTAATAATTTTGTGTACCGAAGAGAAGAAAATTATACTATTACTTGAAAATTACATTAATTACCATAGTTGAAGAAAATAGACTGGGTTTAATTGATAAGATCCAATGATTTTACTTTAACATAAATTTATCATTCACAATCCTGAAAAGAAATGAGATTTTACAATAAATAACTTATGTCAAGTCCTGTTATGCTACATACACATTCAAATGTACTCTATAATAAATATATAGTTATTATAAATATATTTAAAAACCATATTAATAAATAAATTACTATGTATCAATCCTTTAAAATTTCTAATTGTCCCATTATTTACAATCTCTTCATTAAAGTGAACATTCCGATGAAAACAATTTTCTTTCCATTCATATTTCAATTAAATGGTTCCCTTACTCATATATTTGTTATGAATTATTCATGACCACAATTTTAATAATGAAATAAGTATCATATTTATTCAAAATATATAATTTTATATTTATTTGTTTAAAACTCTAATGAAAAATGCATCACATCGTTTTTTTGAGGTGGTAGTCCACACGTATGCAAGAGTGACATTATTTTTTGAAGTTGAATAGATAGGTTACAAGGAATATAATATATTATAATTATATAAGTATTCTAAATTTATAAATATCATAGATTAATATTATTTCCTTCATAACATCTATATATGAAAGGTGGTGATGAAAAATGAAACTCATCTCGTTGCTAGACAGTGATATGCATGTACACACTTATGATGATTTTATTTCTCATTTGATAGTGAAATAGTTGAATAAAGGTTTACACATTGATATAATAATGTATAATTAATTTTCAGATATTTATTATACTATATCATCATGTTTATAATATAATTTAAGGATTTATAATAATATATAAATTAAAAACACCCAGTTAAGAGTTATACATATTCATTGTGAAACTTATTTTAGCTTACAAATTCAACCATAAATGGTTTGTATTTTGGTAAAATAATAACCTCTAGATAGTGGGGAGGTATTTTAATAACTTTATTTCTCGAAATCTGGTGATATATTTGCCTCAAAAATTTTAGAGAAGAGTGGATATGAGGATTCCTTTTATATTTGAATGATATTTTTTGAGGAAAATAGATGATATATGTTACTGATCAATCAAACAAGAACTTTAAATACATATAGGGAAAGGGTACACCCAATAATAATCATCCCATGATTTTCCATAACAAGCCAACTATAAACATCTAGACTACCCCCTCTCTTTATGAATACAAAGTTTCATTCAGCGAAGCATTCGATCAAGGACCAAAGCATTCTCAAAATAAGGCCAAAAGTCCGAGAGTCCTTCGCCTTCTTTGATAAAGCATTAATCACATCCATGATGTCATATTCCAAAAAATAATGCACCAATTTTATGAGTGGGTGAGAATAATCCCTTGAAGAATAGTATAAGCCTCCACAAATTTAGGGTTCCAGAAGGCATGAACATCCCTACAGTGTGCTTCCAAAAGCTATCCATCCCTTTTAGGGCGAAAAATCCAATACCAACCCTAGAATTAATAGAGATGGTCTCATCCGTATTGATTTTGATAAAGCCATCTGGAGGGGGAGACCAATAGGAAGATTAATACCAATTACTACACTCATAGGGAAATACATCATAAGCCTTCCAATAATTCATCCATTCCAAATCCATCTTGACATAAAAAATGACACATCTTAAAATAAGATATAATGATCAACTAATACCATACAATTGAATGATTCAAAAGATTTAAAATATATTAATGTATTATTCAGAAAAATGGGTAAATATGACTCATTGTAAAATTGTATATGGGACAAGGATGAACTATTACCATATTTTAGGACTCATACATATTTATATGTAATTAAAACCATTATTATTTTAGTTTTACCCCTTTTATTCCGTTTCAACTCTTAAACATGTAACTACAGTTTTTTACCAAAGTTATCATTCACGATGAAAAAAAGTGACCACATTAAAAAATATATAAAATGATTAATAGGAATATGGATTCCATTTTATCAAATTCAATTTACATAGGTAGAATAAATCACTTCTACAATAAACTTGTAAAATGTGATGAACACAATTTTCAATATAAATTCATTTTAAGTATAAAATTTCACTTATTAAAAAAATTAACAATATTATTGATTCAAATGACCATTATTAGATTGTTTTTTATACAATGATACAAATGGAATTAAAAAAAGTAAAAAAAATATCTCTTTATATATACTTGAATGGAAAATAAATTTTTATATAAAAATAGAATTTTTTTCATTTTTAATAGAAAAATTAATCATTTCAGATAAACCTGAAAATTTCACCTTAACAAAATATTGGTATGATTATTTAAGAAATTATAAAACATATATGAAATAAAATTTATAAAATTTCTATAAATTTAAAAAAATATTCATGCATATAATTTAATCAAAATAAATTTTGATGAAATCATAATTTGAATCTTAAAATCACTTTATTTGATTTTACCAAACCATTATACATTTTTTTAGAAGCTGGTTATTATTTTTTATAAATAATTTTTAATGGATTTCTTATAATGTTCAAATTTATAGAATAATAAATCAATATTATATCATGGTTTCTTTAAACTCAGTGTCACTTGGGATGTTGGATATTAAAAAATTAAATTTATTTAAAGAGACATATATCATAAAATATCATAGTGTTGCAGTTACAAGATGAACTACGTATGAAATTGTATCATTGGTTTAATTTAAGGTTATATTAGGGAATAAATATTAATATTTTTCTTTTAAGTTCATATACTTTGATTCTATTAATATTATAATAATCATTTGGGTTTTAGTAATTTTTTTAAATACGATCACATAAATGAAACTGACAATGGTGCATATCATGAAACCAATGTTCCTTATATACTAATATTTTAGAATAATAAAAATGTTTTTAGAATATCATTATATGTTTGATATAAGTAAAACTATGAGTTTCTGAATCATACATAAGGTCGTGAGTTTGATACTTAAATACAAATTAAATCTTGATTCTCTTGAGCTATTTTCATTAATGAGAGGTATTTATCAATGATATTCTAGTATATTCATATTGATATAAATATTATATGAGGTATATAAGGATTTTTATTTTGTATTTATGATTTAAGGGTTTGGAAACATATATTAAATGGTGTAAAAAATCATTAAATGGGATTTTTGGACAAGGTAATATTTTGGGGATAACTATTGGAGAACACATGGTTGAGATATGAAAGACTCATAGGACTAATATATTATTCAGTTTGTTTTAATAAATGAGTGATTTAATTTGAGAAAGAATTTTTATATAAGAATTTATTACTAATTTAATAAAAATGTGATCCCTGATATTTTTGTTGAAGTTTATCTCAATTTTTTTGTCATAATATATATAGACTAGTGTGTGAATTTATCTACTAATGGTTGATGAAAAGAGTTTATTTTTGAGTGAATATATAATTTATCCATGGTTAAATATATAGTATACTCAAAAGGTTATGGGAAAGGTATATAATGAGGAATAGATGATTAATATATATATATATATACTGTGGTACATAATTGTGTGAATGATTAATTTTGTTTTAGAAAAAATATGACACTTGGTGTGTCTTATGAGTGTAAGGTAGATTTAATATTAGAAGGTATATACCAAATAATATATATGATATGATTAGCCTAACCTAATTTTATTAGATACATAACTACCATTGTGAGGAAATAATTTATTGTAGGGGTTAGTAATGTAACAACCTAAAATTTTTGATCCATTAAATTAATAATATCATCTATAGATTGGGTCACACACAACATTAATCTAAAGTGAAACCACAATATAAATATATCTAAATATTAGATATTTTATACAGATTCTATAACAAGACATTTAATTATTAGGTATGAATAGATGTAATTTAATTTCAAAATATAATATATATATATATAGATATATAAAAGAATTTTTTTTTCAATTTTACTCAATTCATTATTTTGTTTAAGAAAATAACTTTATATGTAGTGCACTGTTTTTAAAATAAAATATATATTATTATTAAATTAAGATGATAATAAAATCTAATACTTATTAGCTAATCATAGATATATTAGCGATTTACAAAAATTAGGAATAAGAACAACTAGTATTTAAAAAAAATCAAATAATTTTTATTACCACAGTTTATAGTTTTATGTTGAATTTAAAATTAAATATTTTATAGTTTTGAACTGAAAAAATAAACATCATTATTTTATTTATCATAATAATATTATCTGGAGATAATGTTTTTTGAATTTTTGAAAAATATTTACTTTTAGGTGAATGGTAAAAGGTATGGTTTTTAAAAATAACTTAAATTTTATGACATTGTTTGTATATAAGTATAAAATGATAATTCATTGAAACTATTTATAAGACCAAATGTTTTATTTAGTTTTTAATTTATAATTTTGAAAAAATTTATAATTTTTAAACCCATATTTAACATTTTAGAACTTATGTTGTATTTTTTTTCAAATTTTTTTAATATACTATACATTAGGTATTTTTAAATTTTTTAATCCAATTTAATGATTGAGTAAAATACAATTTATTTCAAATTTTGAATTACTAGGTCCAAATTACATAATAAGGGCCATTTTATTTTTTTGTCAAAAAAGTTAAATTACCTTGGTAGAAACTAGTAACCATTGTGAATAGAAAAATTGTAAAAATGAGTAATCTAAGAGTTAGAGGGAATAACGTATTTCAAACATGTTTCTATTTGAGTTACTGAGGTTTATATGAATCTTATATATTCTCGAATCCATTATATTCCAATTTGGGATCCAATTTTCTTTATTTTCACTTCCCATTATTGAAATGATTTGGGTATTTACAAAAGGCCACCCCGTTTCACTTATAAAAGGGTCCCTCCTCTCCTCACTTCCCCTCACACAAAAACTCACTAGGATCAGACCAATAAATACAAAAAGCCCTCATAAACATTCTTATACACCTTAAATATATCATATTCCTCTCAAAATACCATCCATAAATGTATTAACCTACTTCTAAAGGGGGATATTCCATGAAGTGATGTACAAGTTTCAATCGTCTCTTTCTATTTTTTATTATATTTTATGAACTCCATATTTTATATATATAATTATACTATATAAGAATTATAAATCTAGTAAAATTACTATTTTTATAGTTATTATAATGATTTTAAAACAATTAACCCCCATTTCCCTTTTCCATTATAAAAAATTAAAATGTGAATCGTGCATGTGTGCGGACTACTGCCTCCACAAATAAACAAGTTCAATTTTCATTACCACCATTACAATATACTTATAATGATGATTTTAAAGGATAAATATTATTTTTATGATATTAATAAGGATTATTTAATTTATTTTTAAAATCATTTTAATGATATTAATGGTAAATAGTCATTATATAATTAAACATCTTTTACAAGGGAATATAAATAATAAAAAATTATTCAAACTATTAAATTGTTTCATATACATAACATTATCATATAATTATTTATAATTCTATTATTTCACAATAATAAAAAATAAAAAATATCTTTATTATACTATTATAATTAAATTGTTACTTAGTCGTCTCATTATCAATAATTAATCATGACATGTTCTTGATTGGTTCAGTTTGAACTCCCACTTGAATAATGATATAGAATTATATCAGGGGTGATTAAGAAATCCTAATTATTGGTATAATATGATATAAATTTTTAAATAATTATATTTTCATTCTATGAAGGTCCCATCAGTAATTAAAGAATTAATTAAGAAATAAATCTTCATAAGATAAAAATCATTAAAAAAAACTTATTAATTTCATCTTTTAGGATAAAGACTAATGTACTAATTAAAGGAAACTAAAACATAATAAATCATAAATAATCATCCCAAATATTATAATTAATTATTTTTTAATGATGTAGTTTCTAATTAGAACAAATACCGAAACTAATTATATGAAACTAGTATAAACCATTAAAATTATAGAAGAATGATTTGGGAATACGGGTAAAAACAAACTTATGTATATATATATATATATGTGTGTGTATGGAATTATTATAAATGAGGTGTAAAAATTTTTGTAATTAAAAATATGTTTCTTAGTAATGTAATTAATAAAATAAATTAAAATATTAAAGATATTCTATGAATGTGTAGAACAATACAATACCAAGGTAAGATTTTTCAAACTAAAACTCCTCTTTTTTTAGATATTTTTTGTATATTTCATCTAATTTTTTTTTGTGGTGCATGTGATCCCTACTTGAGTTATTATTTAATGAAATAACTTTTACTTGTGGTAATTTAATTTCAATTTAGATATCCCATTTTACATATTTTTTTAAATGCTCCTCAAATTTTATGTTTCCTTGTTTATTCAATTCTCTATCATTGAGTTATAATTGTTCTTCTTGAAAATATTTTATATAAGTGGGTAAATATTGACCTATTATTGTATTATGTTCTATTTTATCTTGAATTATGGGGATTTAAATTTTCACTTTATGAAAAACATTTTCAAATATTTATCGCATTATGAACTATAATGTCTATAAGGATCTTCGTAATTCAAATATAATATTTTGAGTGATATGGTTTATTTTGAACAATGACCCGAAATATTGACTTTTGTTAATTGATTTTTAATTTTATATGATATTTTTTTAATGAAACGCGATTTTGGAATGGATGAAAATCCAACAGAATTTGAACTTTTGGCATTTACTAAATGGGACGTTCTTTTAACAGAGCTTCCGAATGTAATTACAAGGGTTAGAACACTTCAATGTATTGTTTTTAGGGTTGGGTGAGTGACAGATTGGAATATTGGGTGCCTCATTGGGTTTTTGGAGCACTGGGCTATGGAATAACATAGTTTTTAGGGATTGCTGAGGGTATATGATTTGATTAAAACCATGCAGGCTCTAGTATAAAATTGTGTGGCTATAGTAAGGAAGCATAAATTCCCCACATGCGTTGTACACAGTTTAACGAAAATTGTGCACCTATCACAGAAAATTAGTTCCGATTTGGGAATTATGCTCATAATATTCATGGAACAGTTTTCACACAGTTAGGGTAACAGTGCGACACAAACCAAGAGAGGTGGTTTCTTATGATGGGGGTGTTGTACGGTTGGAACACAGTTTCGAAAAATTATATATCCAAACCATGAAACCCAATTTTATGGGTATAATTATCATTTTAACAAAAATGGTTTTAAAATATTATTTCTCCTTCATTTCCTCCTCCTACCGCATTGTGAGGATCTATTTGAGTTAGGGTTTTTCTCCTCCACCACCTAAGCTACGTATCAATGCATATCCTCTATCTATGGTCTGATTCAAGCAAAGTTAGTCTCTATAGATCCACACTGGTGTGATCTCAATTAAATTTTTTTATCGTTCTACATTCAGTTTCCTATCAAAATTGTTATCAAGGTCCAAGATTATTTTCCTTATATTTAGGGTGGATGGTTGTTTCTTAGAGTTATTCTTAACTGGATTGAATCAGGGTATAATTTCAGATGAGTGATATATCCTAAGCACAATTTAGGTGGCCTATGACTTATTACTAATGATTTAACTAGTTTATAAATGTTTTCATTGTCCCACACACTAGACATTTCCACATATTTCTTTTAAATTGGCTTCTCTATATTAAATTGATCATTGGGACTTTTATTACACCTATTAAGCATTGTTGAGTAATTAGAGGTTAAAAAACCTGATCATGGACACCCCTTGGGTGTGAATGCTTAGTGTTACCTTTTTAATTAAATTGTTTAAACAGATAGAAAATCTTCTAAGCATTCATCTTGGTTTATAAATGTAATTTCCCCTTGTAGGAATTTATTCAATTGGTAATGGAACCTTATAAATTTCATTTAGACCTTCATGAATGAAATTGTAATGTATAATAGCTTTATGAATTAATTTTATTGATGATCTATGTTTGTATTCTTGATCAAAATGCTTGATTGGATTAAAAGAATTGTTTTTTAAAAAATGTCATGCTTTTATAATAAATTCCTTCAGATGAGGAGCACTATCTTCTAAACTAAAATCTATTGTTTAGTTATTTTAAAACATAATTGGTTTAATTGATTGAATTTTCCAATGTCTTCATGTAATATATTAATAAGGGGAATTCTAGTGTGTTGCCTCTATTTTTATTCTTACATTGTGTCTTCCCATTATTTAAATAAATTTTAAATGAACCAAATAACCTTCTATGTGTTGGTAATGTTTTATAGTTTTAATAGGTTTCTTTATAAATCATATTTTCCCAATTGGGAAATTTACCAAATGATAATGGCACCTTGTAAGTGGACATTGAGATTTTTAAATTGAATTTTATTTCATTAGAAAAATATATGGATTTAATTAAATAGAATGGAATGTCATGATATGTTGACTTCCCTATTTTGAATAAAATGTCATGTATTAATACGGTTAGATTGTTCATTGTGGAATATATAATTTGAATATTTTAAATGGTATTAATGAAATTTATTAATTCTGTTAAATGGTTTCTGAAAAATTAATTGATAAAGTGTGGTAAGGCCATGTTGTTTATTTCATTCAATATACATGCCATAATTGAAATGTTATGCCTTGATGTAATGGATTAATAAATACAGAGCATGAGAGGTATTGTATCATGGAAGCAGTTAATTATTATTATTATATGAGTACACCTTAAATAGGTTGTGGATGATTGTAAGGGATTTGTAGAGCATGTAAAAAAATTACCCTCCCTTAAATTGGGTGTGGAGTTAATGTCATCTCACACTAGTGATAATATATGGGAATTTGGAATAATGTTCCACATACCATTATTAGAGTGATGGAATGATGGACCAATCATTATCCTAAGTGTATTTATTGACATATTTAAACTTATTACGTTTTTGGGAATATACCCTCTTGAGCTTTTATCCTTGTTCAGTCTAGTTATGGATTTTGGAGTTATGCCTCAATCAAGCCATCAACTAGTATTCTGGGTATATGGTCACTTAAATCTACATGTACTTTCATATAGGTTCATGAAATATAGAACTATAATATATATATATATATATATATACATACTATATATGTATGGTTACTAATCAAATAGTTATTCTAACTTTGAGTCGAAATTGGCATAGCCTCTAATTGTCCCTTAGGAACCTTGGTAAGTTGTTTTTTATTTATTCAGCACTACTTGTTTACATTTATACTTATATGTGCACACTTATTTACATTATATTTCATATATTGTATTTGGTAATAGACACCATGGGTGGGAACATAGTAGGATTGTTATGTCACAACTTTCTTGGGATGCCACTAAACCGGGGTACCAGTGTATACATTTTGTTCATATGACCTTTAACATTATCTTGACTTATTTTTCTTGTGGCCGGAGTTAGGAGTATTGGACTGGGCTAAATCTTAGGATGCTCATAGAGATCACCCGCGGTGATTATTTTTCATTTTATTATTTATTGTACTATATCATGTTGTCTATTATATGTTTGAAGTTGTATTTTATATATAATCATCAGGACATGCCTACATCTGTTGTATATTTTCATTGGCCATATCTTTTTTATTCATTTTATATTATTCTTTCACTAATTTTTTATTCAATTATTTATACTTTTTCTTGTTTTCCATTACTTATTTTCTATTATAACTTTGTGAATCTTTGATCACGAGGGTATAGTCTCCCTACTAACAACTCCTTACACCCTCTATGCTGGTCGGAAGGCTTTGGCATGCGAGGAGGTGCACATGAGTCCATGTGACCAACATATCCGACTACTATATTATTGGTTAATTTGGTGATGATATTATGATCTGTTATCCTAGGGGATATTTTTTTCTTTTTTCTTACTATTTTGGGTTGATATAAAGGAGACTTGAAATATTTTAGCAATTGGTAAATAGCAATGTCAGGGACAAAGCATCCCACCCATGGGGAAAAGTCCAAGTGTCCATAGTTAAGATTGTTTTTCAAGGGGTTTTCTATTAGAGTTGATTATGATTTCACATTTAGTGATTGTTATACCTTTATATACATAATGATTTATGAAATTTATTGTATGTTTCTCTTGTATAAGTATGAAAAGGAATAAGAAATACATGCACCTTTATAGGAACATAGAAAATTCACATTACAAGAATATTCTATACCATGCAGTTTCATTTATACCTTTCTTTTTTATTGTAATTTTTTACTTAAGTTTATTACATGACTAGTGTTCATTATATACCATGTTATATGCTATTCAATTATTTTGTATATTATTATGTCTCTTTAGGTATTTTAATAACTCTCTTATATTTTCACCTATTTAGGTAATTCATTATCATTTTTGTTATGTGTTATGACATGATCTTGTTTTCTTTAGCTAGGCTGGTTGTATAACATTATTATGTGATTATATGCCATGATGACTATTAATTTGTCATGTTTTACTTATGTATTTATACTTTCTTCCTTATAATCCCTACTTCCTGTTTATTTATCATGTTTTCCTATCTATTTCTCTTCTCTTCATTATAGTTTGTGATTCTATGTTTATAACATGTTCATATGTGTTTATAGATTACGATAATAAGCATGTTTTGTATCATATAATTAAATGATTTCATTGGATAAATTTATTAGTGGCGATTAAATGGGAACCATTTTCAATTTTATAGTGTATGTGATCCTTATAATTATGAAAAGGTAACCCATATACTTGAACCAACTTTTAGATTTATACATGTTTAGAAAAATTTGATAAAATGAGTGGATTCTAAAGTTAAATTGCTAAAGTGAATTAGTTTTTATTAATGGGAGCCAAATTCCAAACTGTATAGTGTATGGGCAACTTGTGGATTGGCATATGGAAAACCATATAATTGAACCTTTATATATATATATATATGAGATTTTTATATTATAAAATGGGATTGATTTTGATTTAATGGGATCTGGACTCTGGAATATATAGTGTATGGATTCTTTATAGATTGTGTTAGTGGAAAACCATGTAATAGAATAGTCAAATATGATCATGGTTTATATTTTAAAATTACTGAAATGTGATTTTTTTTTTCAGTTTTGATCCAAAATGAATATGTTTCCTTTCTAAAATGAAAAATTGGACCCAAGTAGGTTAGTTGGGGAATTTTTCTTATGGGATGAACCATTTTGGTTTTTGTAATTTATATAATTATGAAACTAATATTAGGTTCCATTATAATATAGAAAGTAATTTATGTGAAAAATTACTTAACTATGACCAGATTTCAATAAGAGTCCAATGTTTTAAAAGGATTTTTTCTGAGATTTTTCAATTATGACTATGGGCTATAATTAAATCAAGTCCAAGTGATTATGTTTTATAATTAGTATTAGAGGCACAATTTATAAATCCTTCAAATGATTAATGATTAAAAGTATATCAATATATTATTTTTAAAATGGAACATGATCTGTTTTATTTTGTTTAAAACCTCGTGTAAGGGTATATTAAATTTTATGTTGAGTCTCATTGGAACAAAAACATGATAATTTTCCATAATCCTTTTTCATTTTGACAATGGCTTAAATTATTGGAATATGACCAAATAAAATCTATTGGCATGACCAAGTGATAGGGTTGGTGATTTTTATTTCATAATGAGCTGAACCGAGGAGGGTATCACCCATAAATCTAATATTCCTTTCAAATCCTATGAGTTTTCTAATGATTGGTGACATTAGAGTGACTTTGTACCTATTAGGATTCTTAGTTTCTAAATTAAACCTTTGTTTAGATAGGTGCTCATGGTATCCCCGACTTCTATTTTGCGTGAGAGCATAGATTAATGCTCAGATACAGTTTGATAGACATTCCTCGGGCATGGTCATCCAATTAATAGGTTGTGTGAACTATTATTCTTCTTTAGTGAGAGATGACTAGGTATTTCATCATCCAGATTAATGGTAATACAGGGAAATATGACTCTAAACTAAATCCCTTGTATGTACCACATACTACTTTTATTAATAGGGTAGAAAACCTATGTATAGTTTTAAATGTGTGTCTTCCTTCATTCTAAACTACAGGGTAGTATGCGTTCACATAGAGTGAAAATAGTTTAAAAAACTAGTTTTCATCAGTGTAATTATCATGAATTTAGTTTTTGAATAAGTTATTAGGTTATCTTCTTAGTTTAGTTACCTTGGTGTTAAAAGTAACAATTATATCTCAATTATTTTGTTAACTTCTAGAGGAACGAGTGTTTTGAAAAACTTATTTGTCTGGTTATGGGTTACATTCAAAATTATCTGATGGGTTGAGGTAGTGATTGTGACAAGAAGTAGCGAGACAAGTATGCTTATATTGAATCAAATATAGTTTTATTATGAGTAGTTGGTCTATATCTTGTTTTGTGGAAAAGAAAACTCTTAAGGTGGTAAACTTCATGTTGGTTCTGGAAAACATGTTCCCTTCATAATAAAAGGATCACAAGCATATGGAAAATATTTTAAAATGATCGTCTTGCTAGAATTCCTTTGAGGATTGTGAGTATAAATTATGTCAATGATTTCTTGAAAATAAGATGTTGATGGGGATATCATTGTATACAACATTTTAGAAACACAATTTTATCAGGAATTTTTAATGGTGGTTGTGTCTTAATGATCAATAGATACCTTGGATGGTGAAGGCATCGTGGTTTAGTTAATATTGGAGCGTCGACTGTGTAATATGAGTTTATTTCAAGGGAATTCGACTAGTAGTGGTTCAATTGATCTTCATAGTAATATATAGTGTCATCTTAGTGTACTGTGTCCTAGCGACGAGCATGTCCCCTATATTAACATCAACCTAGATGAACTAAGAATGAGTTGATCTAACACCACACTAATTAATTAAAAGATGTTTGGACTGTTTCATTCTTAATCAATGTAGTGTGTTAGATGCATGGGTTTCATATTGAGGCTTGGTTATTATAGAGTAGTACTCGGGTTCCCACGTATTAATGCCTTGGATAGACTCTTGGACACCATCCACTATATCCTTTGACTCAACTACTATATAGATTCCATTCTGGGATTAGTCTGTGATATCAAGTGTACAAGTTGTATTTTTACTAATTTCTCACTTGTAAGAATTAAGTCTGGAATAATTTTGTTTAGATATTAAGGATATAGTTTAATGAATTTGAGGTTATCTTGGACATTCTATTTGTCTTGGAGGTGTTGATTAAAAATAGTAAAAATTACAGTGGGACAAATCAATATTACACCCTTGTTCTTGATCAGGAATGCGAAATAAAATATCCTGGTGATGTTTTGAATGAGGAACATCACAAAAGGTCAGATATAGACTGGGGTGAGCAGTTTCATGGATATACTAGGATCCTTAGAATAAGGATTTGTAGTTTTATTAGTAACATAATGACTGGATGAGTTGGGTGTCTTTAGAGAAGTTATCTAGAGTGGATCAACTCATTTTTCCTTCTTGTTACGTGGTTCTGGTCATTGAGGAACCATTTTAAAACACATATACTAATTAAATTTGGAATAACATAAGGGTCGACAGTGTCTGTAGAGGAATTACTACATGACCAATTTCTGTTATGTCAATTGGGATATTAATGTATCCTTCAGAAGAGTATATATTATATCTTTATATGTAATCGGGTTATCCATATAAAATAAATCAAACCAAAGTATCTCTAGAATGCATAAAGGTGTGTTTCTTAGTAAATTCTGATGATAGAGGTTTCTCTCTTAAAAAATGCCCCCTTCTGATATTAAAGACTAAGGCGGCAAGAACATTTGGATAGATGTTTCACTATATGCTTACATGGTCATGTATCAATCTTAACGGGATCATGTAATTTTCATCTAAATTATTAAATCTGGAAATGATCATTGAATTGAGTTTTGAAGGATTGAGTTCCTTATTATTGAAAAATTCATGAAGGTGTATTGGGAATTTGGAAACTAAATGTGGCCCTTTGAATAACATTTCATGACTCTTTTAGGTTGGGTGATATTTTCTTAGATTACAAAGGATTCTCAGGGTTGAGAAGTTATAATATTGTGAGGCTGTAACAACCAATGTTATTATAAAAGATGCAAATCCAAAGGAATTTGAACTTTTGGAGTCTAATGAATGGGTCATTCTTTTAACCGAGCTCCCAAATTTAATTATAAGTGTTGTAAAAATTTATTTTGTTTTTTAGGATTGGGTAAGTTCTTGAGAGGTTTAATGGGGTCCACATTGAGTTTCATGAGTTATGGGATTTGAAATATCAACGCTTGGAGGGTATACACAGGGCACACAGTTTGTCTGACACCCAACAACCCACAATAGCAAACCGTGCGGCTGTAGCATGGGAGAAGAAATTCCCCACATGGGTTGAAAATAGTTTTCCAAACCTACGCATCTATCCCACAAAGTTAGTTCTAATTTGAGTAGTATGCTCCCAATATTCATCACACGGCTGGCAAGAAATTAGGGTAACCATATGGCACATATAATGCGAGGTGGTTTCCAAAGTAGGTGTGATACATGGTTGGTTCACAGTTTGGAAAAGAATTGTGAGAAAAACTGTGTGAACTAGTTTTTAAGGGTAAAATTATAATTATTCCCTTTAATGAGGTTAAAATATTATTTCTCATTTCTTTCCTCCTCCTATATTCATGTGAGGCTCCCACTGAGCTGTGGGATTCCTCTGATGCCTAATATAGGAATCTATGGATCTCCTCCATCTGAAGTTCAATTCGAGTGTTGTCGGTCTCTATGGATCTACATCAGTAGGTTCTCAACTCCTTTTCTATCATTATTTAATTAGTTTCCTCATGATAAAGTTATCTAGGTACAATTTCATTTTACCTATTTTTAGAGAGAAGGTTTTTTTCTTAGATTTGATCAAGAATGGATGTAATCATACCTTGGTATTGAACAAGTGATACATGCTAAGAACGAGTTAGGTGATCTACGAATTATTCCCAATGTTTTCATTAATTTATAAAATTTTTCGTTTCTCTACACACCAGTATTTTCTAGGAATTGTTCTTAAATTTTTTCCTTCATATTAAATTGACCCTCATGGCATGTATTTCACCTATTTAGAATTTTTGTGTAATTGGAGTTTTCCAAACTCAATCACAGAAACCCCTTATGTGTCTATGATTAGTTACCCATTCTTAATTAATTGTGTTAAATTACCCAAGTGCATTATATGAATTCAACTTGGTTTAATAATGAAATTGTCCATTTTTTTCATTTTTTCTATTGGTAATGGAACCTTATAACTTGAATTTGGAACTTCACGAATTAAATTTCCATATATAGATACATTATAAAAATCATCAAATGATTATCCAGGTTTGATTCCTAAAAAGAAATTTTTATTTGGTTTAAATTAATTTTTTGTTAAACAACTCCATGTTTTTATAATAAAACTTCTCAGATGAGGTTCATTTTCTTCTAAACTAAAAGGAAATGTTTAGTTATTTTAAACCATTATTGGTTTATTATATATAGTTTTCCTAGCACGTCATGTTAGAGATTAATAATGTTAATTTTAGTATGCGACCCCTTTTTTATTCAAACAATCTGTTTCCCACATTCTATATAATTGATAAATGAACCAATGCACCTTATAACTATTTTCACGTTTTATAAATTGAATGGATTTCTTTATAAATGGAATTTCCCCAAGTAGGTAACTACCCAAATTAAAATTTAACCTATAATGAGATCATTTAACATTATAAAAATAATGTTATTTCTTTACAAAAGTAAATATATTTAATTAAATGGAATGGATACTCAGGATGAGTTTACTTCCTTGATTTCATTCAAATAGAATGTATTAATTTGATTATATTATTCATTATGTCTTTCAGTCCTTTTATTTTTTAAATGGTTTTAATGAAATTGATTAATTGTATTAAATAAATTACATGAAATTAATTGAGAAAGTATGGAACGTACATTCCATTTATTACATTCCTTACACATGAGATAAATGAAATTTTATTCCTTGATATAATGTCTTAATAAATGTATTGAATTATAGGTATTTCCTCATTGATCCGATTTATTTTTATTGTTATATTATTACTCCTTAATGTTTTGTAGATGATGGAATAGGATTTGTTGATCATGATAGAAAATCATGCTTCCTTACATCGGGTGTATAGTTCATGGTGGCTCACACCTATGATACTATTTAAGTATTGATATTTATATGCCACATTCCATGATTAGGGTGATGGAATGATGGTTCACTCAACATATTGAGTGTCTTGAATTACGTCTTAATCTCTATTGGTATGTTGAGAAAGTACCCTAATTCTTGTGCTTTTGGGCTCGTTTATACTGGTTATAGATGTCTGAGTTACACCCCAGTCTTGCTAGAAACCAGTATTCAAGGTATATGGAAACCTGTATATTCACATAGTTCATTCATATAGGTTGATTCAATATAAAACTATATTATATACATATATATTACTTATATATATTTATGGTAATTGATGAGACACTTATTATGGATATGATAATAAGTTAGTATAACTACTAGGTGTCCCCTTGCATCCTAGGTCAGCTGTTGTTTATTTATTAAACACTGCTTGTTTATCATTCATATTATACCTACACACTTCTTTACAATATATATCATGGACATGAAATAGTCATATAAACCATGGATGTGAACTTATTTGGATTATTATCTCACAATCTTCTCGGGCTTCTATGGAACTGGGTTACCTAAGTAGACCTTTTGTTCATAGGAACATAGATATTTTCTTGTGCTGTTTTTCTTATACCCAAAGATAAGAGCCTATGATTAGTCAGGATCTCAAGAATCTCATGGAGATCACCAATGAGTATTTTGTTTCATTTTCTTATTTACTATATTTTATCATTCTCTATATTGTTTTCTTATAGTTTTAATTTTTGTATGATCATCAGGATATACATGTATCTCATACATATTTCCATTTACTATATCTTTTATATTCGGTTTATATTACTCTTTAGCTTCTTTTTTATTCATTTAATACTGATTCCACTATTTCCTATTACTTATTACTTATTATACAACTATGATACTCTGATCCCGAGGGCATAGTATCCCCACTATCATGTACTTTGACCCTCTCTTCTAGTCAACATCCTCTATTGTACTGAGATGCAAACTTGAGGTCATGTGACCCACTAGTCTAACTACCATATTAGTTGTCAGTGAGGGCAAGATTTTACTTGGTCTAGTTTTAGTATTTGGCGGAGAAATTATTTTTTGATTCATATATTCTATCTATGTTGTTATCTCATTTAAAATTATAACATTTTCAATAATGAAACTCCATATCTTAATAAGATCATGGTTTCAAGACCTTATTTTCTATCCATCCAATGTTATCCATTATTTTGGGATATTATATGTTTCTTTACAATTCTAATAAATCTCCTTATCCCATTTAAAAATAAAAATATAATACTCTTTTTTATATCATGTCTTTCCAAGAGAAGGTGTTTTTCTAAATATTTTCATAACCATGTTTTTTGATAATCTTAATGACTTTTCATGGAGTAATATTGGGTTAATAGGTATCTATCCAATGGTGAGATGTTTCAATTGTAACGAGTGGGGTCATTATGCTAACTTGTTCCTGAAGTTAGTCACTCAAACTAGAATCATCAATATTGGAAGCTAAATAGTGTTCTATAATCTTTTTTTATTATTACGACTAATGTCGGTCTATCTAATGAAGCTGTGGAAGGTATATTAAATTTGTTTCGGAACAATGCGAATTCCATATTTGAATTTTTATTATCAAAATATTTTTTTCCATTAAAATTTTAAGATAATTGGGAATATCACCTCTTGAAAGTAAGAGAGAACATTTGATAGAAACTGTATGTAATTTTATTAGAGAAACCATGATTTATAGGAATATTACAAATGTTAGTAGTATAATGGTATATCCTGAAATTTTTTTCCAACAACCCACAGTGGATTTTAATAAATTTTTTTGGCATGTATTGGATTTTATTTATACATAATAATATTGATTTCAGATCCATGAATTTTTTTATTAAATTATTTAATGCCTTTGAAATCATATCATGAAGTTTAGAGACTGATTAAAGATTAAAGTGAAAGTTTTATAGCTCACATTGTTAAAAAGAAATAAACAATTCAAATTAGTGATTTTACAATAGCGAAAAAATCCATCGAAGTATTTCATAATTATTTGACTGGTGTTATTCTTGACTGGGTGGTTTATTTTACTATTTACGTAGTGACTAATTCTAAGAATATTTTAAAAAACCCTATAGAATAGATCATGTATAATTTTTTTAATATAAAATAAATTAATTAATATTTTAGATAAAGGTTTAATTTGACCTAGAACTACACCATGGGGGATCCCATTTTCTTTATTAAAATAAAATATGTTTCAACGAGACTTCTAATATATGATAGAACTTTGAAATTTTTTTATAAATAATAACAATCCTTTTCATCATATCAATGATTTGTTTGATTAGCTCCAAGGAGATCGGTATTTTTCAAAGGTTGATATGAGGTCATGCTACCATTAGCTAATGTTTATGTAAGATGGAATTATAATAACAATGTTTTAGAATATATATGGGAATTAATAGTTTTTAATTAATTTCATTGGGTTTTCAAAGAAACATTTCTTATTTATTGACCTTATGAATAAAGATTTCTATGAATTCATGGATAAGATTTTGGTTGTTTTTATTAATGAAATTTGTGCATATTCTAAAATTAATGAGAAATATGAAAGAAAAAAAAGTTTTTTTCAAACATTAAGTGAATAGAAACTTTATGGAAAATTTTGTTTATGTGAATTCTATTAGAGAAAAATTGCTTTCCTTAGAAACATTTTTTCAAAAGATGGATTAAATATTGACACTACTAAAACAAAAGTTGTTGATGAATGTGTGAGAAACAAAGATATCCCAAATATTCATATTTTTCATGTATTAGTGGACTAATATATATGGTTTGTCAAAACCATTACTTGGTTGTATAGTCTAATAACAATGTTAACTTAAAAAGGCATAAAATTTATCTATGAAAAATAATGTGATAATTCTTTTCAGAAATTAAAAAAAGATTGGATGATGATCTAGTTTTATCGCTAACTTCTAGAAATAAAGAACTAGTTATACACAATGAATTTTCATTTAAGTTACTTTGATGAACCATAATACAGAATGATCAATTAATTATCTATTATTCTCATCTATTGGACCGTTGTGAGTTAAAATAACCTACGCGTGATCTAAAATTAGAAACTATTTTTTTATTTGAATATTTAAAGGAATAATTTTTAACGAATATTGTGTGATATTTATACTAGTAACAAAATTCCAAATTATATATTAATATAGAAAAAATTTAACATGATATAGAGAAGATCGACGAAACTGATCAATGATTATTATTACACAATTTATTATCATTCTGGAAGAGGAAAAAGTGGATGATTCTTTGATTTGAATAAATAATTCTACACTAACCATATTTGTATCAAACATGACCCTTTGGTTAATTATTTTGATGAATTATGGCCTATAAGTTGTGGATACTTGGAAATCCTCTATTTTTTTTAGGATTCAGTGTACTCAAATTTGTTAAATATAATTAATCATCCCCAGAAAGAGGATCATGATTTGTAGGGATATCAAGAATCATTTAGAGAGGCTATGTTGCATGATTTTAATATTGATGGAGATGGTGTTTTATGAATTGGAAGAAAATTAGGTTTACTTCTTTTTACCAGTTTATAAATGAGTTATCCACTAAAACTTATTATTCTTTATTTTCTATTCATTTGAGAAACACTGAGATATAAAAAACCATTAAGAGTATTACTGGGGGGATAAAATGATGTGTAATATAGCTGAATTTTTCATGATTTTTTTTTGTTTTCCATAGTTTTGTGCAGATAAAAAATTATATATGGGAATTATTCAACCTTTTCTAGTGTCAGAGTAAAAACGAAAAAAGATATCAATGGATTTAATGGTTGGATTACCAAATAATTCTCAAGGTAATAATAAAATTTTGGTTACCATTTCTTGATTAAAAAAATTTACACAAATTTTCCTATTCTTGAAACTATGTATTTATATCATCTTAATTTAATGTATCTAAAAGATATAAGAAGGTCATGGATATTTCCTCTCTCTTTTGGATCAGGTTGTGATTCTAGGTTCACATCTATTTTTGGGAATGGATTTCAGAAATATTTGGGAACTGAATTAAATTTTAGTACAAATTTTCCTCATCCAACTAGTGTTATTTCTAGGTGGTCATTTTATAATATATAATATATTATATGTTCTTATTAGATTTATTCTAATATATGTTGGGATCAACATATTACTTTGGTTATGTTTTCTTATAATAATATTATCCATTCTAGTATACAAATGACACCATTTGAGGAATTATTTGGAAAATAGTATTGGACACGATTTTTTTGGGCATGAAGTAGGAGAAATAATGTTTATGGGACCAAATTTTGTATAACATATTCAAAAAATGGTTTATTTAATTCAGTAACATATGAGTATTTCTCAGAGTAGGGAAACAATCTAGTCATTTAACTAATTGAAATATCTTTCTTTCAAGGTTGATGATCATGTATTTCCAAATGTATGTCCATGGAAAAGTGGTTTAAATTTTAGGAAAAAGTTAAGGATTAGTCTATGGTGTATTGGGAAGTATAAAATACAATATAAGGATGGATCAATGGATATCAAGTGGGTTTTCTTATCAGTTTATCATAAACACATAATGTTTTTCATTTCTTGATATTAAGGAAATATATTCCTGATTTCTCTATTAATTTGATCCTTGAAGTAGTTCATCTAGAAGAGAACCTTTATAATGAGGAAAATCTTATTAAAATTATTTTCCATAGAGGTAATGTGTTGTGGAGTAAGGTGATTCACTATGATTGGATTTTATAGAAAACATGTATGTTTGAAGAAGCAACTTGAGAATATGAAAATGTTATGAGGTAAATACATCCACACTTGTTTAATATTGGAATAAAATTTTGGGGAAACAATTTCCAAATGTGGGAATAGATTAACATCCTATGTAATCATATATCAAATAACTTTCATTTTTAATAATATAGTTATACTTATAATTAAAACATTAAGTAGTTTTTAAATAAAAAAGAAATTTTTTTAATTAAACCATTTTATTATATGATTTTCATATAATTTTTAGATTATAAATTATATAAGATGAATTTGAAAATAATAACAATGGTTTTTAATAATAATATCCAAAGTAACTTAGAGTTATTTTTTTGGAAAATATTGATATTTCATTAAATAGTGAAAACATAATTTGTTGTACAAATGTAATTTATTTTATATTAATTAATAATCTTAAAATCCCCATTATGTTTTGAATATGATTTAAATTAAAATAAGTGTTATTTATTTATATTTTATCTACTTAATTACTTATAATAAAAATTTTATTAAATTTTGGTGTCATTTTTTTGTGTTTAAAAAAGGGATTTTTCTGAAAATTATTTTTAGGTGCATAATATTTCTCCAATTTAATTAATTAAAAAAATAACTGTTGAGAAATTTAAGAAATGTTATTTTTAAAATATATATTATTAAATATAGATTTAAATTAATGAAATTATTATTATTATTACCAGATTTATTATAAAATCATATTTTTCTTAAAGAAAACACCAATAGAAAACCATTTTTCATCGCATCTATGGGTTTAGTTTTGAAATAATTTATATTAAATTATGTGAATTTAATTAGGTAAAATAGATCCCACATTTTATGTTAGTATAATTTATATTATGTAATAGGTTCACCGTAATTATCAGTAATAATGAATAAGGAAAATAATAAAATATTAGTTACCATTATTAAGGTAATGACCGATTTTATGGGTTTAAACTAAAATGATAATGGTTAAAATAATAGAATTATTTTTGAAAAATATATTTTAAAGAAATATTTATACCTTATAATTTGTAATTCTTAATAATCTTCTATTTCAGAGCCTTTTGGAATGTGAAAAACGTGGGTACATATTTTTCTTTTAAAAAATTACAAGTGCGCCCATGACCTTCCTTATAAAGGCCACTCCCTCTCCACTTCTATTCACAGCAGAAATTCCCTTTGGATCATCCAATACCCTCAAAACTATATTCTGTACTTCAATTTCTATTACCTATATACCTTATTTTGAACATAAATCCATCCTAAGAAGGTTTTTGGTGCTTACCTAAAGAGGTTTCTTGATGAACTAGTGTTATGTTTGACTGAGAATCTTTATTTTATTATTTCACCCATTGCGTGAAAATCTTATTAAAATATTATTATCTTATAAAAAAATTATTTCATATAATGACATTTTATTATATCAATTGAATAACCAAAATCAATATCCTCTTTCATCAAATGTGATATGGAATCCTTATTCATATACACGGAACACAACCGCCTCACGAACCAATGTAATTCATTTTCCATAATTACCTATAGATTATTCTTAATTATATATTTAAGGTATATTTATGATATTTGTAACATATTTATTCTTTTTGAGTTATGATATTATATATAACTTCTTAATTTTAATTCCATATGGGATACAATAACGTCGCTCGTGTGTCGGAGGACTTCCGACGTATAAAGTGATGTGATTTGCATTGCACACACTCTTTCCACAGAAGGTATTAAAGATAAATTTAGTTAATATATTTTATATAAATGAAATTATAATGATATTAATGACATATTTATCATTCTCAAAGGTAAATATTTCATTTTCGTTCTTACATTGAACAATGAAAACGTCTTTCGTGTACATGTGGACAGTCACCTCCAAGAAGAGATGTGATTATTTATTGTTTCATTAACATATCACAATAATGATATATATAAAAATATTTTAAGAAATAACATTTTACATTTTATTTTATTATCATTATATGATGATAAAATATTACTTACCTTCATTCCAGAATGACCATTGAAAAATTGAAATATTACTCTTATGTCTTTATGACATACCATCTTCATGATCGTATAATAGTTAATTTTCATAACCATATTTTATGATTGGATTTAAAAATTATAATTTTTTAAATGTGACAATTATTTCATTTCTATATTCTCTAGATGTTGTAAAAATTCACTCTTTGACTAATAGTCAACCTAATAAACTCATTTTTGACACATAATCTAAATATAATCAAAACACTTGACATAAAATTAATTGATTATGAAATTGTATATAAAATTTTAATTTGTGAAATTTAAGGAATAATAACATCGAAATTTTTTATTAAGAAATTAGATAATGAAAAAAAGTTTATTATTCATTATGATAAAGAAGAAAAATGACGAATTGAACTCGACTTAAAGAAATTCATCTCAATTTATAGCCATTGAGTCATATTTTGATGTTATGAACTAATATTTTTTTATAAGGTGTATATACATATATTTTTACATGTTATATAATTAATTTCTCTATTATATTTTTATTTAATGATTTTTAATGTCATTCTTTCGTGGTGCATGTGATTGAACTATTTAAAATGTGGTAAGGGATATTTTTTTAAAAACATTATCTTTTTATGTATTTGTTATAATAATATTTTTATTCTATGTGGATTTTTTTGAAATTATTTTATTATGTACATGATATTTTTATGGAAATCTCTATCTTCCTTTAATTTTTTAAAATGAATCTTTGTACGAAATGTTTTTCTTTCCTAAAAGATGAAAAAAGGAATGTTCAATTTTAATGTATACGAAGACAATGAATTTTCATGACTTTATTTCCATTATTTTATGCTTTTATAATTTTAATGTTTTAATTTTTTCTTAAAAGAAAAAAAATCAAACCCATTTTTGGGGAATTTTTGTTTTGAAAATGGGAATTGTTTAAATAAAATGGTATTTTTGTATTGAAAATGCGGTTTTAAAAGAAAATGGAATTTCAATACCTGAAAGTATTTATCATATTCGTTTAAAAGTGTATTTAAAATGGATTTATAATGAATAGATTAAATCATAAATTATTTTATTCATGATATTTTTCTTGATAATTTTATGAAAAACTAGTGATACCGATACAACATATACAATGGTTGATCCCCATTATAGCTCACTTGTAAACCTAATATAGCATATATAAAGGGTTTTCCCCATTATAACATAAAAAATTGGCGATAAAGATATATATTATTTGAGGGGTGATTCCCATTATATCTCTCCAATGAATTTTTTACTTAATATTTTCATTTGAGAATTATATTGAAAATCGACTGTATGCTTATTCCACTTTCAAATGTTTTGAATGGTTTTTATGAATATGATGCTATAATTTTCCCAAATGATTTTTTATTTGATTTATATAGGTTTAAAGTGCGTTATTTCATAAATTTTTGTGTTTTTATCTTTTTAAAATGATTTATTTCATATTCTAGAAGAACATTAATGTTAAAGGTAAACATTCATGAATTTTCATGTTTGTCACTGGAAAAATTATTATTGTTTTTATTTTATATGTCCCATATTTAATTTTATGGTTTCATATGATGTTTTAAAAAAATAATAGGGATTAAGGATGGTTAAGAGAAAAAAATAAGTCATGTTGAATATCATGATGAATTCAGTTAAAAATAAATTATATAATATTTTAAAAGTATTACATTATAGGGAAAATGGAAACTTTCCAAATGATTCTAATTTGAAATAAAAGATTTTTTATGTTTGATTTATGACCTAATTCTATAAGACTCAAAATCTAAAAATATCCTCAAATTGAAATAAAGTGAAATATTGATTAAAACTCAAGATTATGTTATGTATAGGTCATACATAAAATTATTCCCCTGTAATAAATTTTAAATAGGATCATTATAATGTTCTCATGTCACATAAATTATCCTGTACTAATGGTTTTATCCCTATTTACCATAATGATCATCAATGGAATACAATTGGTTTAAATAGTGTGATTGCTATTGGTTTTAATTTTACAATAAATAGATTCAAAATCATTTAATACCTAATGAATATGTTTTATATACACATGATAATGAATTTCATTTCAATGATAATAATGAGAAATTAAATTTTTTAAAATTTTATTTCCAGATATAATGCTTCAAAATGACTAAATTCTATGCATTATGATATGCTTTCAATGACACGTAATAAGACACATGATCTTATTTCACATCCAAATATTTTTAAATCTTTTGGATGAAAATAAACCATTATGAAAATTTCTGATCTATTTTAATAAATTTAACAAAGTTAAAAATGGTTAGTAGTAAAATGTTATAATTAAAGAGAGTATATTAATTATAAATAAAAAATTTCAACAGTTTCTTCAAAAGATTTATTTCGATTTCTCCTGGCCTCAATAACTCCTTTTAACTTATAGCTTTATAAAATAGATGTCCAAAGAGTTTTCTTTAAAGATGATATGATGGTAAATGTTTACATTTTTTGACATGATGATTTTTTTAGAATAAGGTAAGAACATTATGGTTCTTAGTCTAAATAAAGATATTAAATGGTTAAACCATGATTCATGTAATGGTATATGATATTTGACCATGTTGTAACTTGATTTTGTTTTAAATAAAATGAGTCAGATTAGTTAATTTATTTAAAAAACTAAAGGGGGAAATATTTAATACTTACTATATATATTAGAGACATTTTGTTGACCTGTATCAATGTTAAACATCCATGTGAGAAAAAATGATATTGAGTGATGATTTTCATATGATGATCCTTAGGGGTTCTTTTTTTAGGTATTCAAATTCATTGTTTTTATCTCATGTGGTATACCTATATTTAACCAAGAAAGATATATTGAAAATATACTCTTGTGGTTTTACATGTGTTTTTTCTCTGAGAATGCCAAAACTATTTGAAAAATGCTGAACTGTCTAAACTCAAAGCCCTTAACATATTAAAGAGAGATCTAAAATGAAAAATTTTCTATATTCATCCAATATTTTGAGTTTTATGTATCCTTAAAATTATTGTCATGATAATATTTCTTCTTTTATTTAATTATATCAAATGATAGTTGACTGATCATGAATGTGATCATTAGAGTGATGTGATATAAGAATATAATTATTTTTGGGTAACGAAAAACAATATTTTAATATATAAGAAGTCTCATCAATTTTATATTATTTTATACAAGGACTCTAATTTTTTGGGTTCCCAAATGAACATAAAAATAATTACATATTTTTATTATATGAGGGGCTATTTTTTTAGAGTATATTATTTAGTAGAGACTTATAACTACTTAAAACATGGAATAATTTTATTTTTCTGATTAGAAATCCACATGATAGGATTTATGGATTAAAATTTGGTTTTTGTACTTTATAATATGTTAATATATTCAAAAAAACATGTTATACTTTGCAATAATATTTTTATTTTTAAATTATCTAATTTTTTTATTATTCAAAACATTATGTTATACAATAGATATTTTTTAGAGAGATATTCATAGATTATTAAAGTCAAAATAAACATATTTCTATAGAGAATATATTGGATTACCCACTAACTAAACCCTTAACCATCATATTTAGATGGGTAATGTAATGTTCATGGCATTAGTTAATCCTTTGGATTTATAATGTTTTTGGGAGATTTAAACACTTTATAAATTCATTTCAAAATAGAGAGGTATTATTCTAGTGAATTCAATTCAAAATATCATATCTCAAAATGTATCTATGTGATAATTTTACCATTTTTTAAAATTAGAAATTATTTTTAATTAATTAGAAAATTAATTCTATATTATTTATTAGAGAAATTACAGTTGTATGTGTAATATAGCTATTAGAAAATACAATTTCAGTGCTAATCAATCATGTTTTGAATTCTTAATTATAATGTGATTTAATTTAATTGATACCTTTTTTGAAATTAATGTTTATATTATTTAATTAATGTAAACCAATTGGTATAATGTTAAATTCTTATTCATTAATTTTTTGTATTTACATTCATTATGTATTTATTGAATCATTTATTTTTCCGTATATGAATTAAATACATTAATTTTATAGTTACAGATATTAATTAAAAAATTAATTAGTTATACATAACCTTTAATTGAATTTGACTTTAATTATTTCATGAAGGATAATTATTGGTTAAATTTTTTAATTGAGTTAATGAGTGACCCTTATTATCAACTTGAATTATCTTTATAAAATATTTAACTATCTACTGTTTAAAAATTTGGTGTAATACTTTTATAAAAAACATTATTATAACATAATTTCATTATTTATAAAATTTTGTTCATTAATATCAGGATAAAACACACCACATGGATCAGATACATATGATGGGTATGTGTAAAAATATTTTCATATTATCTTGAATTAAAAAATATTATATTTATTATAATAAATATGTATTGTATTGGGTTTTTCTTGAATTAGTGGTGCTGTTAATTTTAGTTATTTATGGGAAAAAAGACGAAGTGGATATATTCCTGAGTAACTGAGATGTTTTATGTTCATGGTGCAACCAAGAGTTTCTCTCTTATAAGAGTACAAAGAGTTGATAATATTGTAAACATGGAGAAGTTTTCATGCGGAATATTTGAAGAATAATGGTATAATATGAAGGTGACTATCATATATAGAAATAATTATGATAAATGTTACAGGATATGGGTAAAAATGGAATTATAGAATTGAGATAATTATGTTAATTATTGGAAAATAAGATATATACTATTTAAGACGCTATTGTTATTACATTAAATTATATAAAAGAATTAAAATTGTACTGCGTTATTATTTATTATCTATAGTATATTTTTGAGAAAATAAGATGAATTTTGTTTGAAGAGTAATTGGTCAATCTAGGTTACATGGATTCTTTGATAGAATAAATTTTTTTATATTAGTATATTATGGTATTGGAAGAATTATATGAATTATTGAATAAGATTGGAGAAATATATAAATTTTTTAGATAAGGATGAATAAAATATGGTATAATGTAATTAACTATTTCATTGATTGGTAGATCACAATGAAGGATGGATTGTAATACCGTAAACGAGTATGTTTTCATCCAAAAATTAACTAATGTCCATGATATGGAGAACTAAAATAATGGTGGCCATTTTGGACTCTAAAGTGGAGAAATTCTCATATTATGTTATCCTGGTGGAAGGAGACGTGATGATCACAGTTCAGGTAAGAGATTTAAATAAGAGAGTTATTGATGAACCGACCAAAGATAATGACAAGGTATTCACCGAATCCCTAAGAGATATAGGGTACTAGATTATGAGTGTAGTGAAGGCCATTTTTAGTAAAAAGAAATTATAAATAAAAATATAGAGGAATAAAATGAGGAGATTATTTTATTTGGAGATGGTTGAATATAACTTACACTGTGGCTTATAAGAAACCAAAACCATAATTTCTCAATATATATTGGGGTTTTAAAAAATAAAATTTCAATATTTATGAATATGAGATGATTTAAAATATTATTATTCATGGATTCTAGGTTTTAACTGGACATCACGACATCATGGTGGAATATGATTACAATATGGTGAATTTATATTTTTAAAATAATATATATACGTTGAAATCAAATAAAGTATGATATGTGAATATATTTATGTGTTTCTCACAGCCTATTTGGATTATTTTGATCATAGGTACACATGTGTGAAATATTTCATTATATTAGATCATTGGGAGAAGATGTTTTGACCTAAGCTTGATCAAAGAGCTTGGATACTGAAGGTATTTATAAAAATATACAAGGTATGATCAAAAAAATGAGGAACAAGAGGAGGAGAAATTTAATTATAAATATATGAATTCAAGTGTGTACGGGATCATTTAAGTGATTCATTGATACACATATTCAATTAATGGATGTCTGACATATATTGATATATCCAATTTTATTAGTGAATAATATAGTTACCAACATGATAATTATTTCGTGGAATAATATTTATCTAGATGAAGAAGTTAACAATTATAAACAACTTTTGGAATATATCTATTCAAAATTCTTATCAATGAGTTGATCACATATGGGAATTTTAGAAAATGGAAAATGATGATAATTTAATTGGAGCATCAAATTTGGCATTTTTTGATATATAAAAATCATTACTCAATATGATGATGAATATAAATTCAAGTTACTAAAATAATGGCTTCTTTGAATTAGTATACAACAAAATAATCTAATAAATAAACCCTTTACCAAGAACTAATATTTTCTTAAATATTTGGAACTCTAAGAACCATAGTTTAGAGTGACGAAAACCTAAACTTTTTATCCATAAATAGTGTGTTAATAGTTTATTTTTCTATATTGGCACATCACCACGTGTATTCTACAACAATGTAGGAAGACATAATCATTTTGAGGTAAATAAAATAATTATTATTTGATTTAAATTCAATATAAGTGGTTTGTATTCAATATGAGTGTGATTGAGGGAGTGATATATTGAATTAGGTTTTATAAAACAGGTAATAATGATCCAAAAATGGGTTAGGATTATGAATTTAGATTGAAAAGGATTTCAATTTGACAACACATAGTTTAACCCCCTATCCAGGTGACTTGGGGGTCACATACAAACGATATTGACATGAATGTTGGTATTATTGCCCAATGGTTTTTTCTTTTAATTAAATATATTAAATAATCCTTAGTGTTTATTTCACATATGGATTCATTTATAAATCCTTTTATATTAACATTACAAAATGTAATGGTGGAATAATAATAGTGGTTTCCTATATGTAATCTTGTGGTGGGAATTTCAGGTTATACATACACTATGATATTGACGTGAAAAGGATCATAGAATGATTCCATGTTCGAAAGATAGAAATGGTCTTGGTCATTTCAATAAAAAATGAGTAGTTTAGAAAACATATTCTTTATGAAACTGATTTTGAGTTCAGTGAATCCTTTAGAAAGATATATATTGAACCATGAAGGAATAAAGTTTCCTGTCCCTCTCTAAAAGAGTAAATTTCAATTATTTTGATGAATAATTATTGAAATCTAGTAGTGGTGAAAATTTTCTAATGTCAAAATAAATGAAAATGTGGGGTATAAAGAAGAAAATTCCCATGAAGATAACTAATAATAGGGTGGTTATTATTTCTCATTCTCATAAAACAACTAAATAAAATACACTTTTTGAGTTTATTTATAAATAAAAAATTTTGGACCCCCAAGGAGCTTAAAAATAATAGTAAAACCACTAAATGAATCACAAAAATAAAAACTCATCAATTTTTTAAAAAAAATACACAAATACATAAGAGATCAAATAAGTACATTAGATAGTCAATAAATTAGAGATTAGTCATTAAGTATAACTTCAATTCATATTATAATTTTTTGGAGAATAAAATTTTGAAACTGAAGGAATTAGATTGAAACGAATATGTTGGATGAATGAGTAAGAAAAATGAATTGGTAATGGGATTTACCTGTATAACCTGAACATGGGTAAAGGGAATAAATTGAATGAAAAATAATATAAATATAACTTTATTTATCTCAATAAATAACATGAATAGGGGATAGAATACAAAAAATTATTTTTATATTGGAGGACATGTTTTCCCAATTACAGGAAAAATATTTTAAAATACAGGAGCTTGAAAAAATGTTTAGTTTCTCAAATAAGAATATAGAGATCAATAATAATGAAACATAAAAAAATTGATCTCAGAAAGGTGTAAATATATAATTAGTATATAAACGAAATAATATTTTTAAATTAGGATAGAATAATATCCAATGTAAGGTGGAATTAATGTTCTTCTACTACAGAATTCAGGGGTACACCATAGATATGTGTTTATAATCCAAAGAGTTCAGACATGGAAGGAAAACTATTTAAATACCTTATCCCTGAAAAGGTATACAAGGCACGAACATATTATAATATTTTTATGTCTTAAAAATAATCATATATTAATTTACTAAATCATAAAATATAATAAATTTTGTATAAGGAAAACCCTTATTTGCATGTTTACATTATGGTAAGAATGAATGGAAATGAAATTTATTCATTTGAAAAATATATTCATTGTGTTAAATGATTGAATATATATAAGGAAATAAATAATATATCCAAAACCAATGGTTTATTATTCATAACATCCATATAAGAGGGAAAAAACCTTAATAGATAGATATGTAGAAAACATACCTTACTATGAGAAAAATATATAAATGTTGGAACAAATATTTTCTAATGAAAAAAAGTTTGAGCTGTTCATTTTGGTTATTTAAGAGGGAAAGAATAATGTTTTCTTATGTGGTTTCACAAGTAACACTATATGGTGAGATATAAATACTAGTAGAATAATTCAGTCAAGGAGAATTAAATAAGGGGTAGAGGAAATGATGATCCATCAAATGAATAATAATAAGTTAGTGGGATACGACTCACAATGGATAAGAATTTCAATCCAAAGGGGATGATGGATGAATAGTAAAATATGTTGAAAAAAATATTGTATAATTAAAATTTCATAAAAAATAACCAAAAGGAAAACATTGAAGGAAGTTGAAAGTAATGTTTTAGATTTTTAAGACCATCCAAAATTCTCTACTGATATATATTTCAAAATTAACCCTTATTCCAAAGCATTTAATTTTCATAACTATTTATAGAAGTGATTCAAGTTTAATAAGAAATAAAATCAATGGTATTAATATAATTCAGAACATGTATGTATTGAAATTCATGATAAATTGAGAAAGTACAACTAAACTAGAGAATTATAATGATATTTAATTTGGAATCCAATTTCATTTCAAGATATAATAATAAATTATATTGATTTCTAGATAGTTTCATATATTTGTAATACTATTTTTAGAAAAACCCAATTGTTAAATCCAAAAATATTTGAAATAAAATTATTATAATGATTAATATTAAATTGTAAATAACATCCAGTTAAATAAAGAAAGTATTAATTGGTATTGAGCACATATTAATTATAACATAATGTGAAATAAATACAAGGATAAATCAACATTAATATATAATCCTCAACATTCAGGAATTTTTTCTTTATTTTTCGTATTTTTGATCTAAAACATTCACATCATCTATGATATTAAGATACTTAAAACCACTAGAAGAAAAAATCCATAGAGAATATTTTATTTATAATTGGATCTAGAGATAATGAAATTTGGTGGAGTTGAATATGTTGGTTAAAATAAGAAATAAGGGTGTGGTTTCAAAACCATGTGGAATAATAGAATTATTTTATAATTAAGTGATATCAAATATTATGTATTGAAAAATAAAAAACGGTGTGACACACAAAATTTTTTCTTTATTATTTATTTTCAAAAACTATTTTCTAAGTGTGACTGAGATTATATGGAGATGTTTTAAATAAAGTGAAATATATGGTTTTATATTTTTATGAAATTAAGTTGTAATAACCTTGACTCCAAAAACCTAGAGCCGATGATTATTTTATTACATCGACATAGATACAAGGGGTAAAATCTGGAAGGACTGATCAATTTAATAGTGTTAGAGGTCTAAATACCTACATGATACCCATTTTATATTGGGGTAAAATATAAAACCTAGTAATGGGAATAATTAAGCATCCTTAACTTCATTCAAATAATTCTTCTTCATATCATGGGAAAATTAGAAAAAATAAGGATGAGCTCAAATTTAATTAATGTGTTATGTAAAATACAAGTTATCATGAGTAGATAAGGAATAAAAAATATGCAATGTTAAATAAAAAAACTTAATCCATTTAATCATTAACTTGAGCAGATAATGAATCGATGGATATTATCAATGAAAAAATCTCATGGATAATAATACATGAAATCTAAATGAGTGCAATGATTAATATTGGATTTCATGATATCAGAAATCATGAAATCTATACAATCAAGACCTTGCAACAAGAAAGATTAATTGATCATTAGGTATAAAAAAACCTAATTAATTTTTCCAAACGATTTATCTCATTAGACTATTAATTTATCAAGGGACAATCTATAATCAGACTCCACTTACCATTGCATGTCCAAGGCATTCCTCATATATTTAATGATCAATTAAATTCCTGCCGAATATTCAATACAAAAAATATAAATTTTGATTAAAGAATACAAAATAATAATATTTTACTAGTTAATCAAATAAATTTCATTTAAGAATAATGCATGTAAATATGATATATGATTTTTAAAATAAGCATTTCAATGATAAATAATATATATATTTAAGAAAATTTTAATGTACAATGATCAAAATAATGTGATTATTTCAAGATAAATATAATGACCACAATAATTTATTTAGAGATAAGTGTGAACCATAGATTCATTAAAATTAATTTGTATTTAATAATATCACATCCATTATAAAAATAATGAAAGTGGAAGTGAATTATTAAAATAATAATTAATTTACTTAATTATTTTTAAAAAATTTATAATTTGTAGAAGAAACTATGTTTCCAAAAATGGTTATGATGGTGGAGAATTTCATTAATTCTGTATATATTTAAAATACATTCCATTTGAATTTTTTTAAAATTGGTTTAAATATACCTCTTATGAAAAAAATAAAAATATAATTTTCATACCATGAAAAAATTATAGCACAAAATGTACTTAATAAATCATTTGAGTTATACACAAAATGCCTGTAAAATAATTCTACAACAAAGATTGGAATGTAGAAAAACATTATATCTACCCAAGGTGTAAAGTGGTTTGGCAGGATCAATCACACTTCTAACATTATATAAACATATCTACCAAAATATATATCTATATATATAATATTCATACTCATATAATCCATTTTTATATTATATTTACTTAACTATGTAAATGGATATTTTAAATCTTTGATAGTACAAATCATACATTATATATTATTTGAAATATAATGGTCATTTTAAATTAATGGATCACATACCAATCATCTATGTAGTTATGGACAATACTTGTTACAAAAATATTCATTTTAACGCATTTAATAATTTTAATTCAACCGATATCCTAGATGTAAAACATATAATATTCTGGAAAAATTAATTTTTATTTATAAAAACATCCAACATAATTCAAAACATATATAAAACCAACATGATTTTTCATATACATAAGGTCTGCGTAAGAAAGGATTGAATGTATAAAAGTTTACTTATCAGATAAAATGACAAAATAATGTAATGGAGATTAATATAAGAAATCACTATTAACTATATTAATTAACATATATATGAAATTTCATGTGATGTAATTTGGTGTGTAAATATAAATATCAAGTCACAATTAATTATCAAATTATTCTGAAATTTATCATATACGAGACTCCAGTCATGATAATTTTAACATGTTGTGACAAACTATAATAATTCAAAATTATCATTGAAAAGGGACACATTATTTTCATATGTTGAGGTGTTTTAATCATTCCCCCATTCATACAAAATATTTATTACCCATGGATGAATGATAAATAGAGATTTCTTATTTTATAAAACTATGAAACTGTTATAATAATACAAAATATCACATCTAGTATCCAATGTATTAAATAACTAGGGATGTTAGATGAATGTCACTATTCTAATAAATTAATAGTTTCATTAGTAGATCATTTATATTCGCCACTATATCCACTAAAAAATAATTAAACCATCCCTTAAAATGATTTCCTAAATGTGACAGAATATTTAAAGGATATCTTTATAAATTTGGTGAGTTTAGGATCCTTGGATAGTGAAGATAATATTTTTTTTTTCAAAATAGGGCTCATTTGTTCTAAACATGAAAAAAACCATCCTATGTTTAGTGATGTAATTCATGATTCATATTAATTCCTTCAAATAATATGATTTGGTGATATATGTATTATTTATTGCCAATTATTTCATAGTGGGTTATTTATAACTCTTATAACTAATTTCATCACTGATGAGAAAAAAATTAAAACCATTTTGAGATCTTAATACATCTTTATCAGAATAAAATATTTGGTTAGTGTAAATCATTATAATGAGATATTCCATAGTTCCAAAGTTTAATAAAAAAATCATTCTTCCTCTAAAATACATAAATATATTCTTAAATAAGATTAAATTATGATCACCAATATTTTATTTGTATTTACTAGTAATAAAAAAATTTATGATAAATATGGTTGTTTACACAACATATAATACATGATGGATCCAATGACTGAAACATAAATAATATCAGACATGACTTTTTTCAAAATCATTATATAGATATTTATTATCTAAAAAATATACACCATAATACATTAGTAATTTCACCTTATATAGTTATCCATACCAAATCAATTTATCACATTCATAATTTACATATTCACACTTAGACCAACAAACCTATTTAATTAATTTTTGGTAGATCTCTATCTAAAATATGTTTTCTTTTAGAATAATTAGTTTCATTAAGATGATTTTTTGGTCACATAGGGACCCTTAATAAACCATAAGAGGGGGATATGGGTAAATTAATGTTCCTTGAAATTATTTCTAGTATCAAATTAAAATAGATCATGACATTGAATTAAAAAATTCACTATGAAAGCATTTCAAAATTCATTATTTTTTCACAAAACAATACAGATAATTAATGATCTTAGACAAAAAAAAACTTTTACATTGTTCACTCACACGATGTTAAATCCAAGGTTTTTATATCAATGATGCCTAAATATTGAAAATAATCACTACTCTATAATTTTTTATTAATATATTTAGGATAATATAACTGATCATCCAAGGTTTGCAAACTCTTCTCCAATTCGATTCACTTATTTCTAATCGATTTAAATAATGATATTGCTTTAATATTTGTTTAATTATAACATGAATAATGATAAAATAGATATCACCAAATAGGCAAGGGCTTATATCTATAATGACTAGATATTTAATGCCTAATCCTCATATATATGATTAGAAAATATTTAATTCCAAAAATTGTTCTTAAATGGAATTAATTAAATATACAAGTCAGTATTTATATCTAGATAATCAATGTCATCACCAACAATTATTTTCCCTTCCCTTCATCTATATATAACATGTATTATTGTCCCTTTTCACCTCTTCTATGATTTTCCAATGCAGCATTATTATTTCCCATAAAAATAATATAAATGTCTTGTTCAAACCCAAAAATACAAAGCTCCTAGAATATAAAGTTTAATTAAAATTTGATAAAATATTATTTAATAATGAACGACCACCATTAATAATACTTTTATGGTTATGGGTCATACAAAACCCACCAACACAATTTTTTATTACTAAGACATCAATTTTGTTTCAATCATGTTGTTTCTCAATAATCATTATGTGAAAACATTCATTACTATGATCCCTAATGGTTTATTTATCCATTTCCACTAATTGGTAGATATATTATGGTGTGATAGGATATTTATCTTCCAAATATTGATTTGTGTTATTAACAGACTGGAAAATAAATTTCATATACCACCACATTTTCTTCATGGTATAATCTTTATAGTGTAGTCTCCTCAATCATAGTATTGTCTATGTGTTTTAGAATGATCTAATTCCTTATCATACATTAATTGAAAAATGTAATGTACCTTAATATCCAAATCATAAATACATATTTTGTAACACCCCAAGATTTCATAGTGTGTTATTTCTTCAAAATAATTCAATAACTTGCACTACACACAACACCGAGTTCAATTGCACCATGACTTACCCAAAAAAAATCCATTAAAAGAGGTCATGAATAGCATTAACTACATTTTTAGCTTTATATAATCCTTATAATTTTAGAATCCATATTATGAGTTTCTTAGTCATAATGCAAGAACAGATTCATTTTCAGTATTGCACTTTTATCAACTTTTGATAGTGAAACCTTTTTAAATACAATATTTTAAGCTTTTTGACTAAATGGAGACATCAAAAAATTTAGAATGAAACATCCCAAGCTTCCACGGTACGCTTTCCTTTGAATAAAACAGTAGCGTGTGTTGTACGCAACGTCGAGTTTTAACACACACCACAACCGATCAAACTAGCCGTTATGAATAGTAATACCTAAATTTTGAAATTATATATATTTTATATTTTGAAATGGAATTCATTTTTGGATTCGGAATATCAAATTTAGCCTAAGGTGAAATTTTGGTACTTTTCGGATAACTTTCATATTTTGATGAATAGTGAAAATTACTAAATTTTAATTAAAAACAACTTTTTTAATCAAAATAATTAATAGTGATAAATTATGAATTTGAGTGGTTTTAAAGTATATTTAGAATATATTTTTACAATTTAATATAATGTTGGTCATTAGACATAATTTTACAATTAAACCGAACATAAACAAGTGTCAATCTTTTGATAGTTATTATCTCTTAAAAACACGCTTTTTGTTTTGACAGCGGGAATTAATTTTAAATTAATTTCTGCCACTTCTGTGTTTTGAATTTAGAAAAATGGATTCCATATTTGGAATCAGGATGTTCAAATTGTATAAATAGGTAACTTTTATTTTTAGACATTTTGAATAATTACTGCGGTAAATATTTTATTTACCATGGTTAAGGGTAAATCCGGTAAATAAGGGTTAAAAAATAATATTATAATAATACTAAATTACCCTAAAACGTGTCCTAACCCTATTGGTTGATACATGGTCGACCATGGGAATCTTTGGGTCTATTTTGGGACCCCATGGATCCACTTGTAAGTGATAATGACACTTTATTTTAATTAAGTTAAAATGAATACAAAAATGACACAAGCATATATCTTTTAGAAAAACAATTGTTACATAGGGTTATATATGTTTTATTTTAGATTATAAATATTCATTAGAAAGATAAAAAGATTTCCTACATAATGATGTTTTATTTATAATTTTTAGACATTAAATAATATATTTTATTTATGACACAATGATGATGGAGTAATTACTATAATAGTGAAAAATTAAAATAATTGATATTATAAATACCCAAATAAATATAATATGAAACATTTAATGAATTAAACTAATTTTATAGGATAATATGATATATTAGGATTGATTTAATTGACTTTGTTCGAAGTAATCAATATGTTATGAGTTTCACAAAAATAAACTATTGAATAGTGTCAAAATTGACATAAAAGAGTTCTTAAAACAAATATTATATTATTAATTGATATTAAATTCCTAAAAATATAAGGTTCGGCCAAGAGACTTATATCATGATAGGTTCATCATTAATGGACCACTTGGGGGTCGCTTGGATGTATATAGTAAGTTTATTAACCATATTATATAAAAATACAAAGAGACATTGTAAAAGTGAAACTAATTAACTTAGAGTTAATACTTAAAGATAAGGTTAATATACGTACCCAAACCTGTCTAAATTCTATTGGTTGAGTGGTTTTAGACCTATCCCCACCTTAACCTTTGAATAATCAACTTTGGAGCCATTAGAAACCGAATATGAATTTATTAAAAATTAATATTTCAAGCTTTTCCAAAGGTGCCCCTCACCCCTCTTATAAAAGGGCACTCCTCCTTCCCATTTCTTCACACCTTCAAAGCCTTTTGGTTCGGCCAAACTCTGCCCAAATACTCTCCCAACATCCCTAACTACAACCTAGAGGCCTTAATTGGATCATAAATCCATCCTAAGGAGCCCTTTTGATCAAATCAAAAGGAAGAACCCGAAGAAGAGGTAATGATTTCACCACCCTTCTCCATGTTCATTTCTTCTTCCACTTCTTCTTACTTTGTTCTTACCATTCTAAAATAATAACTTCAGTATATCACATATACTGTGATGGTATTATAAATATGGTACAACCATATTCAGTATTCTATCCATCCTTTGAATAACATGTCACCATACGTGCGTACGTACGTCTTACCGTCTCAACGTCGTGGTGTAATTGTTATTCAATATAATATTATTTGGATGGGTATAATAATGATGTGTAACTCATGTAAATAATAAATATAACATGTTAATGATTCTGTATATATTATATACCATCCATTTATATATTATTTTAATATCAAAAGAATGATATTATCGCTCGTGCGTACGTACGGACTACCGTCTCCACGAACGCGATGAGATTCATTCTCCATCGTAACCATTAAAGTATAATTATCATTTGATGATTTAAAAATGATGTTTAAGGACTTGATATCATTCTTGGATATGAATAATATACAACCTATCCTTTACAAACATGTCTTACGTAACAAAACATATGAAAGAAAACAAGTAAGTTAACACCCGAAACAATGATAATACTAAGATATTATTATCAAATCAATATTAAAAGATCATATATGATATCATATTAATGTATATGATTCTTGTATAATTTAATAAAAATTATTTCACCATTATTCAGGAGGTTAACCTACCCCAACCAACGAAAAGTACAAGGTAAGGGTTTACTTTACAACCTCTTCATTATCCAAGGTTGTTTATACGTAATAATCTACTGGGATCTCTTTATCATCCACATCCATGTTTCTTAAAAATGCATTTCAAAACATTATTACTATTTACTAGAATATGAGTTAAAGTCATTTATAACCTTTTTGACTTTTATAAGTGGTTTATAAATGAATCTTTCGGTCGTTTTCAAAACAAGGTCCTTTTTAACCTTTTCGACAGAATTAAGGTAAGAACGTTTTTTTAAACTTATACGGCGGGTGCGGCTAATTTCCACCGTTATAAAATCTTCAAAACTTCCCTTACAAGCTTATAAGAATATTTTCAGAGAAAATGTGTTATTTTATATGGATCTTAAATTATTTCAAAATAAAAAGAGATATTTCTTTAAAAAGAATTTTGATTTCATCTATGTCAACATCCTTTGATGGATTTTACGTTTATTTGAATTTGATCTATTGTGATACAAAACTTCTATATTGTATTGAAGGTTTTGTGATATGTTTGACCGTGGATGTGCTATTTTTATACCATTCATAGTTTATGGTGAAATTATTGACATTTCGTATGCTAGTTTTAATACGAATGTTTATGTTATGTTTAAACCTTTCCATATGGGAATGCATTGGACTTAGTAAGTGACGGGTGGAGCCCGCTATAGCTCCTCGATGCATCGGTAGGTCTCATGAGACAAACTAGTGTCTTGGCACAAGGCCTTGACAAAATATTATTTGTAGTCTTGGCACGAGGCCTTGACTATGTGGTTATGATAGTCTGGCATTATGCATTCCAACATTATGAAAGTGGTTATTGATTTTTGCATGTGATTATTCGATTAGTAGAATATCCATGTGAATAAGTAAATGGCATTATTTCATTTTATTTATGCCATACCATGTTGAAAGTTCATGTTTGAAAGGCTTTTGTTTTAGTTATACATTGCCTTAAAAGTTTATTCTTATTTATGAATGTTTCCGCTATTTTGTTATCCTTACTGGGCATTTGAGCTCACCCCTTTTATATGTTTTATTTTTCCCAGGAAGTGAAGAAGTAAATTATGAATGACCTGCAGGGATATTATGTGGGGATATGAGTGTGGATTATGGAGACATTATGTTGTTGTAGTAGTTTTTCATTTTATGATGTAATGTAAATCCTATGAATATATCTAGTGTTTCCAAGGCTACTAAACAAATCGGTCTTTCGAGATTTGATCTTTCTTGTGATCATGCCAATGTTATGTAGTAATGCACCGACTCTGGGTAGCTGGGGTCGGGGCGTTACAGTTGGTATCAGAGGAAGTTTAGTACAAACCTTGGAAGCTAGATTTAGATAAACTCTGATTAGAGCACGTAGACCTAAGATGAACTTTGAGGATTAGTATAGAAGAACTTCCTAGAATTTTGGTATTGTAGAGATTTTCTGAGTTTTCCGAGCAATACATCCCTGTCTGGATACGAGCAGGTAGAGGCGGCTCTGGCACAGATGTACCTAGGGGTAAAACCCGAAAACACCGCTTTGAGCTAGACTCGAACGGGAACTGGTGCACGACAACGGGCCTTGCTGCACTCTTGGTTACGACACTCCCGGGGGATATGCTTAGGATAACTCTCATTTTCTTTACAAATCATTTTGAAGGGGTTATGAGTATATACTTCCTCAAAGAAAACATTCTTATGATTATGGATTATATCCATAAATAGTTCAATTTATGTTAGGTGTTTTATAAGTATGGGATTATGTATTTTGATTCATAAACTGATCTAGTTTATGCCATTGTTTAGAAATGGTGCCCAGTAGAAGGAATGAGAACTCCAGAAATGCACATGATCCAAAGAGAAGGAAGGATCATATCTTTCATGGTCTTAAGCTATAATTTATAAGAGAAATATTCTCCCATGTATTATTATCATATGAAGAAATAATATCATGTATTTTACTGAGCCCTATGGATTTGAAGGGAAGAAAGAGAAGAAAAGGATAGAAGAGAGAAAGATGGATAAAGGGAAGAGGGAAAAGAAGAATTTTCCCATATGTGGTAACTGTGGAAAGAAACACGCTGGAACTTGCCTGAAAGGAATGAGAGTTTGTTATAAGTGTGGAGGAAAAGGGCACAAAGTACATGACTGCAAGGGTAAGAAAATGGTTTTAAATGTACAATGCTTCATTTGCAAGGAGTTTGGACACTACGCGAACCTATGTCCCAGTCATCAGACTACGCCGCAAATGATGTTATTGGATAATAATCAAGTTATGATACTACCACAGATGAAGAGGAATGATTAGAGTTCTTATGTTGATTATGTCAATTGAGTGTTGTATCAACAATGTACTTGTTATAATAATTATGTAGTATATAAGGATTGTACTGCAGTACTATTTCATTAAGGACTTGAGATTGTGTGGAACAAAGAAAAGTGACTCAATAGCAGGATAAATATTTGGAAAATATATGGTTGAGAGAATATAGTTCTGATACTGAGGTAGTGATTTTGGAATAATATGTGATTATTTTGGATAAATTATATTGGATATTCTTGACTACCCTGGAACTGATTAATGATTTGTATATTCCATCATTGTTGGGGTTTAAAACATTTATGGATTAATGAAGTATATCCATCTTTCTATATGGAATAAGGGAGCATGAATGTAATCAATAAGGAATATGGTAATTCAGGATGTTTCGGTGTATTAAAAGAATACATGATGAAGGTATTCATATGCTATTACGGGGTAAAAAGGTTCTACATTATGTTTACCTTACTTATAAATGTTGGACTGTGAGTTTGGATAGAAGTATTTTGGATAGTTCTAGTTTGGATTATTTTGGATTGCCATAAAAGGACAACCCGGAGGTCGGGCGGCAACCCGTCACGTCCGGCAAGGCTGCGAGACTTGAACCCGCAAACGAAGGGAGACAAGGGTGTATCACCTACCGCTGGCCCACGAGATGTCCTAGATTAAATAATGTAGTTTTTATTAAAAGATCTTGTAGATTAATTATAAATTCGTTTATTTTGGAACCCTATACGAATAGTGTAAATAGAATTTTTTTTACATTCTATTATCTTTTAGAGTGAAAGATGAGTTTGTGGTAGAAATTTATTAATGGACAAAACTCTAATTATAAAGTAAGTATATCTCCTTATGATCTTAGCCAATCTCATAAATAAATTCCTCAATATTAAGAAAAGCAACTTAGAACAAAAATGTTTTCCTAGATGGTACCTTAAATCATCACTAATTTATGGCTTTTGGATTGTTGGCCTTTTCATAGCCATGTTCTCTACCACTCTCCATCAGATAATTGATGGTTAGATTTTTCTTCCATATCCATATTTTCTTACATGGAACCCTAGTATGTGTTATTTTCGGTAATCTTCATACTTTCGACTCTTTATTTTAAATAGAGGCCTCGTTAATTCATTTTTCGATGTGGGATTTCAACTAAGATATTTTGAAACGTCAAAAATGTGTTATCCCAATACCCTATATTTTGTTGAACTGATGGTACTTCAAATCATCATAGATTGATGAGTTTAAGGACCTCAATTATACACTTGTTTGTGATTGATGACCTCAATCACTACCTATAAATATTTACGTTTTTCCTCCGATTATATGTCTCTAATTGCCACCAATGTTCTCCTAATCAAGATCATAATTTGGTGGTGACCCTTTCATTTCTCTTTTCCTCATATTAAGACTAAATTTTAGTAACCCAATTTCCGATGTGGGTTTTCCCACAAATATATTATCTATTTTCAACCTTTTATTTTCGAAGAACAATTTCAAATTGCGAGGACGCAATTTATTGAAGGAGGGGAGAATGTAACACCCCAAGATTTCATAGTGTGTTATTTCTTCAAAATAATTCAATAACTTGCACTACACGCAACACCGAGTTCAATTGCACCATGACTTACCAAAAAAAAAGCCATTAAAAGAGGTCATGAATAGCATTAACTACATTTTTAACTTTATATAATCCTTATAATTTTAGAATCCATATTATGAGTTTCTTAGTCATAATGCAAGAACAGATTCATTTTCAGTATTGCAATTTTATCAACTTTTGATAGTGAAACCTTTTTAAATACAATATTTTAAGCTTTTTGACTAAATGGAGACATCAAAAAATTTAGAATGAAACATCCCAAGCTTCCACGGTACGCTTTCCTTTGAATAAAACAGTAGCGTGTGTTGTACGCAACATCGAGTTTTAACACACACCACAACCGATCAAACTAGCCGTTATGAATAGTAATACCTAAATTTTGAAATTATATATATTTTTTATTTTGAAATGGAATTCATTTTTGGATTCGGAATATCGAATTTAGCCTAAGGTGAAATTTTGGTACTTTTCGGATAACTTTCATATTTTGATGAATAGTGAAAATTACTAAATTTTAATTAAAAACAACTTTTTTAATCAAAATAATTAATAGTGATAAATTATTAATTTGAGTGGTTTTAAAGTATATTTAGAATATATTTTTACAATTTAATATAATGTTGGTCATTAGACATAATTTTACAATTAAACCGAACATAAACAAGTGTCAATCTTTTGATAGTTATTATCTCTTAAAAACACGGTTTTTGTTTTGACAGCGGGAATTAATTTTAAATTAATTTATGCCACTTCTGTGTTTTGAATTTAGAAAAATGGATTCCATATTTGTAATCAGGATGTTCAAATTGTATAAATAGGTAACTTTTATTTTTAGACATTTTGAATAATTACTGCGGTAAATATTTTATTTACCATGGTTAAGGGTAAATCCGGTAAATAAGGGTTACAAAATAATATTATAATAATACTAAATTACCCTAAAACGTGTCTTAACCCTATTGGAGGATACATGGTCGACCATGGGAATCTTTGGGTCTATTTTGGGACCCCATGGATCCACTTGTAAGTGATAATGACACTTTATTTTAATTAAGTTAAAATGAATACAAAAATGACACAAGCATATATCTTTTCGAAAAACAATTGTTACATAGGGTTATATATGTTGGAATTTAGATTATAAATATTCATTAGAAATCTAAAAAGATTTCCTACATAATGATATTTTATTTATAATTTTTAGACATTAAATAATTTATTTTATTTATGACACAATGATGATGCAGTAATTACTATAATAGTGAAAAATTAAAATAATTGATATTAAAAATACACAAATAAATATAATATGAAACTTTTAATAAATTAAACTAATTTTATAGGATAATATGATATATTAGGATTGATTTAATTGACTTTTTTAGAAGTAATCAATCTGTTATGAGTTTCACAAAAATCAACTATTGAATAGTGTCAAAATTGACATAAAAGAGTTATTAAAACAAATATTATATTATTAATTGATATTAAATTCATAAAAATCTAAGGTTCGGCCAAGAGACTTATATCATGATAGGTTCATCATTAATGGACCACTTGGGGGTCGCTTGTATGTATATAGTAAGTTTATTAACCATATTATATAAAAATACAAAGAGACATTGTAAAAGTGAAACTAATTAACTTAGAGTTAATACTTAAAGATAAGGTTAATATAAGTACCCAAACCTGTCTAAATTCTATTGGTTGAGTGGTTTTCGACCTATCCCCAACTTAAACTTTGAATAATCAACTTTGGAGCCATTAGAAACCGAATATGAATTTATTATAAATTAATATTTCAAACTTTTCCAAAGGTGCCCCTCACCCCTCTTATAAAAGGGCACTCCTCCTTCCCATTTCTTCACACCTTCAAAGCCTTTTGGTTCGGCCAAACTCTGCCCAAATACTCTCCCAACATCCCTAACTACAACCTAGAGGCCTTAGTTAGATCATAAATCCAACCTAAGGAGCCCTTTTCATCAAATCAAAAGGAAGAACCCGAAGAAGAGGTAATGATTTCACCACCCTTCTCCATGTTCATTTCTTCTTCCACTTCTTCTTACTTTGTTCTTATCATTCTAAAATAATAACTCCAGTATCTCACATATAATGTGATGGTATTATAAATATGGTACAACCATATTCAGTATTCTATCCATCCTTTGAATAACATGTCACCATACGTGCGTGCGTACGGCTTACCGTCTCCACGTCGTGGTGTAATTGTTATTCAATATAATATTATTTGGATGGGTATAATAATGATGTGTAACACATGTAAATAATAAATATAACATGTTAATAATTCTGTATATATTATATACCATCCATTTATATATTATTTTAATATCAAAAGAATGATATTATCGCTCGTGCGTACGTACGGACTACCGTCTCCACGAACGCGATGAGATTCATTCTCCATCGTAACCATTAAAGTATAATTATCATTTGATGATTTAAAAATGATGTTTAAGGACTTTATATCATTCTGGATATGAATAATATACAACCTATCCTTTACAAACATGTCTTACGTAACAAAACATATGAAATAAAACAAGTAAGTTAACACCCGAAACAATGATAATACTAAGATATTATTATCAAATCATTATTAAAAGATCATATATGATATCATATTAATGTATATGATTCTTGTATAATTTAATAACAATTATTTCACCATTATTCAGGAGGTTAACCTACCCCAACCAACGAAAAGTACAAGGTAAGGGTTTACTTTACAACCTCTTCATTATCCAAGTTTGTTTATACGTAATAATCTACTGGGATCTCTTTATCATCCACATCCATGTTTCTTAAAAAGGCATTTCAAAACATTTTTACTATTTACTAGAATATGAGTTAAAGTCATTTATACCCTTTTTGACTTTTATAAGTGGTTTATAAAGGAATATTTCGGTCGTTTTCAAAACAAGGTCCTTTTTAACCTTTTCGACAGAATTAAGGTAAGAACGTTTTTTTTAAACTTATACGGCGGGTGCGGCTAATTTCCACCGTTATAAAATCTTCAAAACATCCCTTACAAGCTTATAAGAATATTTTCAGAGAAAATGTGTTATTTTATATGGATCTTAAATGATTTCAAAATAAAAAGAGATATTTTTTTAAAAAGAATTTTGATTTCATCTATGTCAACATCCTTTGATGGATTTTACGCTTATTTGAATTTGATCTATTGTGATACAAAAATTCTATATTGTATTGAAGGTTTTGTGATATGTTTGACTGTGTATGTGCTATTTTTATACCATTCATAGTTTATGGTGAAATTATTGACATTTCGTATGCTAGTTTTAATACGAATGTTTATGTTATGTTTAAACCTTTTCATATGGGAATGCATTGGACTTAGTAAGTGACAGGTGGAGCCCGCTATAGCTCCTCGATGCATCGGTAGGTCTCATGAGACAAACTAGTGTCTTGGCACAAGGCCTTGTCAAAATATTATTTGTAGTCTTGGCACGAGGCCTTGACTATGTGGTTATGATAGTCTGGAATTATGCATTCCAACATTATGAAAGTGGTTATTGATTTTTGCATGTGATTATTCGATTAGTAGAATATCCATGTGAATAAGTAAATGGCATTATTTCATTTTATTTATGCCATACCATGTTGAAAGTTCATGTTTGAAAGGCTTTTGTTTTAGTTATACATTTCCTTAAAAGTTTATTCTTATTTATGAAAGTTTCCGCTATTTTGTTATCCTTACTGTGCATTTGAGCTCACCCCTTTTATATGTTTTATTTTTCCCAGGAAGTGAAGAAGTAAATTATGAATGACCTGCAGGGATATTATGTGGGGATATGAGTGTGGATTATGGAGACATTATGTTGTTTTAGTAGTTTTTCATTTTATGATGTAATGTAAAACCTATGAATATATCTAGTGTTTCCAAGGCTACTAAACCAATCGGTCTTTCGAGATTTGATCTTTCTTGTGATCATGCCAATGTTATGTAGTAATGCACTGAATCTGGGTAGCTGGGGTTGGGGCGTTACATATTTTCCGACTAATCTCACAAATATATATGATTTTAATACAATTCGAGTCTATTGTGGAGTGAGAAACTCATTGCGGAGTCAATGTATCTCATAAAGAATTAAAAAACAGTAGTATAATCTAACATAGAAGTTATTTTAATGTAATAAGAGTCTATTGTGGAATGAGAAGCATATTATTAAATGACATTATACCACAAAACTTAAAATATAAAGATAAATTAATATTATGTAGCTTTCAGAATACCCATTTATTCCCACATATCCACTCACTTATGGTTTCAAATCTATGATTAATCCAAGATTATTTTTCATAAAAATTAAATACATTAATATGTCTTAAATTTCATTCTATGGTAGTCCATGGAGTTCCCATTTGAGAGATTTTGTTTTTGTTTTTAATAAGTCTATGAATAAGGAAATTCTATTTGTGTTGTTGATGATTAGAAAACAACTACCATGTTCAATGGTAAATGTTTCGTGGTTTTTGTTTTTGATGAAAATGTACGGATAGATTAAATACATCTATTTTATTCAGATTTTTTGGTTGGATCCCTAGGTTTAGGAGAGATAATTCCCAATACCTATAATGATTCAGATCTTCTATCATTTCATGCTATTATGCTGGGTTTACCATTTTTTATTCCCTCGAGGAGATCTGGTCTCTAAAAATTGACTTTGAGGGTTTTGAGTATGGATGAATAGTCATTCAAATATGGTTTACCATTTTCATCTTTCATCGAAACTCTTTACGATTCCCACATTCATATTAGGGTACATACCTACTTTCCAAAGGCTGATGGCCATTTTAGGATTCAAATCTAGGGATTCTTAGGAACTCACATTGCTTGATAGGATTGAAGGTTGTGCTCATCACAACATTTTGAGGATAATTATCTCTAATTTCATGACACTATTATAGTTTTAATACATTCTGGAGAATCTCTTAAAAATATAGATATATGATTGGTTTCCATAGTAAAATTATTGGGTGTAGAATCCTTCTACATGAAAAGGTGGTTTTATTGGAGAGACTGTCTATATTTACTTGATGTTCTCATTATGTTTCCCTTTATTTATTATCAAACAATAGATTTTTATATCTTGAAGGCATATAACCATGAAATGTTAGGTTTACTACCATCTGTGAAGGTGATTAGTGTTTTGAGAATGATATTAAAAAGTCATGAGGTGTTATAAGTATCCTCTATTTTACAAGTATCAAAATCGATGTAGTTCATTTAATTCCAATCTCTTTAGTTTTACATAATAGGGTAAGAACATATATGAGGGAACATAGGCACCAGGTATGGATATTCGGCCTTAAAAGGGTATCCAACATATAATTATTATAATATGAAACAGATACATTGTCGTTCAATTTACCATTAACCAAGCAATGATCGATAAAATATAATTAATTCCAATTTGGGTTATTATAAAAGGGTTTACCAATATGGGATTCATTCAGGACTAACCCCAATGTAGATTCCATTTTATGGGTGCAGTCATATCATGAAACTAAAGGAGGCATATACATTAATGTTTCCCAATATGGTGGGGAATTTATGATGCCAGTGATATGGACATTGAAAATTCTGAAGCCCAAGTGAGCGACACTCGGTGTTAGAAAAGAGGGATAAATATTGATTGGACAGTCTGTATATACATATGGAACTTATGCACTATGGAGGTTCTAATAGATTATTTGATAGGGATCTCGAGCCTTAGAATTGAATCTTATATATCCTTCTTATAGAACAAACTGTAGTCCTCATAGTTTAATTCACTAATCAATCAACTGATGGATGAGTAAGAATGATAAACCCATAGGAGGGAATAGGTTACATATGTTAGTGTTATTATGATATAGAGTGTTTTATACAAATCTTCAATCCCATTTGGATGATTTCCAACCCTTACCCTCTAATGAATAATGAGTAGGAACCATAAGTATCCATCTTAGCTTGTATGGATGTGATGGGGTTCTTATAATACCCACAAGATCATATGAGTATTTATTTCTAACCCATTATGTAAAATCACCATTTGAAAGGGTAATGATCAGCCCAATTATCAGGGCTTGGGGTTCAAAATATTTTATGGCACGTGCCCAAGATCTCTTTCTGAACAATGCTGGAATTTCTATGTGTGTCCACCTGACATGTCCTGGTTTTCAACCAGATATGTCATTTGTATCAGTTTGACATGTATTGAGTCTATACTTGACATGATTTGGGATTCTGTTTAATATATCATTTGTCTCTTCTTGAAAACTATACCTTTTTAGTTTTTTCTTCACATGAACGAAGATGACATTTTTATTAGTTGTTGAATGATAAGGCCGACATGTATGTGGTGCTTTGTATGATCGAAGAATACATGATCTAGGCCTTTCACATGATCAAGTCTTATATGTCTAGAGGATTTTTTATGGACAATCATACAAATATAGTGGTTGTCACTTGATATACCTAACATATATATGGGATACCACATGAACAAGATGTAATATCCATGGTTCTAAACATGATCTAGTTGATAGGTCCGAAGGATATAACATGAAAAGGCAGACATATCAAAAGTGCTTCACAGGATTAAAGTGTAAATTTTATAGGGATGTTGCATGATTGAATTGAATTGTCTGGGGAGCCATCGTATGATCAATTAAGGGATGTCCAAGGGTGTCAAGTGATCAGGGATGACATGTCGGAGGGTAGTCACATGATCTAGATAACTTGTTCGGTGGACTTTCCCTAGATTTACCAATATGTCGGGATGTTTCTACAAGATCATGAAATATCGCAAGATGAACATGGTTACATCATAGGAGAATCAAGATATCCATATTTATATAAGGATTTTATCATTTTTAGCATTATGTATAAAAATATCTCAATGTTGATTAGGCATATCCTGTTGGGATCTCTTGAAACCTAGTCAACCGCTAGACGCTCATTATCATGATCCAGATGGAAGAACTCAATTCATATGTGAAATCAATAGGATGATAATGTGATGCGTGTATAAAGTACTTGTAACGCTTAATTTATTCCCTGGGTTTACATAATAAAATATCACTGCGATTTCATGCCTTTTGTCTCTGAGAATTCATCTCTTTCTTCCATTCTCCCTTTTATGTTTCTTATGTTATAGAGGGGGGGATTTATAATCATCTAAACTATAATTATGAACCAACTTTCGTGGTTTATATATAACAGAATTGGGCTTGACTCATAAGATCATCACATGTTTTTTCTTGATCCAGTCATGATTCATCCATGGAATCATCTTTATGTCACTTGGTTAATAGTGATCGTGAGATAAATCCTTCATTTGAATATTTATCAAAACCATGGATTGATAAATTGTTTTTACCCAATCCTTTAACCATGGAAATTATACTTCAGAATTTCAAAATTACATTTTTGGGAGTCTTCATGAGATCTAGATTCCTGTCAAAGAAGCTTTCACATGATCTGGGGATTCTTTTTAGGACCCAATTATAATATCACGTAAGTTCGTAAGAGGGTCTTCGCATGAAAAACAACATAAGATGCATCTACATAAGGATTATTCCTTTTCTATTTTTTAATTTTACATTTTAAAATACTTTTTTATTAAAAATTTAGTATGATGTCTCATGATCTATAATAGAACTCATGACGACACACAAGAATTGTCAAGGATAATCGTTCTTCTTATCTACTGTACATCGCATGATGAAATGAATGTGTCCCATGGACCTCAGATGATGTAGTTGACATTCTCAAAGGCTCTCCCATGGTAGTAATAACATGCTAATAGGCCTATCATATGATTATAGAGCTAATCATGTCAGTCAGGTCAGCCCTTTTCATCAAAATAAAAGTAACCACAATCAGAAAAAGTTTTCAAATTATTTTACATTATTTCATAAGGGGATTTTGGGAGATTTTGAACCATCGGACAATTGAATTATTTCATGATCATATGGACTTATATGTAAGCATTTTTCATGAATATATAGGCTCATAATAGGGGATATACATTAAGAAATCAATCCATCTGATGGAGTTTGGAATAATCAGAAATACTGACCAAAGGGTTTACACATGATCATTATATAATCATGTAGAGATCATTATTCAACCATGTGATGCTCCAAGGGTCTTAAAATCACATTTTATTCTTGGGAAACATTATTTTTAAAACCTTGATGCGCAATTCTTATGTATCCATGCTACTCCATCCTTTTTTTTCTGAAGATGAAAATAAATTTTCTTCAGATATTTCTTCAATGCTAAACTTTTCATTTCTCATTTAGTTTCTTTCAACAATATAATATCTATAATATTTATGATTCTAAAACATGTATTCTTGTTATAGAAAAGTTAAAAATGTTTTATATTTATATCTAAAACCACTTATAACAAGAGATATAATTCAATTAGATAAATTGGGAAATTTAAGACCTAAATCTCAATGGAAAATGATGGTGTAAAGTAAATTATGTTTTGAGAAGATTTAATATATTTGAGAAGGCCCAAGGATCATTAGAAGAGGTTATTATATGGTTTAAGTGATGTATACAATTGTTATACCTATGTGAAATTTTGTAATTAAAGGAACCATGCGTACTTTATAGAGTACATTGGAGGTATTCATATAGTATATAATATTAATATTATATGGTACATTATACTTCATAGGGTACAACCATTTATGAAATAATGAGATCATAATTTGGTATAATAGAGCATAGTATGACACATAAAACCTATATTAAATACATCACAGGTGAAGACATTTTTATTGGGAACTGTCTTAGGGTATAAAATCAAGACTTATAAATTAACTATATGAAAATTTCAGAATTGATGCCACCGTTTAAAATAATAAAATTTATCTTTATAGGGTACTCATAAAGAAATCTATAAACAATAAATACCATTATAATAATAATTAGAATTTTTAATATAAAATAATGATGAAAAATTAGTATTAATAAAAAAATATTATTATGTAATTTTGGAAATAAAATAAATTTAAGATGTTGATCTCATCTTCAAATAATTAAATATTGAAATTGTGGATTTTGATTCAAGTTGAATAATTACGAATTGAAAATATGATTTTCACACCATCCTAAAGTGAGTTATGTAAAAATTCCATTCAAATGTGGATTAAATTTATAAGAATTTAAACTATGGAAATTTTGGATAATAATGTTTTGGTATTCAAATATAACATGAGGGAAAAAATATAGAGACTTATGGGATTTAAATAAAGATGATGGAAGAGATTCAAATTAGTTTGAATAATGGGATAATCCATGAGTACCATTATGTTATTGTGAAATAGATTAAGACAATACCACAATTATTTATGGATATTCCATAAAATGAATATTGAAAAAAATTATTCATGATTTTTATTTGAATAAAATTATTCAGAAAATGAAAAATATGTGTGATAGAATTCAGAAGATGACTTCCAGATATATTGATATATCATGGAGAGAAATATGAGATCTATGTTGGGTTCCTTTAAAGAAGTGGAAGACATACATTCTATATAATTCGAAGATGATGAAAAAATTCATATGAATAAATATATAAGTAAAAAAGTGAGTGTCCAAGGTGAAATGATTTGGAAATTTGTATCAGCTATTGATGTTCGTGAAGGATTTTTACATGAGTATACCAGTTAATTAAATAATTATAGGGGCACAAACCTATTCATTAGATAATTTATTACATTATCAAGACATTCATAATAATGAATCATTAGGATGTGGAGTGCCTCCACAGTTGGCATGTGAGGAATTAAGTGGTCGAACTTTTTTTTTTCAAAATATGATAAGGATAAGGTTTTTACTACATACTTGAGTGATCATTCCCATTATCTTTACTACATGAACATAGTTTATAGAGATTCTTTAGGTGTTCATCATTTCAAAACCATGTGAATTTTCCACTATCATAGTAAACATATTAATTTTTAATCAATCATTTTGTTCAAAGAAGGATATCTACATCAAGTGGCGATGAAGCGACCTTGTGTAGAAGGATATCTTTCCTATTTAGGACTATACATTAATAGTCGATATTCGAAAGCTATATTATTTTTTGATAATATTTAATAGTATAAAAATAGTATTCTATATAGATGTGAATCAGGAAGTATTTAGTGTAACAATTTGGTTTTATAGTATAGACTCACGGATTGGGGATACTAACCAATCATGACAATATGTTTTCATTTAAAGATGTACATTTTCAATCATTTGGTGATATAAATTATTTAAGTTTATTTAAAATGTTATTAGGTTGTGTGATTAAATTTCAGATTATCAATACCTAAATGGGTCATTGTGGTTAATTATGAAAGAAAAAATAGTAAAAGTATCCCAATGATTAACCCCAATATCAACTGTATCAACTTACCTAGGAACAAAAGGTGAAAAAAAGAATTTTGAGGTTACATATGAATGCTCCATGATGTTATAGAGTATATTTGATTTATTTTTTTGGGAATAGTTGCAGTGTACCAACATTAGATGGTAAGAACAAATATCAGTGGGGGAATAAGATATTACTATACCTTTAATTACATTTCCTGGAAGAAATAGATGCCACTATAGTGGTATTTACATCCATTTCCATGATTTCATGAATAAATATTTATTAAAATATTACTAATAATATGGGTGGAAAATATAAAAATTCGTTTCTATTTTTTCTTTAAAAAAATATACACATAAAAGTTTTGAGACTTCAAATTACAAAGAGGATTTGAAATAAAGTGAAGAGAATTTATGTATAAAATAATTATTTAAATGAATCAAGTTTGGAGGATTACATTAGAGTGTATAGATATGAATGAATATGAAAATATTAATTACTAATTTATATGATTTAATGATATTTTCTAAAATATATGGGGGTTTGGTGAGAAGCTGGATAATTCTATTATTGTTAAATATAGAAAGGAAAATATTATAGATAGGTTTTATCAAAATATTCCATCTCTATATGGTAGAGATGATATTCAACTTATATTATCTTAATAATCATTCCATTTATTTAAAAAATGAATATTATAAATTTCATTATGAAAACATATGATTAGATTGATTTTTAGGCCATTAGGAAGGGTAGATTTTAGATATAAAGACGATGTCAAATAAAGTGATTATAGTTCTGAGTGACAGTATATAAATTTTAACCAGGTAGTTTATCTGTTATCAAATATTTTAATTAAAAATAATTTTAAAATAAATGGAAATAAACTACCATAATGAAAATTTTTTAATGGAAGTTGAAATTTTTAAAAACAATTATCCATGAAGAAGCCTATAAAATCTAAAATGGCAGTAGAGGATTAGAAACCTTATGAAAGTTATAAATGGATAATGAAACATTCAAGAAATAGGATTAGTATTTTTTTAATAAAAAACAAATTATGTAACTCTTTTTCAAGAATCCAGTCCAAAGATGGAGCTAATTTTAAAGCTCATGGTGAGAGAGGGTTTGATACCTGAATAAATGATCGTTGAGATTAAATAAAATTGGTTAACTATATGATAAATGTTTATTTGGAAACCTATTATGATAAAAATATATAACTATATAAATAAAATAGAATAATGATGAATGAAAATATAAACATGGCTGTGGACAAATATGAGTATATCATGAAAAAAGTTATATGGATTAATTATAATAAGAAAGATACGTTAAACGAGGTTGATCACAAAAATGATGAAATATCATGAAGAGAAAAAATCTATAAAAGGAGAAGAGTTAGCTGGAAAACATTAACAAGTTTTAAACATAGAAATGAGTTGAAAAAATCGGATATTATTTCAACATGTTTTTTAGTTGAAACCTTATTTGTCACATGATGGTGAGATGAAGGGTATCAAAAGGTTGGTAAAATATATTTAAAAATAGTCAAATTATAAATCCATAATTTTTCCCAATAATTTTTAAAAAAAAGATATATGAAACTTTTAGATCTAAAGTGAAATGTGATAAGTCATCTTCTAAATTAATAGAATAGGTAAATATTTTAAAAGGACTACTTTCCCTAGGTAAAAGCATGCTCATTTAGAAGGAGATAAAAACATGGATTTTCTAGAAAAATTAATTTTCAAAATAAATGGTAAAATTTTAGTGTTTTATCTAGTGAATTTGATAGTACAAATATAAAACCTACACTTAATAATTTACAAGTTTATTTAAATGGAAAACATGTGAACCATGGAGGAGATATTATTTAAAATTTAGTTTAAATTATCAAAAAATATAAACTATGACGAATGTATCTATATATACTTCAACCCAAAATAGATGTGATTATTTAGAAGAAATATATTTTTAATTTGAATTAAAAGGCCATTAAGATGAGTATTGAATGACTAAGAGTAAAATATATATTCCAAATGGAGTAAAAGGGATGGAATATCCTTAGTGGAAAGGGATAATATAATGCTTTGTTGTGGATATCATGAAACCCCTAAAAAAATATCAGAAAACTAAAATAGAGTTCTTGATAGTTTGCAAAACTCATTTTGGTATGGTTAAAAAATTGGTGAAAAAAAGAAGTGTGAATTCTATAGAAAATAAAGTTTATTAATGTGAATATTTTCAAGATCATGAGATCTTGTCCATATGTAATAATAATAGAATCATGTAGATCAATGTAAGAATTAAAAAAAATATAAACCCAAAAGAAGTATTTAATTTAAATTAAACTAGTTCCAAAAATTTGGTTTTGAAACTAGTGAAACCATCAATTAATTTAAGTGATTTATTAGGGAATTTAAATAATACTAATCCACATATGGAATAATTTCAATGGATGAAGATGAGAATCCGACCCATAATAGTTTATAATAAAATGGAAAAAATGGAAAAATCATACCATAATGAGTATATAAGGATTAATAAATATTAGTTTATAGAAAACATGAATCCATTTAGTTTAAATTGGGAAATTAATAGTTCCCTAATTATTCTATTTTTTATTGTTTATTTTTGTAACATTCTTGTAATTAATATAGATATATTGGTGTTGAATACACTATAGAGAAATTTAATCCTTCATGGAGTGTTCAAAGTAGAATTATGAAGAAGAAATTGAGTGAATCCCTTGTGGGGGACATACATTGGGTAAGTATATCAAATTCTCAACTTGTAGTAAATTGTAATGTTTTGGATAGCTTTACAAAGTAGGTAAACGTGGTAACAAAATAACATTTACATAACCTATTTCTGATTATATATAGAATGTTAACAAAGTGGTTGTTGGTTTATGAAAAGATGATAAAATGGGTATTTTTATGTCATGAAATTTACATAATTTTAATGTACTTTATGATGTAATTACATGTTATAAAATTCATGATAAATCTATTTTTTATAGCCCTTGAAATTAGAGATTTGAAAAAATTGGAGATGGGTATCACATGATGGTTTATGTATGGATGATATTGATATCCTTCATTAAATAAATCCTTTTTCTATGCAGTGTTATAACATACATACTTAGATCCGATTAAATAAAGGCTTATTATAATAAAACTATGTTGAATCATAATTACTCTAAAAGATGATAAAGTTATGATTCCCAATGTAAATGGTTGAAGAATATATTTATAATTAAAATAAAATAATTTGTGTTGATAATACCCCTAAATACCATATCTATTGATTTTCAATAAGGGGGAGTTTTAATAGTTTAACAATAGGGATATTAAAAGGTACATTCCCAAAAAAATCAAGGAGATTGAAGTGAATAGATTACTAGTTTTTATTTATTTTCAATACAGATATCTGTAAGTAATGTCAAAGTATATTTTGGTGATGAGGATGTTACTTCGTGATGAATTGTAAAGGAACGATGTCTAAAAACTTCATGGAGAATATTGGTAGATAACCTCAATGTAGAAACACCTTAATTAATATTATTGTTGAACTAGTCTTATAGCTAGAGACAAGTACTAAAAGGTTGAGAGTACTATCCAAAACATCTTATAAAATTTGTGGGAAGTTATATAGACATATAGAGATAATAAATACCACAATATATACATAATAATCTATCATAAATTTTAGGATGTGTTAAGTAAATTTGATGTGGTTGAGAAAGAATCATGATCAGGGGATGAGGTATTGAGATATGCTGTATTAAGTCTATAATTCATGTAGTTATGTGAATAATATAATGGAAATGAACATTAATAATTTAATATTATATAATTTATATCTGCATAAGAATGAGTGAATTACATTTTAAGGGTAAAATTTATTTTTTGGGTAAAATTATTTATGAAATTTTGACATCATCTAAAAGTATATGATAGAATCATAAGGTACCTAAACTCTATGTTAAATTTTCATAGTGTACGTGAGCTTCATAAGGAAATAATTTTTTTATTATTAATTAACTCTATGAAAAAAATAGAATGTATCTTACCGTATTAAAATAGTGAAATAAGACATCATATGGTGTAACTAAAGAACTATACGTAGAAGAAATACTAAAATGAAAAATATATGGATTTTAATTATGAAAAAATTATGAAAAATTAGAATAAATTTAATGTTATTATTAAAATAATTATTTTGACTAAAATCAGTCGATGTAATCAAACTAATAATTAATGGATCCAACATTATAATCTACTATCATGATTCAAGTCGGATAATTTAAGAGTTTTGTGATGATTTCTATGTATTAGTGAATATATCTATATCATAGTGCCATGCACACTTGGAATAAAATCCAAAAAATGTAAACCATAGATATTATGGAGATTGTAATGGCATAAAAAATTATCAATACAATTTTCCTTATAATTTTATATATAGTATAAAACACTGACATAGCATAGAGATCCCAATAAAAAATCATCCTCATAAATAAATAATGAAATAAGTGATATTTATAGAACATAAGGAATCTATACTGAAAGAATGGTAACATGAACCTTGGTACTATTATGAATAATAATCTGACCAATATAATAGTAACCACAAAAATTAATGTAAAAATAAAATTTATGCAGCCTATATATTAAAATTTGATATAGTTATATCGTAGTGTAAGTAATAAATGTATTACAAAAAATAAATTATCTGTTGGTATTTTTAACAAATAAAAAATTTTACTTATAGTTTTAAAATTAATATATGGATTTAAAATGAATTTTTTTTATAAAATAGATTCATAAATTAATTTTTTATCTTAATATTATAAGTAAATTTTATGATACATTAATTAATTTTTAAACGTGGCATAAAATCAGTTTTAATATTTAAATATTCATTTTTTGAATAAATTTGGAATATAATTAGAAATGATTTTATTCATATTTATCAAATTATTTTCATAAAATGAAGTCCATTTTTTAATTTTACATGTTGAAAAATGGTTAGGATTAATTTTTTGGATTATTCTAAAATATTGAATTTTTGGAGAATAGTGAAATACAGTAATTTATGATCTTTGACATTACAATTTAAATACACAATTTATTGAGTCATTTATGATGTATGCACCATAAGCTCAAACTCTCCTTAATTATTTAATAAATTTATGGATATGGTTCAATACTATTGGAAGTCATGATCCAAAATAATAACTAATTAATAAAAAAAATGAAAAACACTCCTCCCCTAAATATACCACCCCTTACCACCTCTTCTTATCACACCTTCCAAGCCTTGCATATTTTCAAAATTCTACCCAATAATATTTAAAAGTCCCTCTACCTCTTCTAGGATCAATTTTTCTCAACATATTACCCAACCATATTTTCCTAAGAAGGTTCTCAATGATTAGAACTAATGTGGTAAAATCCGTTTTCATTTTCATTTATAGTTACTTTAAATTTAATTTATTTCCATTTTCCCTCTAAACATTACCTTCTAAAAGTGGAATTATAACTAAATTATATTATATATACAATAATATTATTATGTTAGTGGACTAATCCATCATCAATTATTTTCAACTCTCCCTTTTAACCTAAAAAATACAAAACTGTCTGTACGGTGATGACTTATCAACACGGAGGATGTTATATTTTAATTCTATTTTTCCTCATTCAAGGCTAGTCCTAAAACCATTATAATGGTTTATAAATATTTTAAAATTTATTTTAAAATCATTTTTATGTTTTTTAACCAACATATATATATAAATTAAAATAATAAAACAAAACATGTACATGATGATCGAAAAACTAATAATTTAATATAAACGATTATCAGTAATGTTTTTTCTAATGAATCCTACTCATATAAAAAAGAATAATATATAAGAGCATGTAATCTTCTGTAAGTTCATTAGTAACATATAATTTCAATTATGGATAATTATATTCATTTTAAATGATCTTTCATACATTTATACATGTGAACCTATCATGAAAACATGGAAAAAAAAAATACTATAAAATGATAAAAAAGAACTTTATAACTCATTAAATGGATATAAACAAAATAACTGAATTTATAATGAATCAGATACATGTAGAGGATTTTATTTATTTGTTAATTAATGAATATAAATTTATAATGTAGAACATTGAAATAAAAAAAACCATTTAGCGAAAATTTAATAAGATTCTTGACCCCAATTTCCATTATTTGGGTTATTCCTATTTAGTGAAAAACATTAGAGTGGATTCTATTTTAATTTTCATAAAATATTATTTTATTTTTATTACATTATCTTTTTTGGAAAATAAATTTTTTCTACTAGAGTTAATGAAAAAAATGATTTTTCTAAATAACTATTATTTCAAAAAAACAACATTTACTTCTCTTAAGATTGTTTCTTCTTCAATCATGTGTGATGATTCCTATCTCAAATATTTTTTTTCCATTACTAATTTGGTAACCCCAAAGTTTATTCATGACAGGATGATTTATGAAATGAAGCACATTCTTTTCAATATGTTATTGTATGACTCAGATTGATATACATTCTATGTGGTATGCATGATTATATAAATCTTATGATGTGATAGGTGTGACCTGAATTAAATATTCATCCAATTCATTGGGTAGTGTGATTTATATAATGAGAACATGTTAATTATGCATGAATATTTTGCTATATTTTTTCATAATGATGATGTTTTTAGAATTATGAACATATGTTATGCATGAATAGAAAGCTAGATTTCTTCACAAAAATGTATGGTATTTGAACATATAGACGTCATGATTAATTATTATAAATTTCTACATTTCCATTCATTAACTAATGCATCCTATAATAATTATTATGATGAACCTATGATTATGTTATGATAACAATGTTTATGCTCACCCATGTTATATTGATTAATATATTAATCTATCCTCTTACTGAGATTTAAACTCACCCCATTATTTTGATGTATATCCATTGGAGAATACTTATACGAATGATATTATGAGATTTATAAGGATAATGAAGAAGATTTTAAATAATTGTTTATGGTTTATTATGAATATGTTATGAATGTTCCAAATTTTATCTAGACACTAAACCTTTAGATCTAGGGTTTTTAATGATAACATTTTTATATCTTTATAATAATGTGAAATTTTGTTAAAAATGTAGGGTTTTATTATTTGGTATCAAGGAATGGTTAATATAAAATGTGAATTGTTATTGATAAACATTACTAAAACCCATTACAATGAGACTAAGTATATGTAAACATTAAAGAAGTTTATTTTTAGAAACATTATTTATAAAAGGATCCCATATATTATTTTTATAGAATTAATTTCACAATATTTTAATAATTTATTCATGAATTGTTCAATTATGTTTTGTTTAATCCTTTTAACTTTTATAAAAGTGTTTGAACTAAGAAACAATTGTCCAAAAACCCTTGTGAGGGAAAATGAAATGATTTCTTGATCAATATCTCTAATGCCTTGGGAGGTAGAGTCTAAAATTTCCTAGTGATGATAACCCAAACATCTCTAGATATGAACAATAACCTGAAAAAGGTGAACGTCCTCATTCACCTATGGGGGATAAAAATTCCATATAATCATTAATTTGGAAATTTCCATCAACATTTAGTGGATCTTATGATTCAGTCATAAAGAAATTGTGGGTCAAATCAAAATAGAAGATCTTTTCACTGTTTCTATGTTCTAAGAAAGAGAAGGGTGATATATAAATCTATTTTTTAGAAGGGTAGGCTGATCAACAGTGGGTGTTAATTAATAACACCATGAAAAAGAATTAAATTGATGATATGGAGTGGATAGAATTTAATAAAATTTATCTTAACAAGTACTTCCATCAAAATCTCCATACTTAGATAGAGAGAGAATTCATAGAGTTGAAAAAGAATATGGTGAACCTATCAAAGCTTATGAAGAAATTTTCACAATTCTTTAAATGTACACCTCATGTTTTTTTATCAATAATGATGGGAAAATAAATTTATTTATTAGTGGTTTAACACCAATCCTTCGAAATGATCATGAAATTTGGGACATTGGGAGTTATGAAGAAGATATGTAATGTTATCTCGATGGGATGTTGGAAATTCAAGAATGGTCCCATGGATAGGGATATAGGAATCAAAAGATGGATTTCAGACAGTAGGATCTAAGGAAAATGGTGAAAATAAAACTCAACCACCCACATGTAAAATATATCGGAACAGGCATCATGGGAACTACCTCAAAGGGATGGGGAAATGAATTATGTGTGGAAGATAAGGCCACAAAGATAATTTATATTATAGAGACATAAATAAGACTACCAATATTATAGAGGAAGATATAGAACCATCCATGGTTCAATGATTCAACTATAGGGAGAAAGGGAACTATGCAAGCCAGTTCACTAATCCTCGAGTTCTTGAGGGTAATAAAAGTTAGTATCCACCAAATCCAATGGAGAAAAAGAATTAATATTCCATAAATACTACTAAATTTGAGAAATAAAATGAATTTTTATAGGTTACACTTACTATTCCATCAATAATGTAAAAAGACATTGTTAATTTTGGTTCTATACATTCCTTTATATATTGAATGTTTTTTATAAATATTTAATTGAATCCGAGAAACCATGATGTAGATGTATCAATAAAAACAATTAGTGGTGTGAGGTGTGATCATTGCAACCCAATTATTGAACTCTTATCCTACTAATGTATGTGGGAGATTCTTCTAGTGAACCTCTTGATTCTTCCGTTGGTGTAATTCAACACTATACAGGTCATGGATTGGATAGTGTTATATAGAGCACACATCAATTGGTGGGATATAGAAATATCATTTCAAATTCCGAACTATCATATATTCCTATTTAAATGAATGTAATATCATTAGTCTCCTTTTAAAAGTTATTCAATAGTGTGGGTGTCAATTCCCTATGAATAAGCATACCTAGCTTAAACAGTTGAATCAAAGTAAGGTATCAACATGTAAGAAATTTCCATTATAATGGAATTCATTGATGTATTTTCTAAATAGTTTCTAGAACTTCCAATAGAATATGAGGTAAATTTATCAATATAACTCATACATTGAGACACTAATATCTCAAAATTTTCTTATAGGATAGCCCAAATCAAACTGGAGTATTTGATGAATAATTTCCAATGGAATTTTTAAAAAGGGTTCATACGGCCTAGTGCATCACCATGGGGTACACCGTTACTCTCTACGAAGAAAAAGGATGGATCAACAATTCCAATAATTTATTATCTAGAACTAAAAAAGATACCCTTAAAGAACAAGTATCATCTTCCAAGGATTTATGAATTTCTCAATCAATTACAAAGAGATAAATAATTCTCAAAGTTGGATATTCATTCAAGATATCATCAACTAAAGGTGAAGAAGGAATAAATTCTGAAGATATCATTCTGTAATGGGTATCAACACCGTGAGTTTACAGTGATTCCCTTCATACATACTAATTCCCCAGAAATATTCATATAATTTATGAATATATTCTTCATAAACTACCTTGAATAAAAAAATGGTAGTGTTTCTCCCTGGTATTATCATAATCTCAAAGAGCACAAAGGAACCTGAAGAACATCTAAGAGTTATACAAGATACATTAATGAAATATAAATTGTTTTCCAAGTTCAAAAGGTGTTACTTTTAGATGTAGCGAGTCACATTCTTGTGACATGTGATTAAAAGTGGGGGAATTTCTATGGACCCTTCAAAAACAAAGGAAATTGAGGAATGGACCAGACCCACTTGTGTCATGAAAATCCATAATTTTCTTAGATTATAGGGGTACTAATGATTTATTGTGACAAATATATCATGATTTTATAGATCCCTAACTATGTTAACATGGAAATGGTTAAAGTTGTTCTATAAATAATAATGTGGGGAAAGATTTCGGGAGCTAAAGAAGAGAATGATCACTACACCAATACTCAAACAACCAATAAGTGGTGAATGTTATTTTTATTTTAATTGTTTCTATTAATAAATGATTAGTTTTTGTGCTCAAGAAAAATGATTATATGATAGAATATAACTCACAGTAGTTGATGATCTATGTGAATAAGTACCCAACACATGATCTAGACCTAGCAGCTATGATTTTTTAATTATGTGGGGGTACTACCTCTATGGTGAGATGTGTGAAATATATTCCAATCACAAGAGTCTAATGTATATATTCACGAAGAAGTAACTCCACATATGTCAAAGGATATGGATATATCTAATTAAGGACTATGATTTATCCATTCACTATAATGTGGGGATGTAAAATAATGTAGCTGATGCCCTTGGTAGAATGGAACATGATACACTATCCATGATGCGGATTGATAAAGATGCAACATTCATGAAAATTCAAAGGATAAATCCTGAAATCCTAATGTAAGGCATACATCCAACCATGGAACAATGATCTCTCAACCATATATCCAAGAAAATATCAAGGAGACACAAAGGTGTAATCTGGAGCATTGAAAGAAGGTGAATATATTAAAGAAATGGAATCTGTAAAACTTCTTTATCAATTATTATAGCGTGATTTGGTTTGGAATGAGGCTATGTGGAACTTTATTAGCTAAGCTATATAAGTATATATCAGATAATGCACATATCCCACATTTTTCTATCTATCCTGAAAGTACCTATATGTACTGTGATGTTTGAGAACACTTGTTGTGGGGAAAATGAAGAAGGAAATTATAGAGTATATCTCAAGGTTCTTGATAAGCCATAAAGTTAAATCAGAGTGAAAATTGTCCAAAGGGATACTGAAACCTTTTCTTAAACCCATGTGAATATGGCATAATGTCACCATGTACATCAATATCGGTATCCAAAATATATCCAAAGAATACAATTTGATATGGGTTGTGGTGGAGAAGCTCACCAAGAACGATCACTTTATCACTATTTTGGAAGATCTGTCACTTGAACAACATTCCAAGATATTTTTAATGGGAGTGGTGTGGCTGGATGGGGTTCCACTTTTGATCAACTCTTATCCCGAGCCAAGGTTCACATATAAATTATGGAGGAGTGTTCAATAAGATTAATGTAATTAATTGAATTTTAGGATGACATAACACCCCCAAACTGATGTCAAATCTGACGGACTATTTAGATTCTCAAGTACATGCTAAGGGGATACTCAATGGAACTAAAAGGATTATGGGATCAGAATATTCTATTGGTCAAGTAATCATACGACAATATCTTCCACTAGAGTATTTATATGGATCTATATGGAGACTTGACTAGAATGTGATGTAGACCAATAACCCGATCAGATGATGTTCATGAAACAAAGCTCTAATCGGAATTGATCTTGTGCAAGAGACGATATAAATGGTAGAAGACATCTAAAAACACATAAATGTTACTCAGAGTCAGAAAAAGAGATACACTGATTACCATTTAATGAAATTGGATTTTGGTGTTGGTGTTAAAGTATACCTTTGAATTTCACCATGGAATAGATTCATGAAGTTTGGAATGAAAAGGATGCATATCCCATGGTATATTGGCCCATTTTATATCATTGATTATAAAGGATCAGTGGACTACCGGCTTTCTCATCCACCAAATATAGATTAAGCTCATGAAGTGTTCCATGTATATCTCCTAGGCAAGTACACACTTGACCCCTCACATGTGATAAATCCGATGGCGGTATAGCTGGAGAATGACTACTCATATAAAGAGCATCCGATAATGATCTTTGACTAAAGAGACAAATTCCTATACAACAAGACAACCCAAAATTTCTATATGTTTTGGAAGAATAAAAATCATAAAGAAGTGACTCAGGAAACATAGGATTAAATGATCGGTAAATACCACTCCTGTTTATATAAAACAAAATTTTGAGGGGAAAATATCAAAAGGGTGGAAGACTATAATGACTAAAACTGTTATCAGTGGAATTTACCTTTTTATAATTATATAATATACTATAAAATCATATATAGCATAAAGAGAACAATAAAAACATTATCCTCATAAATAATGAATTAAATGTATGATATATATATATATATTAAGGAATATATACCAATGGAATAGTAACATGACCATTTGAATAATAACAAATCAATTTTTAATGGTAATCTAGAAAGTAGAATAGTAAACTCACCTATAAAGGTATCAATAAAATTGAATAATCTTATAAATTAAAATATAATATAATTAAATCATAGTATATATAAATAAATGTTTGAAGATAATAAATTAAATGATGATATTTTTCTAAAACATACATGATTATTTAAAATCTTAAAAATTAATATAATTATTTAAAATAAAATTTATTTGAATTAAATTGATTAATAAACTAAAAATTTGTTGTCTTAATATTATAATTTATTTTTATGACACCTTAATTACATTTTAAAAATGTAATAAAATCAAATATAATATATAAATTGGTATTTTTCGATTAAATGATTATTTAAATTAAAAATTTGAATTTTCATATTTATAAAATTATTTTCATAAAATGTACTCCATTCATAAATTAATCCCATTTATAAATTGTTATGGGGATTTTTTATGATTTTTCTAAAATAGCTGATTTTTTGTGAATATTTATATATGGTAATTTATAGTTTATAATAATATGAGCTTAATACATTATTTGTTGATTAATTTCTGATGTTAGAACCATAATATAGAACAATACATTATTATATAATATAATTGGTGATTATGATCAATACTATTGATTTTCTTGTGCTAAAATAACAAACTAATGAATAAAATAATAATAAAAACACCCCTCTCCTCCCCTATATATACCACCCCCACCACCTCTTCCCCTCACACCATCAATGTCTTGAAGCTTTTCCAAATAATTCCCAATACTCTTTCTATAACCCTACACCTCTTCTATGATCCTCAAGTTTCAAAAAAAATTACCAAGCCAATTTTCACTAAGGAGGTCATTAATGAAAATATTTCAAGAGGTAAACTCCTATTTCCTTTTCCTATAAATTTCTTTTCAATTTATTTTACATTGTTATTTTATCCTAACCTATCCTTATTCAAGTGTCATTATTACTAAATTATCTTTTATATACTTAAATATTAATTTGTTAATGGAATAATCAATCATCAAACCACTTCTCCTCTTCCTTGTATCCTAAAAATGGAAATATTATCATACGATGTTTATTTATCACCTTTGAGGATGAAAAGTTTTCATTTTCATTCACTGCCTTAATGTATGCTCCTAAAATAATTATAATGGTCTAAATATATTGTATAATTTATTTTGTAACTTTTTTATGTTCTATAACTAACATATATACATAAAATTAAATAATAAAAAAACTAGTTCGGGATGATAAAAAAACCGCCAAATCAATCTAAAATATTTTCATTAACACATTATCTAATGAATACTCCTCATATATGGAAATAAAATTATATATATAAATATTTAAACTTTTTTAAGTTAATAAATAAAATTTAATTTCAATTATGGGTGATTATTATCATTTTACATGATCTTCCATACATGTATACAATTGAACTGATCATGAAAATAATGAAAATGAACACTCCCGAGGGATGAAATTGAACTCTATAACTCATAAAAATGGCCATAAAAACATATTAAAATTATAATGAATAAAATAAATGTATAATAGGTTCTAAATTTTTTAATTAATAAATCTAATTTTATTATCCAAGATATTAAATTGAATAAATCATTCAGAATTAAGGTAAGAGGATTCTCAAACATAATTTCCTTTCGTTGTGTTCTTCATATTTCATGAAACCATTTAGTGTAGATTTTATTTTAGTATTCCTAAAATTTAATTTCATTATTCATTCGTTTTCTTTTTTGATATAAATGTTCTCTACTTTATTTTAAGACAAAAAATGATTTTCCAAAAGAACTCACCAATCTAAAAACACATGTTTTAATAATCATGAGATTGTGCCTTCTTTACTCAAGAGTGATGATTGTTATATCAAATATGTACTCCCATTATCATTTGGTTACACAAATTTTTATTCATGTATTTTTATTTATAAAATTAAATCCATTCATTTGTTTGGGTTATTCTATGACAAGGATTGATTAACATTCTATGTGGCATGCATGATTATTTAAATGTTATGGTGTGACAGGTGTGCCCAAAATGATATAGTGCTCTAAGGAATTTGGTAAAGTAATGTATCTCATTATATAATGTAAAATATGTGTGATAATGATACACATTTTTTCACAATGAATATTAAGTTATGATTATGCACATATGTTATGCAAGAACATGATGCCATATTTTTTCACAACTATGTGTGTTATTTCACCACTTAGACATGATGTTTCATTCTTAGGAATTTTCTCATTTTAATTATTTATCTAATGAATCCTTTATTTATTATTATTAGGACCATGTGATTATGTTATGATAATGATGTTTACGCTCACCAATATTATATTTATTTATACTTATTCATACACTATTATTTGGAATTTTTCTCAGCCCATTCATTGATGTATATCCTAACGAGACTATATGAACAAAAGATATCATGATATTTATAAGGATAATGAAGAATATTTTAATGAAATCATTTTTCTTTATTATTCATAAGTGATGTATAGTCATAATTTTTTCATGATACTAAACCTTTGGATAATGGGTTTTTAATGTTATGATGATGTTTATCATTAAAATGATGCAATAATTATTTATGAAATGTTGGGAAACTATAGAAAATAATTTTACAATATTCATCAAAATAGGAAATTAAAATAATGAGTTTTATGTATTTTAAATGAAGATAATAATTGAGATTGAAATGATTTTTAATGAAGTGATAAATAAAGAATGCCATTGGACGATTTTAAAACATATTAAGATTGCAATATCATGATTAATTATGTGTTGGTAAAAAAATTGAGAACATTATTGAAAATTATTTTATGAATATATGTGTGCAAATAATAAAGAATATGTGTTTGAGAATTAAGATGTTAAAAAAAGGTACACTATAGTATCAAGGATAGAAACCAGTGCTCATAGCCAAGAGCCATTCTAGAAGGAGGTGACTTGCATGCTAGTGTATTCTAGGATACTGAGATGATTCAAACAACCTATGATCTATGATGGAATGTGACTAATATAGATATATAGATCTGATCACTAAAATTGGATATTGAAACTCTTGATTTTTTTATATGATAAGACTATTTTATCCATTTTGATCATGGAGGGACTGCTACATGAAGAGGTATAGAATCATCGTAGAGAATAAAAAGATCTTCCTTGTTTTGGGTCATTTATTTTTAGTGGTCATTGGGAAGTTCCATTACCTAACTAGAATATAGATTAGGTTTATAGTGGGATTCTATACTAATAATACTATGAATGTTCTTGGTAATACCACTTCAGTTTATAGTAGAGAATCCACAATTGTAAAAATTATGAAATCATGAAAATGAGTAGGCTTTTAAGTATAAACAATGAAAATTATTGTGTTTATTCATTATTTAATTATTTTACATATTTTGTGATGTTGGGTGATTTAAGTAGATATGATACATAATTTAATAGGTGACAGAGGTTATTTATGAAAAAAGGAATTGTAAAAGTGCACAACTGATTAACTCATATAATGGTTAGTTGCACTAACCGACCTAGGAACTACCCACAAAAAATTTGAAAACATTATTCATCTTGACACCAATTATGAAAAAATTTAACTTTACGACCATTGTTTTCAACATCAATCCACTTTTTTTTCAATCCCCCAATTTTAGATCCATTTTCCATATCAAACAATCCTTTGAACCACCACACTATAGGTCCACTGCAATCAATATATACCCTTGACAATAATATTCAATGGATGTATCCTTTTATAGATATAATCAAATATCAGCATTCATGAAAATATTCCAATTTTTCAAAACTAAATAAATATACATTAAAAAAAATTCTATAATCCCATTTTTAACTAATCACATTATATGAAAAAAGATAATAATAAAAAATTTATAATGTTGTCCATATTATTCAGAGTGATCCTTTATTATTCATATAATTCACAAAAGATCATTTAAAGCCAATATTAACAAACAAAAGAAAATGTGTACATAATAAAAGAAAAATATAACAACAACTTGTTATTTTAAATTTGTAAAATGGTTTTTGAAACATCCTTATTTGGATTAAATTGGATACACACTAAGATTAAACGAAATCTTACTGAAAAAATGTATACAATAGTATTATAAATATATTTATATCTTGTGCACGAGTTCCAATAATCTCCATTATGACAATGATTTTTTCAAGATCTCTTTTATAAAGTGATAGTGGATCTCTATATTTTTCTTTTGAGATTATTATACATGTTTTTTATGAATCATATGAAACTATTGTGGTCAAAATTGATCAAAATAATTTTATTCATAAAATCATAAAGATATTGTAATTTATACTTCATAAAAATAAACTATTTACAATACATAGTGAATGAAATAAATTCTAATTCTATTGTGATCAAGTGTAATAACGAATGGATTTTTGGGTCATTGTTTTAAGAATAAAATTGATTTTCCATCTATTGTTCATTTCATTTTTATAACCAAGACACAATATTGGATTCTGAGATATTTTATTCCATGAAGTGATTTTTTAGATGGGGTTTAAGGATTTAGTGGTGTCTTAGATGTTTGGGATATCGTCTAAGGAAATACATGTGGTTGTGCTGCAAAAAAACAATAATAAAAAACTATTCACAATGTGAACATCAATTCACTCCATGAATGTTAGGGGAAAAAGATAGGGGATCCAGGACCTAGGTGGTTCATCATACGAACAATAAGTTCACTCTATAAATAGTTTCTATCAGGTTATTAAATTAAAAAATGGGGGTCACCCCACCCCCCTCATTTTGGATAGATGAATGTGGGGGGTTTCATCTACCACTTCCCCCCTCTTATTCCCCCATGATTTGGAGCATTTTGTAATAAAATATTTTGGTGATTCTAGGTTTGATCATCCCTCTATTTTGAATCCATGTACTGTATGCTATTTTGGGTGATATATTTTTTGGGTTTTGGTTATAAATCCTGTATAGAATGGTAAATCAGCTAATTTTGATGGGTATTTAGCATGAGGTGGCATGAGGAGGACTTAAGATATTGTATTCCCATCGTTAGAAGCAGTTTCTATTAAGGTTTTACATGAAACAAATTTTTTAGGTATTTTTCGAAGATCCAATTGTATTGAAAATTTTCTAGTTGGTGTCTGAAATTGATTTTAGCTAAAACAGTGACGAAGGTGTGCTATAAACCTTTCGTGGGTGGTTTGTCGAGGTTTCAATGAAATAATAGTGACTGATGAAATTTCAAAAAATTATTATTAATTTATTGATTTAAAATAATTAAATATAAAATTATAATTAAATATTTATGTTGTGAGGAATATGGAAGGTAAACATGAGTTTATGGGGGCCATGGATGAGGAACCGACGTGATTTCATAAGGCTTGATATAGATTGATGTTTGAAATAACTCCCTGACTGCGGTAGTTAGTCCCCTTAATACATTCTCACATACTAGTTTATTCATAATTTCATATTGAATTTAAGTTTAATGGGTTCAAGTAGAATGGATTGGGTCTCAGAGTGGCCAAGGAGATGTGATAGGATGACATTATGTTTTTTATACTCGAAATGAGTTATATTTAGAACTTGAGTTTTAGAGACTTCTGGATGAATATATATCCATGTGGAGTTGAAATTTATCCATTCTAACAAGAATACGATATAATGTCTTTGGACATGAGATAAGATCCACATAACATTGGTTGGCTATACAAGGGTTAGTTTGATGAGTATGGGAGCTCAGGCCTCATTGGTGAGGGGTTAAAGAGTGAATAATCTCACTAATTTTGTGGGATACCCTAATAAGGGTCTCCCATATAATACCTAGATATTTTATGATACTTTCATTTTGAACCAAATTTAATTTCATTGACAACTATATTTACATATAACATCATGTTCAAACAAACCACAACATACTATTAATGTATTATTATCACCCTACTACTTGATTGGAAGTTATGAATTGGATTAAACTAATTATGATAATTATGTATAAATATTTTATTTAATTCATTTTTTGATTTATTCTTTGGAAATATGTTATATATTTTATGAAAAGATATTTTATGTTTCATTAATTTTTTTTCATAAAAAATGGTTTTTATAACATTTTGTACAACTATCTTTGACACATGGGGAATGGATGTAGTAGGACCTTACCCTTTGGCTACATCCAAGCACTTTAAGTATATTTTTACTGATATTGACTTATTTTCCAAATGGGCAGAGGCAATACCTCTCAAACAAGTTAGTTTTAAAATCATTGTTTTCTTCATCAAGTCTAACATCATTACCAGATTTGGTGTCCCACATACCACTTTGACGGACAATGGCACCATCTTCTGTTCATCGGAGGTAAGGAAGTTGTATCAAGAATACAACATCAAATCCAACTATTCATCTCAGTATCATGTAGTAGACAATGGCCAAATAAGATCCTTCAATAAGACTCTTTCAAACATACTGCAAAAGATGGTGGATAGAGATAAGAAATCATGGCCTGATAAACTATTTCATGCTTTATGGGATTATCGAACCACCTCTTGAACTGCTATATGGTAATCTCCATATTCATTGGTATAGGGAACAAAAGCAGTATTTACTATTGAGGTTCAATTACCTTCACTCAGTGTAGCCATTTGTGATCAGTCATCTAGAGATGAACAATCTCAAAAGTGATTGGATGAATTGGAACGATTAGATGAAAAACGATTGTGCACCCTGCACCACTTGGAAGTCTATCAGTATCGAATAGCACAAGCTTTCAACAAAATAGTTCTTCTTAGTTCATTTATTCAAGGAGAATTGGTATTGGTCCTCAAAATCCCAATGATACCAGCAGAGAAACCTCCAAATCTTGAGTCAAAGTGGGAAGGACCTTACTCAATACATAAGGTCTACTCCAATGGAGCATATTCTTTAATCGCAATGGATGGAGAACTCATCACGACTCCAACCATTAATGATTCTTAAACTAGTATTTTGTGTAACACAAATACATATTCATCCAATATGACGTTAAATTGTGTTGTCCTAGATATATGATGCTAAACTATGCAGCACTGGTCCATGCATATGACCTTAAACTATTATAAAGACCCTTTAGTCCTTACTGCAAGACTTTAAACTGCATAGTGTCCCTCTCGTCCAACATGATGTTAAACTGTGTTGTCCTAGCTACATGATGCTAAACTATGCACCAGTGGTCCATGCATATGACCTTAAACTATTTTAGTCATTTCTGTAAGACTTTAAACTGCATAGTGTCCCTCTCATCCAACATGACGTTAAATTGTGTTGTCCTAGCTACATGGTGCTAAACTTTGTATCACTAGTCCATTCATATGACCTTAAACTATTTTAGTCCGTATTGTAAGACTTTAAACTGTATAGTCCCTTTTGTGCAACATGACGTTAAACTGTGTCCCTTTCGTCCTACATGACACTAAACTATGAATCATTAGTGTTGTTGCTACCTCTTGTTTCTCACACCGAGTATGAATCATGTTATATTAGAGTAAACTTAAACCATACTACCCTCTCTGGGTCTCTAACCATGCATAATTTACAACACCATTATTTAGGTCGTTGTCCTCAAGTAAAACTCAATCACCAATTCATTCTTAATCGAACTATGCAGACATTGATCATTGCCTTCTAGGCTACGTACGTAGGCATCCACCCGGGGTTCAAGCCCTAAACCAATATCTTCACATCAGTTCACCTTCGTCTCATATGATGTTGATCCGTGAAGCAGCCCAAAACCAATATCTTCACATTGGTTCACCTTCGTCCAACATGAGTTTAAACAGTGTACGTCCCTTTTGTCCCTTCTACATGACACTAAACTTTGTGATTCCATCGTCCTTGCTATATGGCGTTAAACTATACAGTCCCCCATTTTCCCTCTCCTCAGAGGGAATCATCATTGACATTGATCTCCAATAATTTCATATTTCAAAGACTATGTGCATACACGGTAATTCCCGAACATTTAATCTTGGGTCAAAACATCATTGCACTAAAGTCCCCTTTCACACTTCACTTGTAAGAACCAAATCTATACAGAGGGTATTTTAAGAACAATGTATGGCTAGATTCCCATCCTTATGGGATACGTAGGAAAGTTCGAGCATCCCTCAAATCCAAGACCAAGTCTTTAGGCCTAACCCCAAATACCACTTTCAGTCCCTTGGCTAAAAAGTCCCCCTATGAAAACATGAATGTGGTATTAAAACCCCGGTCTTCATTCACATCTGGTTTATAAAACACACAATGTGTATTCCTCATTTTGATCTGATCTCTATGACTCTAAAATAAGATCTCCTACACTCTCATCCCACGTGACATTAAATTGTATTTCAAAAACGATGTATGGGTTGATTACCATACTTATGGGATTCGTAGTGAACTCCAAAATCCCAAGTCAAGACCGATCCACAACATTATTATGGTCAGCATTGGCCTGTGTATCTCCTTGATGCATTGTAAAATGCCCATTTTGATGTGTCATATTCCTAACCTTAAATACTCCCAGATCTCCATAACCCTTTTCTTGAATTTTGGTCACAAAATTTCTGATACCTGGGAATTCTTTTTCATGACAATGCAGCACGTGCCCTTAGGCGACCTTGCATAAGTAGACTACATAACAGAGCTTTCAGCCAAAAGATGCTATTATTTTGATATAAATCTAATGCCCTTACGTGGCCCTGCATAATTCAACCCCTAAACGACTTTGTTAAATAGTGTCAATTTCATTCTTTGGAGGAAATCCTCTTTTTTCCTTATTGTTCTTAATGACAACATGTAGGGATCCGCAAAAAATTAAAATCCTTAACATATTTTTCCCATACTCTTTTTCATGATATAAAAGTATTTATGTCTATAGTTTATATTTCACTTACCTACGTTTGGTTCAGACTTTTGCAGGAGTGACATTAATCCAATTCTTTGAAAATATTAATTTGGAATATCCTCTCCATATTTCATATACCTCTCTCCAAACAACAAACTCTATGCTTTGGAAAATTAGAATCTCCGTAAAAATCCACGGGCTTTTAACAATAGAAGAGTAAAATTTCTGAGAGTTCTTTTGCCTGACAATGAAGAACGTTCCCTTAGGTGGCCTTGAATAAGTAGTCTACATTGTGGACCTATCAGCCAAAAGATGCTATTATTTGACTATACAGCCAATTCCCTTAAGTGGACCTGCATAATTCAACCCCTAACGAGTTAGTTAAATAGTGGTAACTTCACTCTTAAGAAATAATTCCTCTAACTGTAATGCCCCAAAACCAGTTACCCAGAGTCGGTGCATTATTACATAACATTTTCATGATCACAAAAGATCAAGTCTCAATAGACCGATTAGTTTAGTATCCTTGGAAACACTAGATATATTCATAAGTATTAAATTACATCATAAAATCGAAACTAAAACAACATAGTCTCCATAGTCCACACTCATATCCCCTCAAACTATCCCTGCAGGCCAGTCATAAAATACTTCTTCACATCCTTGGAAAAATAAAACATAGAAAGGGTTGAGCTCAGATGTTCAGTAAGGATAATAATATAGATAAAACATTCATAAATAAGCGTAAACATTTAAGGCAATTTATAACTAAAACAAAATCCTTTTAAACGCGAACTTCAGCATAATATGGAAAAAATAAAATGAAATAATACCATTTACTTATTCACATGGATATTCTACTAGTCTAATAATCACATGCAATATCAATAACCACTTTCATAATGATGGAATTCATAATGCCAGACTATCATAAACACAAAGTCAAGGCCTTGTTCCAAGACTAAAAATAAGATTTTATTAAGGCCTTGTTCCAAGACACTAGTTTGTCTCCTGAGACATACCGATGCATCTAGGAGCTATAGCGGGCTCCACCCGTCAATTATTAAGTTCAATGCATTCCTCTTATGAAGAGGTTTAAACATAACATAAAAATTCATATTAAAACTAGCATATAAAATGTCAATAATTTCCCCATTAACCATTATTGGTATTGAAATAACGCATCCACAGTCAAACATATGGAAAAACCTTCAATACAATATGGAAGTTTTGTATCATAATAAATAAACTTCAAATAAGCTTAAAATCCATCTAAATATTTGGGCATAGATGAAATCAAAACTATTTCAGAGAAATATATCATTTTTAAAATCAATTAAAAGCTACATATTTATAAAAGAATACATTTACTTTGAAAATATTCTTATAAGCATGTCTGGGAAGCTTCAATGATTTTATAATAACAGAAAATATCCGCACTTTCCATATAAGTTAAAAAAACATTCTTACCTTAATTATTTTGAAAAGGTTGAAAAGGACTTTGTTTGGAAAATGATGGAAGGATTCCTTTATAAACGTCTTATAAAAAGTCAAACAGGGGTATAAATTACATTAACGCATATTCTATAAAATATTAAGAATGTTTTGAAATACATTTTTAAGAAACATGGATGTGGATGATAATGAGGTCTCAATAGATAAATACGTATAAACAACCTCGGATAATGAAGAGATTGTGAAATAAACCCTTACCAATTTGGTAACTTACAAAACATACACCCCACGAAAGAGGTATCATACAATGAATATGTAAATACACATAAATTAATGTGTATTATCCAAAGAATACAATTATGGGTAGTACATACACCACACAAAAGGTAATAGTGGCAATATGGCATGAATCTCACAGGAATAAGGAGTGAGATGAAAACCCATTAACCTGTACTTTTCTTGGATGAGGGTAGGTTAAACTAATGTATAATGGTTAAATAATTGTTATTAAATTATAAAATAATCATATACATTAATATGATAACATAAATGATCTTTTAGCATTGATTTGTTAATAATATCTTAGTATTATCGTCGTTTCGGGTGTTAACTTACTCATTTACTTTTATATGTTTTGTTACATAAGTCCTGTTTGTTACGGATATGTTGTATCTTATTCATATACAGAATGATATAAAGTCCTTAAATATTATTTTTAATCTTTAAATGTGAATTATACTTGCATGGATACGATGAGGAATGAATCTCATCGCGTTTGTGGAGACGGTAGTCCGTACATACACACGAGCGACAATATCATTCATTTGATATAAAAATAATAAATAATTGGATGGTATATTATATATACAGAATAATTATCATGTTATATTTATTATTTACCTCAATTACACATCATTATCATTCCCATCCAAATAATACTGTTTTGAATAACAATTACACCACGACGTGGAGACGGTAAGCCGTACGTACGCATTTATGGTGACATGTCATTAAAAGGATGGATAGAATACTGAATATGGTTATACCATATTTATAATAACAAAATAGTATATAGAAGATACAAGAGTTATTATTTTATAATGGAAATAACAAGGAAAGAAGAAGTTGAAGAAGAATGGAACTTGAAAGAGGGTGGTGAAAACATTACCTCTTCTTCGGATATTTCATTTTTAATTGATCAAAAGGGCTCCTTAGGATGGATTTCTGATCAAACTAAGTCCTATATGTTGAAGTGAAGGAAGTTTATAGAATAGTTGGGTAGGGTTTGGCCGATCCAAAAGGCTTTGAAGATATGAATTAGAGAGAAGGGGGAGTGCCTTTTTATAAGAGGGGTGAGGGGCACCTTTGGAAAAGTTAGAAATATTATTTTATAATAAATTCATATTCGGTTTCTAATGGTTCAAAAGTGGATTATTTAAAGTTCCAGGTGGGGATAGGTCAAAAACCACTCAACCAATAGGTTTTAGATAGGTCTGAGTCACTATATAAACCTTATCATTTAGTTTTAACTCTTAGATAATTAGTTTTACATTTACCAAGTCTCTTTTATTTTTATATTATATAGTAAATAAACTTATTATATGAGTAAAAGAGACATCCAAGAGGTTCATTAATGATACACCTATCACTATATAAGTCCTTTGGCAGATCCTTAGATTTTTAGGAATAGAATATTAATTAATAATATAATATTTGTTTTAAAAACTCATTTTTTCAATTTTGAGACTATTTAATAATTGATTTTTGATAAAGTCTTAACAACTTTACTAATTAAAAAAATTAATTTATGTAATACTAACAAGTAATATTAACAAATAAAATTCTTGGATGTCATAAAAACATTCTAATTATATTTATTTTAAAATTAATAATACCAATTATTTCATTCTTTCATTAATAAGGAAAATACTGCATCATTATTGTGTCATAAATATATTTAATTATTCAATGTCTAAAAATTATAAATAAAATATCATTATGTATGAAATTCTTTTATCTTTCTAGTTAATATTTATAGTTGAAAATATACCATATATAACCCTATGTAAAAATTGTTTTTCTAAAAGATATATGCTTTTGTCATTTTTGTATTTACTTTATCTTAATTAATATAAAGTTTCATTATCACTTATAAGTGGATCCATGAGATCCCAAAATCGACCCAAAGATGCCCATGGTCAGACATGTATCAACCAATAGGGTTAGGACACATTTTACATTAATTTATTATTATTATAATATTATTTTTTACCCTTATTTACCGGATTTATCCATTAACCACGATAAATAAAATATTTACTGAAGTAATTATTAAAAATGTCTAAAAATAAAAGTTACATATTTACATGATTTTGACCTCCTGATACAAAATATGAAATCCATTTTTCTAAATTCAAAACACAGAAGTGGCAGAAATTAATTTAAAAATAATTCCCGCTGTCAAAACAAAAAGCGTGTTTTTAAGAAATAATAACTATCAAAAGATTGACACTTGTTTATGTCTGGTTTACATGTGAAATTACGTCCAATGACCATCATTTTATAAAATGGTAAAACTATATTCTAAATATACTTTAAAACCACTCAAATTCATAATTTATCACTATTAATTATTTCGATTTAAAAAGTTGTTTTTAATTAATATTTATTATTTTTTACTATTCATCGAAAGATAAAAGTTATTAGAAAAGTACCAAAAAATCACCCTGAGCTAATTTCAATATTCTGAATCCAAAAAAGAAGCCCATTTTGAAAATAAAATTTATAAAATTTAAAAAAGTGGATATTACTATACATAACGGCTAGTTTGATTGGTTGTGGTGTGTTAGAACTTGATGTTGCGTACAACACATGCTACTGTATTATTCAAAGAGAAGCATATCGTGGAAGCTTGGGGTGTTACATTCTCCCCTCAATTAAATAAATTTTTCCTCAAAATTTCTAGAATTCTAATACATAAAAAGACTCCGGTGGTTCTTCATCATAAGTTCCCCGGGTTCCCACGCTGCCTCTTCCATATTATGGTTTCTACATCGAACCTTTACCAGAAGAGTCGTATGGTTTCTCAGTACTTGTTCTCTTGTATCATGAATCTTGAAAGGCTCTTCGCAATAAGACAGATAGGGTTTCGGTTCTAATTCCTCATAGGTGAGTACTTGTGTTGGCTCAGGCATGTATTTTCTCAACAGTGATACGTGGAAAACATCGTGAACTTTGGGGAGACTTGGAGGCATTTCCACATGGTATGCTATAACCCCAATTAATTATAGAATTTAGAAAGGTCCTATATACCTGGGACTCAATATAGCTTTCTTACCGAAATGTATAACCCCCTTCCATGGAGATACCATCATGAAAACATGATCTCCCACATGAAATTCCAAACCCATCCTTCGGTTATCGTCATAGCTCTTCTGCGTACTTTGACCTACTTTAATGTGGTTTGGGATTACCTTCACCTTTTCCACCGTTCCCTCTACCCGTTCTGGGCCTACGAGTTTTCTTTCACCCACATCATCCCAACAGGTTGGTGTGTGACATCTCTTTCCGTATAACGCTTTATATGGTGCCATCTGAATAATAGAATGGAAGGTATTGTTATAGGAAAATTCTACCAGAGGTAAATATTGATCCCACATACCCTGAAAGTCATGTGAGAATGATCTCAAAATGTCATCTAAGGTTTGAATAGTCCATTCTGATTGTCCATCAGTTTGGGGGTGGTATGCAGTGCTCAAATGAAGTTCAGAATCCAGGGATTTCGAAAGACTTTTCCAGAATCTTGATGTAAAATAGGGATCAGAATCCAAAACAATTGATAGGGGTACTCCATGAAGCCTCAAAAATTCATTAATATATAGTCTTGCTAGACGTTCAAGTGTTAAATCGTCCCTTATAGCACGAAAATGTGTGGACGTGGTAAGACGATAAAAAATGACCCATATTTCATCATTTAGTCTAGGAGTCTTTGGTAGTCCCAGGACAATGTCCATCGTGATATTATCCCATTTCCACTCAGGTATGGGAATAGGTTGCATGACTCCTCCCGGCTGTTGCCTTCCAGCTTTCACTTGTTGAAAAACCATACATCTTGACACAAAATCAGCAATCTCTCTCTTAATGTTGTTCCACCAAAAATTTTCCTTCAAATATCTATACATATTTGTGCTCCCAGGGTGTATAGTGAAACTATAACTATGAGCATCGTCTAACAATACCCTTTTTAGATCAGGTATATTGGGAACACAAAGTCTCTTCCCAAAGTTCAAAATTACATCTTCGTACACAATGTCACTTCATCTCCCATCACTCACAGCTTTAATCTTCTTTTGAAACTCTTCATCATCGGTATGAGAACTCTTTATCCTTTCTAGTAAATATGGTTAGGCAACCATTTGAAAAAGTATTGATGTTTCACCTTCCATGGTGATTCCGATATCCATCTTTACTAAATCCATGAAAATAGGATACCTTTTAATTTCCATCTTGTTCAAAACTCCATGATACTTTCTACTGAAAGCATGTACTACCTTATTTTCCTTCCCTGGGTGGTAGTGAATCGTGCAATCATATTCATTGAGTAGTTCATCCCATCTCCTTTTCCTCATGTTGAGTTCTTTCTGTGAGAAAATATACTTCAAACTCTTATGATCAGTATAAATCTCACATTTTTTATCATTAAGATAATGTCTCCATATCTTTATAGCAAATATTTAAGTAGCTAACTCAAGATCATGAGTAGGATAGTTTTGGTCATGAATTTTCAGTTGTCATGATGCATAGGCAATAACTCTATCATTCTGCATAAGGACACAACCGAGTCCTTTATTCGATGCATCACTATAAATAACGAACCCATCATTCCCTGATAGTAGATTCAATATAGGATATTTGACTAATCTTTTCTTCATTTATTCAAAAAATTCTTTAAATTCTTTTGTCCAAAAAATTTTGACCCCTTTACGTGTGAGCTTCATTAATGGGTTAGCCAATCAGGAAAAATTCTGGACGAAACACTGATAATAACCTGCTAAACTAATAAAACTACATACCTCGGTTATACTCATCAGTGCTGGACATTCTTGGATTGATCTTGTCTTAGAAGGATCAAGGTAAATTACATCATTATAAACAATATGTCCATGAAATTAAATATCCTAATGCCAGAATTCACACTTGCTAAACTTCCCATATAATTCATGACTTCTCGGAGTCTTCAATATAATGTGCAAGTGATATTCATGATCTTCATATATTTTGAGTATACGATGATATCATCAATAAATACCACAACAAAGTCATCAATATATTCCTTGAAAGCTCTGTTCATTAGATCCATGAAAAAAATGGGTGCATTAGTCAGCCAAAAAGGCATTACTGTAAACTCGTAATGCCCGTACCTGGTTCGAAATGTTGTCTTCGGAATGTCTTCCTTCTTCACACACAACTGAAGGTATCCAGATCAAAGGTAAATCTTTGAAACGTATTGAAATCCATGCAGTTGGTCAAATAAATCATCAATGCGAGGTAGGGGACACTTGTTATTTATGGTTATAGCATTTATTTCCCTATAGTCTATACATAACCTCATAGATCCGTCTTTCTTCTTAACAAAAAGGACTTGGGATCCCCATGGGGAAAAACTAGGGAAAGTAAATCCCTTATTACTCAATTCCTCTAGTTGATTATTTAGTTCAACTAATTTTACAGTGGCCATTATATAAGGGGTCTTCGATATAGGCCTTGAACAGGGAATTAAATGAATAGAAAATATAATTTCTCGTTCTGGAGGATGTCCAGGTAAATCTTCTGGAAACACATCAATATATTCTCTCACAATAGGTACATCCTCTATTTGAAAATTCCTTTCCTTACCCATAGTTATTTCATTCTCTTCCTCTACAATAATTGAATTTAGTTGAGCTACTGGGGGTGGATCAAGATAAGAATCAGGTGGTGAAGATTCTGCTCTAAAGATAAGGTGTTCTTTATCATTATCATCAAAAATTGTAACCTCTTTCTTACAATACATTTTCACATCATGGTCCAAAAGACAATCCATACTGAGGATTATATCAAATTAAATATTTGGTATGACGATGAGATCTACAGATAAAGAACATTTACATGCCCTAATGGGAACAGATCCACATATATTTGTAGTAATGATACTTCCCTAAGGAGTTTTAACTGAAAACTCCCTCGTTAAATCAAATTGGAAATATCTAATTTTCTTAGCAAACTGGGAATTTATGAAACAATGCGATGATCCAGAATCAAATAAAGCATTTTCTAATCATGATGAAACCATTAAATTACCTGCCACCATGTCTTTAGGAGCTTCAACCTCATAAGTAGTGATAACATAATCTTGGTCTTGATCCCTTGTCATTTTCTGTGGTAAGATCCCATGATGCTTTGGAAATTCATTTGTATAATATCCCATATCCCTGCAGTTGTATCATTGAATATTGATAGCTTCTTTCTTTCCCTTGCAATCACGAGTTTGGTGGCCTTTTTCACCATACTTGTAACGATCTCCCATTTCATCCAAGTAAGTACCGGGGTGTTTCATCCATCATTTACTACAGGACGGATAATCAACTTGTACCTTATTCCCCTTATTTCCATTTCCAGAGTGATAAATATATCTCTTCTTCTCTTTCCTTTTAAAGTCTTAAGACTTAGCGAATTCTTTTTCTATCTTCATAGCACATGAGACAATATCTTCGTACAAAGAGAAGGTTTATGAGACCAATTCTCGACGGAGATACAGTTTTAACCCATCATTAAATGATCAATCTTACTTCTTGGGTTACATATATAATCTACAACATACCTTACTAACCTTGTAAAGTTAGCCTCATACTTTGTGACATTCTCATCCTTCTTTTGTCACAGACGAAGAAATTACCTTTCCATATCTGCTCGATGGTCAAGAGAAATGTATTTTTCTACGAAAATCACTTTGAACTCCCTCCATTCCATATTAGATACTTCATCATCTTCCTTTGTGTTTTGAATCAATGACCACCATTAGTCAGCATCTCCAGTGAGGCGGTAAACTGCAATGATAACTTTTTCCCTTTCACTTCTCCCCAAGGCATGGAATATTTTCTCTAAGGAATTTATCCATTGCTCAGCTACTAAGGGATTTGTACTCCCATTGAATGTTGGTGGTTGTTTCCTCATGAATCGATCTAACATTGATTCTCCAAGCTGAGAATCAGGGTGTTCTAAGGGTGAGGTTATTATTCATAACCTGAGTGAGTTTTCCCATTATGGTGATTAGCTGATCAGAACCAGTTGCATCACCAGCTCCACTATAATGATCTTGAGCAAGAGGTAAAACCCTACATGGATAGCGTTCATTGATACAATTTCCATTTCTTCCAATAGGCGCCATTTCTAAAAAATGGAATAAACTAGATTAGTTTATGAATCAAAATACATAATTATAAACTTATAAAGCACTTAACATAAATTGAACTGTTTATGGATATAATCCATAATTATAAAAAATGTTTTATTTGAGGAAGTATATACTCATAAACGCTTCATAATAGTTTTTAATGACAATGAGAATTATCCTAAGCATATCCCCTGGGAGTGTCGTAACCAAGAGTGTAGTAAGGCCCGTTGTCATGCACCTGTTCCCGTTTGAGTCTAGCTCAAAGCGGTGTTTTTGGGTTTTACCCATAGGTACATCTGTGCCAGAGTATCCTCTATATGCTCGTATCCAGACAGTAATGTATTGCTTGTAAAACTAACAAAATCTCTACAATATCAAAATTCTAGGATGTTCTTCTATACTAATCCTCAAAGTCTATCTTAGGGCTATGTGCTCTAATCAGAGTTTATCTAAATCTAGTTTCCATGGTTTATACTAAACTTCCTCTGATACAAACTGTAATGCCCCGACCCCTGTTACCCAGATTCAGTGCATTATTACATAACATTGTCATGATCACAAAATATCAAATCTCTAAAGACCGATTAGTTTAGTAGCCTTGAAAAAACTAGATATATTCATAAGTCTTACATTACATCATAAAATAAAAACTAAAACAACTTTGTCTCCATAGTCCACACTCATATTCTTCTAGACTATCCCTGTAGGTAAGTCATAAAATACTTCTTCACATCCTGGGTAAAATAAAACATAGAATGTGGTGATCTCAGTTGCTCAGTAAGGATAACAATATAGCGGAAACATTCATATATAAGCATAAACATTTAAGGTAATGTATAACTAATACAAAAGCCTTTTAAACATGAACTTCATCCTAATATGGAAAAAATAAAATGAAATAATTCCATTTACATATTCACATGAATATTCTACTAGTCGAATAATCACATGCAATATTAATAACCACTTTCATAATTATTGAATGAATAATGCCAGATTATCATAACCACATAGTCAAGGCCTTGTTCCAAGAATAAAAATAATATTTTGTCAATGCCTTGTGCCAAAACACTAGTTTGTCTCATGATACCTACCGGTGCATCGAGGAGCTATAGCGGGCTCCACTCATCACTTATTAAGTACAATTCATTCTTAATATGAACAAGTTTAAAACTAACATAAACGTTCATATTAAAACTCGCATACGAAATGTCGATACATTATCCATAAATCATGAATCGTATAATAATAATACATCCACAGTAAAACATATCACAAAACATTCAATACTCAATGGAAGTTTTTTATCATAATAAATCAACATCAAATAAGCCTAAAATCCATCAAAAGATATTGACATAAATGAAATCAAATCTATTTGAGAGAAGTATCTCTTTTCTTAAATCATTTAAAAGTCACATAATTATAAAATAAAACGTTTAATTTGAAAATATTATTATATGATTGTAAGGGAAGCTTTGATGATTTTATAATAGTGGAAAAGATCTACACTCATCGTATAAGTTAAAAAAACATTCTTACCTTAATTTTATCGAAAAGGTTAAAAAGGACCTTGTTTGGAAAACGATGGAAAGATTCCTTTATAAACATCTTATAAAAAATCAAACAAGGGTATAAGTGACTTTAACTCATAGTCTATAAAATACTAAGAATGTTTTGAAATTTATTTTTTAGAAACATGGATGTAGATGATAAATAGGTCCCAGTAGATAATTACGTATAAACAACCTCGGATAATGAATAGATTGTGAAATAAACCCTTACCAATTTGGTAAATTACGAAATATACACCCCATGAAAGAGGTATCATATAATGAATTTGTAAATACACATAAATTAAAGTGTATTACACAAAGAATACAATTATGATCAGTACATACACCACACAAAATGTAATAGTGGCAATATGGCACGAATCTCATGGTAATAAGGAGTGAGATGAAAACCCATTACCTTGTACTTTTCCTTGGTTGATGGTAGGTTAACCTCCTTTATAATGGTTAAATAATTGTTATTAAATTATAAAAGAGTCATATACATTAATATGATATCATATATTATCTTTTAACATTTCTTTGTTAATAATATCTTAGTATTATCGTCGTTTCATGTGTTAACTTACTCGTTTTACTTTATATGATTTGTTACATAAGTCTTATTTTTTATCGATAGTTTTTATCTTATTCATATAAAAAATGATATCAAGTCCTTAAATATTATTTTTAATCATTAAATGAGAATTATAATTTCATGGATGCAATGGGGAATGAATATCATCACGTTTGTGGAGATGGTAGTCCATACGTACGCACGGGGGACAATATCATTTCTTTGATATTAAAATAATACATAATTGGATGGTATATCATATATACAGAATCAATATCATGTTATATTTTTTATTTACATAAATTAAAAATCATTATCATACCCATCGAAATTATAATGTTTTGAATAACAATTACACCACGATGTGGAGACGGTAAGCCGTACGTACGCATGTATGGTGACATGTCATTGCAAGGATGGATAGAATACTGAATATGGTTGTACCATATTTATAATAACATGAACGTATATATATTAAACTAGAGTTTTTATTTTAGAATGGATATATCAAAGAAAGAAAAGTTGAAGAAGAATGGAACATGAAAGAGGGGGTGAAAACATTACCTCTTCTCCGGCTTCTTCCTTTTGATTTGATCAAAAGGGCTCCACATGTTGGATTTATGATAAAACTAATTCCTCTAGGTTGAAGTGTGGGATTTTTAGAAAAATATTTGGGAAGGGGTTGGCAGACCTAAAATTCTTTGATGATATGAATTAGAGAGAAGTTGGAGTGCCTTTTTATAAGAGGGGTGAGGGGCACCTTTGGAAAATCTAGAAATATTATTTTATAATAAATTCATATTTAGTTTATAATGGCTCAAAAGTGGATAATATAAAGGTTAAGGTGGCGATAGGTCGAAAACCACTCAACCAGTAGGTTCTAGGCAGGTTTGGGTCACTATATTAACCTTATCATTTTGTTTTAACTCTTAGATAATTAGTTTGACATTTACCATGTCTCTTTGTATTTTTATATTATATAGTTAATAAACATATTATATGCTTACAAGAGACCCCCAAGTGGTACATTAATGTTACAACTATCATGATATAAGTCCTTTGGCAGAACCATAGTATTTTAGGAATAGAATATCAATTAATAATATAATATTTCTTTTAAAAACTCGTTTTTGTCAATTTTGACACTATTTAATAATTGATTTTCATTAAAGTCTTTACAATTTTATTAATTCATAAAAAATTCATTTAAGTAATCCTAAAAAGTCATATTATCAAATAAAATTCGTTTATGTCATCAAAACTTTCATATTATATTTATTTTAACATTTATAATACCAATTATTTCATTCGTTCATTAATAAGGAAAATACTGCATCATTATTGTGTCCTAAATATATTTAATTATTGAATCTCTAAAAATTATAAATAAAATACAATTATGTATGAAATAGTTTTATATTTTAAATGAATATTTATAGTCGAAAATATAACATATATAAACCTATGTAAAAATTGTTTCGCTAAAAGATATATGCTTGTGTCATTTTTGTATTTATTTTAACTTAATTAATATAAAGTGTCATTATCACTTTCATGTGAATCCATAGGGTCCCAAAATTATCCCAAATATGCCCATAGTTGTACATGTATCAACCAATAGGTTTAGGAAACGTTTTAAATTAATTTATTATTATTATAATATTATTTTTTTAACCTTATTTACTGGATTTACCTTTTAACCATGGTAAATAAAATAATTACCGAAGTAATTATTCAAAAGGTCTTAAAATAAAAGTTACCTGTTTACACAATTTGGACCTCCTGATTATAAATATAAAATATATTTTTCTAAATTCAAAACACATAAGTTTTAGAAATTAATTTAAATTTAATTTCCACTGACAAAATAAACAACGTGTTTTTAAGAAACAATAACTATCAAAAGATTGCCACTTTTTTATGTCCGGTTTAAATGTGAAATTACGTCCAACGACCAACATTGTATTAAATGGTGAAAATACATTCTAAATATATTTTAAAACCACTAAAATTCAAAATTTATCATTATTAATTATTTCTATTAAAAAATTGTTTTTAATTAATATTTTGTAATTTTTACTATTCATCAAAATATGAAAGTTATTGGAAATGTCAAAAATATTAACCATAAGCTAATTTCGATATTCTAAATCCAAAAAAAAGTCAATTTTGAAAGATAAAATTTATAAAATTTCAAAAAGTGGGTAATACTATTAATAACGTCTTGGTTGATTGGTTGTGGTGTGTTAGAACTTTATGTTGTGTACAACACATGCTACTGTATTATTCAAAGAGAAGCGTACCGTGGAAGCTTGGGGTGTTACAATAATTCATTTTAGCACTTTTTCCATATCATCCCTCAGATTCCAAATTTATTAGGTCATAGTTTACATGTTTTCCCACATACTTGAATGTGGTAATATGTTTTCAAACAAATTATAATGGAATTAAGTCAATTTTCATCCATTCGGTCAAAGATTTTCAACCTTAAATATTAGCCTTTGTATGTCCAACATGCATGACTTTAAACGGCCCAAAAAAGACAAGTGAACTCTAAACAATAGTCAAGTCCCATCTCATTAAACTTACATTTTGTATGATTTAGGTAATATTGAGAAATTAAAATATACAAAGTTTGTAGGGTTGTTTGTATCACCCCAGAAAAAATAAAACTATGCTTACTAGGCCCATTGGCTTAGGTAAAAATTTAAAGAAGGTAGCAATAGAATTCATGTACAAATGATTGAAGATGAAAGTGTTTTTCATTTATGAACAAGAGTTAGAAGGACAAACACAGACTAGAGTCTCTTCTTTTTTTTTCAAGAATTACAAGAGGCTTTCAACATAACTCTTCATTTGATTTATGGAATCCCGAGCATCATCAGCATCCACCTATAATTAATTCATCCAACTGGATACAATAAGAGACGCAGTGATACTAGGTCTTCTTGGAACAATTGTAAAAGAATGTTCTTGAGTGCATTTTGAGAAAATTTTCTGCTGATCAAACTGTGACTCTATTTCTTTCCAAGAGACATGGAAGATTGATACATGGATTGGAGAATGGAGCATTGGATGTAAAGATACATTTGGAGAGAGTTCTCTTTTCAGATATTGTTCTAATGTCATGATAGTCTTCTCTACACCAACCGTAAGTAGAGAACATATCTTCCCATGGGTTTTCCATTTTCATATCAGCAAGGAAGTGGCATGGAGGAAAAATTTGAATGTTCACGCCATTGTTGCTACTTGCAATGCACAGTATAACCGAAATAGAGGGGTAACAGTGCGGGTGCATCTCGAGTGTATAGTTCTTTGCACCTGGAACGTTGACTCATTGTAAATGACCATGGCCATAGAAAGGCAAGTAAATGCTTTGTGGGAAATTGACATGATACTTCTTCAAGTACTTCACCTAATTTGGGAGAGTGTTGTCACGGATATCATAGTAATCGCGGCCAACAATGTTCATCATGTCATCAATTATCTTGCTATCCAACTCCGCAGCCAATCCAATTCTTTTGGTAGCATTTTAATATTTACAACGATCAGATAATTGACATTTAAGTAAGTTAGTTTTTCATAAAATTATTTACGAAATTTGAAAAAATGGATAAGTCATTAAGGTTTTTAGGTATAATGTTGGCGCACAAGTCCAAGTCAGTCATGCATGTTTTACCACACCAGTACTGGCGTGCAAGTCAGAAAGTCACTACAGAAGCACAACATGAACAAAATCACGATAGAGCGGAAAACCGAGTCACTTATGCGAACAAGAGCCCACATGCGCGATGAGAGTGTGGTTCATTGAAAGCCTGGTGCTTTGTGTGAGAGTGGAACCCATATTTATAGTTGGGGCTGTACCCCAGCGCGTTGTAACCTGAGCGCCAACACATGTGCACTCTAAACCTGCACGCCCAAAATCCGTATTTTTCTCCTTTAACTCAAAGTCAAATCCTCTTTCCTTTTTTGGATCCAACTCTGAGGGGGGACTTTTGATGATTCTCCTTTCCGTCATAGAGTCTAATGTATGAAAAATGGGAATACCTTAAGCACAAAGAGATTAATCCTTTGAATAACATCAAAAAATGACAAAGGCATGAACAAGTAACTCTTTAAAACATCAGTCACACAAGTTTTATTATGGTCACGTAAGTATACATGCATGCCAAATATGGGTCGTGCAAGTCACATGTGTACCCTATTCTTTTGTTCGCCCAAGGACCTCAGATGGACTATATATACCCCATGTGGGCCCCCAAATTCGAGGAAGAAAAATCCAAAACTCATATTCAAGCTCTGGTCACCCAAGTCTCCGTCTGATGTATTCCAAAAACTTCTTTTGTAATTATTTTCCTAGAATGGAAGTTCTAAAGAGGAAGAATAAAGCCTGAGTATTATAACTAATCAATACTTGAACACCTAAGTGTCCACCCCTTAAGGGAAGTGAAGACACTTGCACGCTTCCTTTCCATCTCAAGAAACTTGTGTGCCACCTATCTGAAAGCCTCTAGGGATGATATTAAGGGCTCCAATTCAAAGTCTCCCAAGTATCACTTCACAAGTCCTTCATCTCCCAAGTGAACTTATGTCATGCAAGTATACTTGCATGACCAAGACTTGCGCGCCAGACCAATACTTGTGTACCTCTTTCCAATTCACTTCCTTTCCTCAAATTCACCACTCCTCTTAAAGATTTAGCCTTCAAAACCAACTTCAAAGCCATTTATGGCCTGGTTCCTTTGTTTTCTTCCTTATCTGAAATGAATTCTGTGGAACATCTATCAAAACCTTGTGATTTACATAACTATATGTTATTATGGTTAGATATTTCATCCATTCATCCTCATCCTTTAAGATGAGATGATCTTTTATCTTGACATCCTCCTTAGGAGTAAGCCCCAACTTCCATAATCTGGGAATCCTCCTTAGGAGTAATCCCCAAGTTCCCTAATATGGACATCCTTCTTAGGAGTAATCACCAGTCTTAATTTCTTTTGATTTGGGCTTCCTTATCAGGAATAAAACCCAAGCATAATTCCCCATAAATTTTGGGAAAATTTTTTAGGAGTATGCCCCAAGTCTCAAGACCTCTTAAACAGGGCCACCTTTTCAGGAGCAAGCCCCAGTCATAATTTCTCTAAACCTGGGCCTCCTTCTCAAGAGTAAGTCCCTTGTTACAAATATATTTAAACATCAGGCTTCCTTCTCTAGAGTAAGTTCCAATCATAATATCGTTTTAATTTGGGAATCCTTATCAAGAGTAAGCCCCAGTCAGAATTTAAAGTCCCCTTTAATATAGGAATCCTCCTTAAGAGTAAGCCCCAAATTAAGAATATAAATATCCATAAATCACAAATACTATTATGGACCCTGTTATTGGGTATACTCTTTAGGAGTAAGCCCCAGGTCCCCCCCCCCCCAATTTGGGCATCCTCCCCAAGAGTACGCCCCAAGTTAGAGTATCCAAATCTCCATCAAGCATGAATATCATTATGGACCTTGATCCTAGGATTCATTCAGGGAGTAAATCATAGTCTTCACCAACATGGAAAGTCATACATACATAAGTCTCATATCATTCCTTGTGACCACATCTTTCGTGGCACAAATCGTCACGTTTACAGATACCTCTTGTTTCTCAGACCGAGCATGACTCACGTGAGTTTAGAGTGTAAAATTAACCACGACACATATTTTTGAGCCATTAATCATATCTAACCCCACAATTCATAATCGAACTACATGGACTTTGACCTCTGCCTTAAAAGTAGAATGTGTAGGAAGACTTTCTAAGGTTCAAGCCCATCACCCATTAAATCTCATCGATCCCATATGACGTTAAACTAAATCTTAATTCCCAAACTACGTGGGTTCAGATTCCTCTTTAACAAGGATACGTAGGTAGCCCATCTTCAGGTATGATCCCATCTCTGAAATAATCCATGTCCTTCTGAATGACAAAAAACATCAGGTGCCCTACTATGTGGCTTTAAAACCATTATGGTCATCATAAGGACCAAGAGATATCAATGTAACGTGTTGAAGGATACCATTGAATAAGAATATCTAATAAATACGGATGATTATCTATCGATGAATAACTTCAAATACATATAAAATATTCTCTAAATCCCATACATATCAATCATTGATTGCAACATCTAATGAAGAACTCGTTTTCATGCTTGGTAAATTAATAAGGATTCACGAACATAACTCAAATCCATAAGAGAGTCCTGGAGTAGACAATAATTCCCCCAAAAAAAGTGTGATGAGTCTAACCTCCCATCCTCTCCTCCCTAGAATCGATGTCTCTCCAAGGGTACCTAGAATCTGCAAAGGATATCCAGTTGTCCCGGTTTCGGCCAAAGAATTTTCTGAAGCTTCTTCACTCATTTCTACGGCCCTGGTCGCAAAGTTCACTCGGCGTAGACCTTCGGTCGAGATGTTCGAGAGGTATGTGAACCAGGAATGGGGTTTAGGTCACCGTGCGGTTGTCGGAATCCTTGGACCGCGCCAAATTCTTGTTTGTCTTGCGGATGAAGACGACCTAGCACGGGCCTGGTCTCATACAAGTAGATCCGTGAGAGGTTTTTCTTTATTTTTACATCGATGGACGTTTGATTTGAACATGAATCACGACTCTTCATCGTCGGAAATCTGGATTCAACTCCCGGGGTTACCGCTTCCCTTTCAGAATCCAGCGCTCCTTCGATCAATAGGTAATTCTATAGGTCATTTCCTCTGTGCGGATTGGAAGAACGATTCCTTGGTGCACCCAATTGTTGCACGAATTTGTGTTGAAATGGAGTTATCTCGTCCTCCACCCGACAAGGTATGGGTTGTGATCGAAGGCCAATACAGGTACGTGCAAAGCATCTACTATGAATCCTGGTCTTTGTTATTTCACTTCTGCCATCGACATGCCCACCACATTGAGGAGTGCCGCAAAAGGACATCCGCAGTTGTGGCTGGCACTTCCTCGGTGAGCAAGGGTGACTCAGGTCTGGCCGAGAGCAAGGGTGTCGGTCCTGGCAATGGCAATGAACCTGTTGCGCACACACTGAGGTCCCAAGAGGTGCCTTCGGATACCAGTGAACATATTGAGTCACTTCGGGGTATCCAGGTCCAGGGATCTTCTGGCCAATCTGGGGTAGGGTTTCCCTGTAGAGACCCAAAGCTTGACAAACATGGACATTATATTACTTTTGCGGAATACTTAGTACATAACAAAAATACACACTCAAGGATCGTAATAGTTTATTGTGTTTGGAAACATGGAATATAATCTTCTAATCGTGGTGAAAGATCTTCAACATCTCCCATAAAGATCTTCTTTTTTTTACCTAAAAACATTCTTTATATCCTGGGGAAAAGAAAACTTAATAGGGTGATCACAAATGCTCAGTAAGGTTAAACAAAAGAAATATCAATCACATCATATTCATAAGAACATAAAAATTTGGAAATCTTAACCTGCAAAAGAGAGCATAATTTCATAACATGGGATAAATTATAGTAGTGAAATGAAATCCCAATAATCATAACTTAAAACATGAAACCTTGTGGCATACACACATAATCATATAGAATCATTTCTTATTAGTCAAGACTCATTGCTAAGACTATCTTAGTGGAAAAAGTCCATTTATGAACCGAGTCACCCTCGTTTCAGTCCTGTTTCACCGAACCGGTATAACCTACCATTCCAGCCATGTCTATCACATGAGATATAAAATCTTTACCCAATGAATTTGAGGGAGATATAGGTCCCACCCATCTCATAATGATACCATTCTTATGTGTGCCACAAAATCATAAATCATACATCATTGCATAACCCATGAAATACAAATGGGAATCTTAAACATCATGACATCATAAAACAAAAGGAATTCATAAAAATAATTCCATCACGACATAATCAAATCAATGTAATAATAGGGAGAAAAACAGAACCCCTTATTATCATAGATGGAAAATAATTTTGATAAAACACTTGAACTCCATTCTTGAGGAAAATATCCTTTCTTTTTCAAAAACATTTTTCTTTTCTTAACATGTCATACAACTTTAAACTAAAATATGTTGATTAACAAAAAACTTGAAAACTTGTCAAGGATGCTTCTTGGAAATAATGTTTTAACAATCCATTAATGTCGTATAAGTTAAAAAACATTCTTCTCGTACTTTTGTCGAAAAAATCAAAAAGTACCTCGTACGAAAAAATGACAAAATATTCCTTTCATATATTTTACTAAAAACTCACCAAAGGGTAAAATTGGATATAAACTATTTTAGAAGGATATAAATATTAAATGTTGAGGAAACATGGATGTGGATGATAAAATACACCCTGGTAAATACCAAAGTATAAACAATCTCGAATAAAAATGAGATTGTGATATTTCCCTTACCTTAGGTCCGATTTGCTTCGTAAGTGTCCGAACCTCATGTATAATGATTTAAATAATGTCATTGACTTATTAAAGAATCATATTCATTGTTATGATATCATATATGGTTCACTTATGACTTTATATTACCCATTCTTTTGTAAATTCCATGTTAAAGAGTGTTTTGGGTAAAATTGTTTCATTTATCGTCCGTGTTTTGACTTGTAATTATTCATATGATTACTTAGATCATGATTACTTAATTTCAGAATATAAAACATGATTTATATATAATATATATTCATAAAATACATATATATAATAAATTAGTAAATGGGAAGAAATACACCGTTCATGGAGACGGTAGGCCGTACGTACGCATGAACGCTGTTTTCGTTTCCTTATTGAGTTGAATGAAATTAAGTAGATGACATACATATATATAAATATAAATACAGTATCATTATTATGTCATATATTTCATTATTACTTATTATATATACTTTATAATCATTCATGAATGGTTAATAATTGAGAATGAATCTCATCGCGTCGTGGAGACGGTAGTCCGTACGTACGCACGAGCGAGGATATCATTCTCATGATCGTGGAATTTTATTGGAGTGTATGTATACTATTACAAAATAAATATAACTTTACAATAATCATATATAGTTATTATTTACACCATTATACCCATCCAAGAAAGGTGGTAGTGGAAAATAGATTACACCACGGCGTGGAGACGGTATTCCGTACGTACGCACGCGCGGTAATTTCGTTTTCCGTAGGATGGATAGATGGTGAAATAGGGTTGTTTCATACTTATAATAACATATCAGTATATTAGTGATACTTATGTTATTACTTCATAATTAAACAACCTTAGTGGAAGAAGTGGAAGAAGAAATAAAGGTGAATGAATTGGTAACGGAAATTACCTCTTCTTTGAAACGCCTCTTTAAGACCTCCTCTTAGGGCACTAAAATTGGTATTTGAGGAAGACTAGAACCTCTAGGATGTTTCTAGGGAAGTGGAGAAGAGAATTTGGCAGAGTTTGGCCGAGCTTGAAGGCACAAAGTGGTGTTAGGAAGAGAGGGAGGAGGTGCCCTTTTATAAGGGAGGAGAGGGGCACCTTTGGAATAACTAAAGGTATTATTTTATTATAAAGTCATGTTCGGTTTTAAATAGATCCAAATTGATTTATTTAGATGCTAAGGTGAGGATGGGTCTAAATAGTCTCATCCAATAGAATTTAGACAAGTTTAGGTTCCTATTGTAACCTTATAATTTAGATTTAACATTAAGTTAAATAATTTTACTTTTACCGTGTCTTCTTGTGTTCTTACACTATAAGGTTAATAAACTAACTATAACAAGAAAAACGAACCCCAAGTTGTTTATTATTAATATATATAACCTTATCTAAGTCATTTTGCCGAACCATATATTTTTAGGAATAAAATAACAATTAATAATATAATATTTATTTTAAAAACTATTTTATGTCAATTTTGACACTATTTAGTAATTGATTTTTGAGAAAATCATAACAGAATTATTAGTTCTAGAAAAGTTAATTAAATCAATATTAAAATGTCATATTAACCTATAAAATTAGTTTAATTCATAAAAAGTCTCAAATTACATTTATTTGGGTATTTATAACATCAATTATGTCAATATTTCATTACTAAGATAATTACTGCATCATCATTGTGTCATACATAAATTAAATTATTTAAAGTCTAAAAATTAATAATAAAATGCCACTATGTAGGAAATACTTTTAGCTTTCTATGGAGTATTTAGAGTCGAATTTATCTTATGTATAACCCTATATTAAAAATGATTTACTTATTAAACATTGATTTTAACTATTTTAACCCTTCTTTAAATAAATTAATAATAAATGTTCTAATCTAATCCAAGTGGGCCTAAATGATCATATTTTATTCCTAAGGTTGTTTTTGATCGAAATAAACTTATCAAATAGAATTAGGACATGTGTTAGAGTAATTATAATAACATTTTTACCCTTAATTACCCTATCTACTTTTAACCGTGGTAAAAAAAGTAAAAAGTTACTATTTACCAAAAATTATTTTCATCTCATTGAACCAAATTTTACTTATTAACATCAACCGTGTCTCTCGGAGTTTTGAAATTCCACTCACCGAAGCGGTAAAATTAAGTTTTATGAAAAATTCATTTTTTTAACTACCACTTAGTGGTTTCACTATTCATCAAAAAATGAAAGTTTCCAGAAAAATACCAAAAATTAGGCCTAAGATATATTTGATATTATGAACTCAAAAATGATGTCTATTTTACCATATTCAAAGCATATCAGTTGCATTAATTAATTTAAAAATTAACTCCCGTTTTCAAAAAAATAGCGTGTTCTTAAGAGATAATAACTATCAAAAGATTGACACTTGTTTATGTCTGGTTTAAATGTAGAATTACATCCAGTGACCAACATTGTATTAAATTGTGAAAATGTATTATAAATATACTTTAAAACCACTCAAATTAATAATTTATCACTATTAATTATTTCGATTAAAAAAGTTGTTTTTAATTAAAATTTAGTAATTCTCACTATTCATCAAAATATGAAAGTTATCCGAAAAGTACCAAAATTTCACCTTAGGCTAAATTCGATACTCCGAATACAAAAATGAAGTCCATTTTGAGAGATAAAATTTCTAAAATTTTAAAAGGTGGTTATTACAATTCATAACGACTAGTTTTAATAATATTTTAATAGCATATTGTTGTTTAGTGAAACTCGGTATTACATACTACACATGCTATCGAGGAAGGTTGTGATTGCGTGTAATGCATTCCAAGTCAAAAATGCGTGTTGTGAAAGCCTCTTTTGGTGTATCGTACATCACAAGACATTAATGAAATTAAAAAGAATATTTTTCAAAAAATCTCGGGGTGTTACATTCTACCCCCTAAAATGAATTTCACCCTCGATATTCGTCGGGGTTATAAATGGTTTACTATTTGAAAGTTTCTTTAATAGAAACCCACATAGTAAAAAGGAATACCAAAACCAATTTTTAAAAACAAAAGTATGAAACGTAACGGTTACCCAAATAAACTAATCACTTGGTTTCCACATTGGTGAAAATATGGATATGGAAGAGAAATCTAACCATCATGTTTTGATGGAGAGTGGTAGAGAACATGGCTATGGAAAAGCCAGCAATCACAAAGCCATAAATTTTTGACGATCTAAGGTACCATCTGATTCATCAGATATAAGGGAACTAGGACAACATTTTTGGTTTTCAAGATCATTTCCCTAATGTTGATGAATTAAAAGAAATACTTGCATGATTTTGGTACAATTTCACTATTGTTCGTGAATTGAAAAATTTCCACTTCATCCCTTAAAGAAATAAAGTTGAATATGTTTTTCGTGATGTGTTAGCAGATCATTTGATAGAATAATGGGTCATTCCATCTCTTTCAAACAAAAGGTTAGCAAAAGTTATAAGTCCGTCTTATGGTTAGATTAATCGTATATGGTTCCAAAAATGAACTTATACTTCAAATATCATACCGCTTAGTAAAATAAAACTAATTTCTACTAAACAGGGACTTCCTGTAGGCCAGTGGGAGGCGATAAAGGCCAGTCGCACGTCTGTTGTGGGTTCGATTCCCACAGCCTTGTCCGACGCGATGGGTTGTCGCCCATCCTGCAGGTTGTCCTTTTTCTAAAGCTATATTACTATAACATCCCATCAACCATATCAAAAAAGTTTTATCCTTAAACAATACTAACTTATGTCCAACATAATCCATTCCAATATTTAGGCTAATCTAAAATACTTTGGTCCAAGCTCATAGTATAAAGAAACGATTACTTGAAATGTCATCAACCAAGCATGTGAATACCATCATTTATCCCCCATATATCTTGTCGGTCACATTCCAATCATGTGAATACCTTAATCATGTATTCTCTTGAAAAATGAATACCCATTGAATCTTAGTGAAAACATGAGTGCTGTCAAAAGTTAACTCTTTCCACATACCAAAATCCTCAAAATTCTATATACTCAAACCATGATATCACTTAGTCCTTATATCAATCATGAGCTCATGAATAAAATCAAACATCTCATTATCTTCTTATTCCATTATTATGTGCATATTATCTACTTTAAAAAAAATATCTGAATAACATTCCATGGTTACTGGTACCATTCAACATATACTTTCAAATACTTTTAGGAAAAACAATATCGTAACAATCTTTAGATGATTCTTTATTCCATAGTACCATTAACTATAAAACATTACTCTCGATAAACATACAATCATTCTACTACCTTCTAAAAAAACTGACTGAGCTTCAACACTTCTTTCATCTCACATATCATTTGTAGTTTCATCATCATCATCAACATAAATACTACCCATATGTCCGTACTGATTCTATTCATGAGACTTTCCCTTAGGGCATTGGTTTGCATAATTCCCTTACATTCCACATTTAAAACATTTAACCATTGTTGATGTCGTAGCAATACCATCATCCTCATCCCTGGTTTTAACTGAACCTTTTCCTTTGCACTTACTGGATTTGTGTCCTTATTTTCCACACCCAAAGCATCTTCCAGTTCCTTTGAAACATTCTCTTTGATGCCTCTTCCCACATGATTTACATAGGGGAAATTGAACTTTCTTTCCTCTATGATCATCCTGAAACTCTATCTTTCTATTATTAGCCGAGCCAAGAAACTTACCAAATTTTACTTTATTGATCATATTATGAGATTGCTGATTTGGCATAATAATGATGTTTGGACTTCCAAATCCCATTTCATTAGGTTTCTCATGAAGAATATCATTCCATTGTCCATCATATCCTCTATTATCGTGAATCATCTTGTTTCCAGCCATTTTCTAAAACCCAAAAAGAATAGTGTGAGATGCAAAAATCATAATAAAGGGGGTGTACCTTCAATATCTAACATCTTTGGTTTAATCTAATATCGTTAACACAGTTCTAGGACTATATCCTATACATATACTTATCGTTAGGGACATCCCTAGACATACCTTAAAAATATCTCTAGGGATCTCACTAACGTTCTCGCATCCTAGTTTCAAAAGGTTGACTAAACCTTTCCTCTAATACCAACGGTAGATACCCAAAGCTTGACGTACATGGACATTACATTACTTTTACGGAATACTTAGTACATAACAAAAACACACACACAAGGGTCGTAATAGTTTAGTGTCTTTGGAAACTCAGAATATAATCTTCTAATTGTGGTGAAAGATCTTCAACATCTTCCATAAAGATCTTCTTTTTTTTATACCTAAAACCTTTCTTTATATCCTGGGGAAAATAAAACATAAAAGGGTGAGCTCAAATGCTAAGTAATGGTAAACAAAAGAAATATCAATCACATCATATTCATAAGAACATAACAATTTGGAAATCTTAACCTACAAAAGAGAGCATAATTTCATAACATGGGATAAATCATAGTAGTGAAATGAAATCCCAATAATCATAACATAAAACATGAAACCTTGTGGCATACACACATAATCATAGAGAATCATTTCATATTAGTCAAGACTCATTTCCAAGACTATCTTAGTGGACAAAGTCCATTTCTGAACCGAGTCACCCTAGTTTCAGTCCGGTTTCACTGAACTGGTATAACCTACCATTCCAGCCATGTCTATCTAATGAGATATAAAATCTTTACCCAATGCATTGGAGGGAGATATAGGTCCCACCCATCTCATAATGATACCATTCTTATGTGTGCCACAAAATCATAAATCATACATCATTGCATAACCCATGTAATACAAATGGGAATCTTAAACATCATGACATCATAAAAAAAGGAATTCATAAAAATAATTCCATCACAACATAATCAAATCAATGTAATAATAGGGAGAAAAACATAACCCTTTATTATCTTAGATGGAAAATAATTTTGATAAAAAACTTGAACTCCATTCTTGAGGAAAATATTCTTTCTTCTTCAAAAACATTTTTCCTTTCTTAACATGTCATACAACTTTAAACTAAAAGAAGTTGATTAAATATAAACTTGAAAACATGTAAAAGATGCTTCTTGGAAATAATTTTTTAAAAATCCATTCATGTCATATAAGTTAAAAAAACATTCTTCTCGTACTTTTGTCGAAAAAATCAAAAAGTACCTCGTACGAAAAAAACTACAAAAGATTCCTTTCATATCTTTTACTAAAAACTCACCAAAGGGTAAAATTGGATATAAAATTTGTAGAAGGATATAAATATTTCATGTTGAGGAAACATGGATTTGGATGATAAAATACACCCCAGAAAATACCAAAGTATAAACAATCTCGGATAAAAATGAGATTGTGATATTTCCCTTACCTTATGTCCGATTTGCTTCGTAAGTGTCCGAATCTCCTGTATAATGATTTAAATAATGTCATTGACTTATTACAGAATCATATTCATTGTTATGATATCATATATGGTTCACTTATGACTTTATATTACCCGTTCTTTTGTAAATTCCATGTTAAAGAGTGTTTTGGGTAAAATCGTTTCATTTGTCGTCCGTGTTTTGACTTGTAATTATTCATATGATTACTTAGATCATGATTACTTAATTTCAGAATATAAAAAATTATTTATATATAATATATATTCATAAAATACATATATATATAATAAATCATTAAATGGAAAGAAATACACCACTCATGGAGACGGAAGGCGTACGTACGCATGAACGCTGTTTTCGTTTCCTTATTGAGTTGAATGGAATTAGGTAGATGACATACATATATATACACATAAATCAAGTTTCATTATTATGTCATATATTTCATGATTACTTATTATATATACTTTATAATCATTCATGAATGGTTAATAATTGAGAATGAATCTCATCGCGTTGTGGAGACGGTAGTCCGTACGTACGCATGAGCGATGATATCGTTCTCATGATTGTGGAATTTTATTGGAGTGTATGTATTCTATTACAGAATCAATATCAATTTAAAATAATCATATATAGTTATTATTTACACCATTACACCCATCCATGAAATGTGGTGGTGGAAAATAGATTACACCACAGCGTGGAGACGGTATTCCGTACGTACGCACGCGCGGTGATTTCGTTTTCCGTAGGATCGATAGATGGTGAAATAGGGTTGTTTCATACTTATAATAACATATCAGTATATGAGTGATACTTATGTTATTACATCATAATGAAACATCCTTATAAGAAGAAGTGGAAGAAGAAATAAAGGTGAAATAATTGGTAACGGAAATTACCTCTTCTTTGAAACGCCTCTTTGAGACCTCATCTTAGGGCACTAAACATGGTCTTTGAGGAATACCAAAACCTCTAGGATGTTTCTAGGGAAGTGGAGAAGAGAATTTGGTAGAGTTTGGCTGAGCTTGAAGTCTCAATGTGGTGTGAGGAAGAGAGGGATGAGGTACCCTTTTATATGGGAGGAGAGGGGCACCTTTGGAATAACAAAAAGTATTATTTTATTATAAAGTCAAGTGCGGTTTTAAATAGCTCCAAATTAATTTATTTCGAAGCTAAGGTGAGGATGGGTCGAAATCCTCTCATCCAATAAAATTTAGACAAGTTTAGGTTCCTATTTTAACCTTATCATTTAGATTTAACATTAAGTTAAATAATTTTACTTTTACAGTGTCTTCTTGTGTTCTTACACTATAAGGTTAATAAACTAACTATAACAAGACAAACGAACCCCAAGTTGTTTATTATTAATATATATAACCTTATATAAGTCTTTTTGCCGAACCATAGATTTTTAGGAAAAAAATAACAATTAATAATATAATATGTATTTGAAAAACTATTTTATGTCAATTTTGACACTATTTAGTAATTGATTTTTGAGAAAATCATAACAGAATTATTAGTTCGAAAAAGGCTAATTAGATCAATATTAACATTTCATATTAACCTAGAAAATTATTGGAATTCATAAAAGGTCTCATATTACATTTATTTGGGTATTTATAACATCAATTATGTCAATATTTCATTAATAAGATAATTACTGCATCATCATTGTGTCATAAATAAATTAAATTATTTAATGTCTAAAAATTACAAATAAAATACCATTATGTAGGAAATCTGTTTATCTTTTTAATTAGTATTTATAGTCGAATTTATCTTATGTATAACCCTATATTAAAAATGATTTACTTATTAAACTTTGATTTTAACTATTTTAACCCTTCTTTAAATAAATTAATAATAAATCTTCTAATCTAATCCAAGTGGGCCTAAATGATCATATTTTATTCCTAAGGTTGTTTGTGGTCTAATTACACTTATCCAATAGAATTAGGACATGTGTTAGGGTAATAAAAATAACATTTTTATCCTTAATTACCCTATTTACTTTTAACCGTGGTAAAAAAGTAAAAAGTTACTATTCACCAAAAATTATTTTCATTTCATTGAACCACATTTTACTTACTAACATCAATCATGTCTCTCGGATTTTTGAAATTCTACTCACAGATGCGGTAAAATTAGGTTTTATGAAAAATTCATTTTTTTAACTACCACTTAGTGGTTTCACAATTCATCAAAAAATGAAAGTTTCCAGAAAAATACCAAAAATTAGGCCTAAGCTATATTTGATATTATGAACTCAAAAATGATATCTATATTACCAAATTCAAAGCATATCTGTGGAATTAATTAATTTAAAAATTAATTCCCGTCGTCAAAACAAATAGCGTGTTCTTAAGAGATAATAACTATCAAAAGATTGACACTTGTTTATGTCCGGTTTAAATGTAGAATTACATCTAATGAACAACATTTTATTAAATTGTAAAAATATATTCTAAATATACTTTAAAAGCACTCAAATTAATAATTTATCACTATTAATTATTTCGATTAAAAAAGTTGTTTTTAATTAAAATTTAGTAATTTTCACTATTCATCAGAATATGAATGTTATCCGAAAAGTACCAAAATTTCACCTTAGGCTAAATTCGATACTCTGAATCCAAAAATGAAGTCCATTTTGAGAGATAAAATTTCTAAAATTTTAAAAGGTGGTTATTACTATTCATAACTGCTAGTTTTAATAATATTTTAATAGCATATCTTTGTTTAGTGAAACTCGGTATTGCGTACTACACACGATATCGAGGAAGGTCGTGATTGCGTGTAATGCATGGGAAGTCAAGGATACGTGTTGTGCATGCTTCTTTCAGTGTAGCGTACAACACAAGACATTAATGAAATTAAAAAGAATGTTTTTCATAAAATCTCGGGGTCTTACATTCCCAGTTCTGCTAATGTGTCGGCAGTGGTTCATACTGACTCGAGGATAGCGGGTTCTGCAGGTACAGTGGTGAAGGAGAGATTGAAAGTTTTAGAACCTCAGGTGGATGGGGTTGTAGAAGGCCCCATGAAGGAATTGGGTGTTTCCCAGGCATTTAGTAGCATGGGAAATGAGGTGCGAGGTCTAGCGGATGGGGCTTTGGAGCGGATCTCCCTACCTACAGGCGAGACTACCAGCAGGGAGGTCATATGTGTTCTGTCCAGGGGAATGGAGGTTCAGAATCTCCAGCTCCAATATATGGGCAGGGGTTTTGACCAACCTGTTTTTCTGGAGAGATCAGGAGTTGGGGAAGAATGTGTCTTGGGGAAGGAAGGGACCAATGAGATAGGGACTGATCTGGGTACCGCCACAGGGAATGGTTTGGAGGTGCAAGCCCAGACCAGCCTTGGAGATGTAGGGGGTCGGGGTCTCCCTTACTGCCAGAGGTTGTTTCTCCTATCCGAAATCCTATAGTCATGAGTAACCGGTAGGCGAGGCTGGCCGAGGAGGAACTCAAAACTGATTCAGATGCCCTGGATGTGGAAGAGGGTGAAGATGGGGGAAGGGTATCTGAACAGGGTGTGGTCTGTAGAAGTTTCTCAGAAGCAGAAGTCAGTTCTAGGGGTATCAGGAGGAAGAGAGGGAGGAGGGGTAGGAAGGATTAATCCTCCTTACCTCCTCCTATGAAGACCCGGTCTACAAAGAATATCTTGGTTGAGAAGCTGAACAAGGAGATCAGTCTAAAGTCACCTGGACAGCTTGGCCCTTCCCCGTATTTGGTCTTATGTTCGGGTGATGTGGTGACAGAGCAGGTGTTATTCCTCAACGCCTCAGAAGAGGATGCAGCCAATATGATGGGTAGGAATCAAGAATTGGAGCTTAATGAGGAATAATATATTTAGGTTGATAAAAAGTACACGATCCTGGTTAGAGGCTTCAATAAGGGGTTGATCGGACATGAGGATTATATGCACGTCTGGAACAAACTGACATGTACCTTTGAAGACATGATAAGGGGGGATCCTCTTCTGCAAGTGTCTAATTTATCCTAGAGGCTGGTTAGAGACTCTGACTCTGGTAGGATTCAACTAGTTTTCAATGACTCTATTTTACTTATTTCCTAGATTATGCTTTGTTGAGTTACCAATCATGTTGTGTGAGGAACGTGGAAGGGTCAGTTCAGCTCAGATGGGCTAGAGTGTGCTGCTTCTTCCTCTACAGGCCATTTGGGATGTGGTGGATACGGAGGGATGGCTTGCCATCGAGAGGGACCATGCTTGCATGGGATCATCGAGTGGTCCTTCTTTGGAGTTAGCGGTCGCTGCTTTGGCTTAGATGAGGTTGGTTCTGATCTTTTGTTTGTCGTTTTTGGGTGCTTTTTGGAACTTATGGTTTCTCACTTTAACCCCAAAAGTGTCTTTATTTATAATAAAAAATAATTTTCAGGTCAAGTGTGTTTCAAGTTAAAAATGATATTTTTGTAAAAAAATATTGTCCTACTAAAAACAATGAAAACACATTTAGAATATTTTTATTCTTTATGAATCAATCCATAAATAATTTTTGACATTTAGGATTTATTCACAACTCAATCTAATGCATAGTGTGATCAATATGAACCCAATTGTGTATTTTTATTAAAAGGTGGCATTAATTATAGTTAAAAAGACATGTGATATTCTGAAAACATATAAAATACATTCATAATGTTTTTATACTTTAGAAAAATGATCCATATATCATTTATGACATGTATGAATAATATTCACCATAATCTAATTCATGGTGTGCTGCTATGGATCAAAGTGTTTTTCATCAGTTTAAAATAGGATTATTACTCCAAAAACGTGTGTCACTCAATAAAAACTAATGAAATGTTCATTGATTGTCTTGATAATTTTTTAAAATGATTCATATTTTATTTTTGAAATATATAATTTGACATTACATCAATCCGACAGAGGATGAAATCGATATGTCTCAAATTGCGGGTTTTCAATATTTATGTGCCAATTTATTTTAAAACGCACATCACATCAACATAACAAAGGAAATGAGCTTAGATTTTTTATCATCATTAGAATTAACATATATATATAATCATTTTATTATATGAACGAGATGTTTTTTTGAATTCAATATTATTTTTCTCTTTTATTTCTGTTGTAAATTTTGTTACATTTAAATTATGTAATTAAAACTTGTATTTTCAGTTTTTTTCTATTTATGTTTCTACAGCTGCTATAATTTTAACCAAACAAAGTAGTAGTATGTCACTTTATTAGTGATAAAATAAAATCACTAATCAAGTACATAAATTACCAGTGCATAAAGAATAATTGATAAAGTCACATTTTATTATTGATTTTTTATAACGCTTATAAAATATTCCTTTATTAGTGATTTTATTGCACTAATAAAAGACTTGGGATTTTAATTATGCTTTTGTAATCATTAATTTTCTGGTTCTAAATATTGAAAATTATATAATTGTTAAATTACATATTTATAGTAGTGATAGGATTTTAATGTGACTGGTTGGATATGGTTATTAATATCTGCTCAATAATTCGAGAGGTATCATGAGGCAAAAAACAGGGCATGCTATATTATATCGGGTTTTAGTTTACATCTACTAATTTATTAGGAAAGATTTCTTGGTTAAAAGGATAATAAGATAAGATTCATGATATTTTGGTGGAGTGGTCATGATCATGAATTTAAAATATTATGCATTTCCTATGTTTAGAATTTGGTTTTAATAATAAATTTTTTCGATGATGATAGTATCCATAGTTTGTCATTAAACATTTTTTTTATTGAATGTCATATGTATTGATAGTTCAGTCATCAATTTTCATTTTGGATTATTTACTTATTTGAGATTCTATTATATATAACAATTTCTGAGTATCTAATATCCACATTTATTTGGTTTCCTATCCCTATGATATGAAGAAGAATATTATAAATGATATCAGTTATAATAGATTATTTCATATGATATGTGATTATATTTTTAATATAATATGGAAATATTTTATGTATCTAGTATTCCAAGATTGTTAAATAGGTCGATTCTATATGATGATATACTTTGAATCTTTTACAAATGTTATGAAGTAAACATCACCTTTGTGTTACTAGACTAAGGTTATAATAGTTGGTATTAGAGGATGTTTAGTTGGAACCTTGTAAACTTGATTTTAAATGAATATAACTATCATGAAAATTATGCTAATCTATAGTAGTATTTTAGAACATTTACCATTATAGTGATTTTTAATTTATAGCTCAATATTCAAAATGATTACCATATAATTTTTTTGTTTCATTGTTTAGTGATGGATCATAATGGAAAAAAAGAATCATAACCTATAGTTATTGATGGGACATCCCTACTGAGTTACCCAATACAATTGAGTTGGAATCAAATAAGATCATAAATATTTTGTGGAGGGCGAATCAGGTTCTGATGAATAACATTTCCTTACTAAAACAACGTATTACTCCACAAAATGATTCACCTATACTGGATCACTTCATGAAAAACAATCCTCCATTTTTAATGGAAATCATAATACATTGGTACATGAACAATAGATTAAGTACATTGTAAGGATATCAGTAGCTTTAGGAAGTAATGTAAGTAAAAATGTTATTCTAGAAGTTTCATTCTTGAAAGGAGATTTCGATTAATGGTTGTCATTGATACAAAACAGTAATGATGTTCAAAAACAGAATAAAAGACATAGAAAACTTTTATAGTGTTATTATTTGATAAATACTTCCCTTATGAAGATCAAGGTTATGTGGAGAGGAACATCCCCACTTTGATGTAGGAGGAAAAAGAGTGTGTTGTGGAGTACGAGGATAACGTTACATGATTAGAAAAGCATGATACGGACTACAAAAATAATCCAGAAATCCAGATTGACCATTTTTTAATGATATTGAGCTGATTATCGATATGTATAGTGACTTATAGTATTCATACCAATATATTTCATCTTATTAGATCAATATTAAATAAAAAAAATTATGATCCCCACTATAATTTTATATTTTTATTTTATTTATAAACATCAATACATAAAAAACATGTTTATTAGAAATCTACATCATATCATACTAAGTTATAGAAACCTACTTAGGGATATTATACATTAAAATTTATTTAAATCCTAGGGAAAGTTAGAAAAAGAAAGGGTGATCTCTAATGCTCCTTAATTGTAAACAAGGGAGATTTCAATGATCACTTAAACATAATATTAGTATAATGGGATGAGAACATGAGCATAAAATTGAAAACCCATACCCTACATAACATAAAACATAATTATGATTCATAGAAAAAACATAGAAATTTATAATATATTAAACATAATTTAATAGAATAATATGATCAATGAGAGAATAAGATTGTTAATATATATATTTTTCTTTCATACATATAATCATATAAAATAATTTCCCTAATCAAGGATTTCCACCATGTGTATCATAATATATTTTGATGAAAACTCATTCAATTAAATAATTTGTTAAGATTCACTTCCAAGACTATAATAATGGACATAACACCTTACTAAACTATGTTCACTCCTTAATATGGTTTTTACCCTTAGTCAAGGTTCACTTTGAAGACTCTCATAGTGGACAGACTCCTTTACCAAGCTGGATTCACTCCACAATCCATTCCTTACAATCTCATGCTGTATCCATCATTTTACAATGAATTATAGGATAATAAAAATTTAGGACCACACATTATATAATCATAATACATTTCTATGTGTGCCACAATATCATTAATCATTATCATATATAGTTATCAATGGAGAGGAAACATGTTTTACAAACATTTCAATAATAAATCATATCATAACCCATAGAAAATTTATATGTTTCATAAATATTTCATTATCATAATCATAAACTGTAACAGCCCAAGATTTTATGAAAAATATTCTTTTTTATTTCACTAATGTCTTGTGTTGTACGCTACACCAAAAGGAGCTTGCACAACACGCATCCTTGACTTGCCTTGCATTACACGCAATCGCTACCTTCCCCGATAGCGTGTGTAGTACGCAATACCGAGTTTCACTAAACAACGATATGCTATTAAAATATTATTATAACTAGCCGTTATGAATAGTAATAACCAACTTTTTAAATTTTAGAAAATTTAGCTCTCAAAATGGACTTCATTTTTGGATTCGGAGTATCGAATTTAGCCTAAGGTGAAATTTTGGTACTTTTCGGATAACTTTCATATTCTGATGAATAGTGAAATTTACTAAATTATAATTAAAAACAACTTTTTTAATCAAAATAATTAATAGTGATAAATTATTAATTTGATTTGTTTTAAAGTATATTTAGAATATATTTTTACAATTTAATACAATGTTGGTCATTGGATGTAATTTCACATTTAAACTAGACATAATCAAGTGTCAATCTTTTGATATATTTTGTTTCCTAAAAACACGCTATTTATTTTAACAGCGGGATTTAATTATAAAATTAATTAATGCAACTTCTATGTTATGAATTTGGTAAAATAGATTTAATTTTTGAATTCGGAATATGAAATATAGCTTAGGATGAAATTTTGGCATTGTTCTGAAAACATTAATGTTTGATGAATAGTGAAACTACTAAGTGGTAGTTAAAAAAAACTGAATTTTTCATAAAACTTAATTTTACCGCTTCTGTGAATGGAAATTCAAAAATCCGAGAGACACGGTTGATGTCAGTAAGTAATATTTGGTTCAATGAGATGAAAATAATTTTTGGTGAATAGTAACTTTTTAATTTTATTTACCACTGTTAAAAGTAAATAGGGTAATTAAGGGTAAAAATGATATTAATATTACCCTAACACATGTCCTAATTCTATTGTACAAGTGTATCTCGACCAAAAACAACCTTAAGTGTAAAATATTATCATTTAGGCCCACTTGGATTAGATTAGTACATTTATTATTATTTAATTCAAAGAAGAGTTAAAAGAGTTAAAATCAAAGTGTATTTACTAAAACATTTTTAATATGGGGTTATACATAAGATAAATTCGACTATAAATATTAATTAGAAAGCTAAAAATATTTCCTACATAATGATATTTTATTTATAATTTTTAGACTTTAAATAAATTAATTTATTTAAGACACAACGATGATGCAGTAATTACCCTTTTAAGGAAATATTAACATAATTGATGTTATAAATACTCAAATGAATGTAATTTGAGACTTTTTATAAATTACACTAATTTTTTAGGTTACTATGATATATTAGTGTTGATTTAATCAACTTGGTTCGAACATATAATTCTGTTATGACTTTCACAAAAATCATAAATCAAATAGTGTCAAAATTGACACAAAATAGTTTTTAAATCAAATATTATATCATTAATTGTTATTTTATTCCTAAAAATCTAAGATTCGGCCACATGACTTAGATAAGGATATATATATTAATAATAAACAATTTTGGGTTCGTTTGGCATGTTATAGTAAGTTTATTAACCATATAGTGAAAGAAAACAAAAAGACACGGTAAAAGTTAAATTATTTAACTTAGAGTTAAATCTAATTGATAAGGTTAAAATAATACCCTAAACTTTTCTAAATCCTATTGGATGATAGGCTTTCGACCCATACCCACTTTAGCTTCGAAATAAGACCCTTTGGAACCATTATAAACCTATTTTGACTTTAATATAAAATAATATTTTGAGATATTCCTAAGGTGCCCCTCTCCTCCCTTATAAAAGGACACCTCCTCCCCCTCCTCCTCACAGCAATTTGAGCACTCAAGCTCTGCCAACCCCTGACAAAATCTCTTCTCCACTTCCCTAGAAACATCCTAGAGGTTCTGGTCTTCCTCAAAGACCAATTTTAGTTCCCTAAGAGGAGGTCTCAAAGAGGCGCTTCAAAGAAGAGGTAATTACCGTTACCAATTCTTTCATCTTTATTTCTTCTTCCACTTCTTCTTCTTAAGTTGTTTAATTATGAAGTAATAACATCAGTATCACTCATATACTGATATGTTATTATAAGTATGAAAAAACCCTATTTCACCATCTATCCATCCAACAGAAAAAGAAATCACCACGCGTGCGTACGTACGGAATACCGTCTCCACGCCGTGGTGTAATCTATTTTCCACCACCACCTTACATGGATGGGTATATTGGTGTAAAGAATAACTATACATAGTTATTACAACATCATATTGATTCTGATATATTGTATAATCCACTCCAATTCAATTCAATATTTATTGAAATGATATCATCGCTCGTGCGTACGTACGGACTACCGTCTCCACGATGCGATGAGATTCATTCTCCATGTTATCCATTTAAGAATGATTATAAAGAATATATAAGAAATAATAATGAAATATATGACATTATAAAGCTACTGGATTTATGTATATATATATATATATGTATGTCATCTACTTACTTCCATTCAAGACAACAAGGAAAGGAAAACAACGTTCATGCGTACGTACGGACTACCGTCTCCATGAACGATGTTTTTCATTTCATTTATCTATCTATTATATATATATATATACTGAATATATATGATATATAAATCATATTTTATATTCTGGAAGTAAGTAAATCATGATATAAGTAATAATAATGTCAAACACAACAAGTCAAAACACCTACGATAAATGAAACGATTTTACCCAAAACACTTCTTTAACATAGAATTTACAAAAGAACGGGTAATATAATGTCATAAGTGAACCATATTTGATATCATAACAATGAATATGATTCTTTAATAAGTAAATGACATTATTTAAATCATTATATAGGAGGTTTGGACACATACGAAGCAAATCGGACCTAAGGTAAGGGAAATATCACAATCTCATTTTTATCCGAGATTGTTTATACTTTAGTATTTACTGGGGTGTATTTAATCATCCACATCCATGTTTCCTGAATATGTAATATTATTTCCATCCACCTACAAATGTTTAAATCCAATTTTACCCTTCGGTGAGTTTTTAGTAAAGAATATGAAAGGAATCTTTTGTCGTTTTTCGTACGAGGTACTTTTTGACTTTTCCGAAAAAAGTACGAAGAATGTTTTTTTAACTTATACGGAATGAATGGATTTTTAAAACAATATTTCAAAGAATCTTATTTTACAAGTTTTCAAGGTTATTTTTAATCAACTTCTTTTAGTTTAAAATTGTATGACATGTTAAGAAAGGAAAAGTGTTTTTGAAGTAAAACGGATATTTTCTTCAAGAATGAAGTTCAAATGTTTTATCAAAATTATTTTCCATCTAAGATAATATAGGGTTCTGTTTTTATCCCTATTATTACATTGATTTGATTATTTTTTGAGGGAATTATTTTTATGAAGTCATTTACCTTATATGATTTGTTTTAAGCTGTCATGATGTTTCAAGAATCCCATTTTTGTTACATGTGTTATGCGATGATGTATGATTTATGATTATGTGGCACACATAAGAAAGGATTCATTATAAGATGGGTGGGACCTATATCTCCCTCCAATGCATTGGGTAATGATTTTATATCTCATGAGATAGACAGGGATGGAACGGTAGGTTATACAGGTTCAGTGAAACATGACTGAAACGAGGGTTACTCGATTCAGAAAGGGACTTTGTCCACTAAGATAGTCTTGGAAATGAGTCTTGACTAACAAGAAATGATTCTCTATGATTATGTGTGTATTCCACAAAGTTTCATGTTTTATGTTATGATTATTGGGATTTCATTTAACTACTATGATTTATCCCATGTTATGAAATTATGCTCTCTTTTGCAGGTTAAGATTTACAAAAGTTATGTTCTTATGAATATGATGTGATTGATTTTTCTTTTGTATACCCTTAATGAGCATTTGAGCTCACCCTTTTATGTTTTCTTTTCCCCAGGATATAAAAAAGGGTTTTAGGTAAAAAAGGGAAGATCTTTATGGGAGATATTGAAGATCTTTCACCACGATTAGAAGATTATGTTCCGAGTTTCCAAAGACACTAAACTATTACGATCCTTGTGTGTGTGTTTTTGTTATGTAAAAAGTATTCCGCAAAAGTAATGTAATGTCCATGTACGTCAAGCTTCGGGTCTCTACAGTTGGTATCAGAGGAAAGGTTTAGCCAACCTTTGGAAACTAGGATGCGAAAATGTTAGTGAGATCCCTAGAGATATTTCTACGGTATGTCTAGGGATGTCCCTAAGGTTAAGTATACATATAGGTTATAGTACTAGAATTACGTTAACGATCATAGAATTAAACCTAAGATGTTAGATATTTAAGGTACTCCCCCTTTACTATGTTGTTTTCCCTAGCATTATTTTGCCTCTCACACTATTCTGTTTGGGTTTTATAAAATGGCTGGAAACAAGATGATTCACAATAATGGAGGATATGATGGACAATGGAATGATATTCTTCATGAGAAACCAAATGAAATGGGATTTGGATGTCCAAACATCATTATTATGCCGAATCAGCAATCTCATAATATGATCAATAAAGTAAAATTTGGTAAGTTTCCTGACTCGACTAATAAGAGAAAGATGGAGTTCCATGATGATCATAGAGGAAAGAAAGTTCAATTTCCCCTATGTAAATAATGTGGGAAGAGGCATCAAGGAGAATGTTTCAAGGGAACTGGAAGATGCTTTGGGTGTGGAAAAGAAGGACACAAAGCAAGTAAGTGCAAAGGAAAAGGGTCGGTTAACACCATGGATGAGGATAATGGTATTGCTACGACATAAAAAATGGTTAAGTGTTTTAAATGTGGAATGTATGGGCATTATGCAAACAAATGCCCTAATGGAAGGACTCATGAAGAGAATCAGTATGGTCATATGGGTAGTATTTATGTGGATGATGATGAAGAGACTACAAATGATATGTGAGATGAAAGAATTTTTGAAGCTCGGTCAATGGTTTAAGAATGTAGTGGAATGATTACATGTTTATCATGTGTAATTTTGTATAAGTAATCTCATGCTACTTTGGAATAAAGAGACATCTATGGATTGTTACACTGTTGTCTTTCCTTGTGTTTTGAAAGTGTATGATTAATGTTACCAGTATCCATGAAAGGTTATTCAGATATTTTTGGAAATAAGATGATATGCGCATAATGAAGGGAAAACGAGAAAATGAAATGTTTAATAGTATTCATGAGCTCATGATTGATATAAGGACTAAGTGATATCATGGTTTGAGTATATAGAATTTTGAGGATTTTGGTATGTGGAAAGTGTTGACATTAAACTGCATTCATGTTTTCACTAAGGTATTCAAGAGAATACATGATTAAGGACTTTGAATGTTTGGAATGTGACCAACAAAACATATCTTATGATATATGGGGATCAACGATGGTATTAAATCTCTGGTAATCGTTGTCACTATGTTATGAGAGTGGACTGCAGTATTATTGATAAGCCTAAAGATTGAAATGGATTATATTGGACATAAGTGAGTATTGTTTAAGGATAGAAGTTTTTTTGATATTATTGATGGGATGTTATAGTAATGTAGTTTTAGAAAAAGGACAACCTGCAGGACGGGCGACAGCCCACCGCTTCGGACAAGGCTGTGGGAATCGAACCCACAACTGAAGTGCGACTGGCCTTTATCGCCTACCACTGGCCTACAGGAAGTCCCTGTTTAGTAGAAACTAGTTTTATTATATTAATCAGTATGATATATGAAGTATAAGTCCATTTTAGGAACCATATATGATTAATCTCACTATAGAATGACTTGTGTATAACTTTTTCTATCCTTTTGTTTGAGACAAATGGAATGACCCATCATTCTATCACATGATCTGCTAACACATCACGAATGACAAATTCAACCTTCATTTCTTTAAGAGATGAAGTGGAAATTTTCCAATGAATGACAAACGGTGAAACTATACCAAAATCACGAAAGTATTTCTTATAATTCAAATTCTTCAACTTTAGGGAAACGATCTTGAAAACCAAAAATGTTGTCCTAGTGCTCTTATATCTGATTAATCAGATGGTACCCTAGATCGTCACAAATTTATGGTTTTGTGATTGCTGTCTTTTCCATAGCCTTGTTCTCTACCAATCTCCATCAGAACATGATGGTTAGATTTCTCTTCTATATCCATATTTTCACCTATGTGGAAACCCAGTGATTAGTTTATTTGGGTAACCATTATGTTTCATACTTTTGTTTTTAAAGATAAGTTTTGGTAATCCTTTTTACGATGTGGGTTTCTATTAAAGAAACTTTCAAATAGTAAACCATTTGTAACCCCGACAAATTTCGAGGGCGAAATTCATTTTAAGGGGGGTAGAATGTAACAGCCCGATATTTTATGAAAAATATTCTTTTTTATTTCACTAATGTCTTGTGTTGTATGCTACACCAAAAGGATCTTGCACAACACGCATCCTTGACTTGCCTTGCATTACACATAATCGCGACCTTCCTCGATAGCGTGTGTAGTACGCAATACCGAGTTTCACTAAACAACGATATGCTATTAAAATATTATTATAACTAGCCGTTATGAATAGTAATAACCACCTTTTTAAATTTTAGAAAATTTAGCTCTCAAAATGGACTTCATTTTTGGATTCGGAGTATCGAATTTAGCCTAAGGTGAAATTTTGGTACTTTTCGGATAACTTTCATATTCTGATGAATAGTGAAAATTACTAAATTATAATTAAAAACAACTTTTTTAATCAAAATAATTAATAGTGATAAATTATTAATTTTAGTTGTTTTAAAGTATATTTAGAATATATTTTTACAATTAAATACAATGTTGGTCATTGGATGTAATTTCACATTTAAACCAGACATAATCAAGTGTCAATCTTTTGATATATTTTGTTTCCTAAAAACACGCTATTTATTTTAACAGCGGGATTTAATTATAAAATTAATTAATGCAACTTCTATGTTATGAATTTGGTAAAATAGATTTCATTTTTGAATTCGGAATATGAAATATAGCTTAGGATGAAATTTTGGCATTGTTCTGAAAAACATCAATTTTTTATGAATAGTGAAACTACTAAGTGGTAGTTAAAAAAAACTGAATTTTTCATAAAACTTAATTTTACCACTTCTGTGAATGGAATTTCAAAAATCCGAGAGACACGGTTGATGTCAGTAAGTAATATTTGGTTCAATGAGATGAAAATAAGTTTTGGTGAATAGTAACTTTTTAATTTTATTTACCAGGGTTAAAAGTAAATAGGGTAATTAAGGGTAAAAATGATATTAATATTACCCTAACACATGTGTTAATTCTATTGGACAAGTGTATCTCGACCAAAAACAACCTTAAGTGTAAAATATTATCATTTAGGCCCACTTGGAATAGATTAGTACATTTATTATTATTTAATTCAATGAAGAGTTAAAAGAGTTAAAATCAAAGTTTATTTACTAAAAAATTTTAATATGGGGTTATACATAAGATAAATTCGACTATAAATATTCATTATAAAGCTAAAAAGAGTTAATACATAATGATATTTTATTTATAATTTTTAGACTTTAAATAAATTAATTTATTTATGACACAACGATGATGCATTAATTACCCTTTTAAGGAAATATTAACATAATTGACGTTATAAATACTCAAATGAATGTAATTTTGAGACTTTTTATGAATTCCACTAATTTTCTAGGTTACTATGATATATTAGTGTTGATTTAATCAACTTGGTTCGAACATATAATTCTGTTATGACTTTCACAAAAATCATATATCAAATAGTGTCAAAATTGACACAAAATAGTTTTTAAATCAAATATTATATTATTAATTGTTATTTTATTCTTAAAAATCTAGAATTCGGCCAAATGACTTAGATAAGGATATATATATTAATAATAAACAATTTTGGGTTCTTTTGGCATGTTATAGTAAGTGTATTAAACATATAGTGAAAGAAAACAAAAAGACACGGTAAAAGTTAAATTATTTAACTTAGAGTTAAATCTAATTTATAAGGTTAAAATAATACCCTAAACTTGTCTAAATCCTATTGGATGATAGGATTTCGACCCATCCCCACTTTAGCTTCGAAATAAGACCCTTTGGAGCCATTATAAACCGATTTTGACTTTAATATAAAATAATATTTTGAGATATTCCTAAGGTGCCCTTCTCCTCCCTTATAAAAGGACACCTCCTCCCCCTCCTCCTCACACCAATTTGAGCACTCAAGCTCGGCCAAACCCTGCCAAAATATCTTCTCCACTTCCCTAGAAACATCCTAGAGGTTCTGGTCTTCCTCAAAGACCAATTTTAGTGCCCTAAGAGGAGGTCTCAAAGAGGGGCTTCAAAGAAGAGGTAATTACCATTACCAATTCTTTCATCTTTATTTCTTCTTCTTAGGTTGTTTCATTATGAAGTAATAACATCAGTATCACTCATATACTGATATGTTATTATAAGTATGAAACAACCCTATTTCACCATCTATCCATCCAACAGAAAAAGAAATCACCACGCGTGCGTACGTACGGAATACCGTCTCCACGCCGTGGTGTAATCTATTTTCCACCACCACCTTACATGGATGGGTATAGTGGTGTAAAGAATAACTATACATAGTTATTACAACATCATATTGATTCTGATATATTGTATAATCCACTCCAATTCAATTAAATATTTATGGAAATGATATCATCGCTCGTGCGTACGTACGAACTACCGTCTCCACGACGCAATGAGATTCATTCTCCATGTTAACCATTTAAGAATGATTATAAAGTATATATAAGAAATAATAATGAAATATATGAAATTATAAAGCTACTGGATTTATGTATATATATATATATGTATTTCATCTAATTACTTCCATTCAAGACAATAAGGAAAGAAAAACAGCGTTCATGCGTACGTACGGACTACCGTCTCCATGAACGGTGTTTTTCATTTCATTTATCTATCTATTATATATATATATATACTGAATATATATGATATATAAATCATATTTTATATTCTGGAAGTAAGTAAATCATGATATAAGTAATAATAATGTCAAGAACAACAAGTCAAAACACCTACGATAAATGAAACGATTTTACCCAAAACGCTTCTTTAACATAGAATTTACAAAAGAACGGGTAATATAATGTCATAAGTGAACCATATATGATATCATAACAATGAATATGATTCTGTAATAAGTCAATGACATTATTTAAATCATTATACAGGAGGTTCGGACACATACGAAGCAAATCGGACCTAAGGTAAGGGAAATATCACAATCTCATTTTTATCCGAGATTGTTTATACTTTAGTATTTACTGGGGTGTATTTTATCATCGACATCCATGTTTCCTGAATATGTAATACAATTTCCATCCACCTACAAATGTTTAAATCCAATTTTACCCTTCTGTTAGTTTTTAGTAAAGAATATGAAAGGAATCTTTTGTCGTTTTTCGTACGAGGTACTTTTTGACTTTTCCGACAAAAGTATGAAGAATGTTTTTTTTAACTTATACGGCATGGATGGATTTTTAAAACAATATTTCCAAGAATATTCCTTTAAAAGTTTTCAAGGATATTTTTAATCAACTTCTTTTAGTTTAAAATAGTATGACATGTTAAGAAAGGAAAAGTGTTTTTGATGTAAAAAAGGATATTTTCTTCAAGAATGAAGTTCAAATGTTTTATCAAAATTATTTTCCATCTAAGATAATACAGGGTTCTATTTTTATCCCTATTATTACAATGATTTGATTATGTTTTGAGGGAATTATTTTTATGAAGTCATTTACCTTATATGATTTGTTTTAAGATGTCATGATGTTTCAAGAATCCCATTTTTGTTACATGTGTTATGCGATGATGTATGATTTATGATTATGTGGCACACATAAGAAATGATTCATTATAAGATGGTTGGGACCTATATCTCACTCCAATTCATTGGGTAAAGATTTTATATCTCATGAGATAGACAGGGCTGGAATGGTAGGTTATACCGGTTCAGTGAAACAGGACTGAAACGAGGGTTACTCGATTCAGAAAGGGACTTTGTCCACTAAGATAGTCTTGGCAATGACTCTTGAATAACAAGAAATTATTCTCTATGATTATGTGTGTATGCCACAAAGTTTCATGAAATGATAGTTTTACAAAAATCAATATTTTTCACATCAGTAAAAAGTAAATAGTTTCAAAAAATTAAAATTTTAAATCCTAAATTAATATTAATATGATTATAGGAAAAAATATAAGTATTTTAAGATAAAATTTATGAATGTTGGGAAACATAATTATAACATTCAATCAATATTTTTTAATACAATTTTTTTAATGTGAAAAATGACATTATTAGATATTATGAGAATGTATTTTTTATGAATTATTCATTATATTTTCATTAAATGAAACATTTATATATATTTATATATTAATTTATAAATTAATATTAATACCTCCAATTTTATTGGCTAGGTTATAATGAACATTTTTAAATAAAAATATTCTTATAGTATATCACAGATAGTTTAAAATCAATATTTAGTGTAATTAAAACTCTAAAATAAATCATATTTTTTAAAGAGATTATATTCTAAAATATTGGTGTGTATCATTATACCCCCCTTAATTAAATTTTCCACTAAAATTTTAATCTCAGTCATGGAAGGTTCAATTTTTAAAAATATCTTTATAGAAACCCACATCGTATAAGGGGTAACAAAACTAGATTTAAAAAGGAATGTGTGAAGCATAAAGTTTATCTAAAATAACACACAATCATATTCCAATATAAGAATATTATTGGAATGTGATTAAAATATAGACCTATAGTTCGGAACTACCATCCAATGAACAATAATTGATGGGAAAGAACATGTCCATGGGAAATTAATGAACACAAAACCATAAACTAGTGATTAGTGAAAATACTATGAATTAATCAAAAGCAATTGTAAAAGGATAATTTTTTATTTGGCTATCGTTTTTATAAATAAGATATATTATTATACTATCATGATATTCAAAATAAGAAAATATAATTACCTGATTTCTGTCTATTATATATTTACAATTTTACCTCTTGGTTGTGATTTGTCTACACTTCATCTATTAATCCAAAAAGGATTATTCAAGAAGTATTTTTCATTCATAAAGCACTAAATTTAACTTTTAATTGATTATAAGATCTATAAAATAATGAAAAAAATCATTGTTTTGTCTAAATATTTATCAAAATAGGAAATTTAAACACAATTTATCCAACTAATGATATGTATAAAACACTAACCTTTAAAAAACAGACATATAAATTATTTTTTTCAAATTAATCCATTTCATAAATTTTAAACCTTAAAACCTTACCAAAATATATCTATCCAAATTAAAAATCAAAAAAATTATAAATAGGGTCACTAAATATCAAAAATTGACTTAATAATTATCCCCCAAATATTAAAAAGTATCCCTTAATGTCACATGAAAAATAAGTGGATTCCTTGATAATATAGTCTATTAAAAAAAGTAATAAATTTAATCACAATAAAAAACCAATTAAAACATACATTATTAAAAAAAATAACTCTCTAAATATTCATTATGTAAAATCACATATTATCAAATTTATTCTGTATATCAAAAAATGAAATAAACCACATTGATATCAAATACTAATCAATATTAACATCATCAATACTATCCGATATACATTATCAACATCTAATAATCTATTTATTGAAATTAAGCATTATTAAATCAATATTACATTCATATCAATCATTTTATTTCCATTAATCTTGTGTTCTATAAAAATATAAGTTCACCACTAAATCACTTTTATGGTTTTGAGTACTATTCAACATATTCGTGAAAATACATATCATAAAACCTCTATATAACAATCCTGGTTAATTTCGTGTTTCCTATTACTAGAATATCATATTTCAATAATTCTAATACATAAACACTTCGATCCTTCCACTTCAATGATTTCCATATAAGTGATTATTCATTAGTCTAGGGAATATCCCTTATATTAGGGAATTGACTCATTTAATTCCAATGTTCCCCACATAATATATATTCAATTCATCGATAATATATTTAAATATAAAATTCCTTTCCATTAGGAATATATATTCCCCTTACATTGATATATTATCCCAGGTACTTCTTCCCATAATCCTGATATGAATAAAATTTTAATTTCTTTCCTACATAGTCATTACCACATGAACATTAAAACAATTAAAACTTCCTCTTATTTTACATGTTATCAAACTCACAATTATTAACATTATTATTAATATATTTTGAGAGATTATTTTGAAAAATCACAATTACTATCCTTCCATTTCTTATTTATTTTATTTTCACATGGGGAAAATCGTTCCGTTATTTTTTACATTAAGCATTAACATGAATCATAGTAGTTCCATAAATTTTCTAAAACAAAAAACCATATTGTGAGAAATAATAACCATAGATAAATATCATTAAAAATAATTTATAGGATGTCTAAATAATGAACCATTATTTTCTATCTAGGACACCATATCATTATCCTAGGCCATCCCTAATAATCATTTTTTCAAATATTTCCTAAAAAAAATTTAGATAATTCTCTAATAATGAAAAATTATTTTCTATCATTGAAATCCTATGTTTATCCAAGTCCACCAGTGATAAGCTTCTTTCAAAATCCCTTAAAATGTTTCAAAATATAATATGAAAAATAATAGAAGAATCTTCCACAAGAGTGTCAAACCCAGTGGGCAGTACACATATACTCATTATTTTTCTATAATTATAATGAATAAATACTCAACCAATCCATTTTGGGTTTATTACTCATCGATTAATCTATTCTAAAACAACAACCACTTATATTATCCCAATAGAGTTGTTTTAATTAAGAAACTGACACTACATTCCTTATAGTGACATATGAAAGTTTTCAATACATAAGATTTTCTTAAGTGTTCTCCCAAAATTTTTTCTCATCCTATTTTACAAAGGTAACAAAAACATTATTTGATACAAGCTATATAAATCCATACATTTAATAAATAAATATTTTATCTTGTAAGATGGATATTAAATGCATAATATAATGATCTACACTAGAATCATATTGTTTTTGTGTCGTTGTAAATTTAGATATAGAAACAACTTGTTCATAAGATATATATACCATAACTTACTAATTTCTTTGTAACTACCACCCATAATAGAAAATTCATAATTAAAACCATTCTTCATAACCTAGGGAAATAAAAGAAATCAATGGCTGTGCTCAGATCCTTAGTAAGGATAAAAAGGGAGATGATAATGATCACTGAAACATTACATGGGTATACGGGTAATATAACATGAGAATAATATTTCAAAATAATATAATGCAAATCCCAGATCATAATAATTAGTAATGAAAAAATAGATAATAATAAATTAATCATAAAGGAATAAAATATCATGATCAATGAGAGAATAAAACAGGCATAAGACATAAGTTTGTGTCAACAAATAATCAAGGAAAACCATTTCCTTAGTCAAGGCTCACTATAAAGAGTATCATTGTTGAATGTGTTCACTCTCTATTAAATCATATAATTATTGAATGTTCACACCAAATACAATCTTAGTGGAAATATTACATTACTAAATTTGGTTCACTGCTTATTTAAGTCTCTTTCCTTAATCAAGGTTCAATCCAAATACCATTATAGTTGAAAAAGGTCTTTACTAAATTGGGTTAACTCCACATTCTAGTCCTTATTATATCATGAGATATCAATCTTCACCCAATTAATTTGGAGGCTATATATATTTTGGTCTTTTAATTTTAAAAGAATAATCCATTCATATATTATCTGTAATATTATAAATCGTTTATCATATATAATCACCAATGGAAATGAAACATGTTACATAAAAAATACATCAATTCATCATAGAATAAAATGTGGAAAATAAATGGGTTTATAAAATTCTACTAATCATATTAAAAAATCCTATATAGGAAGAATAAGGATAGTATCATTTGATTGAATCCATAGTAAAAAATAAATTACATCATAGTTTCTAATATTAGATGAAAATTCTTTTAAGAGGCCACTATGAATATTTCATGATGAAAATACAAATTTTAATTTGAAAAAATATTATTAATTATATAAATAACCAAAATATTATTAACTTTTTTTCTTCTAAATGATCCATGGAATCTTTTCTTATAATCTTCAAATAATTGACCAGCCTTGACTATGGGATATTATGTTCATTATATGTTTGTTAAAACAATGATTCCTTGCAAATTTTTATTCAAAATTCAAAATTACCTCATTCAGAAAATGAAAAGATGAATTTGTATTAAACCTTTTTATAAAAATTGAATCAAGGAAGAAATGGTTTTAAGAGATCATAATATAATAGTAAGAACATTATATAAAATATTTTTCAAAAATGGCAACGGAATAAAATGGATTTTTTTACCATAGATTGAAATAAATTTGGTTTTCCTTAACAATATTATTTTGGTATCATCTATACTTAATGGGAGGCCAATTTATGAATCATATGTAATAACTATAGAAAATAATAGGAGGAAAAAATTTATTAGAATTTTTTGGATTTATATCATGAAATTTCATCATCATAAACATAGTCATAAACAATCTCTGTAAATAATGTGATTGTAACATTTAACCCTTACGACTTTGGTAACTTTTGAGAAATAATCCCTAAGATAGATTAAAATAAAATGAAACATTAAATATCATATACATAATTATAATCATAAATTTAAGGTAAATGGGGGTTGTATATATACCACATAAACATAAATAAGTGCATAACATCAAACATGTCTCAAAGAAACAATTTTGGGACGAAGAACCCATACCGCTTTTGTAATACTTGGATCAAATCCTCATGAAATATATAGGCTGAAATACATTTCAGATTCACTATAATTTTCATAGAATTATTTACAATATATATTAATGTAAAGTATATAAAACACATTGGAAAATAGTTGGTGAATATGGAATTTATATGAAAAAAATCATAGTGATAAGACAAAACCATACATCAAGTATTATTTTCTTAAAAAGTGATATAACCTACAATATAATAAAATTAAATTTGTTATAATTATATTAAAAGTCATTAAAAAATTATATTATCATATATTATATAAATATAACCTTTTAACTCCGATTTATGAATAATTTCTTATTAAAATCATCATTTCTGTGTACTAACTATTGAATGTTTCAGGAGAATTATAGTTCAGTAGTACTAGTCGTTGTACATTGATTATTGTTCCATCATATATAGAATGTTAATTATGATATCAATTTAATATATATTCATTATATATATATTCATCCATAAATGGAAAATATTGGAAATTTAATTTCACCATTCTTGGAGATAGTAGGTCGTATGTGTTATTGAATGATGTTTTTCCTTTTCAATGGACAAAAGAAAAGAAACAAAAATAATAATACTCCATTAAAAATTACTTATAATATTATAATATATATATATATATATATTAAATACATTTTTGTAACCCTCAATGTAAAGTGGGGATGAAAAACAAATTACACTACTATGTGGTGGTAGTAGGATATAAGTACACAGGACCGATATTTCCAATTCAAATTTATTAAAAAAAAGGTGGATAATAGTTGATAGATCATAATATTAAATATTAAGAATATTTAATATATATATATACATATTTTATTATTTTATAATGGGTACCATATATTTAATGGTGTTTTGGGATGAAATAAAATTGAAAATTCTCGGTAAATAGTTATACATATTTGTTGAGGAACCTCCAATAGATTATAGCTTAAGGCTTGAAATGATGGTATTTTGGAAATAACAAAATCTATAAGAAATGGGTAAATAAGTAATGAAGATATTATGGTAGGTATTTAATTATATTCAATCCCCATTAATTGGGTAAATAAGTAGAGAGGTCTTATATTTTTATATGGGAGGGAAATAACAGACATGAAATTACATAAATGATTAATATATATATATATAGTAGTTGGGGTTTGTCTTAGTGGTAATCACCCCATAATCATACATGAAAAATGGGGGTTCAAATCCCATTGTGCGCAGGCACTATAGCACTATTGTAGCGTACAGTATCAACGGAAGCACTATAGCAACAACGGGCATTGTAGTGACATCAAGTCACTATAGCGGCGACATGGGACTGTGCGTGTAACAACCTGATATTTTCGGAGAAATATTATTTTTAATTTTATTGAAATCTTGTGTTGTACACTACACGATGATTATCTTGCATTGTACGCAATACCGTATTAGCTTGTAGTAAACACAACACTATTATTGGATTGTTTTACGCACAATATCTAGTTCTTTTAATAAAATTCAACACTGAATATTGGTTTTTTTCAATGATAAAAGGATTAGATTATGTTATACACAACAATAAAGGAATCTTTCTTGCAACACTGACTTGTCTTGTGTTACACACAAAAGCAACCTTCCTTGATAGCTTGCGTGGTACGCACTACCGAGTTTCACTAAACAACAACATATTATTACTATGAACTAGACATTATGAATATTATCAATTGAATTTTGAATTTTACAACGTTATTAATCATCTTACACGTTTTCTAGAACATGGTATGAGAAGAAAATCAGTTTTTCCTATAAAGGATGTATTTTAAAAAAAATGCAGTTTTGTTGCCTTTTGATGACGTACCGATTTTAAATATAATTTTTTGACAAGTTTATAAGTTAAATTTGATAAAATATATACTAATTATTTTTAATCAGGATATAAAAATTAACTTTGGATAAATTTTTCATATTTTTAAGATAACTTTCATACTTTGATGAATAGTAAAAATACGCTAAATTTTACTTAAATGAAACATTTTTCATCGAGATAATTTATATGGTTAAATTATAATATTGAATGTGTTTAAAGTAAAAATAGAATATATTTTTACCATTTAATATAATTTATGTAATTATAATTAATTTTACAATGAATTCCTAGGTATAAACATTTCAATCTTTTGCAATGTTTTAAATAAAACCATTTTATTCCGAAAACAAGATTAATTTTAAATTAATTACGAAAACTGATATGTTTTGAATTTGGAAAACTCAATTCCATATTTGGAATTAGTAGATCCAAATTATGTTAATAGGGTACATTAATATTTGGGCATTTTGAATAGTAACTATGGTAAATTTTATTTACCATAGTTAAAGATAAATTGTGTAATTAAGGGTACAAATAATATTATAAAATTACCCTAAAACTTGTATTAATATAATTGGATGATTATATTTCGTCCTAAAATATACTCCAGTCGAAATGGTATCTGTTGTAACCCACTTTTTTTTTATTAAGACGTTTATTTTATTTTATTTAATGAAAAGATACATATGTCTCACAAAAACATTAACAAATTAAATTATTTTTAATGTGAGGTTATACAGAAAATAAATTTGATTATAAATACTTATTTGAAAGATAAAATTATTTTCTTTATCATCGTAATTTAATTGTAATTTTAAAAAAAATATAATTACCTTAATAGATTATACATTAATGATATAGAAATTATTTATTTACTGAAAAGTTAATAATATAGTTTTAATTAAAATAATAATACCGATCAAAAGAACCCAACACTTGACCAAACTTATTGGTCAAGTATATCTACATTGTAATCATCTAGGTGTCGACCTGTGGTCAATTTGGATCCTTATAAACCATATTATGATATTTATATTTTTTTATTTTAAATGAAGTCAAAGATTTCACCCTCATAATTTAATAAATATAAAATTTTAAAAGTTGGATGTTTTAGATGATAAATTCTACTAAATGTATTCTGATAAAATATGATAGATTTATAATCATAATAGTATTTTATTTTTAATTTTAATGAAGAAAATAATTATATTAAATAATTATACAACAATATTGTAGTAATTATTTTATTAAGAGAAATATCAAATAAATTTTTTTAAAAATATTAAAATAAATATTATATAAACTAATTAAGGGAATCCATGAATTTTATGTATTAATATGACATGTTATGAATATATTAAATATTTTTTTGAATATATCTTCTATGTGTATTTTATTTAAATTCAAATAATTGAATAGTGTCAAAATTCACACTATGAATATTTTACAAAAATAACATATTATTCAATTGTTTAAAAAATCACAAAAATATTTAAAAATTACAAATTTAAATTTATATTGTTTATAATGTCATAAAGTATCCAATTATGGGCAATTCACAACACATAAGCAAATATTTCTAACCATTTAAAATTTAGAATATTATTACCCCAAATAAAATTAAATAGATTAAATAAGGATAAATCAAAATGATAAGGTTCAAAATAAAATCAAAACATGTCTAAATTTAATTTTTTGATGAGATTACAGCCCTATCCTATCTTATTTTTTAATTTGAGTCACTTTTGAAGTTTTTAGTGGGTTTTTAGTTTATTATATATTTATATTTTGGAGGTTTCCAAAAGTTCCCCTATACTTTCTTATATAAGGGCACATCCTCCCTCTACTCTTAACTCCATTTTGAGCATTCAATATTTTCTTACCCTTGCCAATTCCACTTCTAATCATCTATAATTACTTTATAAAGGTTCTTTTCTTCTCAAAAGATCAATTTTGTTGCCCTAAGAGGAAGTTAAAAGGAGGCACTTCGGGGAAGAGGTAATTTCTTCAACAAATTCATTCAAATTTATTTATTCATATACTTCATATTCTTTTATTATTTCATTATAAAGTAATAACATCAGTATCACTAATATAATGATATGTTATTATAAATATGAAAAAACCCTATTTCACCTTCAACCCATCCTACGAAAACAAAATCACCGCGTGTACGTATATACAGAATACTCTCTCCACTCCATGGTGTAATATTTTTTTTTCATCACCAACAAACATTGATTTGTATAATGATGGAAAAAAATTAATATATATGATTATTTTAAATTCATAATTATTCTGAAATATTATACCCCGTACACTTCAATACAACTCCACAATAATGGGAGTGATATCATCGCTCGTGCGTACGTATGGCCTACCGTCTCCACGATGTGATGCGATTCATTCTACAAGATCTTCATTGAAGAAGGATTATATAAATGAATTTAATGAATTAATATGATATATATTATACTAACACAATTATGTAAATGATAAAAATATAACCTAAAAAGTGGAAAAAGAATTTTTTCGACAAAACATGTATAATTACAAAAAATATTTAACACCAGAATAACGAGTAACAATGAAATGTTAATAATAAACCAATAAGAATATGACTATATATGATATCATAAAAATAAATTTGATTTTGGAATATTTCAAGGACATTATTTAAATCATTATATAGGAGGTTTGGATACGTAGAAAGCAATCAGACCTAAGGTAAGGGGTAACTTTTCCAATCTCATTTCCGTATGAGATGGTTTATTAGTAAGTATTTACTGGGGTTATATTTATAGTCCATGTACATGAATAATAAAACTAATTTCATAAAATATTCACTATTCTTACATGTATATTTAAATTCATTTTTACCCTTTTTTACTTTTACCACATCGTATGGAAGGCATCTTTCTTTTGGTTACCATACGAGGTACTTTTTTAATTTTTCGGTAAAAAGTACAATGACATTGTTTTTTAACATATATGGAATGAATATATTTTTAGGGTTTCATAACACCTTATTTCCATGATTCTTATCCTATAATATTTTATGATTATTTTCAATAAAAATTTTTCTTTTAAAATTACACAACATTTGGAGAAAATAAAATGATTTTGAAGAAGAAATGATATTTTCTTCCGGAATTCATTTCAAGTGTTTATTAAAAAATATTTCCCATATAAGATTACATTCTTTACTATGGTTATGGTTCAAGTATAATGTTTCTATTATTTACATGGTTTGATTTTGTTTATGATGAACTGATTTCCATTTTTTATTGAGTATGTTTTGATTGGATGATGTTTATGGAACCCATTTTATTCGTTGGGTTATGATGAATGATTTATGTTTATTTTGCGGCACAAGTAAGAATGATTTTATTATGAGATGGATGAGACCTATATCTCCCTCCAATTCATTGGGTATATGTTTATATCTCATGAGATAAACATGGCTGGAACGGCAAGTAAATATGGTTCAGTAATACAGGGGGGGAACGACTTGTAAAATCGGTTCAGTAATGGAATTTATCCACTATGATGGTCTTGGTAGTAATACCTAGGAAACTATAGAAATAATATCATGTACTTAATAGTTTTTTACAATTACATGTTTTATTCCCACGCTGTTTTATCATTATATAAGTTCCTTTATGATCTATGCCTTACGTACTGCCAAGATTTATTTCAAAACTCATGTTTTTATTTTTAAACATTTTGTTCCGGTTTTTAAGTTCAAATGTATATGATTTGTATTATTTTATCCATGCTTACCCTTTCTGAGAATTTGAGCTCACTGTTTAAATGTTATTTTCCCCAGGATATAATGAAAAGTTTTAGGTAAGAAAAAAAGGGGAATATCTTTATGGGAGATGTGGAAGATCTTTCACCATGATTAGAAGATTATGTTCCGAGTTTCCAAAGACACTAAAATATTATGGTCCATGGGTGTCTATTTATATTATGTATTAAGTATTCCACAAAATTAATGTAATTTTTATGTACATCAAACATGGGTCTATTTAGTTGGTATCAGAGGAAAGGATTAGTTAACCTTTGGAAACTAGGATGCGAAAAATTTATTGAGATATTGAGAGATATTTCTAAGGTATGTATAGGGATGTCCGTAAGGATATGTATAAAGTATAGGTTACAATTATAGAATTATGTAAATGATCATGAATAACGAAGGATTAAACCTAAGTTGTTAGATATTTAACGTACTCTCCCTTGATTATGTTGTTTTCCTAGTGTGAGTTTTTCCTCTCACACTATTCTTTTTGGGTATTAGATAATGGCTGGAAACTAAAGGAATCGTGTTAATGATCAATGCACTGGGAATTGCAATGATTATCCTCATGAAAAACCAAATATTATAATAAATGGAGTGAAAAATATTATTTCTATACTTACACAAGCTATGAATCATTCTGGACATCCACGTGGGAAGAGAAGGGAACAATATTCTATTGATTACTTTATGAGGAAATTCCCAAATTCTATTAGTGGGTCTTCTGATAAACTTGTTGAGGAAGAATGGATCAGTACCATTGAAAAGATATTTTCCATTCTTCGCTGTTCCAAACATGAAAACGTCACTTTGGTTGGTTAGCATTTAGAAGGTGAAGCAGACCAGTGGTGGACTCTAATTAAGAATGCAAAGACTGAATATGAGATTGAATCCATTGAATGGTATGTGTTCAATAACTTATTTTTCAAAAATTACATTCCTTGTATTATTTGAATGATGGTGGAAAAGTAGTTCCATGAGCTTAAGAAAAAATATGTTAAATACGTTGGTATATATGAAGAGAACTTTACAAGGCTTGAAAGGTATGCATCTGGATTTATCATCCATACTAAATGTAAAGATGATCGATTCTTCAGTGGCTTAAAACCAAGTCTTCGAATGGAATTAGCTCTAATAGAATTCAGTTGATATGAAGATATTGTGCATTTTGATATTAAGTTAGAACTAGAAGTTGGTTTTACATATCATCTCATGGTTTTGATAATAATCGAATGATGGAGTTCAAGGAAAAATCGCAAATCTAAGGTGAAAAGAAGACAAATGTTTCTTTATGCTCAAAGTGTGGAAGGAAGCATGATAGAGATTCTCATAAAGGGTCTATAAAATGTTTTATGTGTAAAAAATGGATATCAAGCAGCTGAGTGATAAATTAATTAGAAAAAGGTAGATAATGATGTGAATATAGAAAAGACAACAGAGAATGCACCACCAACAATTCAATGGTACAAGTGCAGGGAAATGGGGCATTATGATAATCAATGCCCTAATCCAAGGGATAGTGATGATCGATATCAACAACCTATTAAGGAAAATGACAAAGGGATGAAACATGAAATCAATATTTGCGATGTTGAATATGAAAATGAAGTGGTGCAATGATTAAGTGTTTATGTAAAGGGATTCCAAAATAGTTTTGTGGAATTTAATTTATATTATCTTCGAATTTTGGAATATCTATGTATTGGTTTATGTGGTTTTCAATATTTATATAGTACCAGTAACCATGAGAAGTGTTTGAAATATTTTTGGAATGCAGATTATAGGTGCATAATAAAGTGATAAAAAGAAAAAAATATGTTGGATATTATTAATGAGCTCATGACGGATATAAAGACAAAGTGATATCAGGATTAGACAATATATAATTTTTGGGATTTTGTTATGTGGAAAGAGTTAACTTTTGACAGCATTCATGTTATCAATAAGGTTCTATGGTAATTCATGTTTCAAGAATACATGATTAAGGTATTCACATGTTTCGAATGTGACCAACAAGATATATGTTATGATTTACGGGGGATAAATGATGGTATTCACATGCTTGTTATATGACCTTTCTATTAATGTTTTTCTTTACACTGGGAGTTTGGACAGAAGTATTTTGGAAAAGCCTAAACGTTGGAATGGATTAAGTTGGAAATCATATAGTATTCTTTAAGGATATAAATTTTTTTCTTATTATTTCTGGAATGTTATAATGATGTAGTTTTAGAAAAAGGACAACCTGCTGGACGGGCGACAACCCGTTGCATCGGACAAGGATGTCAAAATCAAACCCACAACCCAAGTAAGATAAGCCATTATAGCATACCAATGGGCTAAATGAAATCCATATTTAGTAGAAATTAGTTTTATTTTATTTATTCATATAACAGAATAAGTATAAGTCAATTTTTGGAAACATATACGATTAATATCACCACATATGGACTTATGTATATTTGATAACATTTGATAACCGTTTGTTTGAGATAGATGGAATGACCCATCATTCTATCACATGATCTGAAAAAACTTAATGAATGAAAAATTCAACTTCATTTCATTAATATATGAAGTGGAAATTATTAAAGGAATGACCAACAATGAGATTGTACCCAAATCAAGTAAGTATTTCTTATAAATCAAAATTTTAAAATTTATGAAAATGATCATGAAAACCAAAAATGTTGTCCTATTATCATCATATATGATGAATCATATTATACCTTAGATCATCACAAAATAATTACTTTGTGATTGATGGATTTTTCATATTCATGTTCTCTACCACTCTCTATCTGAACTTGATGGTTAGATTTCACTTTCATATCCATATTTTCACCTATGTAATCTTATGTGGAAAACCAATGATGATATAATTTGGGTAACCGTTATGTTTCATAGTTTATTTTTTAAAATTATGATTTTGTATTCCTTTTTACGATGTGAGTTTCTATGAAAGAAACTTTCAAGTAGTAAACCATTTATAACCTCGACGAATTTCGCGGGCGAAATTCATTTTAGGGGGGGGGGGGGGTTGAATGTAACACCTCAAAATTTTATGGGAAATATTATTTTTAATTTTATTGATGTCTTGTGGTGTATTCTACACCAAGATTAGCTAGCGCTGAACATAACACCATATTAACATGCAATATACATAACACTATTATTGGCTAGTTTTACGCACAATTTCAAGTTCTTTTGAGATAATTCAACACTAAATATAGATTTTGTTCAATGAAATATTATTAGATTATGTTATACACAACACCAAAGGAATCATTAACGTAACACTTACTTTTATTGTGTGACACGCAAGAGAGACCTTCCTCTATAGCTTGCGTGGTACGCAATACTGAGTTTCACTAAACAATAATATATTATTATTATGAACTAGTCGTTATGCATAGTATTAACAGGATTTTTAATCTTATAAAATTATAATTTATCTTACACATTTTCTAGAAGACGATATCAGAACAAAATCAATTTTTCGTATATAGGAAGTATTTTTTTAAAAATGTAATTTTGCCTTCTTTTGATGACACACCCATTTTAAATCTATTTTTTGACAAGTTTATAAGTTTATTTTGACAAAATAAACTAATTATTTTGAATTTGGATATTAAAATTTAAATTGGATAAATTTTTTATATTTCTATGATAACTTTCATATTTTTATGAATTGTAAAAATACGCTAAATTTTACTTAAAACAAACTTTTATCATCGAGATAATTTATATGGTTAAATTATAATATTGAATGGTATAAATTATAAATAGAATTTATTTTTAAAATTTAATATAATTTATGTAATTAGCATTAATTTTACATTGAATTCATAGGTAAAAATATTTCTCATCTTTTGCAATGTTTTAAACAAAAACATCTTTTTTCGACAATGAGCTTAATTTTATATTAATTACTGCAACTTCTCTTTTTGAATTTGGAAAAATTGATTCCATATTTAGAATTAGTAGGATAAAATTATTTTAATAGGCTACTTTTATTTTTGGGAAGTACGAATAATAACTATGGGAAATTTTATTTACCATAGTTAATGGTAAATTAGGAAATTAATGGTAAAAATAATATTATACAATTACCCAAACACATGTCATTATATAATTGAATGATAATATTTCGTCCTAAAATATACTTGGGTCTAAATGTTATCTATTGTAACCCACTTGTATGTGATTAAGACTTTTATTTTATTTTATTTAAAGAGAAGTTAAATATGTCTCACTCAAACTTTAAAAATAAAATTATTTTTAATATAATGTTATACTGAATATAAATTCGATTATATATACTCATTTAAAATCTAAAATGTGTTTATTTATAATGGTAATTTATTTTTAATTTTTAAGAAATATATATTTACCTTAATATCTTATACATTAATGATGCAATAATTATTTATTTATTGAAGAAACAATAATATAGTTTTTCATAAAATACTAATACCCATCAAAAGACACAAAAACTTGACCAAAACCTATTGGTATAGTATATATACACCACAATAATCCATGTGTCGACTTGTGGACAATTTCGAGCCTTATATAACAAACTATGACATTTATATTATTTTATTTTAAATGATATCAAAGTCGTCACCTTTATAATTTATTTAAGATAACATTATAAAAGTTAGTTGTTTTAGAAGATAAATTATACTAAAAGTATTCTTATGAAATATGTTAGATTTATCTTCATCATTGTATTTTATCTTTGATTTTTATGAAAAAATAAGTATATTATAAAATTATAAAACAATGTTGTAGTAATTATTTTATTATGAAAAATATAAAATAAATGGTTTTAAAAATATTAAAATAAATATTATATGAACTAATTAATGTGATACACTAATTTTATCTATGAATATTACTTGTTAGTATTCTATTAAATATTATTTTTTTGAATATATCATCTTTGTGGATTTTATATAAATTTAAATAAGTATATAGTGACAAAATTGACACCAATGATATTTTATAAAACAACATACTATTAAATTGTTTACAAAATTACAAAAAATATTTAAAAATTACAAATTGAAATTTTTATAGACTAATATGTCATAAATTTACAATTATGGACAATTTGAAACACATAATTATTTATTTAAAACCGTTTAAAATTTCGAATTTTATTACCACAATAAAAATTCAATTGATTAAATAAGGATAAATCAAAATGCTAAGGTGTAAAATAAAATAAATAAATGTATAAATTTGATTGTATAATGGGATTAAAACCCTATATTATCTTATATTAAAATTTTAGTCACTTTGGATGTTTTTAGGAAGGGTTTGATTTTATTATAAATTGATGTTTTAGAGGATTCCAAAAGTGCCCCTCTAATCTCTTATAAAAGGGCACCTCATCCAACTTCTCTTCACTGCATTTTGAGCCTTAAATCTCAGAAACCCCTGAAAATTAATCTTCTAAAAATCTCTAGTCACATTATATAGATTCTGGTCTTCTCAAAAGACAAATTCTAGTGCCCTAAGAGGAAGTTTAAATGATGAACTTCGAGGAAGAGGTGATATGTTCTACCGATTCTTTCAAATTTATTTCTTCTTCAAAATCCTATTATTTAGTTGTTTTATTATAAATTAATAACATACATATCACTAATAAACACATATTTTATTTTAAATATGAAACAACCCTATTTCACCTTCTACCTATCCAACGAAAACTGAAATCACCGCGCATGCGTAAGTAAGGAATACTGTATCCATACCATGGTGCAATATTTTTTCCATCACCAATGTACATGGATGGGAATAAGGATGGAAGAAATTACTATCTCTTATTATTTTAAAGTGACACTGATTATGAAATATTATACACCATAGACATAAATAAAATTCCACAATCATGGGAATTATATCATCGCTCGTGCGTACGTACGACATACCATCTCCACGATGTGATGCGATTCATTCTACATGATCTTCATTGAAGAAGGATTATATAAATGAATTTAATAAATTAATATGATATAAATTATACAAATACAATTATTTAAAAGATATAATTATAACCTAAAAAGAGTAATAAGAATTTATTCGACAAAACATGCATAATAACATAAAATAGTTAAAACCCGAATAACGAGTAACAATGAAATGTTAATAATAAACGGATAAGATTATGACCATATATGATATCATAAAAATAAATATGATTCTGTAATAAGTAAATGAAATTATTTAAATCATTATACCGGAGTTTCAGATACGTATAAAGTAATCAGAACAAAGGTAATGGGTAACTCTACCAATCTTGTTTCTATCTGAGATTGTTTATTCGTAAATATTTACTGAGGTTATATTTATCATCCATTTCCATGAATTAAAAAACTATTATTATAAAATTTTTAAAATTATTACATGTATTTTAAAGTCATTTTTACCCATTGATGACTTTTACCACATGGTATGTAAATAATCTTTCTTTTGATTACCATATGAGGTACTTTTTGACATTTCCTGTAAAAAGTTCAAGGAGAATGTTTTTTTAAATAATACGGTGTGAACAGATTTTTATGGTTTCATAATTCCTTATTTACATGAATATTATTCTACAAGATTTCATGATTATTTTCAATAAAATTATTCTATTTTAAAATTTCATGGCATTAGGAGAAAAGAATTGATTTTGAAGAAGAAACAAAATTTTCCTCAAGAATTCATTTCAAGTGTTTATTCAAAACTATTTTCCATCTAAGATTAAATTATTTAATATGGTTACGTTTCAAGTATAATGTTTCTATTATTTACATGGTTTTATTATTTTTATGATGAAATGATATGCATTTTTTAATATGGATTATGTTATGATGGGATGATGTTTATGAAACTCATTTTATTCGTTGAGTTATGATGAATGATTTATGTTAATTTTGTGGCACACGTAAGAATGATTAAATTATAAGTTGGGTAGGACCAATATATCCCACCAATTCATTTGGTAAAGAATTATATTGTATGAGATAAACATTGATAGAACAATAAGTAAATCTGATTCAGTAACACAGACTCGAACATCATGTAAACCTTGTTCAATAAAAGACTTTATCCACAATGATGGTTTTGGAAGCAATGCCTTGGATACTATGGAAATAATATCATGTGATTAATGGTTTTAAATAATTACATATTTCATACCCATGATATTTTATCATTATTTATGTTCCATTGTTATCTATGTCTTACTTACTTCCATGATTTATTTCACAACTCATGATTTTGATTTTTAAACTTTATGTTCATGTTTTTAAGTTCAAATGTATATGTTTTGATTTATTTTGTCCATGAATAACCTTATTTGGAATTTGAGCTCACACTTTACATGTTTTAATTTCCCCATGATATAAAGAATGGTTTCATGTAAGAAAACAAAAGGGGAATATCTTTATGGGGGATTTTGAATATTCTTCAGTATGATTAGAAGATTATGTTCCGAGTTTCTAAAGTCACTTAAATATTAAGGTCCTTGAATGTTTGTTTTCATCATGTATTAAGTATTATACAAAAGTTATGTAATGTCCATGTACGTCGAGCTTGGGTCTATGTAGTGCGGGACTGTATATGGCAGGTACAGTAGCAGTACTATTCACAGAATGGCCTTTGGGCCACAAATCTGGGTCTACGAGCCATGGAATGGGCTAAATGATCACTTGGACTTCGTGAAATGTAATGGGTCTCCCTCTACATAGTTAAAAAAGGTATTTTCTTTGATTTAATAATAAATGAGGCTTCGAACGCAACCATTAATATATTTATATATATATATATCATAATAATGTACAATGGAACCAATGAGACCCAAATTCTAATATAATATGTGTTAGAGTTGATGTAATATCAACCCATCACATTTGTTATTTAATTTTCAATATTTTATGCCTTATCATTTAGTAAAACCACATTATAATCATTTATACCTTACTCCTCATAAATTTAAATTTTACCAACATAACATAATTTTATGACCAAAAATAAAATGGTAGATTTTTTTAATTATTATTAAAAATATGGAATCCATTTTATCAGGTTTATTTTATATTGGGGTTATAAATTAAAATTATTGAAATAGCACAAAACACATGAAAAATGGTATTTAAGAAAATACGCAATTTAAGAGTAAATAATATTAAAACATAAAATAAACAAACAAATCAGTTACAAATGTTTTTTGTTAAATAATAAAAAAGGAATATTTTTTTTACATTTTTGGAAAACTATAAACCAATGATGTCTTACAACCATTATATTAAATGAAATGACCCAAGAATGGTTTTAAATATGAATAAAATGTAATTTATCTTCACCAAAGTTAATATTATGTTTCTAAATTCAAAATAGTAATTTATAATAAATTATATAAATAAAAAATATATTTTGGTTCCAAAAACACTCATAAAATATGTAAAATTATATTTATAGGGTTTTTTAATGTTTTACCCCATGGTTTTATCCTAATAATTACTCTTTTATAAAGGTGACAAATATTTACAGGGGTTAATATTCATAATGATAAAAACTTAAGATATACATATTAAAATAAATTACTTATTATAATTATTAATATTGAAACCATTTTTAAAAATTCATGTCACATATACAAAATAACTTAAGTTATAATTAAACATGAAATGTGTGACAGAAATCGGTTTTTCAGGAAAATACATTTTTCATGAAAAATATGACCATACATTAAATCTATGACTAGTAATAATCATTACAATAATTTTAATTAAAAATATATATATTATATTTAAATTAAATCATTCATATTTAGGGATTACTAAAATTAATTTATATTGAAAAACATTAAAAACTTAATACAATTTTAAAAAAAATAAATTTTTATGCATAGATGTAAACCCTTACCCCAAATAAAATATACTACTGATTTATATGGAATTATTCATATTAATTTTATTATAATATGTATTATGATAATTTAATATAATATGTACAATATTATTTTTCATTTAAATTACTTGACTTTATGAAAATAATTGATAATTTTATAAAAGTGGTTATATTTTAATATTCTTTGTTAATTTATATATTATGAATCCATAAATGATATCATTTTTATCAAACAAAATTTCAAAACATGTTATAAATTAATAATACTGTTTTCTTTTATTTATTTATATTATTTTAGAATAAATTGACTGCTGTAAATTGAGTAATTATATACTATGAATTAATCAATGTATTCACATTATATAAAATAATTATATATATTTTTATATAATTTTTTTTAATCTTATTCCAAATATTAATTTTAATGGATAGGTTATAATAATATAATTTAAATAATAATAATTTAATAGTATATCGATGTTCGTTGGAACTCATTGTTTCATGTAACACAAGCTATCAATGAAATAAAATTTATTTAAAGTGAAATATATTAAAAATAAAGAAGTTTTAAAATTTTCCTAATGTACTTATATTTAACACTTCAAATTTTATCATGATCATAAAATGTTAATATTTGAAAATACCATTATTGAAAACCCACATTGTAGAAAGGGGTAATAAATTTCTATTGAAATGGAGAGTTGGATACAGAAAGGTTACATAAAATTTAATATAATAGGGTTCCCAAATAACAGAAAAATTAGAATGAAATTAATATATATACATTATGTAGGGAACTACCATACATGGAATAATTAAGAGTGATAAATAACACGTTAATGAGAACGGTGATGGTAAAATCAATATTTTTTTGGTTTTTCAAATGAATCTTTTAACGGATAAGTGTGAACCAGAAAAAATCAACTAAAAAACATAGAAGAAGAAATCTAGGAACACAACTACTAATCACTGCTCCTCTCTAATGATTACCACGATATGTCATGGTTCCACCTATACATGACGACTCGTCTAACTATCCCAGATAGGGTTGCACATGCCTTATACCGATGGAGAAGCCATACCCTCTCGTTATCCAAATCAAAATGGCATGCTCAAGTGAAAGCTTCCATCTCTATGTCCTTATCTTGAGATGGTCCTTGAAAAGTTCGGTTACTACCATAATAAAAATTTAAAACAAACCGAAAAACAAAACTATAAATCAGTAAGAGGTGAAAAACATAAAATCCTAAAAATGAAGTTAAATTGATAAATTTGTTTTTTAAGTTACTTTTTACAATGGTGAGGGATTATTTTACTATAAATATGGAGAACATGAGGGAATATACTTAGTTTATTTTATTCTATATCATATGTAAATTTCATCTTTTGGTTGTTCTTTGAATAATATACACTTTATCTCTTCCTCAAGAAATAAATATTAAAGATGAAATTTTCTTGCCTAATCCACTCAAATTATCATTTAATAGATCATAAGATTTATAAAATAATGAAAATCTAAATATTATATAAATAAATATTTACTAAAACCATAATAGTTACCACATGTTAACTAATATTGATAAATATAAAACATTAACCTATAAAACATCTCTAATAAAACATAAAGTTCAACATAACCCATCAGATAAAGAGATAACTATTAAAACATTCAGAAATATATCTTACCCAATTCAAATTACGAAATCTAAAAATATGCTCACTAAATTTACAAAATAAAATTAACATCAATCTACCAAACAACGTAATGTAGAATTTAATGGTACATACCAAATATGTGGAAAACCTAATCAAATATCATTATAAAACATTGTAATAACCTAAATCACCAAAAAAACCATGAAAGCATGCAGGCTTCCAAAAATTAACTCCCTCCATATTCATAAAAAAAATCACAAATTATGATATATATTCCCTAAATTCCAAAATTCTATAAACCTCATTTTCATCAAATCACTAATTTATTACATGGTCATAAATTATATCAAATTTAATTTATAAAATTTTAATTATCTCTTTATCACAACTAAAAATAATTTACATAACATCAGGCACAAAATAAGGATGATATTTACTTTAATAATGTGTTCTAAAAAAATATCACCTTACCACTAAATCACTTTCCTTGTTTATCAAAATGATTCAATGGATTATTGAAAGTACATAATGTTAAAATTATATTAGACAATCCATATATTTTTCATGATAATTATTACCACAATATAATAATTCATATATACCAATACAAAGAAACATAAATACCTTCAATTAAAATATTTACATAGCATATGCCATTCCTTGGTCTATGAGTTAACCCTTAGATAAGGTAATTTAATATGATATTTATTATGTTCACCACATATATGACATTGAATTTATTGAGAAGTTATATTTTTGTGACCTAAATTTCCAAATAGAAATCATCTTCTCCTTACTTAGTAATATTCTCCAGGGTTCTTCTTCCCACATTCACGACACATAGAAAATTTAATTTTATTTCTTTTACGGTCATTACCACATTAAATATTATAATTTTCCACCTTACCCTTATTTGAAATGTTATGAAACTCACAAATGTTTATGTTTTTAATTATATATCATGATATATTAATAATAATAATAACAAGGAATATAATTTATGTTATTATTTAAATTAGATTTTTTGAGGAAAATCATTCCATGCATTTCACATTTATCATTATCATGAATCCTCATGGTTATAGCCATTTTCTAATACTAAAATCATATTGCGAGGAACAGTAATCAGAGTGAGCATTGTTCATTTGTTTTACTGAATATCTAAATAATGAAAACATTCTTCTAATCTAGGATACCTTAGGTTTAACTTATTCCCATCATGATCATCTGATCCAAAAGCATTTCCCCATGTATAGTCTGTACATAGATGTTTTTCATGGAAACCCATACTCCTTTATTTATGATAACATGATCCATTCTCCTATTCAAAAGATTCTCCTAAGGGTTCTCACTAAAGATATATCATCCTAGTTTTATAGTAAAATAAAAAATTATTCTATAAAAATTATAGAGTCCTATTATTTTCAAACATATGTATTACATCTTATAAGATAAATACTAAAAACATAACAATATGTTCTATACTAGAATCATATAGGTTTAGTGTGTTTTGTAATCACAGATATATAAAAAACATGTTCATAAGATATCTACATCATTGACCACTAACTTATTCATAATTAGAACCCCTCATAGAAAAATAACTCTAAAAACATTTCGTCATTACATAGGGAAATGAAACATAATAATTCCTGCGATTAAATTATTATTAGGATAAATTAGGTATATTTAAATGATCACATTAATAATAAAGAAGTATAAGTATACGAGAACATGATTTTAGAATGTCAATACCATACCTTTTGTATCCTTGATCATAATCATTAACCATAGAAAAAATATGGTTGTTATTAGGACATGACTCATAATGTAATAAAAGAAAATTAGGCATGAGAGAATAACATTATTATAAGACCCATGTTTATGTAATACAAAAAATGGAAGAAATTAATTTCCTTCATGAAGGCTTACTTCCCAGGATACCATATTTGAATGGGATAACTCCCCATTCTATCATGTCATCAGTCAGGGATCACTGTCAAGTCAATCATAATGGACAATGTCCCTATCTAAACTAGGTTCACTCTAAATTCTTGTCCTTAACTATATCCAAGTTTTACTCCCAATACAATCATAGTGGATAAGTCTATTACCAAAATGGGTTCATTATCTATTCTGAATCATACTATATAATAAAATATCCATATTTATACAATTAATTGGAGATATATATAATTATTAGACTATTGGTAGCATAATTATAATCCATTTATATGTTTTCCATATGATCATAATTCATTTATCATATATCATAACATGTCATAAGGAAATGAGTTTCATAATAATATAAAATATTATTCATAGTTTAAAATATGGAAACTAAAATTGATTCATAAAACTAACATCAAAATAATAATAAACCAACTATAGAATGAATACTTATGGTATCACATTATCTTATATATAATAAATAATGTGTAATATCAATGTATTAAAACATATATAAAAATTACTTTAAATTATCACTAGGAACATTTCTTAAGAAAAATACTCATTTAAATTTAATATCACTTATTTAGAATAAAATAAATTAGAAAATATTATGTGAAACGTTTTCATTAAAAATAAGAACTGAAAATTATATTGGATGATTCAAAACATTAATATGTCATGATGAAAGGAACTTCTTTACATGACGTATACGTTAAAGAAATATTCTGTTCACAATTTTGGTAAAAAGTCAAGAGTACATTGTTAGGAAAATTATAGGAAGATTTCATTTGAATAATTTCTATGAAAATAAAGTTAAGGTTAATAATTATTTTAAAAAATAATAGGAGAATGGTAAAAAAAATTAAAGACAATTTTAAATGCCATGGATATTTTAGAACAATTATCCTTGATAGAGGTGAGAAATAAAGTCTGTTTTCATTCAAAATATGTTTAGACACATGATTTCATAAATAGAGGAAAATGAAAGGAACAAAACTAATGCAATGAAAAAAATAAAGAGATTAATTTTTATGACATATATTTAGAAGGAGAACATGAATTTCACCATCATAAAATTAATCATAAATAGTCTCAATAACTTATGAGAATTTAAAATAAAACCCTTACCAATTTTGTATGTTCTGAATCTTGATACCCATGAAAAAATGAAATAAAATAAAAAAAGTAAAATATCTTGAAAATAATGAGAATATTTATATAATATTTTATAGTTCCATTATATATACCACAAAAATATAAATAGGTTCAAAACATGAATAATGACTCAATGAAACAATATTGAGTTGAAGAACCCATATTACTTTGGTTATCACTGAATGTAATCCTATAGAAAATGAAATGGTTATAATTAATTTTAAATACATAAAATTTTCATTAAAGACATACTAAATATATTCATGGGTTTTATATAAACCACTAAAAGGAAAATGTGGTTAACATAACTTGTGTCTCACAGAAACAGAAGTTAAACGAGAAACCATTACCTTTTGTTTGACTTGTTTTAAATGATCCTTAAATACATGAATAATAAAATTAAATGTATTATAATTATATAATTGAATAATTTAAAATTTTAGGATATAATATATGATACAATTATTACATGTAAATTACAATTTATTAATTATCCCTTATTAAAATCATTATTTTTGTGTGCAAAACTATTTATTTTAATGAACATTCTTGTTCGATTGTTCGAGTTATTCAATGATGATAATGGTAACATCATATAAAAAATTTTAATCAGGAAATTTATATCATATTATATATATAGTTATCCATTAAATTTATAAATTGAAAAATTAAGTATACAATTCATGGAGATGGTAGTCCATACATGTGGATGAACACAATTTTCAATTTTCAATTGATGGAATTAAAATATAGTTAAATAAAAAATTTCACTTTAAAGAATATTTATAATATACTTAATAGAATATATATTTATGAAATCTATCATTATATCCATCTATGTAATGTGGTGATGAAAAATTAATGACACCGCTACGAGGAGGTAGTAAGCCTTATGTTTGTACATGAATTGTTTCCGCTTTCTGTTGTATGGAATGATGTTAGATAATGGTTGTTACAAAATAGTAATAAAAACTAAATATATTTAATAAAATTTAGTAATTTTTTATAATTTATAACATTTAATTATATGAGGTATATAATGAAATAATAATGGAAACACTCAGTTTGGAGATATACCTCTTCGTTGAGAAACCACTTTTGGTTTCAGGTTATTCCTTGTACTGATGTTCATTTCGAAATAAAACAAATATAACGTATATGGGTATGAAAAATAATATGTCATTATGTTATTTATGGTCTGATATAGAATTAACATTATGTTTTTAAAATAGAGGATATGTGGTATCAATTTATAAGGGAAGGAATGGATATGCATAGAATGACATAGATGATTAAATAATATATATAACATAATATTGTAAGGTGGAACCTAGTCACCAAAAATTATATGATTATATGTGATTTAATTTAAAATAAATTGAAATAATAACATGTTTTGAAATTTTGGATATGTTTTAATCCTTGTCTTTAAGTTAAACCACTTTAAACCCATTTTAATTATAATCCCAATAAATTCACTTTTTAACACGATAACATAATATTAGGAAAACAATAAGAATGTAATTCTAAAAAAACTGGACATGATGATTCCAGATATTTAATCCATTTTACAATATTTAGTTTTTATTTTTGATAAAAATTACTTATAATATAAGATCATAAAACTCTCAAAAAATAGTTTTTAACAAAATACCTAGTTTAAGAGTAAAAACAATTTAACATTAAAATCAAGTAATTGATTGGTATTCCAGAATTTTATTGGTAAATAATAAAAAAATAGGTTTTTAGACATATTTTTAAATAATATAAAAAAAGGAATCTTCAAAAAATCTAAATAAATGTAAAGACCCAAAATAGTTTTTTTGAATAATATATAACATATCATCACCAAAGTGATGCTAGGGTTCAAAAATTAAAATTAATTATTTAAAACAAATTATTTAACTCCTTAAAAATATATTTGGTTGAACAGAACTAATCTAATTTGAAAATGTTATGTTTTAAGGTTTTTCAAGGTTTAAACCCTTGGGTTTAACCCAATTTTACCACTTTTACCAAGGTGAGAAAAATTTACTATGGGTAATATTCACAATTGAAATAAAAATTCATATATATTGAATTGTATTAATTATTATTATTCTAAATATGGAATGTTTTTTTTTAAATTCCATTAAAATAAATTTAATTAATTATTTTATAATTAATATCGTAATGCATGATGAAAATCAGTTTCCCTTCAAAATGGATTTTTGAAGAAATATCTGTTCTTATGTTAAATATATGACTAATAATAAACATTATATTAATTTTAATTAATATATATAGATATCGAATCTGTAAATTTAATTTAATTAATTTTTAATTTGGTGTTATTATAAATAAAAAATATGGAAAATCATTATTCACTTAAAATAATTTTATGATAATAGTGTTTTTATGCATAAAAGTAAAGGCATAACAAAATTAAATGTAATGTTAATTACAATAATTTTTTTAATTTTTTTTATTAAAATGGATATTATTTCAATTTAAAACTAAATACAAAATATAATTTCCTTTTAAATTTCATGATTTTATGAAAATAAATGATGGTTTTACCAAACATGTATTTATCAGTAATCAATAAATGATAATTTTTTATAAAAAAAATTAAAACAAATTTAATCAAAGTTAAATTTGATGTGATTAATACAAAAATGATATTTTTTTATTAAATTTATTTTTCTCAAATTGGTATAAATTAATTAAAATATTCACTAATAATTTTTTATGCGTAAAATGACATTACTGAAAATTGGGTACTTATTTATTATTATTTAATCATTGCATTTTAATTATATAAAATATTTATAAATATTTTATATAATGTGGTTATATGTATTAATACTATAATTTTAATGGATATGTTATAAAGGTCATGTTTAAATTGTAATATTTTAATAGTATATCACATTTCAATTAAACTACTTGTTCTGTGTAATTCATAAAAAGAACAAAATCAAATTTATTAAAAGGTAAATCTATTATTGAATTATGGGGTGTTACAAAAGGGAATGAGTTTCTCAAATATTTCCATCTTATGGTAAAATATTTTATGGTTCCATCAAGATAGAGAAATATTTTTCTATGTCTTAAAACATCTGGGGAAGTCAATTAAAGAATAGGTCAGCTAACAACCAAAAACAATTGTGTAAAGTAACATGAATAAAAGTATGTGATTTTCAAAATGTGATAACTTTTGAATTAAATAGTCTCGTACTTTATTAATGGGAACATGAGTTTTTTAGCTATTGAAAAAGGGGTCATAAGTCTCCTGAATGAATGAAAAATGTAGAAACCCCTATTATCTAATGATTCAGTAGTATAGAGATTCGAGATTATTCAAACCAATGTCCAATGAGTCTAGTGAACATAAAATAGAAAATGGAAAGGGGAGATAGTCTATCTTATGAAATTATAATATTTTAATTGGAAATTCAAAAATATTTTGTGGAATGTACACATATTATCCACTATAAAAGAGAAAATGTTTTATTTTATTTGGATTCGACCCACTATTTTATATCTAAATATTTTTTATGGGATCACATCACAATTTATATTATTATATGTTAAATAGGTAGTGAAAAATCTTATTGGGTAGATGATCATATATGATATATATATTTCCCCTTTGATAAACGTTTTTTGTATTGTTCTCCTAAAAATATTGTTATTCTTCCCCTAGTTGAATTGGATTTAATTATAGGCATAGATTGACTCTCTCTGTATAGATCCCATCTTAATTCTTACTAAATGGATGTTAAATTTTAAATTCTGAATCAATACATGCTCATTTATCAGTGTAGATATGAACAAAAATTCATAATGGAAATCGATTCTGTCATATGGGTTTTAATACATATTCATGTTTGGAATATATCTCATATGGTTGGGGAGAAATTATTATTTTTTGAATATTCCTATTATATATGAATTTTTTATGTCATTCAAAAATAGTTTCCAAGTATTCACCCAAATCACAATGTTCATTTTTCTATTGAAAGCATACATATTTATACACGTTTTTTTGATGATTCCATATAGAATATCCCAAATTGAGTTGAATAAATTAAAGAATAATCATTAATAAAACCTAAATAAGGAATAAAATTATCTTATTGACTCACCATGTGGTGCACCTGTTCTTTTTTTATGAAAAATACGGGTCAATTCATCTTTTAATTGATTATCTGGAACCTAACATATCAAAAATACGAACTCGTATCATATAACTATTATTGATGATCTGTTTGATATATTATAAGTATATCAAATTTTTCCAAGATTTATCTTCAATCAGGATATCATTGGAAAAAAATTAAATAAGGGAACACATCCAAAGTTGCCTTCCATAAAATGTATGGTCATTGTGAATTTATATCAATTCCTTTCAAAATTACTAATTATACTTTTGTATTCTTGTATTTAAGGAATAATTGATTTATAAATTACCTAGTCCATTTTTGGAAGTCAGTAAAGTCGATATTATTTTATATTCCAATTTAAAGGAAGAAAATGAAAAAATCTTGATTATTTTGATAAAAACCCTATAGGAGAGGAATCTCTACTCCAAAATCCCAATGTGTAAATTTAAACTACAAAAATTCACAGACCCAGATCATATAATATCATGTGAGAGTACATCAATGGATTATTCAAAGATAGAAGTTATTGAGTAATGGCCTAGACCAACCATGGTAACTGAGATCTATAGTTTCATTGGTTAGAGGGATACTACCGACTCATTGTATGAGATTACAAATGACTATCTAATATTAAAACCATGTTGACTTAGAAGGGGATTAAGTTCATATAGATAAATGAATATGATAATAATTTTAAATTACATAAGAGAATGATGGCCACAGTGCCCGTTCATACATTACTATAGAGTGGGGAAGGGTTTGTGATATATAGCGACTCATCAAATAGGTGGGTAAGATTCATCCTAATAAATAATACTATGGTCATAGATAATGGCTCTCGAAAATTAAAAATCCTTTAGAATACATGTCCAATACATGATTTAGAGTTGACAACAATATTTTTTTTTCATTGAATATTTAGAGGAATTATCTATATGGTGAATGGGGCGATATATATACTTATCATAAAATCTTTAAGTAAATAATTACAACAATATTTTTGAATATGTGAAAAATAAAATTGTTGGATTTGATCCATGATCACGAGTACTAAAAACATAGACACCCTAGGGAGGTGAACATGGTGGACTTTTCTCTAAGTTTTAATGACCATGATATTTTATCCATGATGATGATTGAAACTGATATAATATTTATATATTTATAAAATATAGATCTTGAAATATGGATGAAAGGGGATAAATATTATCTTTCTCAGATTGATTTTCAACCATCCATTATTGAGAGGATTAAAAAGGAGTAACATGATGATATTGAATTGTAGGAGAATGAGTGGACATTTCCTAATATTTACCCTGGTCATACATGAATTATATGGTTAAAGAATAAAGTATGTGTTTCTTTAATAATTTTAATTAATAAGGATTTTTTTGGACGAAGCTCATAATTCATCATTCTCTAATCACCTCAAAAAGTATAAAGAAATATTGAAATATGAAATAGTATTTTTAGTTGGATAATAATAAAAGAGTCATTTCAAAGTATATATCTCGATGCATCATGTGTCATCATGTTAAGGCTACGTGATATAATTCTATGGGGGTGTTACAATAATTACCCATACCATAATGGAAATGGGAAAACATTACAATTGATATGATCATCATAACCCTCAGAACCCCTAATAAGAATAATGATATGTGAGTTATATTTGACAACCTTACAAAATAAATGAATATTTTTTCAATTAGAAAATACACTTACCTGGACAATATTTCTATATTATACATTAAGGAAATTTTATGATTTCATGGAGTACCACTCTTGATCACAACTCATTGGGATCTAAGGATTAAAATGAAGTTATAGAGATTTCTCCAGCAAGATATATATAGAGTTGTGTTTAATTATTTTCTATCATCCCCAAATTGATGGTTATTATTATATTACCATTAAAAATCTAGAAGATATATTGTGATATTTTTATTGGGATTTTAAAGGTGGATGGGATCAATGCATTTATTTGGTGGAATTTTTATATGATAATTTCATTCATTTGAGTATTCAAATATCTCTTAATGAATTCTTATGTTGTAGAAAGTTTATAAATCCAATGTGTTGGAAATAATTCTGTGAAAGGAATATATAAAGACATGATCTAGGTGAGTAAATGGAAAAGAATGTTAGAGTATTTCAATAGAACATAAGGGCATCTTGGGCTTGAAAAAAATGTTATACAAAAATTGTAATAGAGAGCTAGAGTTCATTGTTTGTGATAAGGAATTTCTATGAATATCTCATGAGGATAAGGTTATGATATTTGGAAAGGATGGAAATATGTGATATAGATATATCGGTACCTTTAAAATTTTTGATCGCATCATGATTGAAGCTTATATTTTTGTGCTTCAACTAAATCTCTCATCATTTTATAATGTATACCATATATCTCTTGTTAGTTATTACATACTAGATACTTCAAATTTATTGAAATTAGTGGCCATAAAAGTGTAAGAAGATGTAGATTACAGAGGAAAACTAATAGAGATTCTATAAAATTGAGAGAATGTTATTTGAAATAAGATCAATCATCTTATCTAAGTTGTGTGCTGAAATAATTAATTTAAGGAAGTAATCTGTGAACCTTAGGATGTGATGAGGCAGATGTATCCTCATTTTATTATATCAGTGTGATGAAACATTGATGGATAAATTAAAATAATGGGGTAGAATGTAAATCCCAAAAATATTAGGTTGTATGTCACTTTAAATAAATTTAATTTCCATGATAGACTGATTTACACACAACACCATGTTTAAACGAACTGCATTATACTATTGATATATTATTATTGTATTTCCATTGGATTAGTTCTTGTTAATAAAATTAACTATATTTTGAAAAATATGTATTAAAATATTATTAAATACATATTTATTGGTTAATGGTTAGCAATGTTTTTTTTAAATTTTACAAAAACAAATTTCATGCTTCAATAATAAATTTTCTTCAAAACAGGGATTATATTGCATTTTTAATAGATATTAAAATTAATTTATTAATATTTTATAATTTAATTTTTTAGAATGCATATAATTTTTGAAACCATCATATCAAAATTATCTTATAGTGAAATTTTTAAAATTTAATGAAAAAGTTTATTTTTGGATGAACAGTGAAAATATCGATTTTTAAAGAACAATGTATTGTCATTTCTAGTATTTTCAAATTCCAAATCCGATTGGAATGATTTTAAAGATTTATAAGATTATTTTTTTCAAAATAATTCAATTTATAAATTTTTGATAAATATTATACAAGATCTTAGTATAAAAATATCTTTAGACATAAAAATCCATTTTTCATAATGTCATTTTTCATCAAGTTTTCCGGGTATATTTTAAAATTAGTTTTACAACATATAGAAACTGAATAAATTAACCTGGATTTAATATTTTGAATCAAAATGAATAATATTATTTAAAAATTTCATAATTTTTTATAATAAATAAATAACAAATTAAGATAATTCCCCTCACTAAAAGAGTAAATGAATTTAAATAAGGTTTAAACTAATGTTAAAAGCATTTAAACTCTTAAAATCAATTTACACGACTCTATTAAATTAGTTTAGTTCACCCATACTCATATAAGTTTCAAATTTATGGTTTTTTGGATGTTTTTTCTTTCATAATGACCAATGTAATATTTTACATAAAAAAACCATCTCACTCTCATGGTTTTAATGTTCTATAACAAACCAACATGAATACCCTATCAAATTGGTATCCAACCAAATACGACACACACATGATGGGACTTCTCGAACCCCATGGGATAGAAAATAGAACCCGGGCATCTAAAAAAATATGGAATAAGTTTTCTGAACCTGAAAGAGAACATGGTATATATATAAACAATATAGACAACAACGGAAATAAGAATATATGTCATACCGGGAAAAAATAGTGAAAAAAATACATAAGAGAAAAACTCTAAGTACATGTCCAACCAAAAAGGGATTCCATGATAGGAAGACCTTCTACTCCATGGGACAGCTTGACAAGTCACCCACCATCTCACAACCAGCTACCCATCCAAGATAACAATTTTCATAACCACCTCACTATGATGCCTTACCATTCCATACATCGAATGACATAACCAGATATATACACTACCGAAGTGATATTTAGGGTGTGAGATATTATTCTTATTTGAGAATCACCTAGGTGTTCCATGAAAATCCTCTGAATGAAATTCTGTGCTTTCTCAAACTTAAAGAAAATAAGGAAAGAGAACAGTTTAAGTGTCTTTATATGAAAATCAGGGGAAACACAATCTAATTTCAAATTTTCACACATTTAAAAATAAATAAGGTAAATTAGTTTCAAATAAATTCATATCAATATATATCTGGAGATATATCCTATCAAAATAAAACAAATCATGCATCATTTTTCATATCTAGTATATGGCGGTAAAAAAATAATATAAAACAAAAAAAGAAGTCAAAATCATCCATAAAGAATATCTAAGATCTTTCATGGGTTCACACAAAGTTAGATAATCTAAGAAACTCAAACCAATCATATAAAATGATGTATGAATCAATCCACTAGGAATATTTATAGAGTTTATATGGAAGAGGAACTCACTAGAATATGATCCCCAAACATTCTAACAAATCCCTTGAACAAGGGGCCTATAGAGCATAGATAAGCATAGTGAGAAGATCCCCCAATAGTGGATGAGACATATTACTATACCTTTGACTGACGTAACCGTTTCTTCACCTGTGATATTTTTTCCAAATGAGATCATTAATACATTTCATCCACCCATTTCTTGAAACCATTTCAAAATGTCTGGAAAATCTTTTCAATTTACCAAAAATAGGGGAAAACCATGTTTTATAAAAAAACCCCCAACTCCACAAATACACAAAAAATCCATTATATCATAAAATTTCATTTAATAAAACAATTTATCTAAATAATATAAATGAATTTCAACAACATATTATGAAGATAAAACTACATACCAAAAAACAGAGTGTTCCACACACCCACAAAAGGATCCCACAAGAAGAGGAATGAAAAAAATGGAAAAAGAGGCCGCTGAATCAATCTGAAAATATTTAAATCGATCCAATTTAATAAAAGGAATAGAGAATAATACGAGACAAAAAAATATCTCTATAACGCACACTAGCCATACCACAACCAATAATGGAATGATCCCCAAAATAAGATTACACTACAGATCTTAAAGAAGTTATGAGGAAACATCACCATGGATAACCAGATCCAATAAAATTATAATAATGTGTTACATTGAACTAATAAATAAAAAATAATAAAGTCTCACTCCCCATGGAGACATAACACAACCATAGTGGTGATAAATTCTTGAATAGATAAATCCAGTTCAAAAATAAACTCCCAAAAGTTCCAAATAATTCTTCTAGGTCAAGATCCAAAGAAGCTATAGATGAAATAAATAACACATCACCACATTCCACACATAAAATCACTATTTGAAACATTTAAAAGTCAGGTAATACCTTTACACATCATGTAAAAACCCATCAACGTTTTAATAAAAACAAATATTTTATTATTACATGTCTTGAAATATGTACAAGTTGCGTACTAAATTAATGTTGTGCATCACGTTCATTGTATTTGACATCTAAAATATAAACATCGTGTACTCCCAATACATAGTGTGTAACTTTCCTATGTACTACCAAAACTATAGATTCCTATGTAGAAACCCCAAACCAACTCAATATTCCTCAAACTCAATGAAAATTCCTTAAATCCATAACATGTTTATACATAGATCCCATTTATTAGAAAAATATCCATCCTCAAATTTTATGGCTTCCCCTTAATGAACTCTCTCCACCCTTATGAGGCCCCAGATCTACTCAATTGAAAGTAGAAAATAAAAAAAAGATATGGGAATTTCCAAAAAGTTGGTAATGAGATTATACAAACTCCCTAGCACTAGAGTTTCCCTCCCCATGAATTCATTTGGATGAATTATGTCTAGTAAATATGTGATACCAATACTCCACCATCAATAACGCAAGATATTGTGTCTCGTGAGAATATCAATCATGCCGCCAAAACAATATGATTAATGGAATAGACTTCCCTTACCTGATTTTCACTTGATAGTCAATGATCTCTACTCAATTCTCAACAACTAAAACATCAGGATCTTACACAATATATTCCTTTATCAGAACATGAGAGGGATTAGGTTAATATTTATTGAGTTATGATATGTGGAAAACACCATGAATGGATATCAAACGAGATGGTAATTCCAATCAATAAGAAACCTAATCAAGAAACACAATGACTTTAAATAGACATACATATCTCGGAGCCACCTTTCCTTGTTTTTGTGAGATGATGGCGACTAAAATGATGATAAACCATCAAGAAAACCCGATATCCTACAACAAACTCCATTGGATTGATTCCATTGATTCTCATAATATTTCTAATGATTCAGTGCTATAACCTAACTATGATGTATATATTGAATCCCCATAGAAGTATCCTGAAAAAAAAATTTACCACCGAAGAATATTTACAGAAATCTACACAACAAAGTGTATACCTTCATGAGAAACCATACAATTCTCAAAAGGATCCATTCTGATTGATGAATGATAACTATATTTATAAGAAAACTCAACTAGTCCCAAATGGATATCCCAATATCTACATGAATATAATATATATGCACAAAACATATCCTCAATAACATAATTAAAATGCTCTATCGGACCTTATTTCGGCGGATGATAAGTTCTACTTAATTTAACATGATTCCTCATCAACTCTTGGAGACTTCTCCATATCCTCAAAGTAGTCCAAGGATCTATAACATACCATACTTTTCATGCATAGATATAACATTTAAATTAAATAATATTCATTAAATAACATAGAAAAACCAATCTAGGATTGTATTGGTCTAGTGTCTTTAGAAATCGGTAAATGTAAAAAATAGATTCATAAAACATCTACATTATCTCCCTCTTATTCTGTAATAATTATATCCCATTTTTAAACATCTTACATAATACTAATCTTTTTATCTTGAAAAAAAACATATGAAAGGCCGATCTCAACTTCTCAGTAAGGCTAAAAAATGAAGATATCAATAATATCATAATCAAGAGACATAAGAATGTAATTAAATTATTTTAATATTATATCATGCATGCCAAAGATCAATATATCAATTCATGGTAAAAATTATAGAAGATCATAAAGAACATATTTAATGAGATCATAACTAAGACATGAAATTGTGGCATACAAAAAAAGCCCTGAAAATCATTTTTATATAAGTCAAGGCTCATTTACAAGACAATATCATTGGACTATGTCACTTAATAAACCATTTTCACTCTCCATTTTACCTATGTATTACTTAACCGAGTTTACCTCTCATTCCTACATGGTGTTACTCAACCATGATCATTTTTCATTCTAGGCCTATTTATCCAGTGAGATATAAAAAAATACCCAATACATTGGAATGGGATATAGGTCCCACCAATTACATAATAAAAACCATGTATATGTGTTCCAAAATAATATAAATCAACATCACATAAAAAACCATACAATGAAATGGAATTCATAAACATCATTCCATCATAATATAACCAATAAAAATAAATGGGTTTTATAAATTTCATCCTACCATAAAAATAAACCAACCATAGAAATATTAGGGAAAATATCCTTGAAAAATATACCTAATAATGGAAAATTTTCATTAAATTATTTTATAACATATGATGATTAATCTTGGGAGATCTCATGAAAATAATTATATAGGAAAATATCATTTCAGGGTAAAAAATGTTAACTTTTATTAAAATACTGAGCAATATTAAAATAAATCATTTTTTAGTTAGATAACGTTGTTTGTTTTTAATGTAATATTCATGAATTTAAGGTGTCATTAAATTAGAAACATAAATCCATTCTATATATGTTTTAAAAACATTTTTCTCGTACATTTTCTAAATAAGTCACATAGTACCTCATTATGAAATGAAAAATGATTAAATTAAAACCATTTCGTAAAGAGTCATAAATGGGTAAAAATGACTTTAAAATTTTTATAAGAGTGGTAAAAATATTTTATAACGTTTTTTATGAAACATGGACATTGAAGATAAATAATCCCTATTAAATACATACGTATAAATAATCCTAGATAAGAATAAGATCGTGAAATTAACCATTACATAATGTATTATTTCCTTTTAATGTATTTTAAACTCTAATATTATTAATTAAATAATGTTATTGTCTTATTATAGAACAATATTCATATTTATTATATAAAATATTATCATATTATCACCTGTTTGTTAATAATGTTTCTATATTACTCTTCTTTTGGCTGTTAACTACTTCATATTCCTATAAATGTTTTGTCCTATATGTCCTAATTCTTGTGGATAGGATATATTTCCATAATTTATAGACATATATTAAGGTAATATATATCATATTAAATCATTATATATATTTATATAATCATTCTCAAATGGTGTGTATAGAAAAAGAATCACATCATGTTGTGAAGACGGTAGGTCGTACGGATGCACGAGTGATGATATCATTCCATTAATGGTAAAAGGATAAAAAATATTATTGTATATATTTGGTTAAAAAATAAATATAATGTTACAATTAGTATATATATCTATTATTTACATCATTATACCGATCCAATTAATGTACTGGTTAAAAATTGATTTCACCACGGTGTGGAGGCAGTAAGTCATACGTATGCACACATGGTGATTCTTCATTGGATGGATAGAAGGTGGAATATAATTATTACAAAATTATAATAACATGCAATATTGTATATGATAATTGAGTTATTACTATATAATGGAAACAAGATAAGAAGAAGCTCTATTAGAAGAAATAATCTCAAAAAGTCAGTAAAGATGATTAAATTTTCTTTTGAGAACATCCTTTAGATCTCCACTTAGGTATACTACAGATGGACTTCTGAGAAGAAAATATCCTCTATAATGTTTCTAGGGAAGTTTATAGGAATCATTTTTTTGGGATGGTCGATCTTAAAGCCTTAATGGGATGTGATGAATTGCAGGATGAGGTTAACTTTTCTAAAAGATATGTGGGGAACTTTTGCAATTCCAAAAAAATTAAATTTATAATAAAGTAAATATAATTATAAATACATCAAAAATTATATGGATTCATAGATATTAAGATATAAGGTTTTAATATCATAAAAAACTATATTTTATAATTTTTTTTATTATTGTTATCCTTATAAGTTTTCTTATCCCTTAGTTAACCTATTTTAATTCCAACTAAGTTAACATATTATTCAAATTTAAAATGGTAAAAATGTTACTTATGTGTTTTCAATTAAATAAATAATTAATTATTTATAAAATTTTCATTCCTAATATTTTTTTCATTTTTAAATATGTTATATGTTTTTTGAATAATTTAATAAATATAATTTTGATGAAACTTAATTGGTTTCAATTATGAAACTATTTCATTACATAGACTTATAAAAATATCAAGATAATATTTTATCATGAAAAAAATAATTTTATAATATACCTAAGAGGTAATTTCCATCTATAAAATGATTTGGTCACATTAATTATAGCAAATTATATTTATTTGAAAATTTATATTAACAATTATATGATATTTTCGTTAAGAAAATAATTTCTACCACTTGGTTGTGTAATAATTTAATGTAATTATTTCTTTACTAAAAATTTTAAATAATATATCATGATAAAGATAAAACAATTGTATTTAATATTAATATTTATTTTATAATATATCATTTTTCACTTTATATAAAAAATGATATAGTATCTAAAATATGAATATGACATCTTTAAATTTTTGTTAAATAAAATATTATAAATATCACAATTTCATCTAAGTGACCCAAATAAAGAAAAATAAATTTATATAATATAAATATGTTTATTATGTTAATATGTTATTTTTATAATCATTGAGTACCAAAAAATTTCTCCATGTGGACACATAAGGGATGTTAATGAAAATGAAAGTGACAATATTTGACTTACATTGATTTAAATATTCATTTAGTCATTTTCTAGTAAATGGTTCAATTAAAAAACTTATTTTAGATCCTTCTATATTAAGGGAAAATTTTTATTTCTGAAAAATAATTTTGGAATGTTTTTGAGTGATTTTATGGTCTTTATAATTATACTTTTCACCTAAATTACTCAATTTACCCTTTACAATTGTAACAAAATTTACCAAGGTTACTATTCATTTTGAAAAATTTTAAAAGAATTTTTATCATAATTTAGACCATCAAAATGAAAAAAATTCTATCATTTTTAATAATTCAAAATATAAAAGTCACATCAATTAATATTATAATAAACTGGTAAAATTCCATAAAAAACATTTTTTTAGAAAAATGTGCTCATTAAACATAAATTTTTTTTATAAGATATTTTTTTTATAAAATACCATTAAAAACAATAATTGTAATATTTTAAATAAAAATGATCTAATTAAAATTTATAAATAATCCAACACATAATTTTACCTTGTAAATACATTAAAAGTCCATAAAAGTTTCAATAAAAATTGGTATTTTCACTATTCCTTTAAAAAAATGGGTTCAGAAGAAATACTTTTAGGATAACATTGAAATTGTAAATCTAAAAATTAAATTATTTTGGTCAATTCCATTTTCTATATCTTCTAAAATTTATCAATATCATGAAAAATACATTTTTTAGAGAACATATTTTTTGAAGTATAAAGTGATTTTACAAAACATTGAGTGATAATTCTTTGAGAACAAAATAATAAAATCAAATTGATTTATAACATTATACTTATTTCATAAATTAGTTATTAAATTTATTTATTCCAATTTTAAGAATAGGTTATAGTAGTCACTATATAATAATAATATCTCGCGATTTGTTTAATCTCCATGTTTTTTACAATGCAAGCTACTGATTAATCATAATTATGTAATGTGAAATAATTATTAAAATTTAAGGTAATTATATGATCTCTTTCCGAAACAATAAATGAAGGAACCCCATGTTTCCTCACAATTGTTTCCACAAACAACTTACGTAGATATTCAACTTTTGTGGTTCCCTTAATCAGAGTAAAATGAGATTTATTTTCCAACCAATCAATCACCATGAAATAACATTTTTCACTTAGGGATTATATGATAGTCAAATAACAATGTTAATGGATACCTTATACTATTTCCAAATAAGAACTAAATGATTTTGAATCAAACCAGAAGGTTGATGATGCACTATCTTTATCTACATGTAGGAGTTACAATAAGGCACATATTTATAAATTTCGTGTATCATACCTAGTCATAAGAATGACCATCTCATTTCATAATACATCCTAATAGTGCATGAATGAACAAGTGACGATGAAATATAATAATTAGTAAAAAATGAACTATAAATTTATGCACGAATGACAAACCAATCACTAAAACTGAGAATACCATCTAAAGATAGAGAACAAACAAATATAGCATCCCCAACATATAGGGTTTCTTGAATTCTTCTGAACTCATCATCCTACTTATGATTTGGTAAAATAGTCTCATGGGGAGATAATGATAACTAGACATTGGGAAGAACAACACCTAAAACATCCTCTTATGTATCGGAATGTAACTAAGGAAAAATCTCTATAAGGTTCCTCTCATACTTCAATTCCAAAACAACTTGTGATGGAACATTGATGAAAATAGAATCTAAAATGAATTTCCCTTTCCCTAAGGTGTAGGTGATATAAATTTCAAACATCTAAAGGTATTCCACCCATTGCCTCTATTTAATATTCAAGTATTTCTATCAAAATATATAGCTTTAACTCTTATGGTATGAAAATATTATGATCCTTTCCCTAACAATATAATGTTTCTTACACTTAAGTGCATTAATAACTGTGTTCAGATCTGGATCATGAGTGGAGTAATTATTCTCATGTGTTCGATGATTAAGATATTTTTAAGCCACTACATCTTCATCCATCTTATGAACACAACCCAAACCAGTGCTAAAATCAAAAAAAAAACAATATACTTCTTATCTATCTTTGATAAGATCAGAATAAGGTCCAATGTAAAATATTTGTTTTTCCACAACAAAAGAATACCAGAACTTTTCATCCCAGATGAACTTCACCCATTTAATTTTAAAATTATGAAAATGTGATTATAACTTTGATAGATCCTTAAAAAACCATTTGTAGTATCCAACAAGACCAAGGAACACAAAATTTAAAAAATATTTTGTTTCACTTCCCATGAGAAAATAGCCTTTACCGTATCAGGTGCAACTGATATGACATGATCATAAATAAAATTACATAATAATTTCAAATATTTAATCCACAATTGTATTTTCATAAACTTTCAATACAAATAGTGATTCCTTTGGATTTCTAAAACCAAACATAGATAGTGCTCAATATTTCACATAGATCTCCAGTAAACCAAAATTTAATTATCGAATAATACCTTTTTTGGAGATACTGAAGGAATATTTGATTCATAAATTATGTAAAAACTATAAGAGAAATACTGAGAAAAAAAATATATTTGTAGTGGATATATCTTCTCCTAAAAGATGTCTTCGTTATATCACACTCTCATATTCTAAGATGAGGATAACCCAAATGAAAATCAGTGTTTGAAAAACAGTTCTCCCTGTAAACTGATCAAAAAAATTACCCACATGATGAAAATGATACGTTTCTTAACAACCACCATGTCCAACTTCTGATAGTACACAGAAAACTAGATTGTACCATCAACCTTCTTGGAAATGAGAACCAAGGATTCCACTAAAAAAATATAAGGGTAAACATAACCCTTTTTCACTATGTCATCCAAGTGAATATTGATCTATATAAACACTTATGGTTCCATAAGACAAGAATATATTGATATTTTCTATGTTCCCATCACCAGGTCAACTGTAAAATCTTCATCTCTCTGTAGGAAGCCCCCAAAATTAATATGAAAAAATATTAGGAAAATCTTGAAAAATTGTGGGATGACTAAAAATAGAAGAAAATTCATTTGGATCAACTATAGCAATAAGAAACCAGATCTTGAGTTCTAGGGAGGATGGACTTACATAACAATACCTTTGATCACATTCTCCTTGAAACACCCATGAATCCCATAAACTGTATGAAATGAGACACAATGATGATAAAAATCAACCATATCTCAATGGGGAATAATAAAATCGATCATAATGATGTCTTTGAACATATCCATATTAATAACAAGAAAATATCAATCTATCATTGAATCAACTATCAACAACACATGAGTTGGATAGTAGAACCCATAATATTTCTTCTTCCCAATAGGTGTCTCTATCTCCATAACAATGGACATGGGGGTATTTGAAGGATAAAAATATACAAAAATTGAATAAATATAAATTATTTGGAAGCACCAGTATAAAATTAAGAAACTGCTACTGAATATACAATAATGATCATTCCTCTCACTATTTCTGGACATGTTTCTACCTCTAGTAGAAACTAATATACTGCATGAAGGTGTTTCACTCATGAGGCCTATGGTTGTAGTCCTATATTCATTAAAGAATGTAAATTTTCTGTAGTAGTATTGGGGGATAAAGTCCCATGACTATATCGAGAAGTGGACATATCTAGAAAGAAACCTAATGGATTTTCCAATATTCCAGAACTATCACTCATCTTAGTTGGTGAGCGAAAACTATGATTTATGTGTTTGAATTTACCAATTGATATAAATTAAGATGCACAACACTACCTGAAACTAGAGGTGATGAATAAGAATACTACCGAGAACCACCTCCACCACTCCTATAATGATCATGCCACTTATTCTATTTATATGGTTCACCACCAAAGATGCCTCTAGATGGAAGAGAAGGTGCGTAATATAAAAATTTTCTTTCAATAGTAAGATATTACATCATTGTCTTATTCATCATATCCAAATAGTTATAAAGAATCATTATAAATATTAGTGATCTCATATCTAGTCTCAAACCCTACATGTACTTTCGATCCTTCAGCTGGTGATTCTTTATAACCTATGGTGGAAAGTGAATCATCTCATCAAATCAATTGGTGTACACTGACATTGAGTGCTCTCCATATTAAAAAATGAGGAACTCCAATTATTTCACCATTATCCTTGACTATGGATAAAACATCCATAATTTCATAGTATTTATACCCATTTGGCCCATGATAATGTATCTATCTACTTGTACCATGGAATCCCACCAATTCATTTTAGGACTCGCTTGTTGTAATCATACACAATTCACCATGATGTAATTATATGTTTCTATAAATTAGAATATTTTATTTGTATTTTCTTGTTGGTCCACTTCCTCTTGATGTATATTTGTCACTTTAAAATAGAGAAGCTTCTCACGCATTGACTCCATTGATCGACCTGTTTCTCCTAATTCTCTGGGATATACCTCAACATCTATTTTATGAACTTTTTGATCATTTTGGTTAATAATATGAGCTTAATTCATGATATCATTGATTATTTTATAATTCATTGAAGGATTCCCTTGATGATCATCAATTTTACCCTCTCAAGGAACACATAGAACACATCTTTGAGTCAAACTACTGCACACCAAAATTAGAAATAAATAAGTATAAAAATACAATGTCAAACTAAAAACTGCATAAAAAATGATATTAAAATTAAGAAATAAAACCATAGAAATAAATACCAACATCCACTAGAAATGTGAGACTCATTATTGTATGATTTGACCAGGCACTCCCCATAATCTACCTTTCTAAACACAAAAATCATATCTCTAATCTAATTGATGTCCCATGATAACGATTATTGAGGAAAACCCTCCTCTAATACCAAAATGTAACAAAATTACCCAAATACCATCTCAAACTTGTATCCTACCCCATACACCATAGAACATAAGGGAATTATTTATCCCCATATATAATAGACTATCACAAGATCATCGAACAACAAACCGAGAGAATGATTTTCCGAACCTAAAGAAACAACCTAGAAAAAATATAAACATTAATGAAATCAAAAAAAAGATAATTATATTTCCTAAAATAAAATTAAAATTATTATTCCAAAAAACTCAAGAGAAGAAAAACTCTACATGTACAAGTCAAAACATAAAGGAATACAAAAAAGGAAAAACCAACAAATCCATTTTATATCTTCGATAGACTCCCACTATCTCACCCGTAGATACCCATCCCAGCTAACAAAAAACCTCACCACCTCACTATGGTGACCTTCCTTTTGCTACATAAAAATATATAAATAGTAATATGCACTATTAAATATGTATTATTTGTGTGAGATAACAAGCTCAGTAGAGTATCACCCTGGTCTTCTATATATAGTCTATGAATAAAAATCCATGCTATTTCAAAATTAAATAAAACAAGGTATGAAAACATTTTAACATTTTTAATATCAAAATCATTGAAAAATTAGTTTAGTATAAACTTTATAACATTTCCATATAAATGAGGTAAATTAATTTCAAATCAATTCATAACTATATATGTCAACATATATAAAAAGTAAAAACTAAACAAATCATGCATCATTACTCATTTCAGGTCTATGATAGTACATAAATATAATATCAACCAAAAGAATTATCTGGAATCTACTAAGAATGAGAGTTAGCATCACACTAGGGATCAAACTAGGTTAGTATAGATAGAAAACTAATACTTAACATAAATAATCATGTACACATCAATCCACTCTACATATTCATCATGTCTTGAGGGAAGAGGAACACCCCCCCAAATGAACCCCTCCCCAACTGGTCTAACAAGTCCCTATAACAACGAGCCTATAGAGAATAAATAATCCCCATGAGATACTACCATAATAGTGGATAATAATTATTAATATACCTTCCACTAAGGCTCCTGTGTCTTCCCATGTGATCTATTTTAAAAATTGGTTCCTCAGGTCATTTCACCCAATCATTCTTTGAAACCCATTTCATAAATAGATTTCACAATGCTTTAAAACCCATTTCCATTTACCTAAAACCAAGGGAAAACCATATTTTATGAAAACCTACATCCATGCACACAAAAAATCAATCACATAATTCTATTTCATTTAATAAATCAATTAATAATAAAAGGTGAAATGTAGTACACCAATATAGGCTAGAGAAGCAACTACATACCTCAAAAAATAAGGTAACACAAGCTCATGAATGGATACACATACATGAGTAATAAAAAAATAATAATAGAATCCCAATAATGAATCAAAAATTATTATAATAAATCATATTTAACATAAGTATTGGTAGAGAAGAGGATAAAAATCATACCACAAGAACATATACTTGTCGCACCACAATGAACAAAGGAATAACCTCCGAAACAAAATCACACGACAGATCTAGAAGTGTACTAGTTGAAATGTAACCACATATCAAAGGGAAATTTGACACAATGAAACAATGTTACCATGAAAAAACCAGTGATGATGAAGAAAGAATCACTCACACAGAGAGACGCAACCTAACTACTACTGTGACGAATCACTGAACATATCAATCCAGATCGAATAGAGAGTCCAAAACTTTCTAGTGAATCCTTATAGGTGAAGGTAACAAGGTGATACAGATGAACTAAATGAAATATCTCCCACATGAAACCCTAAATAATATTATTTCATTACATTTACATGGCTTATAATGCCTTCACTAGTCATGTAACAGTCAAGATTCTGATACGCTGAAAACCCCATTGTCTTTTTAATAAATAACAATCAGTTATTATTACCTAGAGTGTAGTCTATACATGATGTGAACTCACTTCATGATATGTATTGGTTTTAAAGTATCTTACCTAATATAAATACATTGTTTTTACTCCAAATACACCACATATACTTTTCTTGTAGATTACAAAAACTGTAGATTCATGCAAGGTAACCCAAAACCAGCTCAAACATTCTATGAACACGGGGAGAATGGCACTAAGAAATTACACATTTACACTCAAATTCCATTACTTAAAACAAAAACCCATCCCTTAACATTAATAAGTTTTCCATGTCAAATGATTTACATCCTATAGAGTCCCATGACACACCCAATGTGAAGAGGAAAATAAGAAAAAATAAGTGAATTATCTGAAGAGGAGTAACATGATATTACACATTCTCTTATATATTCAAATAATGTAAAAATTAGTTTATATTAATATTAAATGATATAATCATGATAACGAAATTATTTTAATACTATAAAATTATATCTAATTTTTAATTATTATATATTTAACCTAAATGCTTTTACTTTTTTGACAGTCTTGTTGTACATGTAGTAAAAAAATTAAAGTAAATAATTTAAAAAAAATTAGAAGTACTATATTTTTTATAAATTATAGATCCAAATGAATTTTGTAATTAATAATAATCTAATATTTTTAGTTTTATAAATTATATTATTATCACATTTCGGTAATGATGTTATTAATTTCAAAATTTTTTAATGGTTATTAAAATAACATTAATAATATTTTATGTTAAATAATATTTAATTAAATTATTTGAATTAATAAAAATCATATAATAGGAAATGTATAATTATAAATGGTCTAAAAACCATCCCTTATCTATTTTTGAAAAAATAGTTACCTTATAAGTAGAATTTTAACCCTTTATGGTTGAAAATGTTATTGATGTGGTTAATGTTAAAATTGGTTAATAAAGGGGATAACCAAAATGATAAGTAGAAAATACCACATAAAACAATCCAAAATTCATTGTTTTAATGGATTTAATATATATCTTATCATAAAATCAAAATGATAGGCACATTATTCCACATTTACACTCTAATTAATTTATTATGTTTAAATGGTTTTATTAACTCAATGTGTATCCTTTCATCCACCAATAAAAGTACACACTTATCATACATTTCATAAAAAAATGAGCCACCGAGCACGAAAAAAACATGTTGAATTATGTTATAAAATTATCCATAAATTATTTATAGTTTTTTTGGTCTTCTTAATATATCATTTCATGGTTCATTAAGAAGAGATATAAAAAAGGTATACCAAAGAGGTTGTAAGATTTTATATAACTCTTTCTAAATTATTTCATCTTCTAATTAATATAAATATTATTAAACATGATAAATTAATGAATAAACTATATTTAGTATAATTACATTTCTGTATGATCATGGTTTAACAATTTTCAACATTTTTCTATCGTACAGAAGTTTAAAATATCGCTTGTGCATAAGTAGCTCTCACAGTCCCCACACAAATGTTTAATTTGATTTATATAACTATTTTACATCAATGGTTTTAAATATAGATGTAATTAATATATATATTATTTATTACCTAATTATTATTATTGTAATATAATAAATCATTTACCTTTTTAACCATTAACTAATTAAAAATATGGTAATGTAACTTGAGTGTGCATGTTAACTAAAACCTCCACAAAGTTATGTGATTCATTTTTCATATTCTATTTGATGGGTGAGTATAAATATTTATATAATGAATATATATTATAATAATATATTGATAAATATTTTTCATATGATGAAACAAATATAAATATGCATGGACTTAAACTACTAAATAGAAACATATGAGAAAATCTCCACACTTAACACTAAGAAATGACGATTTCAATAATTGTTTTAATAAAAAAGTGTTGAAACATGATATGTGGGTAATTTATAATATTATAAGTATTTATTTGGTTCAATAATATAATTATAATCTATTTAATTTATTTATTGTTAAATGCCTTTACAAGGAAATATTATCTTTAGAAAATTTATTTTTTATAATCTCTAAATTTTCACTCTTTTTATGCGTGAATTTACCTTGAGGGAAATTATATGATTATTATATAATAAATCCATTTAATTTTATTATAATATTTCTAATCCTGTAATTTTAACAAAATACTACAATTTTCTTCTCATGTTGACTTAAAAATAAAAAGAAAATATTTTTTTTGGAAAATCATACTTCATTTCCACTTTTTTTGGAAATATTTTTCTTCTATGACTATGTTTTATTTCAAATTTTTTAAGGTAATTATTTTATTATAATTATAATTTTTTTATAAGTATCATTCATACCACGTTTTTTATTACATAAATTGGTTTAATATGAATCTTATTTTCTTATTATAAACTAGGTAGTTTTTACTAATAGTCTTTATATAATATATTATTTAATGTACACCTCATGCGTGGATTTCCCTTATCATGACTACTCTTTTCTTTGAAGATTCCATTATATGTTTCAACAGTTATTTTAATAAAAAAATATTTTCCCAATATTATAAAATATTTAAATTGTAAATATTTTATTTTAATCTGGAAATTGTCTTTTTGACAAGAAACGTTCCAGTGATATTTTAAAGGTATGTTCATCTATGATAGTACCCATAGATGTTACTGAATATATCACCAAATTGCACCATATTTATTATTATTTTGGATGGTTTTTTATGAAAAAAATTTAAGTTCCCTATTCTTGATTTAGTTCAGATAATTTTTTACTTATAATTTATTTTGATACTGAATTGTTTTGATCATTCATAATATATATAATTCGTAATACATGGAATTAAAATGTGAGTATTACTTATTGATATCCCCTCAACGCATCAGTAAGTATATTGTGATAAAATAGTAGGAATTCCATGTTGGATGGGTCTTTGGCTCATATCTACCCATTTGTTAAGAATTTTACCTTTTTTGGGATTCCATGACGATAATATTTGTGATATATTTGTTGATACAACTTGATCATGAGTGACCACAAGGATGAAGTTTCGTTATTATGAATTAAGTATTCATTATAAATGTCTTCTCTATATTGATATTATCCATGGGTACTCATTTAACTCATATTGTTGATTGAGTGACATATGTTTTTGATTATTCACTCTCCCATGATCCTTATGCCTTTTTTACTCAAGATAACTTCTTTTGTAAATAAACCATACATGGAATATGACATCAATCATTATTTTATTTCATTCCACATCGTATGCCAAAAGATATTTTCAATGATATCAAGTATTCAAGAATGTTTTTTATGAAGTGATTTGATATTTCCAATTTAATATGAGAATCTTTTATAAATCATGTTTCCCAGGACTACAGAACAGTTCCACCTTACATGGTGCGACCAATTATATATTATACATATTTAATAATATAAAATCTGAATTTGGGTTACTAGATTTAGGTTTCTACTATGAGAGGCTTGGCAGGTATGGTGAGTAGGATGAGTTATATATAAGTAGACGGGTATCATGGGGAGGGGTTTCCTCTAGGTTATAGATTGTGGGATATCCCTCTAAGGATGTTATATTGGACCCATGTATGGTTCATGGGTATTTTTGTGACATGGAATCGGGATGACAAGAGGCATAGAGTTTGATGGATTTGTATTATCCATTGGTAGTTCAACATGGAGTGTTTATGGACTTGATGTGGATGTTCACTAAGTTATGAGGACTCTGTTGAGACAAACATTCATGATTCACTATCACTAGTGGGTGGTGATTGAGGGATCATATTTACAATAAAATACCATGATGGTTTTTCAAGACTGATTGGACACTTGTATGGGTGAGATTATATGTGGATGTAATGAACGTCTTTGTCTCGTGTAACCAGAACTATGGGAATAGCATGAGATCATTGTGAAGGGATACTCCCCAATGTTCTTGATTTGATATCTACATAATTTATGAGGATATATCCACAGGCTTTATGTGACCTCCATAGATTCAGTGGGGCTGATTCATTATAGTTATGACCCCCAGAGTTTTTGTGTATAATAGAGGGTTCTTGTGACCTAGATATTGTTAGTGGGGATGATTTAGTGTTCAATTGTACTCCCTCGAGTTAGCAGGGATGGGTCAGTGTTCTAATGAACTCTCATAATTCGTAGGGATGTTTGGGTGTGTATGTAAACTCCTTGAAGTCCATAATGATGGATTAGTCTTCATGTTAGAAATTTTTTTAAAGGATTGGGTCATAGTAGTAGACCACCTATATTGGGTTGTGTAGTTGGTTCATATGAGATTACATTAGTGAATCCTACCACAGTTGATCATGAAATGGTTTGAGATGTGGGTGTATGATCGTACACATTTTGTCCTTGTAACATGATGAAGTTTGAATGCTTACCAACCATGAGAATTTGGGTATGAAATGGGAAACAATATGATGGCATGAGACAAGGTGATGAGGTGGATACAGATGTGGAAACAACGTATGAATGATCTGGTGTCATTATGTCATGGTTTTCACATTGGTACCTATTTCACAAGGATTCATAGTGGCCGGGTTAGTACATGATATCCATGTAGATTTTGTGAAATATTTATTTTATTCTCCATGCATACAAAAAATATTATTATGTATACTATGGAAATTTTACAAGGCCATACTGAGATTTATGTCTCACATCCTGCATGGGAACTTCAGTACACGTGAATTCCATTGGTATACACGTGAAATTGATTAGGCTGAGCATGGGTCATGGAGTGGATTGGGCTATTGTAGCATGGGTATATATAAGGGGAGGGTTATTGGGGGATGAAAGTGGATGTATGGAATGTGTAAATAATTTTGGTTGTATTTTTATTATAGTATTAGAATATAGGAGAATAAATTGTAGGTTTTGTATGAAAACATGATATATCAATATAAAATTATATTTTATTATTATTATGTGTAATATTATGTTTATAGAGGTGTCGAATTAATGGTTATTTACATTTTATTTTTCACTCTGATTCGAGGGAATTTTACTCCAATTACAAATATTAGGACATCATCACTAGTCAACAACCTCTAATTTATAAGATGACATTCTTGAGGTTGTGTTGTGACCTCATCCTAAGAACTATCGACTATGTTGGGGCATGGAGTAATTAAATAGAATCAATTATTTTGTTTTTCCTTAATTTTTAGGGATATTGTTGAGATGATTTTTGTAAATGTTTCATAACTTATAGGGAAACTCAAACTGGAGATTCGCGGACACCGTTCCCAAGCGAGGTCTTGTTTACAAGTTGTATATGATTCCTATTCATGTTTTTTGATGTTATGATTGAGATTTTTTTTAATATTATGGATTTATTGTAGATGTAATTTATGGTTTTGAAATTTATCCCATTGAAAAAAGGATATATACATGAATAAAAATTAGGCATGCATGAATCAGGTGATATAAACCAATTGTGTGTGATTGGATTTTTTGACGATAGGGTTTGGTAATTTAAATGGTCATGAGAAACCTATGAGTAATTTTTTCATTTAATTTTTTGGTGGAATTATAATGAAATGAAACACTGGTTTTTTCTTTAGATCGAATGTCATGTCGGTCCTAGTGCAAGATATTCTGCATTTGTAGCCATATTATCACTTAATCAATGGATTCTTAAGGGCCTTTAGTGGATCAATGTAGACCTATTTTCCCAGGTGATGTCTTGAGGAGGGCATGTTATAATAAATAGGTGATTCAAAGATGACAAAGAGTTTTACTGAGAATGAAATACCCTTGTGGGATGCAGTTTTGGTTATTTAAAGTTCCAAAAACATACTCTATATAATTTTTCTGTATAGAGTTTTGGTGGCATTATACAGAACCAAACTATGTATTGGAGAAAATAAATATTAGGTATATTGGGATTATATGGGACATTCTTCATGAATTTCACATTTCATGGAAAATTTCTAGAGGGTAGGATCAGTTGGATTTCTAGACCTGTGCTTCTGAGGATAAAATATCAGCAGTACAATGGTAGATTGGGGTAAAAGCTAATGGATTTGGAATAATGTCAGTGAGGTGAGAGATCGTATGTCTAGACCTATCCTCAGTGATATTCCATAGGCTACGATATAGGACATGAATGCATGTTGGGAATGTGTAGTGTTTAAATGCATAATCTATGGTATAACGGCATGTGACTCATGAGACTCATCTTGGCAGTGTGATTGGGTTTTATGGGTGTGTAGAGTAATTGTGATCATGTGGGACTGAGTAGAAATTTGAGGGAGAAACTATAAGAGTTTTCTCGATGGAACCATATTCTGAAATAGGAGAGTGAGCGTTGTCACTACTTTTTTAGGAAACATGTCGGTGTGTAAGGGTAGGTTCACAATGGATAAATTTGTTTTCCACAGTTGTTACGAATTGATGTTATGGTTTTTTGTGGGTAGATTAAAAATAGTTATAGATTTGGATGATCCTGAGATGTTTGATTATGATAGTACAGTGGAGCGATACTAGTGGGTGTAGTGGGCCTAGGTGTTTTGGGATATCCTTATATATGTGTAGGTGACATTAGAAATTGATTATGGTACTATGGTATGTTCAAAATTAGTGGATCCATTTGGATGAATTTTTATGGAGGAATATTATTTACACCAATTTTGGTGTAGGTCTTCATTAGTGGTGTAAAGTAAACTGTATGGTGGGAGTATATTCATGGATATTATATGATATCTTTTCTGGTGTACTGGTTATTGGTGACTATTGGGGTTTTTAATTTTTTTCCCATACATGACAAGTTTTTCCACATCCATTTGTAACATTTTGTAATGGATGAAGAGTTTATCATCTAGATTAGAAATTTGGTTTAATATGATATGATTATGATAGTCCTGTGGTGGGAAATATTGTATAATTTACAAGTGAGAGACACTTATGTTAGATGGTTTATTGTTATGATGAGACTGATTGATGGGTGGTTGCGGTGACACCAGAATTTGGCTGTGTTCTAAGATATTATAATATAGGTATCTGAATCGAACACTATATTGGATGTCCAAACATTGTTTTATCATATTTGGTGAATTTTCATAATTATATGGTTTCAGTTTGAATTGAAGGTGATTTATGGAGTGAAACATGATTCCTGAGAGGGTTCAATGAGTGAACATTGATTTATGATGTGATTCTAGGGGCGAATCATATGATGAATCATAGTGATGGTGAAACATCAGGTGAAAATTTTAATAATCAATGGAAGTTGGTTTCATGGATTATGGTATGTGTGGTACCCTCTAGTCAGGGTTGTTATTTAAAAAGTCTTGTTGGATGTAGGTATATCTTTTGAGGATGTGTTGGTGGGTGTGTCCAATCATCTATGGGTGATGTTTTCAAAAGGAGGTCTAACAATAATTTGGTGTGTAACGGGACACTATGAGATAGGAATTATCTCAATATCATTGTGTGGGATATTTTTTTTGTGGTTCAAGGACCATAGAGATATCTTTTTTGAAAGAAGCCATCTTATCCAGGCAGAGAGGTTAGAGCGGCATTATTGAAGTGTAGTTCCTATTCGAGAGAAGGATGTTGTGGTATATCTATGAATTGAAAAAAGTTGTCGGTTGGGAGACTTGTTTTGAGAAATTATTTTGGATTCTCATGGATGAGAATCCTTATGGTGGGGAGTCGAATGTGACTCATGAATAAAAATGTTTTTATTTTTAGGATAAAATTCATATTTCACTCTGTTTTGTGGTTTATTTTGTTCTCTAGGTCTCACAATTGGATTTGGACTGTTTAGATAATGTAAAATGATGTTTTCTATGGGTTTCACATATTTGGTAGTGTTTTGGTTTTTCAGGAGAGTTTCATAGGAAGGATGAGTGGTCAGGAAAATGCAATGCATCAATTGTAGACCATTCACAATGTCATAATTAGGCCATTACATTAATTATTAGGTATATAGGGAGGGAACCCTTAGCTATAGTAGTTCACATAGTGAAATTATGGTCCACACATTGAATGGATTATTCCAGGTTATTTTTATAAATAATGTTGGTGGTCAAACCCTCATCATTCTTGCTCGAATGCATGTGTGAGGTGGGTATTTTGGCATGCTCCTACTTCTCTCTTCTTCACCATTATCTATGGTTATACATAGTAGAATTATTTAGTGATTCATGGTATGGTGTTCCCTCCATTTTTTGTTCTGCTGATTTCATATGGAATATAGGGATTTTTTGGGGTTTTTTAATTCCACTAGAGGGTTGTTGAATTAGATGATTTGGACTAGGATTTGGTAATTGGTAGTTGTAGTATGACCTGATATGATGTTTATTTGTCATTGGAAGTGGTTTCAGTTTGTGTAATCCACTAACCATAATTATTTAGTTATTTTGGTAAAATTTAGAAAAAATTATGGTTTTACAGGTGTCTAGGGATATGTCTTTTGACTGGGATCATGAAATTAGTTTGCAATAGACATTACATTATTTTTAGGTCGACGATTCAGTGAAACATAGCTTCCAGATGTGTTTTCCATTAATTATACTAAATTGTTCTAAATTAAATAATTAATTATATATTACTATATTAATTTTTTAATTGTATATGGAATGTTGTTGGAGCATTGAGGATGATGTTGGTATAGATGAGGCATGTACATGATTGGTTAAGGCTTGATGAATCCTGGCATGGGTGGTAAATCATTGAAAAAGGTATGTGGACCCATTAATACAACCACATATTCCTTTTTTATGTATGATTTCCTATTTCAATAATGTTTTTTGGTTCAGGTATAAATGATAGGTACTGATAGTAGACATGGAGAGGAGATTAGATGATGTTGGGTATCTTATTATTAGGATTACTACTCTTTAACATTTGAGAGATTATGATCTCTAGTACACTATGTCTTTAACGGGTGTTTGTATTGTTTGACATAATGAGAGACCTCAATGAGGACTATGTATATGATATGATATGAACATAGATAGATTTAGTTCTCTTAGGTATATATGGATGGGTACAAGAGGATTAGGGATAGTGGTGATAGGTGATATGACAACTTGTCTCATGCATGTTGAGAGACACCCTTCCGAGGGTATTTTTGAGGTCGGGGTGAGTGGGATGAGTTGTAATGTCCTATATGAAAAGAAGAGTTTTAAATTTATGGGTTTACTTGAGGTGATTATCTTATGGATATTATTTAAGATGTGTGATATGATACCTTGGTTCATGTCTTGTTTTTTGCAAATGACTAGGAATCATAATGCAATGGTTATTATAGTGTGATGTATTTCTTTGGTCCTTCAGTAGTGGGATGAGGAGCATTAAGGGACAAGAAAGGGATATGGAACAAACCATGAGGCCCATGTTAGGATGATCCTTTGTTTAGTGTTATCACTAATGGGTGATGAGTGTAGGATTTGGTTGATGAGAATATTTAGGGATGGGGTTGGAAAACCCATTGGATATACCATTGGGTGAGATTAGATTTGAAAGTAATGAGGGTATAGGTCTTGAGATATTAACACCCTAAGAATATTTGTAGGATTATGTGATGTGTTGTGTCTCTATGTGTTTTACTTGACCTCCCTATAGTCTATTAGGATGTGTTAGTGTGCTTGAAATGTCATCCTAGAGTCATAACAGATGGGTAAACATTCCTAGGAATTCCCCAAAGTCACTGTGGGTGGTCCAATGTTCTTGTGACATCCCAAATGTTATAAATGATGAGTTAGTGTACTTGTGACATTATATGAGTCTATGGGGATGAGATGGTGTGTGTTTGACCTCCCTAGCATCTATGAAGATAGGTCAATATTCTTGTGACCTCTCTATTGTGAACATGAATGGGTTAGTGTTCATGTTTGACATTTATTAATAATAATGGCTCAAATTAGTGTACATCCAATTTGAGGGGATATGTCAATTGACAATATGAGATCAAACTTCTGCACCTGACTTTGAGAGATCATACAATGGGTTAAGATGTGGTCATATGAATATACAATGTTAATTTGGGTTATGGATTGAATTTTGGATGAAAAATTATCCTGATATGTTGTGTATGGTATGGGAATTAATATGATGTAATTATATGATGTTATAGGGTGGATTACATCATGTTACTATATCAAGTATGACCAAGTACTATAGTGTCCTTGTTATCACCTGATGATATGATCAATAGGGAGTTATAATGGCTTGGATAGGAATTGAAATCCATTTCCCTTTTGTGAAAATCACATTTCATTCATCACGAATACATGTATATGATGGAATATAATAGGAGAAATTTTTGATATTATATTTAGATATGTTTCTCACACCCTATATTGGGTCCTCAATGCATGTTTTAACCTTGTTTTCTCATTATGGTTGATCACAAAATGTCAGGTGAATCAGACTGGAGAAACTTGAGCATATATTAAGAATTTGTTGTTGAAGCATGTGGATGGCAGTGGGAACAATTTATACATTTTTTATCTAGGTTCATCTTATACATGGGATCAAGAAAGTGGTAGATGAATTGTATGGTTTGTATAAAAAATCCATATTGACCTAACACTATTGTTTAATGTTATTATATGTACTCTATTGTTTATGCATGAGTATGATGCTTAGATATCTCTTCCAATTTTTGTATTCTTATTTGATAGAATAGTCACCCATTTCATTGATTAGTCCCTTTCAACTATTTGGATTCATATGGAATATGAGGAGGTGTACTTGTGTCCACGGATAGACTGTATCCTAAGAACTATCAGGTTCCTAGTGTAGGGTGTCACATCAAGGATATAGTTTCATGCTTCTTGTTAAACCATTCAATACAATTTTATTCATCTGAGAAAATATTCTTATGGATTTTCAATCCATGAAAAATCCATCAAAGTATTCGTTATAAAAATCAGTGGGATATTGATTTTTTCTAGAATTTAAAACAAATTAGTAGATCAACATTCTATGAACATACCTCATTTTCCACATTATTATCACGAGATGTTCTTCCTTTAGAAAAATATGAAATAATGATACTTAGAACATAGAATAAAACAGATCTACCCATGGATTGTGATATATAATTAGATCATAACAAATCTTTAATATAATGTTTTGTGTATCCATTAATATCCTCCTTATATATTATATTCATTATGATAGATATTAATGTTGAAACTAGTTTTGACCCTCTATTCAAAATCCATTTAACATATATTTAGAATATTTCACCTTTGATATGAATGTGTTTCCATACATTAGATATACTTGTAATATAAAGAAGTAGAATTATCTATTCAATCACTATCATCTCAAATTATGAACATATAAATTATGAAACCCAATTCATGGAATTCTATTCTTTTCACATAAATATGATTTTGTCTACATAACTATAACTATGAAATAATCTCCATATGAAACATTCACATAGACATTGTGAGAAAACCACCCTGTTTTGAAATCCATCATTTTTTCATATATTTACAGTCTATCATTAAAATCATTGGGTAATTTCTATAGGCCATAAAAATCATTTTTTAACCCTTGATAATTCAACTCATCATCTATGATATGTTAACTTAGTGGTTGTTCTATATTGACATATTCTCTCAACACTCGATTCAAAAATTACATCTTCACATAAATTTGAGATTTTATAAACATCCTTTCAACATACACATCCATAATGTGTCTTATTTTTTCTATCCATTCCCATAGGGAAAATTTTCCCTCATTATCAACTCTATCAATATGATAATATCATTTATATACTATCCTTTATTTATTCTAAAAACACTTCTATGTTCGTCTAACCTATTTTCAATGTTCCAGTTTTTTAGCAATCACATTGTGATATCTAGGTATTTTGAAAAGCTCCCATTCTTTTTTATTATCAATTTGTTATATCTCTTCACCTGAATAATAAAAAATCACATATTAAAATATTTTTGGTTGCACCTTTGATAATTATGTTATAGATTCCACTATTCTCACAATATGAGTGTGTATTAGAGTATATTTATCTCCAATAATGTTTCATGGAATAACTTCAAATATTCTAAATATTATATGTGCAAGAAAATAACTTCATTAAATACTATTATCTTCTTAAAATTTAACTTTATTGTCATCACTATTTGTAAATATTTTTAATTATATATATTCCACAATACAGAATTATTCTTAATTAAAAATATTTTCAAGAATATAGCCTCTAGAATTTTATTTTTCTTCATTTTCAAAAACTTTTTCTTCATAAAATTAAAATATTAATTGCCTCTAAATATTCAAGATTTATTCTTTGTATATATAGTCATTTTTTATCTTCAAGGGATGTGTATTAATTTATTTTACCAGAACAATAAAACTTATCTGTTATTCTATAATCAATCTTCACACTTTTTAAATAATCTATTGATGCATTCCAATATTTATCTCTTAAAATGCATTTACATTTCACATTCCATCCTACATTAATTATTAAAATATATAGTAAAATATTTTTCACATCACATTTTGGATTGATTTATATGACCACACTCATTAGTATTGTTCAAATCCTATCGATATAATAATCACATATTCTATGAATTGTATGGGTTTCACACCATTATCCCCCTCAATCTTGAATAATAAGTATTTTGATAATTTATTTTATTGAAAATAATTTCAACAAAAACTTTTATCATTAATAAATTCTATATAAAATATTAATGAATATGACCTAGCCTCCGATGCCACAAGTTATTCTCCTCTTCCATAGTAAAAAATAAATATTCTCATTACTATCCACCTTATTCAAGCTTTTATTCGTTCTTTATCCCTGTATATATTAGTTTCAAAACTATAAATTAATATACTATCCTATATGATTGAATGGAACTTGTAATATCATGTCGCATAAATTAGTAAAACCCAAAAACACTTTCATATACCATAAAAATATATAAATTATTTATTTGTAATTTTACTTTGGATAAATTTTTTATCCCTTCCATTGATCTTGCAACTCTAATATTTTCTAACTTAATCATTCTATCAACTATTAATTTAAAATTCATGAGAATATCTTTATGACCCATTATTTAGGATAATCATTAACATTCAAGAATCATCTTACTCTTATTATTTATATATTTGAAATATATATCAATAAGAAAAACACTATATTTTTTCATTATGTACATCTCATTATAGGAACCTCATTTCTGATTTATTACATATATTGGTCCCAAAATTTTCTGTGATATATGAATATAAGAGAGATGATCAAATATATTCTAAAATGTTACACATAAATTTTATCCCTCTCTATGTGTACGTTGATAAGATGATAAATCTTCTATTAAAATTAGAATATATCAGATTAAATCATTTTTATATATATAAGAACATAAATTATTGGGTTGTTAAATAAATTACTAAAAAAATAACAAAATAAATCAAGTAAATAATGAAATATAAAAAAATTATTGAATTATTGAGTAACACCTAAAATACGCATAAATGTTATTATTTAACAAAACATTTTGAATCTATATAAAATATTTTCTTTTATCCAAATAAGTATGAGGTTCTACAAACCTTATCTTATCCACCATTATTAAATGCATGGAATGTCCTCAAACATAAACCTAGCAGATGATGTCAATATTTTTATCTCAATAATATCATTTTCACATTGGTCAAACAATGTAAATCATAAGAACCTGAGGTAATAATAATTATAACCCCACTGGAAGGGAAATATCCTCATATGAACAAAAACCCATGACCGAACTGATTAGAAAATACAAATTCCACATCCCATAATAAATTTGTTCTTAAAGGACCAGATAATGAGTGATTACAAAAAATGAAATCTAAGAGACTTACTAAAATGAACCTAATTAATTGTCACTCCTAGCACACATGAAAAATATTTCATGTTTCAGAACATAGAATAAATGATTTGATAAAATTAATTCACAAGAAATATATTTTTTGGAACATGTAAAATACTTTTTAATCACATTTAGATAACTTATGATTTTCAAAACCTCAGTTAAAATTTATATATATTAGTTATAAAAATATAAAATGGTCATATTGTGAATACTATGGATTCATTTAAAACAACATGAAATATAGTTCTATATTTATTAATTGATGTAACCTTTCTTTTATTAGATTTTATATGTTTAGAAACATCACAATTTAAAATTTCCTTTTATTTTTCATTAATACAACTATTATTGAACATGAACATAAATTGTTTTTATAAGTTCACTATAAATTTATATAACATAATATAAAACTACACATAAAACAGTGTAACAAAAATACCATGTTAATTCTATCTTAAATAAGTTGAATTATATTTTTTTAATTTATGTAAAATTTGTATTTGACAGATCAATATCCTATACTAAGATAATCAAAAGTATCTCAATAAAATATTTTCATTTCAATAAATTTTAAAATATACCTCCCTATATCATCTGATAAAAAATTTATGAGTTGAATTTTCTCCCCATAGGAATTCTAACAAAGAACATAATAATAATAATAAAACACCATTAAAAAATGGAAACTTATCTTTCAAAAATCTATATTATTTATGAGTTTTAAAAATAAAATAACTAATATATTATGAATATTCAGTTTAGTGTAAGTGGAAATAATTTTTTGAAAATTTTAATATAAATTAAAACATGAAAATTTTAAAAAATAGCAACCAACTCACACATAAATTTTTTATTTTTTCAAATAAAATATACCTGGATATTACGAACTCTTTTATTTTACTATATTCATTTATTATGTTTAATAACTAAAATGGTAACCACTAATGAATATTTCATATTTCGAACATACTATTAGTATAAATATTTCCATGAAATATATAAAAATAAGTTAATATTAATTCCTACAATTTTTTTATAATTCATGAATAAAAAAATAATATAATACCCCAAGACCCACACTCATAGATATGGTGAAAAAAATACAAACCTTAATTCTCCAGATTTAATACCAATGATGGTGAAATTTTCTTACCAAAAAAATCTTAAAAGAAGAAATAGAACAACTAGATCACATATATTCCGAACTGCCTTTATGGTTTGTATTTCAAAATAATTAGTACAAACTCATGAAAAAATAATAACCATGTATTTAAATTAGTATATCTCCAACAAAAATGATCTCTTCTTATTTCAAATCATGTCATAAGAATAATATATATTAAATCCTTTCTAGAAATAACTCATTAAACCAAAATATTTATTTCATAGTAAAAAAGAATCATAGTAAAGGTAAGATAAAATGATCTGTAATGAAAAATATAATAATTACCCATGGAATTTCATTAGTGATAATAAGAAGAGAATATAAGTATGATGAAATAATCAATGTTCTTTGGTATAATATAATAATATTCATACTAATAAACACATGGATCATTTAATAGGAAAACATGTTATAAGGATTTTAAAAAGGAGAGAGTCATCAAAATCTTTAATCATGATTATCCCACGGAAAATACAAAATTTCAATATAAATATCTTGAATGATTATAAATACATGGAAAATAAATTGGTTCTACAAATTTTTCATGAAGCATTATTAACTGATAGAAAAGAAATAGGTTCCCTAACAATCTCATCAAACATGATTAAACTATAGAAAAGAAATGTGTTCCATGAAATAATATCTTTGAAACAATCATAATCCATCCAGATAAAGAATGAGGACGATATCATTACAATATATCACAAGTGACCAATAAGAAACATCATGTTTTATTGAAATTTCTTAATATAAATAAGATTAAATAAAAAAATCTTATTTAAATTAATATTTTTATTTTAAAAATCACATTTAAAATGAAAAATTTCATGGAATATTGTGAAAACCATTTTCTATAAAAATAGTATAAGGATGATTTAATTGAAACATAAAGGAAAATAATGTAAATTAAATTTGGAAAATAGATTATTTTCTTAAATGATAGAAATAAAAAATCTTTTCAAAACACTATGAAAACGGACTCATAGAGACCCATTTAAGAAATTTATAAGCATTTTACTTTTAAAACATTATAATTTAAGATAAAATGTCATATTTAAGGGATTTATGAAATCATTTTTTTTCTATAATAATATTTTAGAATTTTTTTTAGAAATCATGGTTATGTAAGAGAAAGATACACGATCTAAAATAAAAATAAAAGACTGATATCACTTACAAAAACATTCTTGATGTTTCAAAAATCATTATGTTTGGAATTTTTTTTACTATTGATCTAAATTCATAACTAGTTGATAATATATACATGTGGTTCAAGAAGATAAGATTATATTTTTTACTATAATGACACTCAATATAAATAATTACATAAGGAAATGAAATTATAACATAATTCACTTTACAATTTGGATACTCTTCAATCATAATACCTCCAAACCAATAACATAAAATGAAACTTTAAATATCATTAAAATTAAGAGTTTCATTATATAACATGTTATGTGGAGGTTTATACACCTAAAAAATTAATTTAGGTGTGTAATGACACTACCTACAGTTATTTGTAGCCATTGTCTTATTTTGTTTCATAGGAATGATTAAAAAAATCATATCATGAAGTGAAAATAATTTTAGTAGTTTTTAAGAACAATATAAAAACATGATACCCATTATACATTTAGAATTAAAAATTAAACAAAAAACATAATAAAATATAATAAAATATATCCTCATAAACTCATTCAAATATCACTAATTCATAAGAAAGGAAAAAACTTAAGTGTGGGATCTAATTATAAGTAAAAGATAAGTATAGAGAAATCTAAAATGTATCAATAAGAATAATAAAAATATAAAGGTAAATAACCGAAAAATATTCATTTTAAATAAAAGGATAAGGTATACTCAGTGAGATAATGTAAATAAGAGAAAAACATTCAATTTAATCCATAAACTGAGAATGAAATACATATATAGATAATTTATATGAAGAAATACCATGGATAAATAATAATAAGTGAATTAATAATGAGGGTAATGAGTAATTAAGGTATTTCAAATATTAGGCACATGAAAACCTATATTATTAATACCTTTAAAAATATGGTTTAAAACAACTTTTAGGAAATCGTTTAATTATGAAAACTTATTTCTATCAGAATACATTTCGATTCCCCAAGAGGATATATAAATTATAGCCCACATCCACCAATATCAATAAAAATAATTTTTCATATATCAAATAATAGTTTTAATTTGTGAAAAATATTCCATATCAATTATGCATGTTGACTAAAAGATAAAAATTTATCAATATTTTCCCAGTTAATCAAACAACTATCAAATTAAACCCCATATGTAAAAAATGGTAAATAATTTTGAGAATAATCATATAAATCACCCAAGATTATGAATATTTCATGGAAATTAAATTACTTATGAAAATTTACTACAATAACGTGACTGTATCAAGAGAAAGTTAACAATTAAAAAATATATTTAACAATAACATTAATCACTTGTTATTTTTTATATAAAATACCCTTGGTTGAAATGATTCAAATTTAAACATTAAATATGATTAATAATTATTTTTTTATGATACTGCATTTCAAAGTGGCAGTATATACATAACATAAAAAGTTAATTGGTTCATAATAATAATTAAATCTTAATGGAATGTAATACGAGTGGTAATAATCAATCCAAATTCACTTGAAAAAAATAATTCAAATTGAAATAAAAAATACCAAGAATTATGATATATTCATGATATTAAATACTAAACGTGAAGTGTATATGAAATATAGATGATATTTTTTCAAAACACATAAATGTTTATCAATGAAAGGAAACTGAGATAAAATCCATTTCCTTATGATCCCTTTTGGTTGAAAAAACATTAAACTCAAATATTATTGTTTTAAGAATTCTTTTAACTTATAATACTGCCATGTTATTATTCCTAATATCTTATATAATCATTTTATAACATTTTATCACCTCTTTTTAATAATCCTTCATAATTTTAATTTTTTCAGGTGTTAATTGCCTTATTTTTCAAGTATTTCTGAGTTGTTATCTTTTTGTTGTGGTTAATTAGATAATTATTTAATCATCAATAGAATGTAAAATATCATTTAAATTCATATGTATTTTATTACAAACCTATTTATATAAATACAATAAATTTTATAATAGGAAATTAAATACACCATTTATAGTGATGGTAGGTTGTTCTTATACATTAACAATGTTTCCATTTTCTTCTTGCATTGAACAAATGTAATGTAAATGATAAATAAATATATATATATATACACACATATATTATCATTCCAATATATTTCATATTTCAAATATATCACATATTTTTTTCAAATAATCTTTAATACATCCATTATAATGCGTGAACAAATCACATCTCTTCGTGAGGCGGTTGTCTGTCATACTCAAGAACGATGTTATCGTATTAACAAAAAATGTAAATCTTGATGTATAGTGATATATAATAATTAAATAAGAACAAATAAATCATAAATGTATTATATAAAATATATAAGTAGTATATTCATCATAATTCCCAACCATGAACGGTGGTAATGGAAAAAATGAACGATATCAGTTCGTGAGGTGGTAGTTTTCCGTACAAATGAAAAATGATTTCATAAACCATTTGACAGAAGAATGTAAAGTATTAGGTAGTAAAATTAACATAAAAATAATAGTATATTTAATATATTTATTTTATTATATAATCATTATATAATTTTTTTTGAAGGGGGTGGATAATGAAATAAAATGGAAATTCATTAAAAACATTAGCTATTCTTTGGGTATCCTCCTTTGGTTTGCAATAATTCCGTATTATGTTATATTTATATCTATAATAAGAGTACTAAGAAGAGTGGAGGGAAATTGGGGTGTTATTTTATTAGGTATTGGATGAAAAAAAAATAATTTATATAGTTGTGAATATGGGTGATAGAAGGAGGCCATTTATAAGTGAGGTGAATGAAAAACATATAAAATTTTCAAATAGGGAATTACAAGAAAATGATTTCTGTGTAATGTGGACACAATAAGGCACCAAACTAGATTAAATAAAGTATGAGGTCTAAATATTACCATCCAATATTTTTTGGGTAAATTTTATAGGTTATTTATCTCCATAATAATAAAGCTTATTCCCTTGGTAAACTAGTCTTTCTCTAACACACTATAAAAAAGTTTATCTGCACTCACTAATAAAATTTTTAAAAAATAAAGTTTGACTTATTATATATAATAAAGTTTTTTTTTCAAAAAAAAATTAATTCACTTTTACAATTTAAATTGGCATAAGTTGAAAAAATTAATTTAATATTAATCTGTAATACGGGAGATAAATCAAGTTTTTTTATTGTGAAAATGTTCAAAATTTAACTAATATGTTTTATATAAATTAAAAATTAAAATGATTAAAATTACCAAAATTGGATTAAAATATTTAAAATTGATCTAATTTTACTATATAAGAATTTAAAAATATAATTGTATACTATAAATTATTTCGATGAAAATTCAGTTTTCAATTAATGTTTTGTATTTTTTATTATTCATCAAAAAATAAAACATATCCGAAATATACTAAAAACTCACACCAAGATAATTTTGAGCATTCACATTACAAAATTTATTTTATTTTTTCAAATAACATTTATATAAGTTTCATAATGTATTTTTAATGTAATTGGACCATTAAAACACTGCAAAATTTCCTAAAAAATAATAAAACATTTTATTTGTAAAATTGTATTTCTTCTAATATTATTCCTAAAAAATAATAATGATAACATTTAATTATTTTATTGAATATTTAATATATAAATTTCATTATGTTGATCAAATAATAGTAATTAAATTCATTTATTAACAGAGAATTTATTTGTTGTACAAAAATTGTATTTTATAAAAACATTACCTTTATATTCAATTGGTTTTAATTGTCATCTATTATTAATTGTTAACCAATTAAATCACACATATATTTCATATGTTATTTTATGAAATTTATAACATATTTATTTAATGAATAGAAGTAAATTTTCATTTCATATAATAATACTAAAATTATCTAGTAAAACACAATCTTCAATGTAATGCAGGTAATCAAAGAAATTCATTGTTTCATCCAACACAAGTTAAAATCAACATTGCATGTAACATAAACAAAAATCAGCACCACATGTAATTTATAATTTTTTAATATATATAGTTTATTATTAATAGTAAATATATAATTAGGTTCTAGGATTTTATATTTCATTTTATGATTATTGTTTCTCGTTATACACAATATCAATAATGATGTGGATATTTTAATTATTAACGATGTTACATTCTCCACAACTTATATAAATTTATCTCTGACAATTTAAACATAATCTTGATAATAAAAAGTTGATATTTGGAAATTACTTCAATGAAATCCCACATCATGATAATTTTTGGAAAAAATCATCCTAAAAAGATAGAATGGGAAGTAATAAGCTCATTTGGAATAACACATAAATAGGATTCCAATTATGAGACTATTACGTTAAAAATTATTATATGAAAATGAAAGAAAATAATAAAAATATATGGAGACTAATAGAGGTCATTGATCAAAAACAAGTGAATGATCAATGAAACATTGAGGGGATCAAAACCATAAATATAAAGAGCATTAAATTTTCATTGATATCATTAGAAAAAATAGTAATATAATATAATAGTATTTCATGATTTTTTTGTAATGCTGAGGAAATATTTTACTGTCTTGATATCATTCTGTTTCATAAGAACAGTCTTACCCTTTGGATATTCCTTGAACTATTTCTTCTTTATCTATTAGCTTATGTTGCATCATATGGTGAAGTAATACATTAATATCTAAATCCTCATCCAATTTTTAACTTAAGATATTTTATAAATCATTAACATTATGACCCATCAAATGTAATATGATACAAAACATTAGAATAATTTATGAGGTATTTATTAGTATCCAATTTAATTTATCTATATCAATAATATATTTGTCCCAATATTATTATCTATGTACTAAGAACATATTGAGGGTTATATTTCCCTCAATCATGTGTTTTCCATGTAGTTAAACATTCCATTGAAGAAATTTTCATAGTAACATTCAATGAATTATTTCAAATTATTTATGAAATTTTACTGGAGTTCTATATTTATAAATTTCATAATTATTATGATGAGAATATCATAATTAAAAAATTTTACAACTTATTTTATGGGCCCAAATACACAATCATTTTAATCATTCGACTTTCCTATATTGGTAGCATAATATTGACCTTGGTCCCTTAGATTATTCTAAGGTATATTTTCTTAATGCTTATAGAAATCATTTGCATATTTCCCAATATATTGACACTAAAAAACATAATAATAGTTCATTCTTTCTTCCCATTGACATCTTTATCCAAAATACACTTTTATACAAACTTATAAACCAATCCCTTTAATCATTTCCTTGGGTGATTATTTCCCTAACTATAACATGTGGGAAAATCGTTCTTCCCAATTTTCTATTTTTTCTCTATCATCCTATTTTTATTTTTGTTCCATTTTAATCTATAATACATTAATAATTATTTCTCTTTATTTATATCATATAAAACAATTTCATTATATAATGAAACCATTAGAGATATCGGTTCCATTTAGAGATTTGGATTAACCCGATCATAGAAATGGTTAGAATTTCATTCCCTGCTGTGTATATAATCCCTAGAATACCCCGATACACATTCCAATATAGAATATTACTCCACAATAATTTATTTTTTTCATTAAATTAGAAAACACTGTATTCATCTCTGTCTATTACTCACCAGTGAAATTTTTCTCAATGAATGTCATCTTAAAACCATTCCATTACATGAGTTATATTTTCTCTTCCTCCATAGTATTCTTGATCAATGACCACCATTGTTCGGCATCACCATTATAAACAATACACTACATGTCTATCCTTTTCCTCTTCACCACATTTCAATTCCATAAATATCTTCTCCATCTACTTAATCTATTTTTAAAATTCCATTGTATTATTAGTCCCACTAAATAATTGGATTCTCTTTTACATAAATCAATCCAACATTAGATAATCTCATAGTTAATAATTTTTCTCCATCCAGAAAATGTTATTTTAAATTACATGATTAATATAATCATAAATTTATAAATAATGAAATACACTAGATTAGATCATAATATTATGTAACATAATGTATAATCCCTAATCATGTGAAATACATATCATAAATTGAAAATAAAATGCCTAGATAATCTCAAAATAACAATCTTATTTCCTTAGGATGATCGTAGATACTTATCCTTGATGTATATGATAGGGTTTTATTATATAATATATGTTTCACTAAATCTATTTTCCAATTAATTTAATAAACTTCTTCTGATATCAACTGTAACTACCCTAACCCTAATCACATGAAGATAGTGCCTTACATTATTACATTGGCATGATTATAAGGAATATAATCCCTAAGGGGGGGATCAATATAGTAGTTTTGGAGAAAAATATATATATATATACATGATACCTATTTTAAATTGGGAATAGAAAATAAAATATAATACATAACAAAATATAATAAACTGTATGCTTGAAAATGAATTCAATGATATCTTCATCAAAACATCGGTAAATTAAAAAAATAAGGGTGAGATGAAATGATCGGTACAAGTTAAGTACAAAAGAAGCTATCATGAAACAATAAGAATAATCAATATGGAAAGGTAAGTAACTGGACATACATTCCATTTCAATAACATGATATGTAATAATCAATTTGAAAAGATAAATTATCAAAACATATTCCATTATATCAAGAAAATGATAATGAAATCCATATACATATAATTTAATAGAAAAAATCACATGGATAAATGACAATAATAACTGAATTCTCCACAAATTCAATTCTTAATTATTAGATTTCATGTATAAGATATATGAAAATCTATAACATTAAGACCCTTCACAATATGATTTAAAACTTTTATTTAAAGCCAGTTTAATTAAGCCTACTAATTTATCTCATGAGACCTTTCAATGCATTATGGGGACACATAAAATCTGGGAACCACCCTTCACTTCCATTCCAATGAATTGATGATATATCTAATAATATATTTAATAAATGGACAATATTCCTTATTATATATCTTTATTGAGTAAATTCTATAAATTTACCAATATTGACAAAGTTAATCAAATAACATTCAATATAACAAATACATGTAAAAATGGAATGTGGTTTAGGAAATAATGATATCCATCTCACAAGTACCTGAATATTTATGAGAAATAAAATCTTCAATGAAAAATGATTAAAATAATGTTATTGTTTCGAGAGAAAGATAACAATCAAAAAGAGAGTGAGCTTTCACAACAACATTCACTATATGTGAATTTTAAAATAAAATAAACATTGTATAAATGATTCAAATTGAAAAATAAAATACCATGAAAAATGAATTATTCATGATTTAAGATTTTAAAGGGGTAGTATATGCACCACAATAATGTGAGTTGGTGAAAAATAACAAATAAGAATAAATGGAATGTAAATTGAGATGAAATCTGTTACCATTTGGTAACACTCATTCAAAATTCCATTGGATGAAATAATACAAATTTGAGAATAAAATAAAATAAATTATTATGTATTTAATATATTAAATATAAAATTGGACGTGTGTTCACGGTATAAACGAAATTAGTGCATTACATATAAATGTTGCTCAAGGAAAAGGAAATTGAGTGAAGATCCCATACCTATGATCCTTTTTTTTGAAGGCCCTTTAACCTCATTTATGAGGGTTTTAATAATGTTGTTAACTTACACCAGAACAATGTTAATTATTATAATATCATTAATGTTACTTTTATAAAATCTAATCACCTATTTTTAATAATATTTTTTTATTTTCATTGTTTTAAGTCTTAATTACCTTAATTTTTGAGTATTCTTGGAGTTGATATTTTTTTTCTATTAACTTGATAGTGATTCTGTAATATAAAGAATATATTAAATTATGTCAATATTTTATATATTTATTATATATCTATTACTATTATCCATATAATGTTTTTATATGAAATGAAGTACATTGTTAATGGAGATAATAGGTCATACAAACGCATGAACATTATTTCTATTTTATTATCATATTGAATGAAAAAATAAATTATATATATATATATAATAATTATAGTATCATTATTATGTCATATATATCACATATTTTTTAAACCATCCTTAATACATTCCATGTAAATTGTGAACATACCACATTGCTTCACTAGGCGATAATATTCCTTACACCCGAATGAAATTATCATATTTCCAAAATGTTGAAATCATTATGTTATGTATTATATAATAATTAATTAACAATAAATAAATCATAAATATCATAAATATCATATAATAATATAATGTAGACCCTTATTCACAAATGTGGTAATGGAGAAATTAATAATATTAGTTCCCGAGTTTATAGCCGGCCTTACACACCAATGATGATTTTGTAATCCATTTGATAGAAGTGTATTAATATATAGGTCATAACAATAAATTAATAAAGTATTAGTATATTGATGATAAAAATTCTAAATTATAGTCATGTAATAAAAATAATTGATGCATGTGGAGAATGAAAAAAAAATAAAAATTTCTTTTAGATAAAATTATATATTCTTCAGGTATCCTCACTATGTTTGCACTAATTACATATTTAGTTGAATTTTTAAAAAATATAGGGATTATAGGATGGATTTTGTGGAATTTGGGAAGTCATTTTGGCATGTATTTTCTGATTTTTTTGTATGTGTGAAGAAGGGGGAGAGGGGAGGCTTTTTATAAGTGGGGTGACTGTCAAACCTGTAAATATTTGATATATTTAATTCCACCCAAGTATTCCTTGTCATATGGATCCAATAATATAAAAACATATATAATATATGGTAAATGGTTTAAATATGTTCATAAAATTGGTTTTGGAAAATTTTAATGGTCATTTAGGTCATTATGATTAAAGTTTAGACCCTCGGTAGACTTTTTTTCTCTAAACCACTATAATTAATTTGATATATTTTCAATAATTAGTTTGGTATTTTTTTGGAATTATTATATATTATTAATTTTTATATTCCAAATATAGAATAAATTTTCCTAATATAATCCACATTACAGTTTGAAATTAATTTAAAATTATACTTTCTGACATGATGAGTAAAGGGTTTTCTAAAGTTAAAATGTTCAAAAGTTTACCATGTTTTTATAACTACATTCAATGTGAAAATGATTAAAATTAAAAAAATTGTATTAATAAATTTATAATTTATATAATTTTAGTTTAAAACCATTTTAAAATATATTTTTTTATTTAAAATGTTTTGGATGTAATGTTATTTTTCAAATAAATTTAATTATTTTTGACATTCATTAAGAAATTAAACTTCCCTAAAATACTGAAACTCAATGAAAGATAATTTTGGAAATTATATTTTAAAAATGATTGTTATTTTTAAAAATAAAATTTTGTAAATTGAAAAAATTTATTTTCAAAACAATTCACCTTTAAAAGGCCAAAAAACTGCATCTAGAAAAATATATCTTTTCATATGTAAGATTGGGATTGTTAATATATTATTCCTATAAAATCTATTGTATTAATGAAAAAAAACTTTACTGAATATATAATAAATAAATTTCATTAATATCATAAACCAATATTAATTAATTTAGTTTATTAATAAAATATTCCTTTGACTCATAAAATTATTTTTTTATAAAAATATTTTAATTTTTATTCAATTGGTTATTTTATTAAATTGTAATTAATTTTTAAGAATCAAATTAAACCATATATATCATATGTTATATAATTCTTTTTATAACATGATATTTAAAGGATAAGTAGTAATTTTCATTTTAAATAATAATTTTATTATTATTCAGTAAAAATATTCCTTGTATGTAACAGAAGCCATCAAATAAAGTTATTATTGCATGTGACACAATCTAAAATCAATGTTTCATGTAATAAAAACTAACCATTTCATTGCATGTAAAAAAATATAGAAAAATATTGAATTTATTAAAAATAGTAAATATATCATAATGCCTTAGGTAGTTATATTCATTTTTATGTTAGTTGTTTCATGTCATATGTTCTATCTAATATTATGTTCATGTTTTAAACTATCATGGTCTTATATATTTCATGTCATAAACATATAGATCAATGAAAGTGAAATTAAGATGAATAATACTTAAAATATAAAAAATTAATTTTAGAATTAATCAATCAATACATTATGTGTATCAAATTTATATCCACATAATTCAAGGGGAAATTATGCATATGATAATAAAAACTCATTACACACATAATCATCGAATACCATATAAAATTATGAAGTAATATAACCCTATAAAAATAAATCTCGTTATGAAATTCTTTACCACATAGTAAATATCATTTCAAATCCCCTTGGATGATGTCATTTAAATTTAAATTTTAAATTATATAAATTATAATGTATTCAGGATATTACATGTATAATAGGAATTATATAAACAACACAATTAAAATTAGTGGTAAATATGGATATATTTTATAGAAATAAAAACGATACGAGAAAACCTTACCTAAAGTCTCAAATTTAATTATATTTCCATTAAATAATTTATAATAAAATTGAATCAAATTTTGGATTTCATAAGAACCATTTCTAGTTGAAACACATTATACATAAATCAATTTTTATTTCCTTATAGTATTATATTTGAATACCGAATCAGCTTAGTCCACATCGAGTGTTTTGAGAATGTTCTGTTTTTTATTTCAATATGGATTCAGTGTGTTTACCATAGTAAAATAGGTAATTATTTAAAAATATAAATAACAATAATCCTGAAATAATTATAATATTTATTCATTAATGTTAAATTTAAAACCAATCATGAAAAATGGTTATAAAAAATGAACTATGTTACGATCACGGAGATGGAAGGTCATACGTATGTATGAGTATTGTTTCCATTTTTCAATTATCATCATAGAAAGAACGTATGCATTATGTTACACTTAAATAATCTTCATAATTTAATAAATAAAATAATATTTATTTCAATATAATTATATATGACATTCTTGTGATGTGATGATGAAAAAGATTCACATTTCTTCTTTGAGGCGATGGTCCACACACACCCAAATGATGTTATCATTTTTTATTGTATGAATGAAAATTATATATTATATATTAAGAATGCTAATTATGTCATTAATATAATTATCTTTTCAATTATATCACATATATTCATTAAAATTTAAAAACAAATCCCATAACTTCACAAGGTGGTAGTCTAACTTACACATGAGCAACATTATCGTATCTCCCATGAAATTGAAAGTGAAAAAATTATATGTGAAATCATAACTATAGATGTATAAATATGATAAAAATAACATATATATAATTTTGATCTCTCATTAAAACAATTTATGAGAGGTGATCATGGAAAATGAATGACATCGGTTCGCGAGGCGGTAGTAAGATGTACACACGAATGATGATTTAGTATCCCATTTGATGAAAGAGGAGACAGATTTAGGTTATGATATGAATAATAAAAGTCTAAGTATATATATTTTTTTATAAAAATATTATTATATATTAAGAATATTTCATGAATGTGGAATAAAAAATAAATGAAAAATGCGTAGTTAAAAAATTTACCTCTTCTCAGACCACAACATTAGGATTATACCGAAAGTATTAATTGAATTTATTTATGACCACAACAAGGTTTCTCAAATGAGGTTATGAAAGTTGTTAATTTATTTTTTCTATAATTTTTCTAACCAAAATGTATATATGGTGCGATTAAGACACGATAACAAGGGCCTTTTATAAGTGGAGAAGGAAATCCACATGGAAACTACATGAAATGTTCTTAAAAAATAGAAATTAATTTCAATTTAAAAATCCTCCAAATTAAAATAGATTATAAATTTAGATGGATAATATTTAAATATTAACATAAAATAGTATTTTTATTAGTTAAATTTAAATACATACCCATATCTTTCTAGTTCAACGCTCAATAAATCGATTTTTACTTTAACCTATGTAATTCATACCAACGATTTTCACTATTCATTTTAGTAAAAAAAAATCAAGTTGAACTTATTAGATAATATTAATTATTTGGATTTCAATTACTTATTTTATTTTATCAAATTCAATTCATATATGTGGAATGTTTTGTTATGAAATATAACCCACAAATGTGATAAAAACAGGGCTTCAGGAAGTTTATTTCCATGGAAAATGTGTTTTTATATGATCACTACAACTAATAATAATTATTACATGGATCTAAAAAAATTATTATTTGAATTCAATTTTTACATTTAATTTAAATAATTACACTCTAGGGGTTGTTTTATTTTATTAAGAAGGATAAACAGTATGCACTTTGAAAGAGTTTTCAGAAAAATCCATTTCTTAAACCCAAATACAAAATTATTGTAAAATAAAATATAAAGATGATTAAAACTAATTAAGTGGATTATATATAAATAAATAATAATTATTTTAATTTAAATAATATTAAAAATTATAATGGGACTTTTAAATTTCTGAATTTATTGAAAAGAAATTACTTTTTTAAAAAAAATTGCAATGTTCACAATTTCATTAAAAATCAATATTTTCCGAAAGATAAACAAATTTCACCCAAAATAAATTTTTATATTCAAATTTATAAAATTAATATAATTATATAAAATATATGACATAAAATTTTATTATTTTATTATTTTTTTATCATGAAACGCTATAAAAATTATTTTTTATAAAATATATTTTCAAAGAATAAAAACACACCTTACTAAACACTGATAAATTATTTACTAAAAATTTAAACATAAATGATATTGACTAATATATATACATATATATAAAGAAAATATTATTCATACTCACCAATTTAACAGCTAGGTTATAACGATTCTATAATTCATTGGTCATTTGAGCTTGTTACTGCGAGTTGTAGAAACTATCCAACAAAAACCCGGGGTATGCATCTTCCATGAGCTATATAAAAGAATAAATATAGAATAATATATTTGGGTGTTACATTCTCATATAAGCTGAATATTGTTTTTCATACCCACTATCAACTATAATTTTCATCTTATAAAATATTCGGGTTTTACATCCCCCCTTTAAATAAATTGTTCCCTCACAATACGAACATTACCTCAGTAATAATTGTTCAGATATTTGAAACTATCTTTTTTTAAACCCACATATTCAAAATTATAAATAAAACATCCTCTAAATAAGAGTGAAAAGGATGTATGAGGGTAATATGTAATAACACATACTAGGTTTCTGAATAGGAGAACGTAGATGAGAAGTTGAAATTTAGAAATGGATGAAATGTGTAGTATCCAAATAATGATGGAGAGAGAAAAAGATAATATAGGGAAATAAAGTAAAAAACAACAAAACCATAAACCAAGTAGGTCTAAAAAAGCTCCTTAATATCATTAGAAATTTTGTTAATAGGAAAATATTTTGATTCAAGATTATATTCATAGTGATAATGACTTACATACCATATAGACTATGGAAAAAATAAATAAATAGAATTTATAAGTTTAAATTCATTAATTTAATCAATTTCCAGCACAAAAATAATCTTTTTCTCCGAATAGTGAGTAATCAAGGTGTATTTTTCATGCTCAAATAACTAAAATCAATTTTCAAAGGACAAAATAAACATAAAATGACAAATAGATATTCCTTCTATCATTATTTATTAACCAAAATCAAAATGGATATAACATGGAAATATAATTCCAAAACTGAGATAACCATCATATGATAATATAACACATTAATATCTAAAATTAAATAGTAGTACCCAACATTCAACCTAAGTCATTCATATATAACCTCAAAATTAAAGAGTGTTTTATCCTAAAAGGTTATCTATTACCATTCATATTCAAATAAAAATGAATTTAGATATCTCTTTTTGAAAATAATAATTTACTTAGTCACTAAATCACGTTTCAATCCAATTGTTAACTATATGATAAAACATATTTTCCAATAATTTACTCAATGTACAATCATATAAACATTCAATGTTTTCAACACCATAAATCATATGTCTACAACAATAAATGTAATACTTCAAATTAAAAGGATGCTTTAAATATACTTCAACTAATGAATATTTCTCTAACTGTGTCATTTGTCTCCTTAATATCTCATCACTTAAAACATCAAAAGGGGTGTCTAAGAAATTGAACATAAGACCAACCATAATCATACAAAACAACGACATTTTCCGTAAAACATAAGATAAAATCACATGAAAACATCATAATCTACAATGTTATATAATCCTTTCCTCGGATACCAATGCTAATATTCCAAAACCCACACTCTTGGATCTTGTACTAAAAGCATTAACGGTATATGTCTAGCTTTGAGACTGATGAATGTGACCCAATATTTTCCATCAAAACCATAAAAAATCCAAATGAAAATCTAGATCATTGAAATTATCAATGAACTTTTAGGTGTATAGTTTTATAAAATTTGGATAAATTCATAAATAAAAAATATATTTGTCTTTGGACAAGCATATCCCCCTACAAAACCAACATTTGTTATTTCACATTAATTCATAATCAACATCCATATGAAAACCCATCTAGAAGAAATTATTTTAATAGAAATACTTATAAATTGAGGAAAATGAAACATAAGAAGGGTGATATCAAAATATTAGTAAGGGATAAAATAATAATTAAAAATTGAATGTCATCATTGAGCATAAGAAGAGAATAAAAGTATGATTTCATAATAAAAGTGCATGAGTATTATATAATAATATTCATACACATCAACACTCAGATCACTAAACATGAAAAAATGAAATAATACTTTAAAAAAATGCTTGATTAATCAGAATCAATGTTCATTATCCCTCTGATTTCAAAATTTATCATACGAAACATTTTAAACTAATATTAGTCATAGATAAATATTATTGGTACTGGGGGATCATTATCATCATATTACTCTACGAAATGTCCAGCATGGATCAATTAAATAATTAATGTACCCAGGGCATTGTTGGGATGTAGTGGAACATCTTATTCATGGTTAATGGTATGACAAGCCATAGATGGTTTATAACAGACCCAACCATCCTCGGTTTATAACTAAACCACACATATTTGGTTAATAACATTACTAACCATCCTTAGATTATAATAAAACGACCCATTTGTGGTTGATAATAGAAATTCATGTCTTTGGATAAGAACATAACAACCCCACTTTTTTTATAATGGAACAAAGTTTCAAAATCATTTTCAAAGAACTATTTCATTAATAATATACATAGAACATTAATTTCACCACATTGTCATAGAAACAACCATTATTATTTCTAAGAACATGATTTACTCATGGAATTGAAACCGGTTCGCTAAAAATATCTTTGAAACATGATTATTCTATATAAAATCAATGATTTAAAAAATAATCGAATGAAACATTATTTATACATGGAAAATATTTGAATTCTATATCAATTTCTTGATTTATGGTTAACCCTGGAAAAATAATCAAGTTCCCTAAATGTCTCTCAAAACAGAAATAACCAGAGAAAAATTAACAGGTTCTACAAAATCTCTTGACATATGATTAACCCATGAAAAAATGAGTTCAATTAAAATCCCTTTAAACATGATTAAACCATGGAAAATGAATTATTTCCACAATAATGTCCTGAAACATGATTAACCTGTGGATGGGAAATGGGTTCCCTGAAAAATATTTTAAAAAATACATAATCTTCCTAGAGAATTAATTAAGATACTATAATTACAATATATAACTAGTGATCCATATGTAACATAATTGTTTCATTGGCTTTAATGAATGTATATAGAATCAAAATATAATCAACAATATTCTTGACATAAATAACAATTTAATTCTGAAAATATAATTGAAAAACTAAAAAACAATACAATTCTAAAAAAACATGTTCATTGAAAACTACCTTGGAATCATATAAAGAAAATAATTCTTTCATTTCATAATAAATAGTGTTTTCAGCACCATTTTTTAAATACACATGATGGGGGGGACAACATCCATATTAGAAATGATAAAAATTATCATTCTTTTAAAAACATTTTGAAAATGGTAGCCATAGTGAGAAATTTAGAAAAAAAATAAGAAATTATATTTTTATAACCTTTTAAAAGATGGTAAATTATTATTTAAAATAGATTTAGAAAATTATTTATTTTTATAAAAGATCATTTTTTAATTTGTTTTATAAAACATGGATATGGATGATTAAGATACCCGATGTAAAAGAAAATACATGATCTATATCATGTACAAATGTAATTCTTAATGCTTATTCAATTGATATGGGAGTAAATGGAAATTAAACATGTGATAATATTTGAAAAATAATTGGGGATTAATTATATGTGGTTCAATAAAATATGATCATACGGTTTTCACTATAAGAACCTTCAACTTAAAAAATTGTGAAAATAATAGATATTGTAACATAAATCCTTTTCTACTTTGGTATCTCTGCTATAATAACCCCACGAATGAAAAAATTCAAATGATACATTAAATATCACGAAAACAAGGATTTCCATGACATATCATGTCAATGATTAGAATATACATTTCAAAAATGAAGGTAGGTGCATATCGTAAATTAATGATTCCAATGAAAGACAGTTTGAAATGAATAATTTATACAAAGATCATGCAACTGAATTTGAGGATTAATCATTGAATTGATTATGTTAATCAAATTTGAATCCACGTAAAAAAATTATAAATACCATTTAATATATTAAAAAATTATTACATACAAAATCAATGAATATCAAATATAATAAATAAGTAATATAACCCAATGAATAAATAAGTTTTGAAATTCTTTTCGATTTGGAAACACCCTAGTCAAATACCCTTGGATGAAATAATTAAAATTTAAACATAGGTTAAATTTATTTATGAATTATTAATCATATTACATTTATTAGGGGAAATATATACACCAAAAATTTTAAATAATTGGTTAATATGTTAAATATCTAACAGATATTAAAGTGAGATGAGAAAACCATACCTCAAGTCCAAAATTTTGTAGTATGTCCTATAACTCCAATATAAAAAGCTTAAAAAATTATTTTATTTCTTAATAAACAATTACATGTTTAAAATAATTTAATTAATCAATTTATTCTATTTTTTTAAAATGGTACATTTGAATAGTTAATCTATTAAGTCTGCATTGGGTGTTTTGGTGACATTCAATTTATTATTTATAAATCGATTTAGTGTGTTTATTATAGTCAAAGAGTTAATTATTTAAATATATAAAGAATAAAAACCATGAAATTATTATCATATTTATTCATAAATTAATTTTCTAAAACCAATCATGAAATGTGGATATGAAAAATGAACTACATTATGATTACGGGGATGGTAGGTCGTACACACGCGTGTGTGGCATTTCCATTTTTCAATGATCATTGTGGAAGGAATTTATGTATTATTATATCTTCATATAATTATCATAATATCATAAATAAAATATTATATATATATATATATATATTTTAATGTGAAGATTAATAAATAATTGCATTGCCTCATGGTGGTAGTATTCCACACGTACATAAACAAATATCATTTTTCAGTGTACGAAAAACAATGATATATTATCTTCACAATGATAAATTTGTCATGATTATATTTATGATTTAATTTATATCACATATATTATATAAAATTATTTTTATTATCTTCCATGTAAAGAGTTAGTGAAAAAGGAATCACATCAGTTTGTGTGGCGGTAGTCTGCCGTATACGTGAGTAATATTATCGTATCACCCATGAAATGGAAATGAAAATGGAATATGTGATATAATAACTCCATAAGTATAAATATTTTATATATATAATATATATATATTTAAATTCATAATTACAAAAAGACATGAGAGGAGATGATGAGGAATGAATGACATCAGTTCACGAGGTGGTTGTCTTTCATACACACGAATGATGATTACATATCAATTTTGAGGGAAAGGAATATTTATGTAGGTTATTAAATTAATATTACTATATATCACCGTATATGATAGATGTTTTTTTATCATATGATCATATATTAAGAATATTTAATGTAGGTGGAAGAAGAAATAAAAGAAATGAGAATAGTGGTGAATTTTACCTCTTTTAGGGCATCCCCTTTAAGAATATACCAAAAGTATTAATAGAATGCATTTACTACCAAAACAAGGAATATTAGACGAGTTTATAGAGGTTGGGAATTTATTTTCAAAGTTAATTTCCATGAAAAAAACGGTTTTATGGTTTGAATTAGATATGAAAGGGGTGACCTTTTATATGGGGGGAAAGGAATACACATAGATATTACATAGAAAGATCCATAAGAATCCAAAATGATAAAATATTTCTCATTAAAAAAGATTATAAATGACCAAATGTTATAACTTTTCAATTATAATATTTATATTTGTCCTTAAAATAATATGTTCAAAATTTTAATTGGTACACGTACCCTTATCTTTTTTGTTTAACACATGGTATATCATTTTTTACCTTAATATCAATAATTGATATTTATTTTTTTGACTATTAGTTAAGGTAAAATATTTTGTTTATATTATTATATTATATAAATTATAATTATTATAACTAGGGAATTTTTTTTTTAAAATTCTATTCACATAAGTGGAAAATTTTAATTTAAAATTAAACCAGCATATGTGATGAAAAATCCAGTTTTCAAGAAGTGTATTTTTCAAGGACAAGATGAATTTATATTAACTATATGAATAATTATAATTTATTTATGAATATAAATTAATATTTATTAATATAAAATAAATAAATTTTAATTAATTCATTCCTAATTGTTGGGTTTTTTAATTACTTTAAATAGAGAAACATTATAAACATTAAAAGATGTTTAAAAAAATTAATGTTTTTAAACCTAGAGACAATCATATAATAAAATCCAATATGAAGTTTAATGAAAAGAAATTAAGTCGACTAAATATGAATAAACAATAATTATCCTACTTGAAAAATTATTCAAACCATTATGATTATTTTAAATTTATTAATTTCTTAAAATGAAAAGGATTTTATTACAAAAATCTTTATTTTTCACAATACACGGGAAAATTAATATTTTAAAAAAATCCCAAAATTTCACACAAAGTATATTATTATATGAAAATATAAAAATTGATGTTAAATTTGTTAAATAATTTTTCTAAATGTCCCAGGAAATTATTATAATATTTTTTCCATAAAAAAAATAAAAACCATTTTTGAAGAAAACATATTTTTGAAGTATAAAATCACTTTACATAAAATTTATTAGTTATTTTCTAAAAATTTATCAATAATCAACATTGATAATAAAAATAACATGTATATATATAATAACGTACTAAAAATTATTTATACCCATCAATTTAACAGGTAGGTTATAAACGTTATAAATTTCACGGGTTGTTTATGTTCGATGTTCATGTCTTATACGCTATTGAAAAAAAAATCATGGCATTCATGTACCAGAAGATATTGAAGTGTTTAATGTTTTTAAAATAAACATAACCTAATTTTTTGGGTTGTTATATTCTCATCTATGCTCAATGTTTTGGGTCTTGTATTATATTGACTATATTTTTCATCTTTTCGAATCTCGATGTGTTTCAACTAAAAATAATATCAATAGCATCCAAAAACCATTTTTTACAATCACCATTATAAAAGGTAAAATAAATTATAAATATAATATTTTATAGTGTTTTCTCATTATATTTTATATCCCTGAATTGTTTTACTTTAATGATTCTAATGATATATGTTATTTCTTCAAATTGTCTCTAAAATCACACCAAACATTGTTTTGTCTGCTAAAAATTTTATCTTGATCATTAACCAATTTTTTCATATTTATTTAATGCTCTTGTTTATTTATCATGATTTTGATCATGAAATTGTATTCTCTTAATATGTTCTTTCAATAAATAATTATTCAAACTCGGTTTAATTATAATTTGACAAAGAGGTTTTATAACCATAGAATATGTATCCTTTAAGTATAAAATATTTATTTCCTAATATTTATAATATCTCATTATCATTTTTCTGTTCTGGAAATGGAATTCACACACTTCATTAAAGTTGAATGTGTTTTTTTTTCATTTCATATTTATGAAGATGGATTTAATTTATAATTCATGAAACATGAGATGTTACCTAGATTTATTTTAGATGAGACAATATTGTTTCCATTTTAAGTAAGGATTAAATATGATTAAAAATTTTAGTTAATACTTTTTTTATTTTATATTACTAATTTGGATATCCCCAATTAATTAAATATCTTTAGAATGAATAATTTTTGAGGAAAATTATTTTTAATCAACCCTAGTTTAAATGATTCTAGAAGTACTACCCAATAATACCTTTTCTCTAGGTCAAACATTAATAATATTGATATAGCAATAATATTGAACATCTTCTTATATAATAATATTAATGTGATTATGATCAATTTTATCCAGTGTTTTATCATTTTAAATAAATAAAACATTTATATATTCTTTCGATGAATAATTAATTATCTTATAAGTTGTCTGTGTTACTTTAGTCGCATAAGAATTAGATTTATTCCATGCATATTATTTCTCCTAGAAAAGAGATTTAGTTCCATCTGTAGAGGACAGGGGGTATATTAATAAGAGATAAATATAATTCTACTAGTAGTGTCTCTAAAATCACCACAATAACATCTTACAATGTATTTATAACATTTAAGGTATGAGATAAGGGTAATCCAAAATCAGAAGAACTATTAGTCATATATTTTCATAAGATATACTTCTAATACATGGTTTTATATTTTGAAAAAGTTTAACTCCTTTTTTTCTGTATAACTTCTCTAACTGATTCCTTAGTAGTCCTTGGAGGGGGCACCTTTTCTTTTGAATAATATTTATTTTTACACTCATAATCCCTTGGTATAGTTTCTCTATAATTTTTTACCATCTTAAAAAAACATCATCTATTTTGTCTCCCTAAAAAATTATTTTAGATTTATATTGATTTTATGATTGTGATGGATAATTTTATAATGTTTTTAAATTCATTTGATAAGTGTAGGTATTGTTTTGAATAAATTTTGAATTTTTTCTCTTCTAATTTTATTTATTCATTCTCTTTCAAATAGTATACTTCCCAGACTTCTCCCCCTTAGTTCGATTTTTTCTTAAAGTTTAAATTCTATTAAATTTTGAATGAATTTATTGTCATTCTAATGATAAACTAGATTCATCTGGGAGATAGAAAAACATTAAGTGGGGAATCTGTCTATATTTTATCAAAACTGAATACATTTCAACCTTTTTCACTAAGGAATTAACTAAGAAATAGTTACATTTTTGTAAATTGAGAAACATTTTAATATTTACCATAATAGTGAAAAAACCCTCTATATATTCCCAAATGAATTTGACTATGTTTAAATTTATAATTTTGTAATGAAATTAAAGAAAATATAGATATAATAATTTCACTAAATTGTTATCTTCTTTGAAAATAAAAATAAAACCATAATCCCATTTGAATATTTTTATAATTTGTGGGTGAATATAGTTTATTTTATTCATTTTATAATAAACATGATTAGTCTCTCCTTAAATTTCCCTTAGCTAAAATAACCCCAAAAATATGAAAACCTTTTTGATACAAACAAAATATCATCTTTAAATGTAAATTTTGAATAATCTTATTAGAAATTATGATAAAAAATAAAGAGTTTATACAAAACTATAAATTTCATTCCTATATCTATGTTTTTTGTTAACAAACACAATAGTTCAATAAAAATAATAGAAAATAATTGGGTGGAACTATTTTCCTTCAAAAAATGTTAAAGGTGACAATACACGAAATAAAATATCTTCTTTAAATAATGACCCATTCTTCCGAAACCAATCTGGATTGAGGAAACTTTACATAATAATATTTCAAGAATAAATTTCTCCATTAGAATAAAATTTAAATAAACTAAAATAATATGAAAACAATGGACAATAAGATATAAAACAAGAAGAATGTATCAATATATATAAACTACAGAAAATAGGTTAAACCCCTTTTTTAAGAATTTGATTGTATTGTTGATCTTAATATAATTAGATAGACTAATTTTTTTTTCATAAAATGTTAATACTATATTTTTTAAATAATATTTTTTAATTTATATTATAAAATATACTACCTTGTAATAAAATTAAATACATTCAATATAAAATATATTTTTTATGAAATAATAATATTTAGAAATGTAATGTATACAATTAGTTTAAGAGTTTTATTAGATAATAAATAATTAATATTAACCTCTTAGAAGTTATCTATTATATCTGTAATATGATATTATATTATAGAATATTGTTTTAGAAACAATCCAAATTTTTATTCCAATCATCCATTGATTATTATATTAAATAAAAGATAAAATCAATATAAATTTTATCCAAATAAAAGAAAATCCCAATTCATTACAGATTGAATGTTTGATGATATAATTTTAAAAAATATTAAATAATCTGACCATTAGACGAACATTTATAATCTTAATGAGAGATTCAGTGTTCTTTATGATGCCCTGAAGGGCATGTATAATGCTGAGAAGCACATGAAGCATCAGGTCATGATCTGACCATCCTCTAAAGTGATCATCATGTTTCTACTGGTGATTAAATGGTATTGTTACATTGGGGAGTTTGAGTACATTGATGACCACATATCTAGGAAACTTGTGGTTGAGAAAAATGGAAGGCTAAATAAATGCGGAGTTATCAGCCCTCGCTTTGAAGTTGGCGTCATAGAGATTGAATCGTGGACCGCAAGGTTTCTTCCCTCACGACAGTTTATCTATATCATGCTAACGACCTATACTGGGATTATGGATCATGAAGAAGCAATAAAAAAGAATGTGGGTCGTAAATTTCTTGGCTTCTTTTACTAGCAGGGCAAACACTTTCTCAGATTTTGGCTCAAAAACTGTGTTTTGACCCATGCACATTAAGTTATTCACTACGATGTCTGGATTAGATTTTGTTTTTGTTTAGCATAAACGTAATTTTACGACTTGATTTATAATCTTAAAGTAATTTACCAGGTAGGAGATATAAGATTTCAACATCCATTCTATAGGGGATTCTATAGTGACCAAGGATATTCATACATATATAGTAATTTTTTTAATATTAAATACATTACTAGGAAAAAATTCTTGAGGACTATAATGCATTATTTTATTTCGAGAGTAGGTACACAATATTCTAATTTAGTGAATGATCATCAATATTTACCATAAATATTTCCCCTTTATTAATCTATATAAAGATACCCTAATTAAAATATTTTCTTCCTTACATGGGCAATGAAAACATAATTAAGGGTGATATATTTTTCATAGTAAGAGTAAACAAGGGAGATACATAAGCACCACATGAACATAGGGGGTATGAAAACATGAGAATAACTTGTGAAAATTATACCCTACATATAAATATGATAATCATGAGTTAGGGAATAAATATTGGCCATTCATAAGACATGAATCAAATTTGAATAAATGAATATAAACATTATATAAAAACATTTTCATATTATATATATTTTTAGAGTATAAAAAATCCTAGATAATATTTTTTCAGGGCCACCCACCAAGAAATTAATAACATATTAAGTGTGGTATAACCACCCATCTACACGATTCAAGATTTAGATAACCTCCAATGTACCATCTTTCTCGCTTGGGATAACCAATTGTATACCCTTTGAGCTGCTATAACATTAATCATTATAGGAATCATTATAGGGTGATATAGTTCCCAGTCGCCACATGATGAAAATAATATATAAATGTTCAAAAATATTATTGAAAATTCATAATATTAGATCTCATGATATTAAAATGGAATTATAATCATTTCAACATTTCCTAAATGTATAAACCATGAAAAAGAAGCATATTTCATAAGAATTTTATTGTGGTGTAACCCATGAAAGAGAAATATGTTTCAAAATTGTCAAGTCATTATAAATATAATCAATATAAATAAATAATAAGAATGATATCATTGTTTAATATCCCTAGAAAATCATTATTAATAAAAAATAATTTCATTTATGATATAAATTTATTTTGAATGAATAATCACTTGGAATTATTCTAGAGGAAAATAAATTTTCATTGAATAAAAAAATTAATAAGTCATTTTGGAAATAATTTTCATAGAATCTGAACTTCAAAAGATATAAATTATTATTTTTAAAATTATAATTTCATTATTCCAAAAAATTCCATACATGTTATATACATTAAAACAATGGTTTTATTCACATTTTCAGTAATATCCTAATGATTATTGATTAGAAAATTACATGAAGAATCATTTCATGAATTTTTTAAAAAACTAAAAGATGGATAAAAATTAATTTCATAATTTTTTAGATAAATTTAAAAATTATTTTTCAATACCCTTTTATAAAACACAGGTTTAAATGAAAAATGAGTGTTCAAACAAAGAGGGAAATAAACATTATTTTTCTTAAATCGTTCTTCAGAAATCTGGAGTATATAAAGAGTGGAAAATGAAGGGAAAACATTTATTATAATTACATAACCATAAGATCATAAAATTCATTATTTTATAGAGATAATGATCATAATATTTTATCATCATAAACATAATCATTTACAATCACAAGAAAAAATATTGTACAAAACAATCATTACCACTTTGGTAACATATAATTTTAAGCCCCATAAAGAAATAACATTAACTAAAATTTTAAATATCATGAGAACAAATTAATTCATGATATGAAATTTCAAAGTATCTTTATATACATTTCATAAAACTAGATATGTGTATAACATAACATATGACTCAAGGGAAGCCAAATTGAGATAAATATCTATTACTACATTGGTAACGTAGAAACTATAAACCATATGAAAGAGATATATTAAATTTTATTTGTAAAAAATCAATTTAAGGATCATAAAAATATATATTCCTCGGTAGTATAAACACAATATAAAATAATAATGTAGTGAATATGTCATGTGTTGTATAGAAGTCAAAAGTGAGATTGAAATCCATTACATCATGTCTTAAATTAATTCATAAAAAGTAAAAACTTGTTTAAAATAGATATATTTTAATTATAAATAAACTATATTAAATATATATATATATATATATAAACATAGATTTTATACTTATGACCTTTTATTACAATTCTATTAATAATTCCATGCTAAAGGTGCTATTTAGGAAATAACTGCTTTGTTTTTCGTATTTTTAATGATTTTTTATTTTTTTCCTCTAAATTTTTTCATGGTTTAATAATATTTATAATATTAACCAGGATATAAATATCATATATATATATATATATTCATTATACATGCATTTAGAGTGATCCAAAATTTTAGGGATAGAAAATTAATTACATCGTTTATGGGGATGGTTGGTCACACAAAATTATGAAATTTGATTCCATTTTCATAAAAAATAATGAAACATAGGTAATTTGAATATTCATAATCAAGAATAATTTTTATGTCATATACTTTAAATATTTTCTTTAAACCCATCCTTGTTACCTTCCATGTAATGATTGGACGAATGTCATTACTTCGCGATATGAGAGTCTTTTGTACACAAGAGCGACATTATCATATTTCCACTCAATGGAAAGTAAGAAGGTATATATGACATAATAATTCAAAAAGTATAATAACATAAAAATATAATATATAAAAATTTATATCATCTTTTTTGTTAGATGTTAATTGGAAAATGAATGACATCGGTTCACGAGGCGGTAGTCATCCATACAGACAAATGATGATTTTGTTATACATTATATGGATTATGAGATGGTTTTAGGTTATTTACATAAAATAATAACATATAAGTATATTTAATATAATAATTTTATAATTTAATAATGGATTAATAAGAATTTAAGGACATGATGTAAGAAATTTCATAAAAATAATTGTTGAAAAAGCTACCTCTTCTTTGAGTAATCTCCTTAGGATTTCCCGAAAAACAATCTGAGTTTGGATTTATGAACATTATAATATGTATATGATGACAGTGGGGAATTAAGGATGTAATTTTTATGGAATTTTATGAACTGATGGGTTTTTAATTTTTGAAGAGGATAAGAGAGGGTGACCTTTTATAAGTGAGGTGAGTAGTAATCATGTAATTTTTGAGAAAACAAAAAACAGTGTACCGATGTTTCACACATTACACCAGGATAAAAAATGGGTAATTTTATAAAATAGATTATTAAATCTTGAATTATTTCCATCCAATTTTTTATATAAATTTTTTGGTTCATTTGTAACCCTTATCTTTTTAGTTCAACTCTCATTGGAAATCTAATTTTTCCCTTATCCACGGAAAATAATTTTTACTGTTTTTAATATTTAATATGGTTTAAAATAAATTTGAAATTTTTAGATAATATTAAATATTATTATTCCAAATATTGAATCTAATTTCAAAAATTCAATTCATATAAGTGAAAATTTTTTATTTTAAATTAATCCCCCACATGTGTCAAGAAAGCGGGTTTTGGATGAGAAAAATGTTCAAAAGTTTTAAAAAAATTATATAAAAATTATATATGAAAATTATTACAATAAAATAAAATTGATAAATAGATATATAAATTAAATAATATTTATTTTAATTTGATTATTAAATAATTTTTCTGTTTTTAAAATTATTAAATAAAATGGAAATTCTTAATCAAAACAAATAATTTGCACTATTTATCGATTTTTTTTAGAAAACAAAAAAAATCATGCAATTATAATTTTGATATTATTATTATAAAATACATTTACTTTATGAAATTATGTTTCTAAAATATTCAATGTTTAATTTAAAAACAATGTTCACAAATGGAGACCAAATCGTTGTTTTGAGAAATACAATTTTTAACCATAAAATGGGTTTTACTCTTATCTCTTTCCATGAAAAAACATAAGATGAATGATAAAGAATATATTGAATATATAAAATATAAATTAGTTTAAAAAAATTCTCCATTGTTTTTTTTATTATGGTAAAAAATGATTTTTAAAAAAATCATTTATTTTCAAATAGTTTTTTATTTATAATTAATTGGTCACTAAGTAATTAATTTGAAAAATACATTTGTAGGGGATATATTTTTCTAATTTTAATTAATTGTATTCATAAAATCCATTACAGTAGCAAGGTTATAACTATTATATAAATGAATAGTTTCTGAAAAGTTTGTCATGTTTCGTTTAAACCCAAAATTGCTTTTAATGTAAGCTGAAAAATTATTTCATATATCTTATAATTTTAAGGTAAGATAGGAAAAAAACATTTTTATCAAAATATATAATATATTTTTTGGGTAATGGAAAATATTAATTTTTTTAATTTATTTGAAAAATAATAATTCACCAAATCTATTGGTGGTGCGTTCTACCCCCTTAAAATAAAAGTTTCGCTGAAAATTCATCACATTTGTAAAAAAACATATAGGAATTTTTTCCCTCATTTGATCCTAATGTTGTTAAGTATATTACTCAAAATGGTGGTTTCACCATAAATCATCGGTGTGGTTAGTTGTCTTATTTTGTAGCATGCTCTCTATAAGATCCATAATTTGAACTAATTATTCCTTATAAAAAGATCATGATCCTATGTTATGATCTCTATGTTCAATACATATGAATAATAAGTTATGTAACTCTTGTAGAGAGGTACATAGAACACATCAAGAACCTAAGAGAGGATTGGTGGAATCGCCAAATGATATGCTACTATCCCGATATGATCTACTATTTCAAAGGGTCTAATAAAGATAAGGCTTTGTTTTCCCTACTTTCTCGCATGAAGAAATTCATAGAAATACCTTCTAAAAAATTCAAATTCTGGATCACATTTAAGAATACTTCTATAATAGTTCTTTATACTTTATTTTTTCCTTATGTGTCGTTTACGGGTTCTTTGCTTCTTTTCCAACTCATCATCTTTCTTTGGTCCCAATGGTTTGTTTATACAAAATCATTCTAGTACATTTGACTTATAAACATATTTCTATAATGATCTTCATAAGGAACCATTTTAATTCTCAAGTGTCAGATAGTATTGAAATAAAACATAACTTTTGGAAGGTGTTGATCCCAATGACATTATAAATCCATAGAACATGTTATTATCATATCCCCATGGTTTTAAATTGTTATTTAAAACTGAATATCTATCGGAGGATTATATGTGCTGTTGAAACTCAAATTGTTTTAATATATTGTAGAATAATTCACCGTAAATGTGAAGTAAACTTCATACCTAATTGAGTAAAATTTAATGTGGTACCTCAAGAATCATTATACTTTCTTAATGTACATTATGGGCAGAGGATCTAGAGGGAATTAGTCATTGATAGTAATAATGACTGATGACTTCGTAATTTGATAAACCACAAACCACAATTAACTGAACATTAATGATGCGATAAACAGTAATGGTTATGTGTAACATTAATGATATATACTAATGGATACATATAAGTTTACAAAAGTTGAAATACCCTTTATTCCTTATAAAAGATATTATATTATGAAAAGCAATTTAATTAGATGATTTGGTTCATCCTTGAATCGATAAAATTTAAAATTTTAATATACTACACCCAATTCAATGTAGAGGGAGATAATATCTGCTTAAAATCACCTCAAATTTCACTAAAGGATGAATAATATTAATTATATACATATCAATCATTCAAAATCAAACATGAAATTCCCAAAAAAAAGGCGGAGAGGATAGTGTTCCTTAATCATAACGATTCTCCTAAACTGTTGTGATTGAATAATATTTCTCATTTTAATTTTATTCATATTTTTTTGTTGATTTTAATCCACACTAGCCATAGTATTGGGAAATTGATTCGCATAATACCCAAAATCCATGTACATGAACCGTTAGAGTGTGGGTTGTGCATTCTGTTGAGATATATCACTATTTATTTCATTCACTAGCCTCTCCACATCACATAAACGATGTATTTTTTGATGGATATACTTCATACTATTAAGACACCAACTTCTTCATATTAGTAATTAACCTAAGATCATCTTTCCTCATTTTTTTCATGTAGGTGATAAGTCTATTTCATGCATTCATTTTTTAGTATTTCAATATATAGATTTGATATATAAATGAATAAACATGAATTTTTTTAAGAATTTAAATTGTTTTTTGTTTTATGGAAGAAAATAAAAGATATTTGAAAAAGGAAAAAGAAGGGGAGGAAATATGATTTAAAAGACCCAACTCGCTGCTTCACTTGGCTTGAGGCCCGAACCCAGATTTTTTGAGAGGGAAGGAGTGATGAAAACCGAAGCCAACTTATTACACGATGTGTAATCTCCTTTCAAATCATGACATATTCAAATGGAATTTTTCATATAAGAAAATTTGTGACATGAAGACACACTGTAAAAGGCAATTACATGTCTTGAGTCTGTATTTCATGTCGTGATGTGAGTCAATGTTCCAAATGAGATTGAATTGAGATTAAAACACAAAGAGGAAAACTCGAAGGTATTACATGATGTGAAACCCCAGTACAAGTCGTAATGAAAACGATGTGATGAAAAATAAAGGAAATATGGCTATAAGTTTCAATAGAATTTTCATATAAATACCACCCTCGACTTCCCTTTTAATGAACTCTGGTACTAACAAAAGGAAAAGAAACACCAACAGAGGCTAAAAAAACATAGTGAGGATTCAAGGTATTCCATCTCCACAATTCTTCCCCACCATTATTCTCTTGGTACTAATGACACTCATTTTCATGATGACTAGAATGGGAGAGTAGTCCACTTAGTGTCAGGAGATTTGATTATAGTGGGATGTGTTCTTAGGGATTATTTTCCTTTTACTATTCATGTTTTGGATTGTTGTGAACACTGTTTATCAATTAAAATATCTATCATTTAAAAAATTCATGGCCATTTATTTTGATTTTATGAATATTATTTCATTGTGGTAGTTGGTTTGTCTATTTTCTAAATGACCATTAAGCAACATAGGAAATTTATCTTTAAATATGGTTTGAATAACCTATTTATGTAATTGAACCAAGTATATGACCATTCCAAAGGGTGAATCATAGAAGTAGATTGGGATAGAAATACCAAGGATACCAACTAACTAAATCTGGAGACCAAAACTGAAAAACCCAGTATTAATCGAATCCATGGAACATGAACCTAAAAATCACTAATCTTATAATGTCTCCCACATTGAATTTCAAACTATTCAATCTTATTAATTCATTCTCATTCCAAACAAAGTAAAAAATTTGAAATTCTATTTCCACAATGAATTTAGAACATATCAGTGGTCCCTGTGGATTCCAAACTCATACTTTCTAGATACATCCAATTTAATTTGGACGTCTGATTGTGTATAAATTACTAAAATTAGTTTTTCCCATAGGATTCATTGATACCCTGTAGGATGTCAAATTTTTGGTGTTGTTTCTAGGGATGTTTGTTATGCAAAAAATATTTATGAATTTAGATAATCGATGTTATATTAATTTTTTATTTTACATTTGATCTTGTCATGATGTTGTTTTTGGTAAAAAATCGTCACATAACTATTACACAAAAGGTAATGATTATATTTACAGATCGGAAATTTTTCCCTATGTTGGAGAAGAAATTAAGAAATCTGATGAGAGAAATGGGGAATGCTGGGAAGGAATAGAACACCATGGTTGGAATAGGCCAATTTCAAGGAGCCGAGCATTTTATAGGAGAGATGGGGAAAGAGCTGGATGAGAGGTTTGAGGTTGGAATATAGGGGGAAAGCACTCATAAATTATCAAAGACCCATAAACATGAGAGTCAATACTAAAATTATCAAACCCTAGGGGAATCTCATTATTTTTTAAAAAATCCAGTGGTCAATAAAATGATCACGTATTCACAAAAATTCATTAAAATACATTCTAAAGACCCAAACTTGCACAGTTGATGTTTTTTAGAGATATGTGACACGTTCTAATTCCAAATCATCCCTAATGATTCTTTGAGATTATGGCTATTCAGATTATAACTGAATGAAAAAAATAGGAGTGGATTCAATGTTTTTTACCACACTTAATAACCACATGGGAGGATCTGTAAGGATATTTTTAGCAATGTTTTTTCCACCATCAATTTCTATGAATCTATGGGTAAGCATTCTGAATTTTGAACAATTAAATATAAATTCATTATATAGTTCATGGGAATGGTTTAATGGTTTTATAAGATCATGTCCTCATCATGGCACCACAATGTGGATTTTAATTAAAATATTTTATGAAGGTTTATCAAAAGGGAATAGTTTAATAGTAAATGATGTTGTATGAGGTTTTCTAATTTGAAATTCACTAGAGGAGTTTAACGAGATGTTATATGATATGTCCAGAAATAGTTTCCAATTTAAACTAGAAGAAGATAAAGTTCATGGAGTGCATATGGTTGACAATTGATGTATGGATGCTCAAATGGATTCTATAGAAACGAATATGGATTCAATGATATCCATCGAAACTCCCCAAGGTATGTATTGTAAATATTAATATTATATTTTTTAAAATCATAAAAATTATGGGATTCTATGGAGGAAAACACAACAAAAACAACCACAATTGATGAATCATAATCAAGGCCAAGGACCTCATCTCAAGAAACAAGGTTTCCAACCTCAACAAAAAGGGACGTCAATTGTCAATCCAGTCCATTAACTAGAGGAGAACCATGAAAATTTCGAGACCACAATGGGATATTCACTAAAAGAACGTAAAAAATACTCAAGACATCAAGGAAACACCATTAGATATTAGAAAATTACGCAAACAACCAACAAGTTCCAATGAGGAACATAGAATGTCAAGTCAGTCAGATCACCGAGACACATAGAGAAAGAAAAGAGGAGAGTTTCCATGATGTCACTACAAACACCCTCATGTAATGAGAAATAAGTAATTATGATATGTGGAAAGAAGACACCAGAAAGGGGCATTGATTTTTCATGAAATCATGTACCCCAACTAGAAGAACCAAGTCATGAAAAGAGCATAGAATATTTGGATAATAATGAAAAATAAGAACAACCATAGTACCAACAACCATTTTCATTTAAATATCGAGAAAAGAAAGTGATGATTGATGAGAAAAAGAATATGTTTTTAGAGATTTTAATGTAGATACATACAAACATTCCAGTTGATGATGAAATTGGAAATCTTATTGTTTATGAAATTTTCAAGAAGGAATTAATGAAAAATTAGAATAATATTGAACAATTAGATACCATTCAACTAGAATTTTAAAGTTCAATAGTTTTCTCAAGCATCTAACAAAAGAAGATGAGGGATACCTTCAATTTTAGTTACCATTTGTACTAATGAGTTTGGAAGGGATTATCAAATTTATGTTCTAATGTAAACATAATGTCATACACAGTATTTAAGAGAATGTTATTATTGGAGTTTCCATCAACTCGAATTATGCATTAACTAAATGATACGAAAATGAGTAATCCTCTAGGAATATATAAATATGTCATCAATTTGGTAGACAATTTCTATTTTCCTACAGATTTATTGGTGACAGATATTAATGAAGAGAAGCTTCTAATAATATTTAAAAGTAATTTGTTAGATACAATAAGGGAACTAATTTATGTTCATAATAGATAATTGTGTTTAAAAGTATGGGGATGAAAAGTAAAATTCAATTTTCACCGGATGATGACAAAGTCACATGATGTAGTGGATGAAAATTAAAAAGATAATTTGATGAAAGTAGAGGATCGTGTTCTCCATGGAAAAAGAGATGAAGTATATACTTTAGAAAGTAAAGAAGAATGTATGAATAAAGATGGATAATGATAATATTGTGTGAGAAAATGTTAATGATAGTGGAGGGAAAATCATTCAAGATGAGTTCAAAGTAGGATAACAAGTTTGGGAAATTACTGAACTATTATTTGATTTTACAAGATGAACCAAAAAACCATTGGATTGGCCCCAAGATATAGAGAAATTGTTCACTAACTGAAGGGTGAAATTTGATTCAGATAAAGGGAGAGGAAAAATATTCAGTAATGAAACAGGGCTTGAACATTTTGTAGATATATATCAGGTAACCTATTCTCTACCATTAACATCGAAGCTGATGCAGGTATGTTTGATCCAACAACGGTAACCAAAAGAGCTTCTAGGAGGTAACCTGAGTTTGTTTTTGTATTTTTCATTATTTATTTATATTTTTTTGGTGAATTAAGTCATACACTAAATATTTTTGATATTTCATTGTATCGGCCGGTGGTTTCAATTTTTTATTTTATAATGGTAGGAAAAATAAAGAAGGAATTAGGAAGAAGGAAGTAAAAGAATAAGATATAGAATAATTACACATTGTGAAGGGCATGTATACAACATGAATGGGTTAAGGCAGAATATCTTCAAACCATGTTTGAATTATCAATTCTCAAGGTGTGTAAGAGTATCAAGTACCTAATTTACAATTTTATTCTATATATTTTAATTATTTTCGAGCATTAACAACAAATTAAATTCCCACATTTGATTAATTATTTAATTAATAAAACTATGAGACAAAACCTATATAGATAAATTACGAGGACAGGTATTTTGATTTATTTGTTAATTATTTTGAATGAGAAGAATGGGAAAAAATTATTAAGGATAAGAACATTGATTATGAGTGGAAAAAATATGATTTGAGGATCATGTTGACCATTATAGATGGTTTTTTTTTGAGATTTTTCCATTTTTTTAATTTTTTAAAATTTTCATTAATTGATTAAATTTTTTGTATTCATTTCCATAAGTAATTGACCTAACCATTCATCTCAGTCTCAATATATCCACAGACCCAAATATTTTCCATTATTTCTATATTATATTTCTTGAAAAATTCAGATATCTTTTCTTCTAGATCATTATTTTAATCTTATCGTAGCTTTGACTAAATAGTATCAGTTTTAATATGATTGTGGCATTATTTTTATTTACCGTTATACTGATACCCACCTTACATTATTTCATTTTTATGACTATAGATGCCATGAATTTATTTGTTAGTAAATGTATCATGTTAAATGTATATTTTAACCATTTCTAAATTCCCCTAAATGTTTTTCATAATAATTAAATGAATATGTTTGGAAGATTAAATTTATAGTTTGTATTGGGATATGCTGCATTGTGGATATTTTCCTCTGGGATTTTATATTATGAAATGGGGATGGGCCATGTATTTTTCATTGTAAACTCATTATTCCCCTCGCTTGCAAAAAAATATGTGAAAACCTATTTAAAAAAGAAAAAATCAAAAAATAAATTGGTTCTCATTTGGGAGGATCAAGAATCACTATTTTCTTAATAGTTGAAATTTAATCATATTTTTGAGGTGATGGGTGTGATATTTTTCAAAGCATAACCTTAAAATAAATAAAAAGGTTTGTCGATTTAACTGTTGCACTAAAATTCATCCTGAGCTCACTGAGATTTTATTGGAAGTGAGAGGTGACATTGGTTAAGGGAGTAATTTATTAATCCCTTTCTTATTATGAATAAAAATTATTTAGAGGAAAAACTCCATTTTGATATTTTCTTTTTATATCATTTACCTACCTACCATGAAGCCTCACAGTCATTTGATCATTAATAAGGAATCCCTCGTGATTAATTTTGATTTATGCCTCTAAATGGTGGACATCTTAGATGGCTTGAAAGCTTGTGGTATGTTACATATTTTTTTAGGTATGTGATGAATTATATTTACCTTTATACAATAATAATGAGGGGAAAAATTCAATGAAGGGTAAATGGAAAATGACATACAAACTAGTAATGTATATAAAAATAAGATTTATGAAAGGATAAAATAATACATTTTAAAATAGGAAATGTAAAATATATGGTTAGATTGTTTCTTTGAAAAATGAGGAATTGAATAATTTTCACATGTAATGTGTGAATAATTTATTTTGCATTGGTCAATTAATTTTATTGAAATTTTTTTTGAGGGATTGTAAGGTGACTGTCCTTTGTGGTAATTGGACATTCCATCATTGAGGACTGGTTTGAATTCATTTTTTTGGGTATTTGAAATGTCTATTTCATATATAAATTTTTTATTACTTTAATGTATTGATGTGATATTTTGTTGAAAAATATTTCCAATTTTTAGATATATAAATTGTTTTCTATTTTATGGAAGGAAATAACACATATTGGAAAAGGAATGAAAAGAGGAGTAAATATGATCTAAAAGACATGTCTCACCACATTGCTTTAATTGCAGAGTATCCTAAGATTTTTTAGAGAGAAGAAAAGTTGGAAACTGAAGCCGACTAATTACATGACTTTCAATCTCATTATAGGTTGTGACATGTTCAAATGGAATTTTTTGAATAGGAAATGTTATGACATGAAGAAAAATTGTGAAATTCAATTACATGTCATGATTTTGGATTTCACATATTGAAGTGATTCAATGTTCCAAATGAAATCCACATGAGATTCGTGCAATCAGAGGAAAACTCGGAGGTATTACACGATGAGAAACCCCATTTCATGTTCTGATGAAACTGACGTGCAAAAAAAGTCATTACGGACATGTGATTCAATGGATGTTTTCTATAACTACTACCCTTGGCTACCCTCTAATGGGAATCTATGATACACAAAAAGTAAAGAGACACCAAGAGAGGCTCTAGAGCACGAAGTGATGATCTGTGGTTTGGCTTCACCACCATTCTTCACCAGCTTTCTTCATTGGGTACTAATAACACCAATTATCATCTTGACTAGAATTAGAAGGTAGTCGACTTTGGGTGGGGAGATGGGACTATAGGAGGATGTATGAATATGGATTATTTTATTTTTTTTATTCGTGTTTTGGATTCATCTGTAAATAATGTTTCAATTAAAATGTCTTTATTTTTTCAAATGCGTGACCATTTCTTTTTATTTATAGAATATTATTTCATTGCATTAATTTATTAATCTATATTTTTTATTACCATTACACAACTTAGTCTAGATATATTTAAATATGTCTTTGAGTCACTTATTTCAGTGATTCATCCTGGTATATTACCATTCCAAAGGTGAAATCACAGATGTAGTCCAGGATAACAAGTCTAAGGATACCAGTAGACCCAATTCTGGAACAAAAAATAAATAAAAACACATTAATAAAATCACTAAAACACGAAACAGAGAATATATGAAGCTAGAATGTCTCCCATAATTAATTTCAACCCAACAGATCCTACTGTTTCTTTCCCTTCCCAAAAAAAATTAATCAATTTTAATTTTAGTTTCCTTATTTAATTTAGAACATATTCTCTATCCTAACAGGTTCAATACTCAGACTTTCTGGATGCTACATATTTTGTTAGGTTGTCCGAGTCTGCAAAAATTACTAAATTTGGTTAACCTATAGGATTTAATGATGGTCTATCAATTGTCAAATTTTTCATGCTGTTTCTATGGGTAATTTCAATGTTGAAATTATTTAAGAATTCAGATTACTGTTTTGTATTAATACGTTGTTTTACCCTTGGTCTGGTCATTCTATTGTTTCAGGTACATTGTATGACTATTGTTCTTGAGGAAAGAAAAAAATTAAAGATCTTATATAGGACACCATGTTGGAGAAGACATTAGGAAATCAGTGGACAACAAAGGGGGAAGTTCAGCAAGAACAGAACACCAGGGATGGAAGTTTCAAATTTAAAGGATTCAAGCATTTTGAAGGAGAGTTTAGACAAAGAGATAGACCACAAGTCCATGGAATTAATCAAAGAAGGGAAAGAAGTAATAATTTATAGAAGAACCTCATACACAAGATTCAACCCTAGCATTATAATACACCCAGTGGCTGCTCAACATTTTTAAATAAAGCTGAAAGTCATTAAAATGATCATGTATTAACTAAAATTCATCGGGATGCCTCATGAAGACCCAAACACACACATTAGAAGTTTCTTAGAGATATGTGACACATTAAAATTCCATAATATTTCTAATGATGCTGCAAGATTATGTCTGTTCATATTCTAATTAAATAAGAAATCATTGGAGTGGATCTAATGTCTTCCGCCCACACTAAATAACCACCTAGGAGGATTTGGTAAGGAAATATTATATATCTTCCCTCCCACAATTTCAATGGATCTATAGATAACCATTCTAAATTTATAACTATTAAATAGAGAGTCATTATATTGTTCATGGGAAAGGTTTAATGATTTAATAAGATGATTTCTGCATCATGGCATCAAAATGCATCTTTTAATTCAAACATTTTATATAGGATTATCATAGGGGAATCATTCAATAATAGATGTTCCTGCAGGCAGTTTTCTAATGATAAAGTCACTAGAAAAGAGATATAAGATTTTATAGGAGATTTACGACAAAATTTTCTAATAGAAAATAGAATAAGGGTGAGTTCATGGAGCACATATGGTGGAAAATAGATGGATGACTGCTCAAATAAAACCTATGACAAAGAATATGTATGCAATGATGGCAAAAAATCCCATGGTATGTATTGTAAAGGTTCAAATTATATTGATTATATTTTTCAAAATTATGGGTAGGGAAGGAGGATATAACAACAAAAAATTACCACACAAGAAGATTTAAAATCAATTCCAAGTATTTCCACCTAGGAAACAAGGTTATAAACCTCAAAAAATGTCCCTCGATGACCGGTGAAGTCCATTCACTAGAGTAGACCCTTGAAAATTTCTTAACCACAACTGGAGTTGCACTTAATGAACAGAGAACATACTCAACTGAGCAATGAAATTCTATCATTGAGTTAATAAATGACTTAGAAAACCAAAACTCTGCAATAAGGAACATTGAATGTCTTTTTGGTCAGATCACTAAGACACATAGTGAAATATAAAGAGGATAGACTGTCGGATGTCCCGAGAAAAACCCTCATGTAGATGTGAAATCTATATTTCTAAGATGTAGAGTGATGACCTGAGGGAGTGGCAATGATTGTTTTTGGAAATAATGTACCACAAACAAGTGAATCAATTCAAGAAAATAATAGAGACGACGAGGAAAATAATAATGAAGAATCACCACCACAGTACAGACCACCACTACCCTTTCTATATCATGAAAAGTAAGTGATTTTTGATCAGAAAAAGCTGATGTTTTTTATATGATCCAGAAGACACACATCATTATTTAATTCACCATGTCAATTGAAAATATTCATTATTATGAAATGTTCATAAAGGATTTGGTGGTAAACAAGAATAAGAATAAATAATTATCTACTATTCCAGTGAATGATGAAGTTCAACAGTAGTCTCAAGAATCCTACCAAAGATGCAAAGGGATATAGACATTTCTTTTACTCCAGTTACAATCAGTACTAATGATTCTAGTAGATCATTATGTGATTTATGTTTCAGTGTAAACATCACATCATACACAACATTCAAGAGCCTGGAATTGAAGGATATGGAACCAACCTGAGCTATTCTTTAACTACCCAATACAACAATGAGACATCCTCAAGGACTACATGAGTACATCATCATCAAAGAAGAAGAGTTCTATATTTCTATGGATTTTCTATTTATGTAGATGTATGAATAAAATATGCTAATAATTTTGGGAAGACTATTCCAAGCTACATGAAGGGCACAAATAGATGTTCATAATGGGGAGATGAGTTTAGGACTAGGAGGATCATAAGTAAGATTCAATTTACATGGGTGACGTAGAATTTTGACGACGCAGTATATAAAAATTCAAAATATAATTTAATGAAATAAGAGGATGATGTTTTCCATGGAAGAATATATAACGTAGATACTTTATAAAGTGATGAAGACTGTATGAAAACTATAGATAATGATAAGAATGTTGACGAAAAATATGAAGATAGTGGAAGAACCTTCATTCGATATGAGTTAAAAGAAGGGGAGTAGGATTGAAATATTTTTTAACTACCAATTTATTTTACAAGAAAGGGAAAGAAATTACGGATTTGTCTTATAGTGATATAAAAATTATTCCCCAACGGATAGGTAAAATTAGTTTTAGATAATGGGATAGAACCAATCTATATTGAGGAATCAAGGATTCAACATTTTGTATATCTAGAGCAGGTAACATCTTTCTTACCATCACTCACCTAAGATAAAAGAGGTATGGTTGATCCAATTATGGTAAAAAAATATCTTCTTGGAGGCAACCTGAGTTTTTTTACTTTAGTTTATATATTTATGTTTTCAGGAGGAAGCATTCATCAACTAAATTTTTTTAAATTTTCATTTTTATTGAATTTTTTCACTTGTTTATTTTATTTTTGTAGAACCATTAAAGATGATATCAATCATAATGATGTAGAAGATGAAACTATAGAAGAATTAAACATCTTGATGGTTATATAAATGCTATGAAAGGGTTAAAATAGAACTTATTCAACCCTTGTTTGAAGCATTAATTTTCAAGGGGAGTAAGAGTTTCAATTCTATAATATTCTAATTTATTCCCATAATTTGAATTATTTTAGAACATTAACTGCAAACTGCATGCCCATATTTGATTGATTCCTTAATAAACAGAACTAGGAGGCATAAAATACCTTGGAAAATTACCATTCTATGTATTTAGATTTCATTTTAAATAATTTTTTATGATATTAATGGGAAAAAGTATTAGTAGAGAAAAGAATGTTGTTTATGTGTTGAAAAATAATTATTCAAGGAGAATGTTAACCTTTGTAGATGCAATTTTACCAAGAATTAGCCATATTTTTAATTTCTCAAATTTTCACTAATATATTTATATCTTAAATTTTAATTTAATCCATCATTATTAACTTCAATTTAATGTGTGAACGAATCACATTTCATCGTGAGGATGTATTCTGTCGTACACATGAGCAACATTATCATATTCTTACATAATAGAATTTAAGAAGTTATAAGTGAACTAATATTTCAACAACTATAATAATATCAAAAATAGAATATATATATATATACATTTAATATATCGTTATATTCATCCAAGAGAGGTGGTAGTGGAAATAAAAGAATGAAATTTGTCCGTGTGGTGGTAGTCTTCTATACCCTTGAATGATGATTTCGTAACCCATTTGATGAATGGGAATATAGTTGTAGATCATTAAGTTAAAATAAACTTGATTTATATTGAAAATATTGATTTTATTTGATCATAAATGTTTAATAATTAATTTAGTGGTTGTAGGATGAGATAAAATAAAAACAGTCATTGAATTACATTACATCTTATTCGAGAAACTTCGCTAGGATTGCACCAAAAGCATTCATAGGTTGGATTTTCTTACCAAACTTTAGCTTATAGGATGTGTTAATGGATGTAATTACATGATTTGGGTAGGGAGTTTCCAAAATAACATGTTTTGAAAGAGTGAAATGAGAAGATAGTGGGAGTCCTTTTATTAGTGAGGTGAGTGGCATACTAGTAATTTTTAAAAACAAGAATACAAGCCCAGACTTAGAGAATAGAAAAAGTCTAAAAATGGATCCATTATCGATATTAGAAGAAATATGGTCTAAACCTAGGCATCAAATGGGTTATTGGAAATGTTTGGGTAATTTTAACTCTTATCATTTTAGTTTATTCTCATGTAAATTTTTTTTTACCTTAACCATAGTAAATAATTTTTATTATATTTACAATTCCTTTTGATAAAAAATTATGTTGTACTAAATAGATAATATAAATTATAATAATTGAAAATATAAAATCCATATTTCAAAATTTCATTCACATAAGTGAAAAAATAAAAAAAAATTATCTTGACAAACACATCAATAATACAGGGTTTCAAATTGAAAATCGTTAAATATTTACCATGTTTTTTTAAAAATAAAATATGAAAATGAAAAAAGTAAATTATATTATATTAATAGATATATTATTTAACTTTATATTCTCATAAAACCATATTAATTTTTATTATGATTTTAAATTCATTGAAAGAGATGAAATTTCATAATAAAATCGAATATTTTTCTCCATTCATAGAAAAATTAATCTTTTCTGAATACCCCCATAAATTAACCCCAAAATAATATTTAAAATATGATTTAAAAATATTTTTTATTCTATCAAATTTAATTTATAAGGTTTTTAGAAATTAATTTTAAACCTAAGTGCTCAAAATATGCCGAAATTACTTATTTGAAAAATATAATTTTTAAGCACAAAATAATTTTTTTTCTTATCCATTGTTTATGAAACAAATAAGATGATTTTAAATATTTTATGGGATATATTATATAAAAATGTCATCATAATTATAAATAAAGTGATTTATTTAATTTATTGAGATAAAACAATTTTTTATTTATAAAAATAGTTTTTTAGAAAAATATTTTCTTTATTTAAAAAAAATTATTTTAATCTAAAACTAACTATTATCTAAAGAATTATTTATATATATACTTGTTTAAATAATATATTTTTATAATTTATTTAATTTTATTCATAAAATCCATTCCAATAGCTAGATGAAAAAAATCTTATTCAATAAAAATTTCTTAATTATAAGTCATATTTCATATAAACATGGAATTACCTATAATGCAATCCAAAATTAGTGATTTATGTAATAGAAGTTAAAATCAGTTTTTTTATATCACAAGTTAATCATAGTATTTCATGTAATAATAGATAAAATTAGTGTCGTGTCTAATGAATGATAACAAAATGAATATTTTTTATTGGGAAATAAGAATTATTCACAAAATCGTGATGGATTATAACTTCACATGAAAGAAATTACTTCTATTAAAGAAAGGACTATTTGGATTTAGAAAATATAGAAAAAAATAACTCTAAAAAATCATCATATTTATTTTATTTTAAATTTTCATATAAACAATTAAAATAAAATATTAATGTTTATAAAATGATTATTTTTTAAAAATAGCATTGTTTCTTTTAGTGACGAACTCTTTGACATTTTCATATTATATATATTTTTAGAGTATAAAAAATCATAGATAATATTTTTTAATGGAAACCCACCAAGACATTAATAACATATTATGTGTGGTATCACCACCCATGTACATGATTCAAGCTTTAGATAACCTCCAATGTACCGTCTTTCTAGGTTGGGATAACCACTTGTATACCCTTTGAGCTGCTATAACATTAATCATTACAAGAAGCATTAAAGGGTGATATAGTTCTCCCTTATGACATGATTAAAATTATATATAAATGTTTAAAAGGATTATTTAAACTTCATAATATTAGATCCCATGGAATTATAAGGGCGGTATAATCATTTCATCATTTCCTCAAAGTATAAAACATGAAAAAGAAGCATATTTCATAAGAGTTTTATTATGGTATATCCAATGTAAGAGAAACATCTTTCAAAAATGTGATGTCATCATAAATATAAACCATACAAATAAAGAATAAAAATGATATCATTGTTTAATATCCCTATTAAATAATTATTAATAAAAAAATTATATCATCTAAGATATAAATTTATGTTGAATGAATAATTACTTGGAATTTTTCCTAAGGAAAATAAAATTTCATTGAAAATTATTTTTCAAAATAAAAATTCATAAAAAAATTTTGAAATAATTTTCATAGAATATGAACATCAAAATATATAAATTATTATTTTTAAAATTATAATTTCATTATTCCAAAAAAATCCATACATGCTATATATTTTAAAACATTGTGTTTTTAACATTTTCAGTAATATCTGAATGAATATTAATTATAAAATGACATTAATAATCATTTCAAGAACTTTTTAAAAAACTAAAACATGGGTAAAAAATAAATTTCATTATTAATTAGGCAAATTTAAAAACAATTTTTGAATACAGTTTTATAAAACATGGGTTTAGAAGAAAAATTAGTGTTCAAACAAAGAGAGAAATAAAAATTATTTTTCTTAAATCGTTCTTCAGAAATCTGGAGTATCTAAAGAGTGAAAAATGAAGGGAAAACATATATTATAATTACATAACCATAAGATCATAAAATTAATTATTTTGTGGAGATATGGATGATAATATCGTATCAACATAAACATAATCCTTTACAATCACAAAAAAGATATTGTACAAAAAAATCATTATCACTTTGGTAACATATAATTTTAAGCCCCATAAAGAAATAAAATTAACTAAAATTTAAAATATCACGAGAACAAATTAGTTCATTATATTATATTTCAATGGATCTCTATATACATGTCATAAAACTAGATAGGTGTATAACATAACATATGACTCATGGAAGCCAAATTGAGATAAAAATCGATTACTACATTGGTAACGTAGAAACTATAAACCATATGTAATAAATATAATAAATTTTATATGTAAAAAAGAAATTTAAGGATAATAATAAAAAATATATTCATCGGTAGTATAAACATAATATAAAATAATAATGTGTTGAATATGGAATGTGTCATATGAAAGTAAAAAAGTGAGATTGAAATCCATTAACTTATGTCTTGAATTAATTCATAAGAAGTAAAAACTTGTTTAAAATAAATATTTTTTAATTATAAATTAATTATATTATAAGAAATAAATATATAAAAATATATATTATTTACTTATGACCTCTTATTACAATTTTATTTATATTTTCATGTTAAAGGCTCTATTTAAGAAATAACTGCTTTGTTTTTTGTATTTGTTTTGATTTTTTATTTTTTCCTCTAAAATTTATCATGGTTTCATAATATGTATAATATTAACCAGGTTATAAATATCAGATATATATATATATATATTCATTGTACATGTATTTATAGTGATGAAAATGTTTAGGTATAGGAAATTAAATACATCGTTTATAGTGATGGATAATCGTACAAAATTATGAAATTTGATTCATTTTTGCTAAAAAAATATTGAAACATATGTATGTTGAATATTCATAGGAAATAATAATTTCTATGTCATAAAAGTTACATATTTTCTTTAAACCCATCAGTGTTACCTTCCATGTAATTATTGGACGAATGTCATTACATCGGGAGATGATAGTCTTTTATAAAAGGAGCGAAATTATAGTATTTGAATTGAATGGAAAGTAAGAAGGTGTATATTATATAATAATTCAAAAATTATAATAACATAAAAATATAATATATAAAAATGTATATCATCTTTTTGGCTAGTAGTGATATATGGTAATATAAGAATGAATGACATCGGTTCACGAGGCAGTAGTCATCTATAGAGACAAATGATGATTTTGTTACACATTATATGGATTATGAGAAGGTTTTAGGTAATTTACATAAAATAATAACATATAAGTAAACTTACTATATTAATTTTATAATATAATAATGGATTAATAATAATTTAAGGACATGAGGTATGAAATAACACATAAATACTCATTGAAAATGCTACCTCATATTTGAGTAAACTCCTTATGATATGATGAAAAACAATCCGAGTTTGGATTTATGAACATTATAATAAGTATATAATGATGGTAGGGAATTATGGATGTAATTTTTATGGAATATTATGAACCAATCGGTTTATAATTTCTGAAGAGCATAAGAGAGGGTGACCTTTTATAAGTGAGGTGAGTAGTAATCTTGTAATTTTTTAAAAAACAATAAATAGTGTACCTATGTTTCACACATTACACAAGGATAAAAAATGGGTAATTTTAGAAAATAGAATATTAAATCCTGATTTATTTTCATCCAATTTGTATTATAAATGTTTTGGTTCATTTTTAAACCTTATATTTTTAGTTTAACTCTCTCAGGAAAAATAATTTTTCCCTTATCCACAGAATATAATTTTTACTATTTTTAATATTTAATATGGTTTAAAATGAATTTCATATTATTAGATAATATTAAATATTTTGATTCCATGTATTGAATCTAATTTCACAAATACAATTCATATAAGTGTAATATTTCTTTTTAAATTAATCACCCAAACGTGTTGAGAAAGCGGGTTTTTGATCAGAAAAATGTTCATATGTTTTAAACATTTTTTATATAAAAAATATATATGAAAATTATTAAAATGACATAAAATTGATAAATAGACATATAAATTAAATAACATTTATTTATATTAATCCTTAAATAATTTTTATGTTTCTAAAATCATTAAATGAAATGGAAATACTTAATGAAAACAAATAATTTTCACTATTAATCGAAAAATTGTTTTTTTAGAAAATAAAAAAATCATGATATTATAATTTTGATATTATTATTATAAATATACATGTATTTTATCAAATTATGTTTCTAAAATATTCAATGTTTAATTTATAAACAATGTGCACAAATGGGCACAAAACCACTCTTTAGAGAAATACAATTTTTAAGTGTAAAATGGGTTTCACTCTTATCTCATTCCTAGAAAACACATAAGATGAATAATAAAAAAATATATTGAATATATAAAATATAAATTAAATTAAAACCATTCTCCATAATTTTTTTTTGATTTATTACTGTAAAAAATTATTATTCAAAAAAATCATTTATTTTCAAATAGTTTTTTATTTCTAATTAATTAGTCACTAAATAATTAATTTGAAAAATAAATGTGTAGAGGATGTATTTTTCTAATTTTAGTTAATTCTATTCATAAACTCCATTCCAGTAGCTATGTTATAACTATTATATAAATGAATAGTTTCTGAAAAGTATGTCAGGTTTCATTTAATCCCAAAATTTCATGTAATGCAAGCTGAAAAATTATTCCATATATCTCATGCATAATTATAATTTTAATGTAAGATAAGATAAAATCATTTTTTATGAATCAAAAAATATAATATATGTTTTGGGTAATGGAAAATATTAATTTTTTTAATTTATTTGAAAAAATAATAATTCACCAAATCTATATGTGTTACGTTCTACCCCTTAAAATAAAATTTTACCTGAAAATTTTTCACCTTTGTACAAAACATATGGGGACATTTTTCCTCATTAGATCATAATTTTCTTTAGTAGATTACTCAAAATTGTGGTTTCACCAAAAATCTTTAGTGTGGTTAATTGACTTATTTAGTAGCACCCTCTCTATAAGATCCATAATTTTATCTAAATATTACTTATAAAAAGTTCATGATCCTATGTTATGATCTCTAAGTTCAATACATGTGAAGAATCAGTTGTGTAACTCTTGTTTATAGGTACATGGAACACATCACGAACCTAAGAGAGGATCGGTGGAAGCACCAAATGATATGCTACTATCCTGATACGATCTAGTTTTTCAAAGGGTCTAATAAAGATAGTGTTTAGTTTTCCCTTCTTTCTCGCATGGTGAAAATCATAGAAATACCTTCTAAAAAAATTCAAATTCTTGATCACATTTAAGAATACTTCCTTAATATTTCTTTATAATTTATTTTGTCCTTATGTTTTGTTTATTGGTTCTATGCTTCTTTTCCATCTCATCATCTTGCTTAGGTCCCAATGGGCTTCTTTCTACAAAATCATTCTAGTACTTTTGAGTTATACACATATTTCTATAATGAGCTTTATAAGATCCATTTTAATTCTCAAGTGACAGCTAGTATTGAAATAAAACATAAATTTTTGGAAGGAGTTGTTCCCAACGACATTAGAAATCCATAGAACATGTTCTTATCATATCCTCATGGTTTTAAATTGTTATCTCAAACCAAATATCTATCGGGGGAAGATATGTGCTTTTGAAACTCAAATTTTTATTATGATCTTGTTGAATAATTCACCATAAAAGGGAAGTAAACTTCATACCTAATTGAGAACCATTTAATGTGGTACCTCAAGAAGCATTACTCCTTTCTTAATGTATATTCCAGAAATAGGATATATAGTGAATTAATCTTTGATAGTAATAATGTTAGATGACTTCGTAATTTGATAAAATAGAAACCCAAATTTACTGAACATCAATGATGCGATAAACCCTAATGGATATGAGTAACATTAATGATATATCCTCATGGATACATATAATATTCTAAAATTTGAAATACCCTTTATTCCATATATAAGATATTAATTATAAAAATCAATTTCATTCGATGTTTTGGTTCATCCTTGAATCGATAAAATTTCAAATTTTAATTTACTGCTCCAAATTCAATGTAGAGGTAGATAATAACTGCTTAAAATGACATGAAGTTTCACTAAAGGAAGAATAACAATAATTTTATACATGTCAATCATTCAAAATAAAACATTATATTTCCAACAATGGGGGAGATGATAGTGTTCCTTAATCAAACGATTACACTAAACCATTGTGATTGCATAATATTTACCATTTTAATTTTTATTTATATTTTTATGTTGATTATCATCCACACTAGCCATAGTATTGGGAAATTGTTTTGCATAATACCCAAAATCCATGTACATGAAATGTTGGACTGTGGGATATGCATTCTATTGAGATATATCACTATTAATTTCATTAACTAGCCTCTTCACATCACATATACAATGTATTTATTGATGGATATACTTTCTACTATTGAGACACAAACTTCATCATATTAGTAATTAAAATTAGTTATTCTTCCATCATTTTTGGCATGTAGTTTATAAGTCTATTTAATAAATACATTTGTTTGTATTTCAATGAATTAATTTGATATATAAATGAATAAAAATGAAAATTTTGAGGAATTTAACTTGTTTATTGTTTTATGGATGAAAATAATAGATATTTGAAAAAGAAAAAAGAAGGGGAGAAAATATGAGCTAAAAGACACAACTTGCTACTTCGATTGGATTGAGGTGCGACCCAAGATTTTTTGAGAGAGAAGGAGTGATGGAAACTGAAGCTAACTGATTACACGATATGTAATCTCATTAAAAATCATTACATGTTATAATAGAATTTTTTATATAGGAAATTTTGTGACCTGAAGAAACACTGTGAAAGGAAATTACATGTCGTCAGTCTGAATTTCATGTCTTGAAGTGAGTCAAAGTTCCAAATGAGATTCAAGTGAGATTCACACACGTAGAGGAAAACTCGAAGGTATTACATGATGTGAAACCCCAATTCAATTTGTAATGACAAAGATGTGATGAAAAATAAAGGAAATATGGCTATAGGTGTCAATAGAATTTTCCTATAAATAATTCCCTCGACTACCCATTGAATGGACTCTGGTACCAAAAAAAGGAAGAGCAACACCAACAGAGGCTACAAAAAACGTATTGAGGATTCAGGGTTTGGCATCGCCGCAATTCATCCCCACCATTATTCTCTAGGTACTAATGATGCTCATTTTCATCAATACTAGAATGAGAGTGTAGTCCACTTAGTGTCAGGTGATGTGATTATAAAAGGATGTGTTCTTATGGATTATATTCCTTTTACTATTCATGTTTTGGATTGTTGTGAACACCGTATATCAATTACAATATCTATCATTTGGAATATTCATGGCCATTTATTTTGATTTTATGAATATTATATCGTTGCATTAATTGGTTAGTCTATTTTCTAAATAACCATCACGCAACATAGCCCATTTATCTTTAAATATGGTTTTGAGTCACCTATTTCTGTAATTGAACCAAGTAGATGACCATTCAAAATGGTGAATCATAGGAGTAGAGTGGGATACGAATACCTAGGATCCCAACTAACCAAATTTGGAGACCAAAACTGAATAAACCAGTATTAAGTGAATCCATGGGACATGAAACTAAAAATAACTAAACCTATAATGTCTCCCACATTTAATTTCGAACCATTCGATCTTATTATTTCATTCTCTTTCCAAACAAAGTAAAAAACTTGAAATTCTAATTCAGTAATTAATTTAGAACATATGAGTGGTCCCTATGGGTTCGAAACTAATACTTTCTAGATACTACCTATTTAATTTGGATGTTTGAGTATGTATAAATTACTAAAATTAGTTTCCCCTTAGGATTCAATGATACCCTGTAGGATGCCAAATTTTTGGGGTTGTTTCTAAGGATGGTTGTTATATAAAAAATATTTATGAATTTAGATAGTATATTTTATAGTAATTCATTATTTCTCACATGATCTTGTCATGATGTTGTTTTTGGTAAAAACTATTTGCACAACTAATACACCCAATGTAATGTTAATATTTACCATCGTAATTATGACCCTGAGTTGGAGAACAAATTAAGAAATCAGATGAGAGAAATGCGGAAAGATGGGAAAAATAGAACACCATGGTTGGATGAGGAAAATTTCAAGGAGCTGAGCATTTTGAAAGAGAGTTGGGGAAAGAGCTGGACTAGAGGTTCGAGGTAGTAATCTGGGGGGAAGCACTCATAAATTATCGAATACCCTCAAACACGGGAGTCAACACTAAATTTATCATACCCCTGTGGCATCTCATTATTTTTAAATAAATACAGTGGTCAATAAAATGAGCATGCATTCACTGTAATTGACTAGGCTACATTATAAAAACCCAAACTCACACATTAAATGTTTTTCAGAGATATGTGTCATGTTATAATTCCAAATCATCACTAATGATTTTTTGAGATTATGGCTATTCAGATTCTAACTAAATAAAAAAGAATATGAGTTGATTCAAAGTTTTCCACCACACTATATTACCACATGGGAGGATCCGTAAGGATATTTCTAACAATGTTTTTTCCACCATCAATTTATATGGATCTATGGGCAAGAGTTCTGAATTTTGAACAATTAAATGTAGATTCATTATATAGTTCATGGGAATGGTTCAATGGTTTGATAAGAACATTTCCTCATCATGGCACCACAATGTGGAATTTAATTAAAAATATTTATGAAGGATTATCACATGGGAATAATTTAATAGTAAATGATTTTGTAGGAGGTTTTCTATTGTGAAAGTCACCAGAGGAGTGTTACGAGATTTTATATGAGTTGTCTAGAAATAGTTTCCAATGGAAACTATTAGAATAAAAAGTTCATGGACTGCATATGGTGGACAATTGATGGATGGATACTCAAATGGATTCTACGGAAAAAAAGATGGAGTCAATGATCTATATCCACACTCCCCAAGGTATGTATTGTAAATATTAATATTATATTGTTTTAAATGATCACAAATATGGGATGTTATGGAGGAAACCACAATAGAAACAACCACAATTGATGATTCAAAATCAAGTCCAAGGCCCTCATCTCAAGAAATAAGGTTTCCAACATCAACAAAAAGGGACCTCAATTGTCAGTCAAGTCCATTAACTAGAGGAGAACCGTGAAAATTCATGACCACAACAGGAGATGCACTAAAATAACAAACAAAATACTCATGAAATCAAGGAAACACCATTAGATAGTAGAAAAATGACACAAATAACCAACAAGTTTTAACGAGGAACATAGAATGTCATGTCGGTCAGATCATTGAGACCCAAAGAGAATGAAAAAGATGATATCTTCCATGATGTATTGAGAAACACCCTCATGTAGATGAGAAATAAATATTTATGATAAGTGGAAATAAGACACTAGTGTGGGGCATTGGTTTTTCTTGAAATTGTGGACCCTAACTAGAAGAATCATGTCAAGAAAAGAGCATAGAATATGTAGAGAATAATGAAAAATAAGCACAAAAATAGTACAAATGACCATTATCATTTAGATATCGAGAAAAGAAATTGATTATTGATGAGAAAAACAGTACGTTTTTAGAGATTTTAATATAGATACATAAAAACATTCCATTTGCTGATGAAATTGGAAATATTATTGTTTATGAAATGTTCAATAAGGAATTGATGAAAAATTTGAAGAATATCGAAGAATTAGATACTATTCCACTAGAAATATAAAGTGCAATAGTTTTCTCAATCATCCTACTGATGAAGAAGAGCGATACATTCGATTTTAGTTACCATTTGTAATAATGTGTTTGGAAGGGTATTATCAAATTTATGATCTAATGTAAACATAATTTCATACACAGTATTTAGGAGCATGTGATTGTTGGAGCTTCCATCAACTCAAATTATGATTTAACTGACTGACACGACAATGAGTAATCTCCCTGGACTATATAAATATTTTATCATTTTGGTAGATGATTTCTATTTTTCTACAGATTTACTGGTGATAAACATTGATGATGGAAACCTTATAATAATATATAAAAGCCATTTACTAGACACAGGAAGGGAACTAATTTATGTTCACAATGGAGAATTGAGTTTAAATGTAGGGGGATCAAAAGTAAAATTCATTTTCCCCCGGATGATGAATATGTCAGATGTAGTAGTGGATGAACATTCAAAAGATTATTGTATTAATGTAGAGGATGGTGTTCTCCATGGAAAAAGAGCTGAAGTAGATAATTTAGAAAGTGAAAGAAGAATGTATGAATAAATATGGAGAATGATAATATTGTGTGAGAAAAATTTAAAGAGAGTGGAGGAAAAATCATTCAAGATGAGTTCAAAGTAGGATAAAAAGTTTGGGAAATTAATAAACTATTATTTGATTTTACAAGAAGATCCAAAAAACCATTGGATTAGCCCCTGGAGAGAGAGAATTTTTTCACTAACATAAGGGTGAAATTTGTTTCGGATAACGGGAGAGGTAAAATCTACAGTAACGAAACAAGGATTGAAAAAAAATTAGATCAATATCAGGTAACCTATTCTCTACCTTCAACATCGATGCTGATGTAGGTATGTTCGATCCGACAATGATAAACAAAGGAGTTTCCAGGAGGCAACCTGAGTTCTTTTTATTTTTCTTTATTTATTTATGTTTTTAGTTAAAAGATGTCATACCTAAATATTTTTAATATTTCCTTGTATTGGCCTGTGGTTTCACTTGTTTATTTTATAATGGTATGAAAAATAGGAAGGAATTTGAACAAAGTAAGTTGATGAAAAAGATATAACAGAATTACACATTGTGAAGGGAATGTATACGACATGAATGGGTTAAGACAAAAGATCTTCAAATCATGCTTGAAGCATCAATTTTCAAGGGGTGTAAGAGTCTCAAGTACATAATTTTATATTTTATTCCCTATATTTTAATTTTTTAGATCATTAACTATAAATTACATGCCCACATTTGATTGATTATTTAATTAATAAAACTCTGAGACAAAACCTCTATAGATAAATTACCATGATAAGTATTAAGATTTATTTGTTAGTTAATTTTAATGAGAATAATGGAAAAAAATTAGTAGGGATAAGAACGTTGATTATGTGTTGACAAAATATGATTGGATTATCATGTTTACAATTATAGATGATTTTTTTGATATTTTTTCATGTTTTTATTTTCTAAAATTTTCATTAATAGATTAATTATTTTTCTTCATTTCCATAAGTAATTGACACAAACATTTGTCTCACTCTTGATATATCCACAGACCCAAATATTTCCCATTATTTTTATATTATATTTCCTAAAAAACTCAGACATGTTTTCTTCTAGAACAGTATTTTAATATTATCGTAGAAATGACTAAATAGTATCACTTTTAATATGATTATGGAATTTTTTTTATTTACCCTTATACTGATACTCACATTGCATTATTTCATTTATATGACTATAGAATCCATGAATTTCCTTGTTATGAAATGTGTCATGTTACATGTATATAAACCATTTCTACCTTCCTCTAAATATTTTTCATGTTAATTAAATGAATGTGTGTGGATGATTAACTTTATTTGCTGTATTGGGATATACTGCATTGTGGATATTTTTCTCTGGGATTTTATATTATGAAATGGGGATAGGCCATGTATTTTTTATTGTAAATTCATTATTCCCATGTCTTGTAAAAAAATAATTGAAAACATATTTAAAAAGGAAAAATCAAAAAAAAAAATGCTTCTCCTTTGGGAGGATCAAGAATCACTATTTTCCTAATCGATTATTTTTTATCATATTTTTCGGGTGATGGAAGTGAGATTTTTCCAAAGCATAATTTTTTTAAAAAAAGATAAAGTTCCGTTGATTTCACCATTGCACTAAAATTCATCCTGAGTCCATTAAGATGTTTTTAGAAGGGAGATATGACATTGATAAAGGGAGACATTTATTGATCCATTTTTTATTATGAATAAAAATGATTTAGAGGAAAATTTACATTGTGATCTTTTCTTTTTATATCATTTACCTACCTACTGTGAAGCCTCAGAGTCATTTGATCCTTAATAATGAAGCCGTCATGATTAATTTTGATCTATGCCACTAAACGGTGGACATCTTTGATGGATTGAAAGATTATGGTATGTTACATGATTTTTGAGGTATGTGATGAATTATATTTACCTTTGTACACTGATAATGAGGGGAAGAATTCAATGAAAGGTAAATGGTAAATTACATAAACACTAATAATGAATTTAAAAATAAGATTGATGAAATAATAAACTAATATATTTTAAAATAGGAAATGTAAAATACATGGTTAGATTGTTTCTTTGAGAAAATGATGCATTGAATAATTTTCTCATGTAATGCATGAATAATTTATTTTTCATTGGTCAGTTATTTTTTTTGAAATTTTATTTGAGGCATAGTTAGGTGACTATCTTTTGTAGTAATTGGACATTCCATCATTGAGGAAAAATTTGAATTAATTTATGTGGGTATTTGAAATGTCTATTACATGAATTCATTTTTTAGTACTTTAAGGTATTGATATGATATTTTGTTGAAAAATATTTCCAATTTTGAGATATATAAATTGTTTTCTGTTTTATGGAAGGAAATAAAATATATTTGAAAAGGAATGAAAATAGGAATGAATATGAGCTAAAATACATTTCACAGAACATTTCTTCAATCGAGGAGTGACATAAGATTTTTGAGAGATATTCCAAGTTGGAAACTGATGTCCACTGATTACAGGACTTGCAATCTCATTACATTTTGTGACAAGTTCCAATGGAATTTTATGAATAGGAAATGTTGTGACATGAAGAAAAATTGTTAAAGTCAATTAAATGTCATGATTTTGGATTTCACATAGTTAAGTGATTCAATATTCCAAATGAGATCCATGTGAGTTTCATGCAACCAGATGAATACTCAGAGGTATTAAACGATGAGAAACCCCATTTCATGTTCTGATGAAACTGAAGTGCAGAAATAAAATAATGTCATTATAGACATGGGATTCGATGTAATTTTTCTATAAATACCAGCCTTGGCTTCTCTCTGATGGGAATCTGGGACTCGAAAAAGTAAAGAGACACCAAGGGAAGCTACAGAGCACGAAGTGATGATCTGAGGTTTGGCTTCACCACCATTCTTCAACAGCTTTCTTCATTGGGTACTGATGACACTCATTATCATCATGACTAGAATTATAAGGTAGTCAATATTTTGTGGGGTGATGTGACTATATTGGGATGTGTGAATATGGATTATTATTTTTTCATGTTTTGGATTCTTCCATACATAATTTTTCAATTAAAATCTCTTTCTTTTTTCAATTGCGTGACCATTTCTTTTTATCTGTAGAATATCATTTCATTGAATTAATTGATTAGTATTTATTTTGTATGACCATTACACAAATTAGGCTAGTTATCTTTAAATATGTATTTGAGTCACATATTTCAGTGATTTAACCAAGAATATTATTATTCCAAAGTTGAAATCACAGGTGAAGTGCAGGATACTAAGACTAAGGATACCATCAGACCCAATTTAGAAACGAAAAATAAATACAACCACATTAATCAAATCACTAACACACGAAAATAAAAATATATGTACCTAGAATGTCTCCAATAATGAATATCCACCCAATAAATCCTACATTTCTTTACCTTTCCAAAAAAATTAATCAATTTCAATTTTAGTTCCATTAATTTATTTAGAACATACGCTCTATCCTAACAGGTTCAATACTCAGACTCTCTAGATGCTACATATTTTATTAGGTTTTCAGAGTCTTTAAAAATTACTAAATTTAGTTTTCCTATATGATTTAATGATGTCCTGTTTGTTGTCAAATTTTTCATGCTGTTTCTATAGACAATTTCTATGTTGAAATTATTTAGGAATTTGGATAATTGTTTTGTATTAATACGTTGTTTTACACTTGGTCTGGTCATTCCGTTGTTTTAGGTACATTTTATGACTACTGTTCTTTAATAAAGAAAAAAAATTAATAATATTACAGAGGAAACCATGTTGGAAAAGACATTAATGAATCAGTGGAGAGAAAAGGGGGAAATTGAGCAAGAAAAGAACACCATGGATGGAAGTTTCCAATTTAAAGGATTCAAGAATTTTGATGGAGATTTGGGACAAAGGGATGGACCACAGGTCCATGTAATGAATCAAAGAAGGAAAATCAGTGATAATTTACAGAAGACCCTCATACACTAGATTCAACCCTAGCATTATAATACACCCAGTGGCTACTCAACATTTTGAAATAAAGCTGACAGTCATTCAAATGATCACGCATTAACTAAAATTCACCAGGATGCCTCATGAAGACCCAAAATCTCACATAATAAGTCTCTTGGGGATGTGTGACACGTTCCAATTCCAGAATGTTGCTAATGATGCTTTCAGATTATGGCTGTTCATATTCTCACTAAAGGAGAAATCATGGGATTGGATCTAAAGTCTTTCACCTGCATTAAATAACCACCTAGGAAGATTTAGTAAAGAAATATTATATACTTTTTCCACACTAAATGTCTATGGATATATAGGTAAGCATTATAAATTTTGATCTATTAATTGGAGAGTCATTATATAGTTCATGGGAATGTTTTAATCATTTTATATGATGATTTCCGCATCATGGCATAAAAATGCGGCTTGTAATTCAAACATTTTATATAGGATTATCACAGAGGAATCGTTCAATAATAGATGCTGTTGTAGGAGGTTTTCTAATGACAAAGTCACTAGAGGAGATATATAAGATTTTATATGATATTTCCAACAAAATTTTCTAATAGAAAAAATAATAAGGGCGAGTTCAAGGAGCAGATATGGTGGAAAATAAATGGATGGCTACTCAAATAGAAACTATGACAAAGAATATGTATGAAACATTGGACAAAAAAACATCCCATGGGATGTATTGTTAATTTAAAAATTATATTGATTATATTTTTTATAATTATGGGTAGGGAAATAGGATACAACAACAAAAAATAACAACAAAACAAGAATTAAAATCAAGTCCAAGTATTTCCTCAAAATAGGTCCTTCGCTGACCATTATAGTCCATTCACAGGAGTAGACCCTTGAAACATTATTAACCACGACTTGAGTTGCACTTAATGAACTGAGAACATACTCAACTGATCAATGAAATACAATCGTTGAGTTAAAAATGACTTAGAAAACCAAAAAGATGTAATGAGGAAAATTGAATATCTTTTCGGTCAGATCAGTTAGACACATAAGGAAATATAAAGAGGATATCCTACAGGATGTCCCAAGAAACACACTCATGTAGATGTGAAATATATATTTCTAAGAAGTAGAGTGATGACATGAGGGAGTGGCAATGATTTTTTTGGAAATAATGGACCACAAAAAAAGAATCAAGTTAGATAAATAGTACAGACGATGAGGAAAATAATGATGAAGAATAACCACCACAGTACCAACTGCCACTACCCTTTCTATATCATGAAAACTAAGTGATTATCGATGAGAAAAAGATAATGTTTTTAGATATGATCAAGAAGATACACATCAAAATTTAATTCACCATGGAAATTGAAAATATTTGTTATTATGAAATGTTTATAAAGGAATTGGGGCTAAAAAAGAATAAGAATGAATAATTATTTACCATTCCACTGGAAGGATGAAGGTCAGCAGTGGTCTCAAGCATCCTACTAAAGACGCATAGGGATCTAGATATTTCTTCCACTCCAGTCACAATCAGTACTAATGATTCCGGTAGATCATAATGTGATTTATGTTTCAGTGTAAACATAATGTCATAAAAAACATTCAAGAGCCTAGGATTGAAGGATATGGAACCAACTTGATCTATGCTTCAACTATAAGATTCAACAATGATACATCCTCAAGGACTACATGAATATGTCATCATAGAAGTAGAAGAGTTCTATATTTCTATGTATTTTCTTGTTATGGACATGGATGAACAGAAGATGACAATAATCTTGGGAAGACTATTCCAAGCTATAGGAGGGGAACAAATAGATATTCATAATGGAGAGATGATTTTAGGAGTATGAGGATCAGACGTAAGATTCAATTTTCATGGGTGACATAGAATTTTGACGAAGAAATATATAATCATTCAAAAGACAATTTGATGAAATAACAGGATGATGATTTCATTGGCAGAAGATCTGAAGTAGATACTTTAAAAAGTGGCAAAGAATTTATGAAAAATATGGAGAATACTAATAATGTTGAAGAAAAATTGGAAGATAGTAGAAGAACATTAATTCGATATGAGTTAAAAGAAGGGGAGTAGGTTTGAAATATTTGTTTACTGCCAATTTATTTTACAAGAATGGGAAAGAAATACTGGATTAGTCCCATAGAGATATATTAATTATTCCCCAATGGATGGGTAAAATTAGTTTCAGATAAAGGGATAGAACCAATCTATATTGAGGAATCCAGGCTTCAACATTTTTTATATCCAGAGTAGGTAATATATTTCTTACCAACACTCACTTGAGATGAAAGAGGTATGGTTGAGCCCATGATGGTAAGCAAAAGATCTTCTTGGAGGCAACCATAGTTTTTTTTAATTTTTATATTTACGTTTTCATGAGGAAGCATTCATCAACTAAATATTTTTAAATTTTCATTTTTATGGAATTTTTTCAGTTGTTTATTTTATTTTTGTAGGACCATTAAAGATGATATCAATCATAAGGATATAGAATATGAAACTATAGATGAATTACACATGTTGAAGGTTATATACACGCTATAAAAGGGTATAAATAGAACTTTTTCAACCCTTGTTGAAGCCTTAATTATCAAGGGGATTAAGAGTTTCAATTCTCTAATTTTCTAATTTATTTACATAATTTGAATTGTTTTAGAACATTAACTGCAAATTTCATGCCCATATTTGAATGATTCCTTAATAAATAGAACTAGGATACCTAAACTGCCTAGGAAAATTACCATTATACGTATTTAGATTTCATTTTAAATATATTTTTATGATATGAATGGGAAAAATAATTAGTACAGATATGCATGTTGTTTATGAGTTGAAAAAGCATGATTTGAGGAGCTAGTTAACCTTTGAATATGTAATTCCACTATGAATTGGAATGATTTTTAATTTCAAAATTTTTTACTAAATTATTTATATCTCAAATGTCCTTTAACCCATCATTATTTACTTCCATGTAATGTGTGAATGAATCACATTTCTTCGTGAGGATGTATTCTGTCGTAAACATGAGCAACATTATCATAATCTTATAGAATGTAATTTAAGAAGTTATAAGTGAAATAATAATTCCAAAATTATAATAATATCATAAATAGAATATATATATATATACATTTAATATATCATTATATTCATCCATGGGAGGTGGTAATGGAAATAAATTAATGAAATTTGTTCGCGTGGTGGTAGTTTGTTATACCCTTGAATGATGATTTCATAACCCATTTGATTAATGGGAATATGGTTATATACCATTGTGTTAAAAAACATTGTGGTATATTGAAAATATAGATTTTATTTTATCATAAATGTTTAATAAGTATTTTAGGGGGTGGAGGATGAAATAAAATAAAAACAATCATTGAATTTCATTACCTCTTATTTGAGTAACTTCGCTAGGTTTGCACCAAAATCATTCATAGGTTGGATTTTCTTACCAAACAATGGCTTGTAGTATGTGATAGTGGAATTAATTTAATTATTTAGCTAGGGATTTCCCAAACTAATAGGTTTTGAAACTGTGAAATGAGAAGATAGTGGGTGGCCTTTTATTAGTGAGGTGAGTGGCATACTTGTAATTTTAAGAAACAAGAATACAAACCCATATTTAGAGAATGAAAAAAGTCTAAAAAGGGTCTATTATTGAGAATAGAAGAAATATAGTTGAAACCAAGGCATAAAATGGGGTTTTTTTGGAAATTTTTGGGTCATTTTAACTCTTATCTTTTTAGTTTAATCTACAATAAACCTATTTTTACCTTAACCAAGGTAAATCCTTTTTATTAAATTTAAAATTCCTTATCATAATAAATTATGTTGAAATAAAAAGACAATATAAATTATAGTTATTGAAAATATTGAATCCATATTTCTAAGTTTCATTCACATAAGTGAAAAAATAAAAATAAAAATTATTTCAATAAATGCATAATCAATATAGGGTTTCAAATAGAAAATCATTAAAAGATTACGTTGTTTTTAAAAAAATAAAATATGAAAATAACTAAAATAAATTAAATTGTATAAATAGATATATTATTGAACTTACTATTCTCTTAAAACCATATTACATTTGCTTACGATTTTAAATTTGTTGAGAGAAATTAAATTTATTAATAAAATCAAGTATTTTTCTCTATTCATCGAAAAATTAATATTTTTTGAGTACCACCAAAAATTAACCCCAAAATAATATTTAAATGATGATTAAAAAATAATTTTTATTCTATCAAATTTAATTTATAAAATTTTCAAAAATTTATTTTAAACCTATGTGCGCAAAATATGCTGAAATTATTTATTAGAAAAATATAATTTTTAGCCAAAAATCAATTTTTTTTATTATCTATTGTTTAGGAAACAAATAAGATGATTTTAAAAATTTTATGGGATATATTATATACAAATTTAATTATTATTATAAAACAACGTGATTTATTTAATTTATTGAGATAAAAAACAATTTTATTTATAAAAATTGTTTTTAGGGAAAAACATTTCCTTTATTTTCAATTTTTTTAATTTATAACTAACTATTATCCAAAGAATTATTTTTATATATACATGTTTAAATCATATTTTTTCATAATTTATATAATTTTATTCATAAAATCCATTTCAATAGCTAGATAATAAAAATCATATTCAATAAAAATTTCTTAATTATAAGTAATATGTCACATAAACATGGAATTACCTGTAATTCAATCCAAAATCAGTGTTTTATGTAATAGATGTTAAAATCTTTTTTTGATATCACATGTTAATCAAGGTATTTCATGTAACAATAGACAAAATTAGTGTCGTGTATAGTGAAAAATAACAAAATGAATAATTTCTATTGTGAAATAATAATTATTCACAAAATCATGAGGGATTATAACTTCACAAGAAAGAAATTACTTTTATTAATGCAATGACTATTTGGGCTTAGCAATTTTAGAAAAAATTAACTCTAAAACGAAAATCATCATATTTATTTTATTTTAAACTGTAATATACACATTTAAAATAAAATATCAGTGCTTATAAAAGGATTAAATTTTTCTAAATAACATTGTTTCACTTAGTGACAATCTATTTGACATTTTGTAAAATATAGAGCATGGTTCAGAAAAAATAGTTACTTTGATAAAGAAATATTTGGTTGTATTCATGTCCACATCCAAAAGTATATCTCAATGGATTGAGAAATGTATATATATTTTCAAATGAAATCATTGGCATAGTATTTTCAAAAAACAACATTGTCATATTTTCCTCAATAGATTTTTGTTTTACAATTCCATTCTTATCCCATTTAAATGATAAACCCTTTCATGTTTTTTGAGAATTTTTCTTTTAAACCATACACTGCAATTTATGTAAATAAAATAATACCTTAACAAAACAAATCCTAAAACGTGAATTTTTTTGGCATTATTATTTTATAATTCAACATGGAAAATTAATTTTTAAATTCTGAATAGTTCTTTTGGACTTAAGAAAAATTAGACTTCGGTTGATTTTACTCCTCTTTCATCATTTGATTTACATTTTCCACGATATTTATATGCATGAAAATTTACTCAATAAATATTTTGGTGTCATCATCATATTCTAATAATGTTATATCCTAATCATCATATTATATTAAACTATTTTAATTTGTGTATAATTATGCAAGAGTATCGAGAGTAGTCTTTCCAATTAATCATAGATCATTTCTTAAGGACCATAATTTCATTTGAGGTATATGACCTTTAATATTCAGTTTAATTATTTATTATTATCCAAATTGAAGTTCCTAATGAGTTTAGGGGAGTTTTTATAGTTAATAGGGCTTGACTAGATCCCATGGCATCACCTTTTAGAAGAAATAGGTGGGACACATGGTTAGTAGAAATCCAGACGTCTAGTTGGAAAGGATTGATTAAACCATGACGGGTGGTCCAGGGCACTTCCTATGGCCGCATGGTTTTTCAAAACAATTTAGCTATAAAGAACCATTTTTAATTTTTAAGGTACGCCTCTATGCTTTTCATGGTTTTCCATTTTCATTCTATGTATTGGTAGAAGATCGAATTGGGAGGATATCTATAATGTTGATGTCACAGATTTTTTGGATGCTCATATTTAACTAGACTATTCAACAAATTTCTAGTGATTTACACACTACGTAATATGGTTACATGCCATTTAAATTATAACACCCCGACCCCAGCTACCCAGAGTCGGTGCATTACTTCGTAAAATTTTCATGATCACAAAAGATCAAGTCTCGAAAGACCTATTAGTTTAGTATCCTTGGAAACACTAGATACATTCATAAGTCTTTCACTACATTAAAAAGTAAACATACTACAATAACATGGTCTTCATTGTCCACACTCATATCCCTTTCTGACTACCCCTGCAGGTTATTCATAAAATACTTCTTCACATCCTGGAAAAAATATTAAAACATTGAAAGGGGTGAGCTCAGATGCTCAGTAAGGATAACAATATAGAAGAAGCTTTCATCAATAAACATAAACATTTAAGGCAATGTATAACTAAAACAAAATCATTTTAAACTTGAACTTAAACATAATATGGAAAAAGTAAAATGAGATAATTCCATTCACTTCTTCACATGTATATTCTACTGGTCGAATAATCACAAGCAATATCAATAACCACTTTCATAATGAGGGAATGTATAATTCCAGACATTCTGAAACATTTTGTGAAGGCCTCGGCCAAGACGTCTAAAATGATTAAGGCCTCGGCCAAAACCAAAAATCAAATTGGGAAAGGGCCTCGGCCAATTCCATGTCTAGTTGTCTCATGAGACCTACCGATGCATCGAGGAGCTATAGCGGGCTCCACCCGTCACTTATTAAGTCCAATACATTCCTCATATTAATAGGTTTAAACATAACATAAATATTCGTATTAAAACAAGCATAAGAAACGTCAACAATTTCCCCATAAACTACGGATGGTATAAAAATAACAAATCCATAGTCAAATATTTCACAAAATGTTCAATGGGAGTTTTCTATCATAAATCAATTTCAATTAAACTTAAAACCCATCAAAGGATGTTGACATGGATGAAATCAAAGCTATTTGAGAGAAATATCTCTCTTTTTTTGAAATCATTTAAAAGTCCCATAATTATAAAATAATACATTTACTTTGAAAATATTCTTATAAGCTTGTAATGGAAGCTTCGACGAAGTTATAATGGAGGAAAATAGCCGCACCAGCCGTATAAGTTAAAAATAACATTCTTACCTTAAATTTGTCAAAAAGTTCAAAAAGTACATTATTTGGAAAACGACGGTAAGATTCCTTTCAAAAACGTATAAGGGTATAAATGACTTTAACCCATTTTCCATTTAATAGTAAAAATGTTTTGAAATACATTTTTAAGAAACATGGATGTGGATGATAACGAGGTCCTAGTAGCTAATTATGTATAAAAAACCTTGGATAATGAAGAGGTTGTGAAGTAAACCATTACCTTGTACTTTTCCATGGTTGGGGTAGGTTAACCTCCTGTATAATGGTGAAATAATTGTTATTAAATTATACAAGAATCATATACATTCATATGATATCATATATGATCTTTTAACATTGCTTTGTTAACAATATCTTAGATTTATCGTTGTTTCGGGTGCTAACTTACTCGTTTTCTTTTATATGTTTTGTTATGTAAGTTGTGTTTTTCATGGATAGGTTGTATCTTATTCATATCCAGAATGATATCATGTCCTTAAAAATTATTTTTAAATCATCAAATGATAATTATACTTGAATGGATAGGACGGAGAATGAATCTCATCGCGTTCGTGGAGACGGTAGTCCGTCCGTACGCACGAGCGACAATATCATTATTTTGATATTAAAATAATATATAATTGGATAGTATATAATATATACAGAATCATTATCATGTTATATTTATTATTTACATGTATTACATATCATTATTATACCCATCTAAATAATAATATATTGAATAACAATTACACCACGACGTGGAGACGGTAAGCCGTAGGTACGCACATATGGTGACATGTCATTCAAATGATGGGTAGAATACTGAATATGGTTGTTCCATATTTATAATAACATCACAGTATATAGAAGATACTGGAGTTATAATTTTAGAATTGAAATAATAAACAAAGAGGGAGTGGAAGAAGAAAGAAACTTGAAAGAGGGTGATGAAAACGTTACCTCTTATTTGGGTTCTTCCTTTTGATTTGATCAAAAGGACTTCTTAAGATGGATTTATGACTAAATTAAAGCTTCTAGGATGAAGGGATAGAAGTTGTGAGGGTATTTGGGTAGAGTTTGGCTGAACCAAAAGGCTTGAAAGTGTGAATAAGGTGGTAGAGGTGGGGGCCTTTTATAAGAGGAGAGGAGGGGCTCTTTTGGAAAGATTGAAATGTTACATTATTATACAATGCGTTTCGGATTCTAAAGGACCCACACTTATATAATTAGTGGATAAGGTGATAAAGGTTCGAAATATCCTCATCCAATAGGCTTTGGACAAGTGTAATCCTTGTATTTTTCATTATCTTCTCATTTTATTTAAATCATTAAATAATGAGGTCATCGCTGCATCATCATGATGTCATAAATAATTTAATTTATTTAATGTATAAAAATTATAAAAATACTACTATGATGTAGGAAATCTTTTTATCATTCCAATGACTATTTATAGTCAAAAATATGACTTGTATAACCCCATGTAAAAATTGTTTTATTAAAACATTTCATGTTTGTGTCATTTTTAACTTTAACATTAAATAAAAGGTATTTTTGTCATTTTCCATCTAAAGTGGCTCCATGGTGTCCCCAAGTTGACCCATGGATTGTCTTGGTCGGCCATGACACATCCAATGAGGGTAGGACATGTTTCAAGCTCATCTCATATTATTAAAACATTATTTTTACCTTAAACTACACTAATTACCACTAACCGCGATTAAGAACTTAACAGTTACTATTCACCAAAAATTATTTTAATCTCATTGAACCACATTTTACTTCTTAATGACAACCATGTATGTCGATTTTTTAAAAATTAAAATCACATAGGTGGTAATATTTCATTTAAACGAAAAATCAGTTATTTAACTACCACTTAGTGGTTTCACTATTCATCAAAAATTGAAGTTTTTCAGAACAATTCCAAAATTTCACCCTAAGCTATAATTGATATTCCGATTTCAAAAATGATGTATATTTTATAAAATTCCAAAAATATAAGTTGCATTAATTTATTTTATAATTAATTCCCGCTGTCACAACAAATAGCGTGTTTTTAAGAAACAATTTATATCAAAATATTGGCAATTGTTTATGTCCAATTTCAATGTTAAATTAATTCTAATGACCACCATTGGATAAAATGGTAAAAATATATTCTAATTATACTTTAAAACCAATAAATAGTATAATTTATCACTATAAATTATTTTTCTTAAAAAAGTTGTTTTAAGTATTTTTCACTATTCATAAAAAATTAGAAGTTCTTAGAAAAATACCAAAAATTCAACATAGGATAATTTGGATATTCCGAATCCAAAAATGAAGTCCATTTTGATAAATAAAATTTATAAAATTTCAAAAAGTAGGTATTACTATTCACAACGGCTAGTTTAATTAGTTGTGGTGTGTGTTAGAGCTCGAGGTTGCGTACAACACACGCTATTACATTATTCGAAGGGAAACATACCGTGGAGCTTGGGTTGTTACATTCTCCCCCCTTCAAATAATTGCATCCTCGCAATTTCAAGGGTATTACTGCATAAAAAGACTTGGGTGGTTCTTCATCATAAGTTCCTCAGGTTCCCACGTTTCCTCTTCCATTTTATGATTTCTCCACAAAACCTTTACCAGACGAGTCGTCCGGTTTCTTAGCACCTGCTCCCTCACATCAAGAATTCTGATGGGCTCTTCGCAATAAGATAGATCCGGTTCCAGTTCTAATTCCTCATAAGTAAGTACATGTGTTGGGTTGGGCATGTATTTTCTCAATAGCGATATGTGGAAAACATCATGAACTTTGGAGATATTTGGTGGCATCGCCAAACGATAAGCTACATCCCCCATACGATCTAGAATTTCGAAAGGTCCGATGTACCTGGGAATCAACTTACCCTTCTTACCAAAACGTATAACTCCCTTCCTTGGAGATACCTTTAGGAAAACATGATCTCCCACCCGAAATTCCAAATCCTTTCTTCTGTTATCGGCAAATCTCTTCTGCCTACTTTGAGCTGCTTTGATGTGGTTTTGGATTACCTTCACCTTTTCCATTGTTTCTTCCACCAGTTCTGGTCCAACAAGTTTTCTTTCACCAACGTCATCCCAATAGGTTGGTGTACGACATCTCTTTCCGTATAACGCTACATAATTTGCCATTTGAATGCTTGAATGGAAGCTATTGTTATAGGAAAATTGTACCAGTGGTAAATATTGATCCCACATACCCTGAAAGTCAAGAGAGCATGATCTCAACATGTCTTCTAAGGTTTTAATAGTCCATTCTGATTGTCCATCTGTTTGAGGGTGATAGGCAGTGCTCAAACGAAGTTCAGTATCCAAGGCCTTTTGAAGAATTTTCTAGAATCTTGAAGTAAAATGAGGATCACGATCAGAAACAATCGATAGGGGTACTCCCTGAAGTCTTAAAACTTTATTAATATATAGTCTTGCTAGACGTTCAAGTGGTAGATCCTCCCGTATAGTCAGAAAATGTGCTGACTTAGTAAGACGATCAATAATAACCCATATTGCATCATTCCTTCTAGGATTCTTTGGTAGTCCCATGACAAAGTCCATTGTAATATTATCCCATTTCCACTCAGGTATGGGAAGAGGTTGCAATACTACACCAGGTTGTTGCCTTCCAGCTTTCACTTGTTGACAAACCATACACCTCGACACAAAATCAGCAATCTCCCTCTTCATATTTTCCCACCAAAAATGTTCCTTCAAATATATATACATTTTGGTGCTCCCAGGGTGTATAGAGAAATTGGAACTATGAGAATCATCCAGCAATTCCCTTTTTAGATCAGGTATATCGGGAACACAAAGTCTCTTCCTGAATTTCAAAATTCCATCCTTATACACAAAGTCCCTTCAATCCTCCATCATTTGCATCTTTAATCTTCTTCTAAAATTCTTCATCATCGGTCTGAGAAAACTTAATCCTTTCTAGTAATGATGGTTTGGCAACCATTTGAAAAATCATTGATGTTTCACCTTCCCTAGTTATTCCCATGTCCATATTCACTAGATCCATGAAAATTGGATCCCTTTCAATTCTCATCACATTCAAAACTCCATGGTCTTTTCTTATCAAAGCATCTTCCACCTTGTTTGCCTTCCCCGGGAGGTAATGTATCGTGCAATCATTATCCTTGAGTATTTCAAGCCATCGCCTTTGCCTCATGTTGAGTTCTTTTTGTGAGAAAATATACTTCAAACTCTTGTGATCAGTATAAATATCACATTTTTCACCATAGAGGTAATGTCTCCATATCTTTAAAGCATAGATCACAGCTGCTAACTCAAGATCATGAGTAGGATAGTTTTTCTCATGAATTTTTAGCTGTCGTGATGCTGTTTCGCGCGGAATTCGGGGATGACCTCCTGGACGGGAGATTCAAACGTTCTGATCGGTTTCTAACGGGTTTGTTCGTAGAACCAGAAACATCCAATGATTCCACATCCGTATGGACCTACTTTCCAAAGGCAGGCTCTCAATAGTTTGTGGACTGATGAGGCTTAGGAATTTGCATTGGTCGAGAGGATGGGAGGTCGGACTCATCACACCTTTTTGAGGGGAATTATTGTCTACTCCGGGACTCTCTTTATAGATTTAAGTTAAGTTCGTGAATCCTTATTACATTACCAAGTATAAAATGAGCTTTCCTTTAGTTTTAACAATCAATGATTAAATATGCAAGAAATTTAGATAATCTTTTATATGTATTCGAGGTTCTTCATCAATATAGAATCGTCTATATTTGTTTAGTGATTCTTGGTCAATGGTATCCTTCAAAACATTTATATAAAAGTCTCTTGGTCATTTTGATGACCAGGCTGGTTTTAAAGCCACTCAGTGGGGCACTTGAAGTTTATCGTCATTCAGAAGGACATAGATTATTTCAAAGTTGGGATCGAACCCATAAATGGGCTACCTACGTATCCTTTGTTTTGGAAAAGGAATCAGAACCCACGTAGTTCGAATTATGGAGTATGATGTTTATGATTGATGGCTCAAAGATGAATGTCATAATTACTTTTACACTCTAAGCTCACGTGAGTCATGCTCGGTGTGAGAAACAAGAGGTATTGGTAAAATTTAAATAATTGTGCCATGAAAGATGCAATCATAAGAATTTTTTTGGAGCTTATGTATAGATGACTGCCCAGATAGATGAAGGTTTAGGACTTACTTTTAGGGAGAAAATCCATGAACAGGGTCCACAAAGTTATATGTGCTTCATGGAGATTTGAATACTCTAATCTTGGGGCTTACTCCTAAGGAGGATGCCCAAGTTAGGAGGGGACTTATGATTGGGTTTTATTCCTGAAAAGGAATCCCAAATCAAAGGTAATTTATGACTGGTTAAGAGAAGTTTAAGGGGACTTGGGGCTTATTCCTGAAAAGGAAGCCCAAGGTTATGACTGAGTCTTATTCCTAAAAAAGGATACCCAGGTTAGGGATTAAGGTTTGGGGCTTACTCCTGAGAAGGATGCCCATATTTGAGGTTGGGGCTTATTCTTAAGAAAGATGCCCAAGATTAGAGGACCTGATTGGGGCTTACTCCTGAGGAAGATGCCCAGATCAAAGGTTTTATAACTGGGGATTATTCCTGAAAAGGAGACCCAAGTTAGGATTTTCTCATCTTAAAGGATGAGGTTGAATGAATGAACTCCCCGTATTTTAGTGACATAAGGATATTTAAATCACTAGACTTTGAGAGAGATTTCACAGAATTCCTTTCAAATAAGAAAGTCAAATCAAGAATTCATGCCATAAATGGTTTTGAAGAGTGTTTTGAAGACTGAATCTTAAAAAGGAAAGGTGAAATGGCTGAAGAGGGGAAAAATGGACAAGATGGGCACCCAAAAAGATAGGGGCACGCAAGTCATGAAAGGCGCGCAAGTCCTGCGGCGGCGCGCAAGTATTGGTCGCACAAGTATACTTGCGCGACACTTGGTGTACTTGCGCGATTTTCAATCAGAATTGAAATACTTGAGCGACTCTTGATAAAACCCTTTAGAATCCCCTTGAGGTTCTTCCAGAAAAGGGACGCGCAAGTTATATTGAAGGAATTAAGTCGGCGCGCAAGTGTTTGATAAGTTTCAACACTTAGGCCTTCCTTCTTCTCTTTAGATCTTCCGTTCTAGGTAAGAAATTACCTTAGAAGTGTTCCAGAAGCTTTGAGAAGAGACTTGGGCGTCGGGAGCTTCAATCCGAGTTTCTGGAAAAAGATCTTTTTCAATGGGGGGCCCACAGGGTCTATTTATAGGCAAAAGAAGACCCTGGGCGGTTACCGGGCGGTTATCACTTAGGTCGCGCAAGTCACTTGCACGACCATAAGGCGTCGCACAAGTACTTTCACGACCACTAGGCGGCGCGCAAGTGTACTTGCGCGACCATGAGGGAACTTGAGCGACCTATGGGAAATGTTCTCCTTGTTCATCCCTTTGTCGATTTTTGATGTTTCTTCAAAGGATAAATCACTTTATGCTCAGATATTCCCCTTTTCTGATCCTTAGATTCTGTGACGAAAGGAGCGTCAACAAAAGTCCCCCCTCAGAGTTGGATCCGGAGAGAAATGAGGATTTGACTCTGAGGAAATCAAAGACATCCAAAGGAAAAGGGTGGTGTGCAAGTCTTCAGTGCGCAGAAGGCAGCGCGCAAGTGTGCTGGAACTTGACTTTTATTCATAGTTCCTTTTTCTTTTGTGGGCAGTTTAAAGTCATGCATGCCGGACATAAAGGGGCTAATGTTTAATGTCGAAATAGCTTTGACCGAAATGGATTAAAAATGGATTCAATTCCTTGACAATTTATCTGAAAACATATTACCATACTCAAGTATGAGGGAAAAAATGTAAACTATGGCTTAAGAATATTTGAATCTGAGGAATGATATGAAAAAGAGCTAAAAGGCATTAGAAGAAGTAGTTTCCAAGAATGAAGTTACTATTATTTAACAAAACCCGTTAGGGGGTTGAAATATGCAGGGCCACCTATGGGCATTGGCTGCATGGTCAAATAAAATAGCATCTTTTGGCTGACAAGTCTGTTATGTGAACTGTTTATGCAAGGCCACCTATAGGCACGTGCTGCATAGTCAGGCAAAAGAACTCCCAGAAATTTTCTTTCCTAGTGCTAAAAGCCAGTGAAAGTTTATGGAGATTCAAATTTTCTAAAGCATAGAGTTTGTTGTATGGAAAGAGGTACTTGAATATGGAGAAGATATTTCTGAACAAGAATATCGAAGAACTGGATGAATATCACTCCTACGAAGGTCTGACCCAAACGTAGGGAAGAAGAATAAACCATAGACTTGAATACTTTCAGATCATGAAAAAGGATATGTGACAAATATGTTAAGGATGGCTATTTTTTCGCGGATCCCTACATATTGTGGTTTAAGACAAATAAGGACAAAAGAGGCATTCTTCCCAAGAATGAAGTTACGATTATTTAACAAAACCCGTTAGGGGGTTGAAATATGCAGGGCCACCTATGGGAATTGGCTGCATGGTCAAATGAATAGAATCTTTTGGCTGACAAGTCTGTTATGTGGACTGTTTATGCAAGGCCACCTATGGGCATGTGCTGCATAGTCAGGCAAAAGAATTCTCAGAAGTTTGACATTTTTGTGACTAGAAGTCATGAAAAAGGGTTATGAAGATCTGAAAATATTTAAGGTTAGGATTATAACACATAAAGATGGGTATTGTCCAATGTATATAGATATACATAGGTCAATGAAAACCATAATCATGTTGTGGCTGGGTCCTGAATTGAAATTTTGGACTTCACTACGTATCTCATAAGAATGAGAATCAAGCCATACGTAGTTCTTGAAATGCAGTTTAACGTCGTGTAGGATGAAAGTATGAGTGATCTTAGTTTAGGGTCATAGAATTCGGACCATAATAATGAATACAAAGTGTGTGTTTTCATGAGGATTTTTCAGTCAAGGGACTGAAAGTGAAATTTGGGGTTAGGACCAAAAGACTTGGGACTGGATTCGAGGGACACTCGAATGTTCCTACGTATCCCATAAGGATGGGAATCAAGTCCACGTAGTTCTAGAAATGCCCTTTGTACAAATTTTGTTCGTACATGTGAAGGGTGAAAGGGGACTTTAGTGCAATGATGGTTTAACCTAAGATAAAAATTTCAGGCATTACCATGTATGCACGTAGTCTTTTGAAAATGAAAACCATGATTGAAAAAATCAATGTCAATAATGGTTCCTTCTCAAATGAGGAGATCAAAGAATATTTGTAGTTTATTGTCGTACCGGACAAAAGTGTTGTATAGTTTAACGTCATATAACAAGGACGAAAGTGAATCAATGTAAAGATATTGATTCCAGGGGCGGTTTCAAAAATCAACATCATATGAGGTTGTGGTGAACCGATGTGAAGAGATTGTTTTTTGGGCTTGAACCTTGGGAGGTTGCCTACATACCCAGCCTGGAGGTCAAGGATCAAAGTCCGTGTAGTTCAATTAAAGAATGAATCAATGATCAAGTTATTCTTGGGTACAATGATCTAATAAAAAATGTTGTTGGGACTTACACATGGTTAGTGGCCCAAAGGGAGTGTTATGGTTGATGTTCGCTCTAAGCTCACGTGAGTCATACTCGGTGTGAGAAACAAGAGGTAATAACAACCTTAACGATGCACAGTTTAATGTCATGTAGGACATCAAAAAAAGGGACTATGCAGTTTAAAGTCTTGCAGTTAGGACTATTGGTGCTGCACAGTTTAGTGTCATGTAGCAGGGACAAAATAAGAGTTTAATGTTATGTAGGACATATCAAGGACTTTCTGTACAGTTTAGCGTCATGTAGTTAGGAAGATGGGGACAAAATAGTTTAACGTCATATTGGACGATAGGGGGACTGTGCAGTTTAATGTCATGCAGTAAGGACAAAAGAGTGTACCACTTTAACGTCATGTCGGATGAAGGTGCGAATAGTTTAAGGTCATATGCATGGACCGTGAATGGTGCAGTTTAATGTCATACTGGACATTTGAGATTATATAGTTTAACGTCTTTCCGGACGTGAGGGACTTTTATACAGTTTAGCGTCATGTAGTTAGGACGTCACAGTTTTACGTCTTGCTGGACATAAGGGATTTGCAAATAGTTTATGGTCATATACATGGACTAGGGATGATGCAGTTTAAGGTCATGCTGGACGGTTTAGGGAACTTTTTCACAGTTTAATGTCGTGTGGGACGAAGTTGCAGTTTAAGGTCATACTGGACCATTACTGTACAGTTTAAAGTCATGTAGTTAGGACTAACTGGTGCTGTACAGTTTAAATGTCATGTTGCTAGGACACAATAACAGTTTAATGTCATCTCGGACAACATATAGTTTAATGTCATCTTGGACAAATAAGGAACTTCTGTACAGTTTAATGTCATGTAGATAGGACATTATACAGTTTAATGTCATGTAGGACATTGAAGGTGACACATTTTAACGTCATGTTGGATGAAGTTGCAGTTTAAGGTCATACTGGACCATTACTGTATGAACCAAATGTAAGACTCTTGGTTCTGGGAACAATATTTTGTGTTTATACAAAATACTTCTTCAGAAATCTGGCATTAGTTGGAGTCGTGATGTGTTCTCCATCCATTGAGATCAGAGAATACGCTCCATTGGAGTAGACTTTATGTATTGAATAAGGTCCTTCCCATTTTGGTTCAAGTTTGGGAGGCTTCTTTCCTGGTATCATTGGTGTTCTGAGAACCAATACCAATTCTCCCTGAATGAATGAACGAAGACGAACTTTTTTGTTAAAAGCTCGTGCTATCCGATTCTGATAGATTTCCAAGTGGTGCAAAGTGCACAATCTCTTCTCATCTAACTGTTCCAATTCATTCAACCGTTTTTGGGATTGCTCATCTGTTGATAACTGATCACAAATGGCTATTCTGAGTGAGGGCAATTGAACTTCAATTGGCAAGACTGCTTCTGTTCCATATACCAATGAATATGGAGTAGACCGCGTTGCATTGCGAGTGGTAGTCCGATAATCCCATAAAGCATTATAGAGTTTATCAGGCCATGACCTCTTATCTTTATCTACCATCTTTTGCAGTATATTTGAAAGAGTCTTGTTGAAGGCCTCTATCTGGCCATTAGCCGCTGCATGATATCGAGATGAATGGTTGGACTTAATGTTGTATTCTTGATACAATTTCTTTACCTCAGAAGAACAGAAGTTGGTGCCGTTGTCCGTCAATATGGTATGAGGGACACCAAATCTAGTAATGATGTTAGACTTGATGAAGCTAACAATGCATTTAGAACTGACTTCTTTGAGAGGTACTGCCTCTGCCCATTTGGAAAAGAAATCAGTAGCAGTAAGAATGTACTTAAACTGCTTGGCCGTAGCTGAAGGGTAAGGTCCCACCACATCCATTCCCCATGTGGAAAATGGCCATGAGTATTTAGCTGTATGAAGCAACTCTGGAGGTTGATGAATGAAGTTGTCATATACTTGGCATGAATGACACTTCTTTGTGAAATTAACACAATCTTGTATCATTGAAGGCCAGAAGTATCCAAGCCTTCGAATTTGATCAGACAGTCTATGTCCAGACTGGTGGGCACCACAGACTCCTGCATGCACTTCTTTTATGACAGCCATTGTCTCTTCACCATCAATACATCTGAAGAGAACTTCATCAAAACCACGTTTGTAGAGAATTTTCTCGAGGTGGTTTGGACCATCATAAAGAGTAAAATTGACCACACGTCGCCGAATTTGTTCTTTCTCGGCTCTATCAGGTGGAAGTGTTCCATTTTGAAGGTATTCCTTGATAGGTGACATCCATCCTGTAGCATGACCATACGGTTCAGGAATGGGACTAATTTCATTAATTTCCTTTGTTCTAACTTGAACATAAGGTGAAATTGCATGACGGTGGGCAATACCGATGGTTGTCTCGTCCCGATTTGGATCGGCTAAAGCTGTGGCTATATTAGCTAGTGCATCAGCTTGAGCATTTTGTGATCTTGGGACATAAGAAAATGTCGAATCTGAAGGGAATTCCGACATTAACTCTCTGACGTAATCATACAAAGGGATTAATTCTTCTTTTCGGATGGCATAATCCCCATTGACTTGTTTTATTACCAGGTCTGAATCACCTTTCACCTTTATGTGATTCACTTGTGCTTGAAGTGCTAACTCCAAGCCTACAATGAGAGCTTGGTATTCAGCTTCATTATTGGTACCACCTTCCCACAACAAAAAGAAATAAGGTAACACTGCCTTATCTGAAGAAATGAGCACAATTCCTAAACCAACTTTGTTGAATTTAGGATTTTCCATTTTCTTCCATGTTGGACTTCTAGAAGCACCATCAAAATACATTTCCCATGTTTGAGGACTCTCTTGAATAGAAAAAACTTCCTCATCAGGGAGTTCGATATCTGAATACGTGTCTTCCACTGAAGGGTGTTCAGCCAGAAAATTAGCTAGAGCTTGGCCCTTAATTGCCTTTTGAGACACATACTGGATGTCGAACTGCTGTAGAATAACCGCCCACCTTGCCAGACGTCCTGTAAGCATTGGAAGACTAAGGATGAATTTGAGTGGATTATTACGAGATACCAATTGGACCTCGTGATGTTGCAGGTAGTGTCTCAGTTTCTGAACTGCAAAGATTAATGCAAGGCAGCACTTTTCAATACTCGAATACCGGGTTTCTGCTTCAAGCATAGTTCTACTAAGATAGTAGAGACTATTTTCATTCCCAGCATCATTCTTTTGAGCGAGAAAGGCACCCAATGATCGCTCTAAAGCTGTCACATAGAGGATAAGAGGCCTACCCTCAACAGGTGGCATGAGTACGGGTGGACTCAAGAGGTATTTCTTGAGAACATCAAATGCTTCTTGACATTCTTTAGTCCACTGGTAAGTGACTCCTTTCTTCAATAATTTGGTAAAGGGTAAACTTTTGCCTGCCAAATTGGCGATGAAACGCCGAATATAGGATAAGTGTCCTTGAAGTCCTCTTAATTCATTCAAATTCTGAGGAGGTGACATACCAAGGATTGATTTGGTCTTCTCAGGATCGACTTCAATACCACGATGGCGTACAACAAAGCCGAGGAATTTTCCTGAGGTTACCCCAAAAGCACTTTTTAAGGGGTTCATCTTCAAATTATGTTGTCGAAGCTTGTGGAATATGACTTCCAAATCAGCCAAGTGATCAAAACGTTGTTTGGATTTATCCACCAAATCATCTACATAGCATTCAACAAATTTCCCTAGAAAAGGTTTGAAGATACGATGCATGGCGCGTTGATATGTTGCACCTGCATTCTTTAAACCAAAGTGCATCACCCGGTAACAAAACACACCTTGAGGAGCTCTGAAGGATGTATATTCCTCATCTTCTGGGGCCATTCAGATCTGATTATATCTAGAATATCCATCCATGAAAGAAAGTACTTCATAGCCAGCCGTCGCATCAATTAAGAGTTCTGTAATCGGAACTGGAAAATCATCTTTGGGACAATACCGATTAAGATCTCTGAAATCGATGCAAACCCTAATTTGTCTGTTCTTTTTCTTTACAGGGACAATATTAGCCAACCACTTGGGATATTGAACTTCTCTGACGATGTTAGCTTTGATAAGCTTATCCACTTCAGCCTCAATTTTGGAAGCATAGGTTGGGTGTATTCTTCTCGCGGCTTGCTTGAATCCTCGATGTTCTTTTGGCAAACCCAAATGATGGGTGGCAACATCAGGATCAAGGCCAGGCATCTCTGTATAATTCCAAGCAAAAATATCTTTATTTTGCTTTAGAAAATAAATATACATCTCTTGTTCTTCAAGGGTCATGGCCGCACTAATTAAAGTGGGGCGTGGATCTTTCTCTATACCCAGATTTACTTCTCTGAGTTCATCCACAGTGGTAGAGATACCCTCTTCAAATGCTGGAGGATCATCTCTAAGATCTTCCTCTTCCTCTTCATCATATGTTATTTCTTCCGTTTCTACTTGCAAAGTAGATGAAAAAATGAAATTCTCATGACCATAAGAGATGTCAAAATTTTCACATTTTGAAGAATAAGCTTCCATTTCTGACCCTATTGATGATAAAGGGTCTTCTTTGGGAATTAAAGAGGAGATGATGGATTGAGAATCGATATCAATATTCACCTCTGGTGTTTATATAACTTCTTCTGGCCTGATTAGCGAAGTATAGACTTGCTGGATTCCAGTAGACGAAATGAAAACGTCACCACTTATGCTTTCATCACTGTTTGGTAAGTTACCAATTTCTCCCATGTTGTCTGGCTCGATTGCCGTAATTGACATTATGGATCTTTCCATAAGAGTATTTTGATTTGGGCCTATTTTGTCAATTTGACTGATAGGTAATACATAATCTGTACTCACATGTGAAAATGGATTTATTGGAATTTTTTCCAACCCATATGGAGCATTAACTTTGGTAATTTCTTTCATTGTAGATTTTTCTCTTCCCTTCATGTGATAAAATTCTGCCTCAATGTATTGAGACTCACATGTCTTGAACGGGGCCTTATCACCATACAATGTTCCAACTTGACCATCGAAACAGTATTTGAGACATTGATGGTATGATGACGGAATAGCTGCATGCTGATGTAGCCAGGGTCTTCCAAGCAAGATATTGAAAGCTGAGTCCTGATCAACAATCATAAAATCCGAATTGGAAACAAGATCTCCAAACTGAGTTCTGAGTGTAACTTCTCCTAGTGGTTCTTGTTCATTTTTATCATATCCTTGCAACATCATGGTAGAAGGAGATAAATCAGATTCCGTGAGGCCCAATCGACGAAGTGTACGAATGGGCATGAGGTTGACTCCTGAACCATTGTCAATAAAAGCTCTTCGAACATCTATAACATTGACTTTGCCAGATAAGTACAATGGTTTTATGTGCCCATGCACAACATCATCTTCATCTTTATCAGTAAAAGATATCACTGCATGACATTCTGCAGGATTATTCTCTGTGTGATAAATTTCAGCTGCAGCAATTTCAGCTTCAAACTCCTGAGGACTTGACAAAGCTTCGATGAGTGCTTCCCGAAGATCTCTTGATAGATTCAAAGCATCCAAAATTGATAATTTGGCTGGTACTTGGGACAACTGTTTCAATATATCATACTTTTGATCTAGAGGCCTGCGTTTCCCAATAGGAATATGCGGTTTAGCAGGTACCTTGGAAGTAGATGCTTTGGAAGCTGATGCATCTTGTATTGAAGTTGGAAACATCTTTGGTTTTGGAAAATTAGACTGATTAGATCCATTTACTTGCTGAGATAAAGAAGATGGAACATTTAATCGATCTTCCAAAATAACTGTGCCGAAGCAGAGTTGGCCATTGGCAGAAGAACTTGCTTGTTCTTTTTGAGCTCGCTGAAGGGCTCTACCACGAGTTTCTGCTGCGTATACAGTGCTAGCAGGGGTAGAATTAGAGTAGTGGCTTCGGAAAGATCCACGTCTTCCCCTATATCCTGAACCTCTAGAACTTCCTCGGGTTCCCTTATTTGATACAGGGAATTCAGGCTTATCAAGACTGAAATATGAATCTGTTAATTGAATCATATTAACAGAACCAAAGATTAACTCTTCGTCTGATAAAGACTCTGCCTGGTTAGCCTGTTTAGGCTGTGCCGTTTGGTGGGGCGGTGCCCGTTGCTTTGAAGTAGATGGCATGAAATCTGCCAGAGTCAAAGATAATTTAGGCTTTGATGCATACTCATCTTCTCCTGATTCCTCTATCTTCTTTGAATTGTGCTGCCCTTTTGAGGATTTGTCCTTTGATGGAGGCTTTACAGCAGCTTTTGTAGGAGACACAATTGGCTTCTTCAATTGTGTTCGCAAAATGGAATGGGTCCGATTGATTGTCTTTCTGACCATCCAATCATCATATTTTTTCGCAGTTTTTCTTTTGACTTCCTGCCACTCGCCTCCTTCTTCTGGATCTGTAGCGGTAATACACGCTACATGAGCTGAAGAACCTTTCAATTTGACTTGTCCCAAGTTGACCATCTTTTGCAGGAGGTCTTTAAAGACAAAACAATCCTGGATGGGATGCCCCAACATTTGATAAAAGGGACAATAATTGGGACGGTCTTTATCTCCTTCCTTGTTTGGCCTCTTGGGCACTTGTAATTGAACCAAATTATTTTCCAGAGCTGAAATGAAGTAACCAGGAACTTGCTCACTTCGGAAAGAGTATGTTTTACTCTTCATATCCTCAAATTGTTTTCGTCGTTGATCTTTTTGATCATTTGGACGAAATAGCCTTTGTTGTTGGCGTTCAGGAGGTGGAGCTCTTCGAGAAGATGAAGGTTTTGAAGTAGAAATAGGTACAGGTGCCTGTTTAAGCATAACTGTAGCAGTTTCTGCTTTACCCATTCTTCTTCCTGGAGCTGATGGAATTACACGATATTTAACCTTAGCTTGTATAAGGGAATCTTCAATCTGTTGAGAGATTAAAGTAAGGTCTCGAAACCCTCCTGTGTATTTCACAGGGATCAATGGCGTGCGTAATTCGTCACGCAAATTTGCCACACAGATTGGCAACAATTCCTCCTGAGGGAGTGATAAACTCAAGGAATACGTTAATCCCTTCCAACGAGCAATGAAATCAGAGACTCTTTCATTCTCCCTTTGCTTGCAGTTTGTAAGATCGAAAACTGTCATTTTTGGAAAAGTTGAGCTAAACTGAAGAAGGAATTTTTGACGAAGATCCTCCCATCCGATGACTGACCGGGATTTCAAGCTTGTATACCAGACAAAAGCTGGTCCTTGCAAGGTTTGCACGAAGCATCTGAGTTTCACTGCTTCTTGCTGCTCTGGAGTTCCCATCATAGGATCACAACAAGATACGTAATGCGTCAAATGTTGTTCAGGGTCGCCTGATCCATTGAAAGTAGGGAAAATAGGGTTTCCAAAACTGGATGGAGGAGAAATTGAATCTACCCATTCAGGGTAAACATTCTTTTCAGGTTGAACTTACGCCCGTTTCCCTTCCATAGTTTCTAACCGAGCTGTTAATGACTCAATAGTAGTTATTAACTTTTGAGAAACGTCAGGTTGAACTTGGTTTTGGGTAGGTGCAATGAATGGAGCTTGGACAGACGTGGTGGTTGGTGCTGCAACTGATGGTAGTGCTGCCAACCGTTGTTGCGTTTGACCCGTAGGATTAGACCTCTGTGGGTGTACTGACAAAGGAGGATATTCTTGATCCATCTCAGTAGTTACAACAAATTCCTTCGGCTGTCGGACTTCAGCATTCTTAAGAATAAGACTAATCTGAAGTAGTTCTGCATTCAACCTTCTTAATTCATTCATTTCTTCCTCCTGTTGTGCAAACCTTTGCTCTAATGAGAGCGATTGACCTCCTTCAGAGGAAGGGTGAGAAGTAACCTGATTCTTACCTTTCCCCTTATTGGATCCTTTTCGGAGAGGGGGAAGTGGGTTACTTGAAGGAATACCCAGATTTTGGGTAAGCCTTTGATTACGTGTGCGCACACCTTCTTCATTTAGGTCTGTGTGCGTGACTTCTTGAGCAGGAACCTCTTCGTCTGATCCCTCTGATTGAGCCTCATCTGGTGAATCAGCAGCAACGGCATTGATGACATTAATGGATGCATATTGCATGGAATCCTTTCTATCAGCATTTCTGTGATATTGTCTCCTTCTATGTCCATGATGAGACATGGAATTCCGTTGACTTGATCCCTCAGGAATTTCTTGGAGAACCGTCACTTGGAGAGAATCTCCTGACATCTTGGCTCTTCGTTCCTCTTGAGGCTTATTCCCTAATCGAGAGAATACGGACTTTCTCTGAGGGAGGGATTGAAGATTTGAAAAAGTCCCCAGTCCGGTTGACTGGGGGTGTTCCTGTTGCTTCCGCTCAACTCCTCGAATCCCATTCGTTGATTTTAAGGGTTGGGTTAGAGAAGTCCCCAGTCTGGCAAGCTGGGGTGTCTCTTGACATGCTATGTCTGAGATATTTTTGAAATCTCTCTTGATCTTGCGAATCTTAGTTTGGAAATTAGCCGGATGCATTAACCTGTATCCACTTTTATCACCTGGTTCAACAGACCGTTGGATGATTTCCGAAACTTCTGTCATTTGATGACGTGTTTGCTCCAGACGAGAGGCTTTTGCAATATTCTCGCCTGCTTGATGTAGAAGCAATTCAACAACCTGTTCTCTATATACTTTATTTTTAGAGGAACTAGTTGAAGCTTGATCTCGAGCAAGCTTTTGATTATGAACAAAGCCCATTGACTGTGGCCGGCCATGGGCAATAACATTGTATGAGACCATTTTCGGCGGGCTTTGCTGACCAGAAAGCACTGTGAAATGTAGTGCTCTGTGAACACCCCATCCTCTGATATGAACATTAGATGGAGCATTGGAAATTAACTGACGCAATCTTCTTAGTGCGCCAAGACATGAACGTTGAAGGGTTCTCTGTTGCTTTTCAGCCTTCGGATACCGAGAGACTGATAGAGATGCCAAATCAATCTGGCGTTGTAACCCTTCTATTATCTTAAGATGATTTTCATATTCATCGTAAGATAATACCTTCTTCTTTAATTGACAAAGAGTTTTCCATATGTTGAGACGAATATCATGGATTCCATCATCCATCAACATCATTGAAATGTCGTACTGGGAATCAGCCAATGGCCAAAACATGACTGGTACTTCACCTTTTGCCAGTTTTTTCCTCATGTTCAGCATTTCCTCTTTATCATTAAATGAATATTCTTCTACCCGTTTGGACCAGAGTTGGTGTTTCCTTGTTGCTTCATCGGATTCAACAAGATTGGTAGAGAAATCACTATTCATGCTGGAAGATGAATGACCCAGGGAAGGTTCGGAGAATAACCTGAACCCCAGGCTATCTTCTGATGGAGAAAGAGTTTCACCTGCCGATAGTAAAGCATCAGACATGACTGGTTTTACGTTTGCAAGTGCCTCGAGATAGGAGGGCTTTCTCGTCACTACATTGCCTTCTGAAGAATTTTCGAGACAACGTGAATCACTACTGCGGAGAGGACTTTCGCAGCGAAGTTCATCACCATGAGGAGGACCGTCATGATGGGTTACAGCAAAAGATGAAATCTCTTGCTCCTTGGCCTTCTGACCACACAGAGGGTTCCTGTGGCTCTCATCTGAAGAAGAAACTTCAAGATTGACCAAATTTTCATGAAGCAAGTCTTCATGAGGAAGTGTCTGTTGAAGACCTTCAGAATTAATGTTCCTGTTATTGGGAACTGAGGGAGTAGAATCTTGAATTCCGACAGATAAATGTCTGAGGGCTTCAAGAACTCCAGCATCGAGCAAGGACTTGTTGCAGATTGGCCTTTGATCTCCTGACTGTGCTGGGCGGATCTTTTTCTTAGATGCCTTCTTACTCGCTTTAGAAACCACTTGATGATGAAAGTGATTGCTCTGAGCAGGTGTATGTTCCTGATCAGGAAAGATGGTCAGGTTAGGCTGACGATCATCGCTCAAATCAGGTGTATGTGCCTGACTTGGTAGTCCGTATGATATGGGGGAGTATGCCCCATAACCCTCTTGGACTGGAACAGATGTGTGTGTCTGTTCCGGAGTGAATCGTTGATGTGTAACTCCATTACTAGGGATAGATTTATGTGTCTGTCCCTGAGATGATGCTGAAGCTGTTATGATATCCTGGCAAGCATCCAGAATATGAGCAGGAATTTGCTTCTGCTCTTTCACCATTGACAAAATATGTTTGGTGACTTCAGCTACCAGAACAGGGATATACATCCATTCCGGGCTTGGAGTAGGTGTATGTGCTTGCTCCTGTCCTCCTTTTCCTGTCAGTGAATCCTGACAGTACTCAGGTGTGGAGGCAGAGAGTTGAGTCTGCCCCCTGTTTGTCGTCGGGACTTTCCGACTGGCTTCTCCGGGTGCTACCAAGCGAGATTGTTGGTAGACCTGATTAGTATTAGCAGGTGTATGTGCCTGCTGATTACACTTCGCCAAACGCGGTTGACGAGATCCATCATATGTAGTCAGACGAGCCTGCTGACTAACTGATGATGTATAAGCAGGTGTATGCTCCTGCCTATGGTACTCCGCCGGAATTTCCTGGCAGGATCGGCTTGATGCTGTCAGACGAGTCTGCTGGACAGCTGAATTAAAACGGGCAGGTGTGTGTGCCTGCTCATTGTTTGCCACCAAGTTAGGTTGGTGGACTTCTCCGGAGATGGACGGGATGACAACCTGCCTATTGTTAACCGGATTCCGTCTCTGGCGGTTCATCTTGCCTGCTCGGGTTCGAGGAACCTGAGCTGAATGCCTGGAGTCGGTACCCTCATCATGTTGAGGGCGCACTACCGCATGAGTCTGGCGGCGATTGTTGATGGGAGCCCTCGGGAAGGACTCCTGTCTTTTTGAATTAAGGCCCCGAGGGACCTGCTCATTCACTTCCTCGGAGTAAGGGAGTGAATGGAAATTGCGTTCCAGGGATAACGACCCGAAACGGTTGGAGACGGTAGTCAGCACCGCCTGCTTCTTGATTGCTGGCCGCCGTTGTCCGGACGACCAGGTAGAGTTGTTAACTTGGAGGGCTTGACGAGCGGCCTCCAGAGTTGGGATAGTACCGTTGCGACGGTACTCCTTAACCAGTGCATTAGAAACACAGCGTTGAATACGCTGAGTTGGTGATGTCATCCTCAGAGCGGATGACGTTCCAGCAGGAGTAGCAGCATTGGTTTTCACAGCAGCAGACCTCACAGTAGAGGTGTTCACAGCAGCAGTATTCACAGGGGTGAATTTAAGGAAAGCCATTTCTGCAGAAGATCTTGAGAAAAGAGTGCCTGTTCCATGTAACAGACATAATCAAGATGAATCCGGCTACTGCATCTTTTGGATGATCATATGTCAATGATTGCCTTGTTGGCCCAAGGGGCCTAACAGATAAGAAGAACATCACTTTAACTTGGTTAAGGATTCACGTCGGGTTCACCATTTTTGTTTCGCGTGGAATTCGGGGATGACCTCCTGGACGGGAGATTCAAACGTTCCGATCGGTTTCTAACGGGTTTGTTCGTAGAACCGGAAACATCCAATGATTCCACATCCGTCTGGACCTACTTTCCAAAGGCAGGCGCTCATTAGTTTGTGGACTGATGAGGCTTAGGAATTTGCATTGGTCGAGAGGATGGGAGGTCGGACTCATCACACCTTTTTGAGGGGAATTATTGTCTACTCCGGGACTCTCTTTATAGATTTAAGTTAAGTTCGTGAATCCTTATTACACTACCAAGTATAAAATGAGCTTTCCTTTATTTTTAACAATCAATGATTAAATATGCAAGAAATTTAGAGAATATTTTATATGTATTCGAGGTTCTTCATCAATATAGAATCATCTATATTTGTTTAGAGATTCTTGGTCAATGGTATCCTTCAAAACATTTATATAAAAGTCTCTTGGTCATTTTGATGACCAGGCTGGTTTTAAAGCATCTCAGTGGGGCACTTGAAGTTTATCGTCATTCAGAAGGACATAGATTATTTCAAAGTTGGGATCGAACCCATAAATGGGCTACCTACATATCCTCTGTTTTGGAAAAGGAATCAGAACCCACGTAGTTCAAATTATGGAGTATGATGTTTATGATTGATGGCTCAAAGATGAATGTCATAATTATTTTTACACTCTAAGATCACGTGAGTCATGCTCGGTGTGAGAAACAAGAGGTATTGGTAAAATTTAGATAATTGTGCCATGAAAGATGCAATCATAAGAATTTGTTTGGGGCTTATGTATAGATGACTGCCCAGATAGATGAAGGTTTAGGATTTACTTTTAGGGAGAAAATCCATGAATAGGGTCCACAAAGTTATATGTGCTTCATGGAGATTTGAATACTCTAATCTTGGGGCTTACTCCTAAGGAGGATGCCCAAGTTAGGAGGGGACTTATGATTGGGTTTTATTCCTGAAAAGGAAACCCAAATCAAAGGTAATTTATGACTGGTTAAGAGAAGTTTAAGGGGACTTGGGGCTTATTCCTGAAAAGGAAGCCCAAGGTTATGACTGAGTCTTATTCCTAAAAAAGGATACCCAGGTTAGGGATTAAGGTTTGGGGCTTACTCCTGAGAAGGATGCCCATATTTGAGGTTGGGGATTATTCTTAAGAAAGATGCCCAAGATTAGAGGACCTGATTGGGGCTTACTCCTGAGGAAGATGCCCAGATCAAAGGTTTTATAACTGGGGATTATTCCTGAAAAGGAGACCCAAGTTAGGATTTTCTCATCTTAAAGGATGAGGTTGAATGAATGAACTCCCGGTATTTTAGTGACATAAGGATATTTAAATCACTAGACTTTGAAAGAGATTTCACAGAATTCCTTTCAAATAAGAAAGTCAAATCAAGTATACATGCCATAAATGGTTTTGAAGAGTGTCTTGAAGACTGAATCTTAAAATGGAAAGGTGAAATGGATGAAGAGGGGAAAAATGGACAAGATGGGCACCCAAAAAGATAGGGGCGCGCAAGTCTTGAAAGGCGCGCAAGTCCTGCGGCGGCGCGCAAGTATTGGTCGCGCAAGTATACTTGCGCGACACATGGTGTACTTGCGCGATTTTCAATAAGAATTGAAATACTTGAGCGACTCTTGATAAAACCCTTTAGAATCCCCTTGAGGTTCTTCCAGAAAAGGGACGCACAAGTTATATTGAAGGAATTAAGTCGGCGCGCAAGTGTTTGATAAGTTTCAACACTTAGGCCTTCCTTCTTCTCTTTAGATCTTCCGTTCTATCTAAGAAATTACCTTAGAAGTGTTCCGGAAGCTTTGAGAAGAGACTTGGGTGTCGGGAGCTTCAATCCGAGTTTCTGGAAAAAGATCTTTTTCAATGGGGGGCCCACAGGGTCTATTTATAGGCAAAAGAAGACCCTGGGCGGTTACTGGGCGGTTACCGGGCGGTTATCACTTAGGTCGCGCAAGTCACTTGCACGACCATAAGGCGTCGCACAAGTACTTGCACGACCACTAGGCGGCGCGCAAGTGTACTTGCGCGACCATGAGGGAACTTGTGCGACTTATGTGAAATGTTCTCCTTGTTCATCCCTTTGTCGATTTTTGATGTTTCTTCAAAGGATAAATCACTTTATGCTCAGATATTCCCCTTTTCCGATCCTTAGATTCTGTGACGAAAGGAGCGTCAACAGATGCATAGGCAGTAACCTTATCATTCTGCATAAGGACACAACCAAGTCCTTTCTTCGATGCATCACTATAAATAACAAACCCATCATTCCCCAATGGTAGAGTCAATACAGGGGCGTTGACTAATCTTCTCTTCAGTTCTTCAAAACATTCTTCACACTCTTTTGTCCAGACAAATTTAATCCCTTTACGTGTGAGCTTTGTCAATGGGTTAGCCAATCTGGCAAAATTCTGGACAAAACGTCGACAATAACCTCCTAAACCAATAAACTGCGTACCTCAGTTATACTTGTCGGTGCTGGCCATTCTTGGATTGCCTTGGTTTTAGAAGGATCAACGGAAATTCCATCCTTAGAGACAATATGGCCAAGAAAAGAAATCTCCTGAATCCAGAATTCACACTTGCTAAATTTCCAATATAATTCATGTCTTCTAAGAGTCTTCAGGATAATGAGTAAGTGATTTTCATGATCTTAGTGGCTTTTGGAGTATACCAAGATATCATCAATAAATACCACTACAAAGTCATCAAGATATTCCTTGAAAACTCTATTTATTAGATCCATGAAAACAGAGGATGCATTAGTCAATCCAAAAGTCATTACTGTAAACTCGTAATGCCCGTACCTTGTTCGAAATGCTGTCTTTGGAACGTCTTCCTTCTTCACACACAACTGATGGTATCCAGACCGAAGGTCAATCTTTGAAAAGTATTGAGCTCCATGCAGTTGGTCAAACAAATCATCAATGCGAGGTATGGGATACTTGTTCTTTATTGTTATAGCATTGATCTCCCTCTAGTCGATGCACAACCTCATTGATCCATCTTTCTTCTTAACAAAAAGAACAGGGGATCCCCAAGGAGAAACACTAGGGCGAATAAATCCCTTATTACTCAATTCCTCTAGTTGTTTCTTTAGTTCAACTAATTCCACAGTGGCCATTCTATAAGGGGTCTTCGATATGGGTCTTGATCTAGGAATTAAATCAACGGAAAACTCAACTTCTCATTCTGGAGGATGTCCATGTAAATCTTCCGGAAACACATCAACATATTCTCTCACAATAGGTACATCCTCTATTTGAATATTCCTTTCCTCACCCTCAGTAATTTCCTTCTCTTACTCCCCAATAATTGAATTTAGTTGAGCTACTGGGGGTGGATCTAGATAAGAATTATGTGGCGACGATTGTGCTCTAAAGATAAGGTGTTCCTTATCATCATCATCAAGAATCGTAACCTCTTTCCTCTTGCAATAAATTTTTGCATCATGGTCCGAAAGCCAATCCATACCGAGGATTATATCAAATTCAATCATGGGTATGACGATGAGATCAGCAGCTAAAGAACATTTAGGTGCTCTAATGGGAACTAATCGACAAAACTTTGTTGCAAAAATACTTCCCTTAGGGGTTTTGATAGACAAATCCCTTGTTAAATCAAATTGGAAATATCAAATTTTCTTAGAAAACTGGGAAGATATGAAACAATGCGATTATACAGAATCAAATAATGAATTTGTTAAACTTGAGGAAACCATTAAATTACCTGCCACCACGTCTTTCGGAGCTTCCACCTAAGTAGTAGTGATAGCATAAGCCTGGCCCTGATCCCTTGGCCTCTTCTGAGGTAAGTTCCCCTGACGCTTAGGACATTAATTTTCATAATGTCCCTTCTCTCTACAATTATAGCATTCCACGTTGACAACCACTTTCTTTCCCTTTCATTCATGAGCTTGGTGGACTTTTTTCACCACACTTGTAACATACTCCTTTTACTTTTAGACAGGCACCAGGGTGCTTCCTACCACAATTATCACAGGGTGGAAATTCATTTCTACCCTTCATCCCTGTTTCCTTATTTCCTTTCCCAGAGTTTTCAGCGGATCTTTTCTTATCTTTCTTTGATTTAAAGTCGTAAGACTTAGAGAATTCCTTTTCCATCTTGATAGTGCACGAGGCAATACCTTCGTATGAAGAGAAGGTTTGTGATACTAAAGCTCGACGGAGAAATGGTTTTAACCCATCGAAGAAACGATCAGTCTTACTTCTTGGGTTACGTATGTAATCTGCAGCATACCTCGCTAACCTTGTAAAGTTAGCCTCATACTTTGGGACATTCTTATCCTCCTTCTGCCTCAGACTTGGAAATTGCCTTTCCATATCCGCTCGATGGTCTCGGGGAAAGTATTTTTCTAAGAACAGCTCTTTGAACTCCTTACATTCCATGTTTGTTAATTCATCATCTTCCTTTGTGCTTTTAATTAGTGACAACCATTGATCGGCATCTCCAGTGAGGCGGTAAACTGCCATGACAACATTCTCCCATTCACTACCCCCAAGGCATGGAATATTTTCTCTAAGGAATTTATCCATTGCTCAGCTACTATAGGATTTTTACTCCCATTGAAGGTTGGTGGTTGTTGCCTCATGAAACGGTCTAGCATTGATCCTCCACGTTGCAGATCACGGTGCTCCATACGAGTAAGGTTATTATTCATAACCTGCGTGAGTTGTCCCAGTACGGTGAGAAGCTGATCAGCACTAGTTGTATCAATAGCTCCACCATAATTATCTTGAGCAAGAGGGAAATCCCTACACGGAGTGCGTGCATTGATACAGTTTCCATTCCTTCCACTAGGCGCCTTTCTAAACAATGGTATAAACTAGATTAGTTTATGAAATAAAATACATAATTCCATATTTGTAAAACACTTTACATAAATTGAACTACTTATGGATATAATCCATAATCATAAAAAGAAATGTTTCCTTTGAGGAAGTATAAACTCATAACCCTTCATAGTGGTTTGTAAAGAAAATGAGAATTATCCAAAGCATATCCCCCGGGAGTGTCGTAACCAAGAGTTCCGCAAGGCCCGTTGTCGTGCACCAGTTCCCGTTCGAGTCTAGCTCAAAGCGGTGTTTTCGGGTTTTACCCCTAGGTACATCTGTGCCAGAGCCGCCTCTACCTGCTTGTATCCAGACAAGGATGTATTGCTTGGAAAACTCACAAAATCTCTATAATACCAAAATTCTAGGAAGTTCTTCTATACTAATCCTCAATGTCTATCATTGGGCTATGTGCTCTAATCAGAGTTTATCTAAATCTAGCTTCCAAGGTTAGTACTAAACTGCCTCTGATACCAACTATAACGCCCCGACCCCAGCTACCTAGAGTCGGTGCATTACTTCGTAACATTAGCATGATCACAAAAGAACAAGTCTCGAAAGACCGAATAGTTTAGTAGCCTTGGAAACACTAGATACATTCATAAGTCTTTCATTACATCAAAAAGTAAACAAACTACAATAACATGGTCTTCATAGTCCACACTCGTATCCCTTTCTGACTACCCCTGCAGGTCATTCATAAAATACTTCTTCACATCCTGGAAAAAATATTAAATCATTGAAAGGGGTGAGCTCAGATGCTCAGTAAATATAACTATATAGCGGAATATTTCATCAATAAACATAAACATTTAAGGCAATGTATAACTAAAACAAAGGCCTTTTAAACATGAACTTTAACATAATATGGAAAAAGTAAAATGAGATAATTCCATTCACTTCTTCACATGGATATTCTACCGGTCAAATAATCACATGCAATATCAATAACCACTTTCATAATGAGGGAATGTATAATGCCAGACATTCTGAATCATTTTGTCAAGGCCTCGACCAAGATGTCTAAAATGATTAAGGCCTCGACCAAAACCATAAATCAAATTGGGAAAGGGCCTCGGCCAATTCCATGTCTAGTTGTCTCATGAGACCTACCGATACATCAAGGAGCTATAGCGGGCTCCACCCGTCACTTATTAAGTCCAATACATTCCTCATATAAATAGGTTTAAACATAACATAAATATTCGTATTAAAACTAGCATATGAAACGTCAACAATTTCTCCATAAACTATGGATGGTATAAAAATAACACATCCATAGTAAAATTTTTCACAAAATGTTCAATGGGAGTTTTGTATCATAAATCAATTTCAATTAAACTTAAAACCCATCAAAGGATGTTGACATGGATGAAATCAAAGATATTTGAGAGAAATATCTCTCTTTTTTTGAAATCATTTAAAAGTCCCATAATTATAAAATAATACGTTTACTTTGAAAATATTCTTATAAGCTTTTAAGGGAAGATTCAACGAAGTTATAATGGTAGAAAATAGCCGCAACCGCCGTATAAGTTAAAAAAACATTCTTACCTTAAATTTGTCAAAAAGGTCAAAAAGTACATTGTTTGGAAAACGACGGTAAGATTACTTTCAAAAAAGTATAAGGGTATAAATTACTTTAACCCATTTTACATTTAATATTAAATTTTTTTTGAAAGACATTTTTAAGAAACATGGATGTGGATGACAACGAGGTCCCAGTAGCTAATTATGTACAAACAACCTTGGATAATGAAGAGGTTGTGAAGTAAACCCTTACCTTGTACTTTTCCTTGGTTGGGGTAGGTTAACCTCCTGTATAATGGTGAAATAATTGTTATTAAATTATAGAATAATCATATACATTAATATGATATCATATATGATCTTTTAACATTGCTTTGTTAACAATATCTTAGATTTATCGTTGTTTCGGGTGTTAACTTACTCGTTTTCTTTTATATGTTTTGTTACGTAAGTCGTGTTTTTCATGGATTGGTTATATCTTATTCATATCCAGAATTATATCATGTCCTTAAACATTATTTTTAAATCATAAAATGATAATTATACTTGAATGGATACGATGGAGAATGAATCTCATCGTGTTCGTGGAGACGGTAGTCCGTACGTACGCACGAGCGACAATATCATTATTTTGATATTAAAATAATATATAATTGAATAGTATATCATATATACAGAATCATTATCATGTTATATTTATTATTTACATGAATTACATATCATTATTATACCCATCTAAATAATAATATATTGAATAACAATTACACCACGACGTGGAGACGATAAGCCGTACGTACGCACATATGGTGACATGTCATTCAAATGATGGGTAGAATACTGAATATGGTTGTTCCATATTTATAATAACATCACAGTATATAGAAGATACTGGATTTGTAATTTTAGAATTGAAATAATAAACAATGATGGAGTGGAAGAAGAAAGAAACTTGAAAGAGGGTGATGAAAACGTTACCTCTTCTTCGGGTTCTTCCTTTTGATTTGATCACAAGGACTCCTTAGGATGGCTTTCTGACTAAAGTAAAGGTCAAGGATGAAGGGAGATAATTTGGGAGAGTATTTGGGCAGAGGTTGGCCGAACCAAAATGCTTGAATGTGTGAATAATGTGGTAGAGGTGGGGGCCTTTTATAAGAGGAGAGGAGGGGCTCCTTTGGAAAGATTGAAATGTTACATTAGTATACAGTGCTTTTAGGATTCTAAAGGTCCCACACTTATATAATTCGTGGATAAGGTGATATGGGTTCTAAATCGCCTCATCCAATAAGATTTGGACAAGTGTAAGCCTTGGATTTTGCATTATCTTCTCATTTTATTTAAATCGTTAAATAATGAGGTCATCGCTGTATCATCATGATGTCATAAATAATTTAATTTATTTAATGTCTGAGAATTATAAAAAAAATACTATTATGTAGGATATCTATTTAGCTTTCCAATGACTATTTATAGTAAAAAATATGACTTGTATAACCCCATGTAAAAATTGTTTTAGTAAAACATTTAATGTTTGTGTCATTTTTTACATTAACATTAAATAAAAGGTATTTATGTCAATTTCCAACTAAAGTGGCTCCATGGGGTCCCCAAGTTTACCCATGGATTGTCTTGGTCGGCCATGACACATACAATGAGGGTAGGACATGTTTCAAGCTCATCTCATATTATTAAAACATTATTTTTACCTTAAACTACACTAATTACCTCTAATCGCGATTAAGAACTTAAAAGTTACTATCCACAAAAAAATATTTTAATCTCATTGAAACACATTTTACTTCTTAATGACAACCATGTATGTCGGATTTTTAAAAATAAAATCACAGAGGTGGTGATATTTCATTTAAACGAAAAATCAGTTATTTAACTACTACTTAGTGGTTTCACTATTCATAAAAAATTGAAGTTTTTCAGAACAATGCCAAAATTTCACCCTAAGCTATAATTGATATTCCGATTTAAAAAATGATGTATATTTTACAAAATTCCAAAAATATAAGTTGAATCAATTTATTTCATAATTAATTTCCACTGTCACAACAAATAGCGTGTTTTTAAGAAACAATTTATATCAAAAGATTGGCAATTGTTTATGTCCAATTTCAATGTTAAATTAATTCTATTGACCACCATTGGATAAAATTGTAAAAATATATTCTAATTATACTTTAAAACCACCAAATAGTATAATTTATCACTATAAATTATTTTGGTTAAAAAAGTTGTTTTTAAGTATTTTTCACTATTCATAAAAAATTAGAAGTTCTTAGAAAAATACCCAAAATTCAACATAGGATAATTTCGATATTACGAATCATAAAATGAAGTCCATTTTGATAAATAAAATTTATAAAATTTCAAAAAGTTGGTATTACTATTCACAACGACTAGTTTAATTAGTTGTGGTGTGTGTTAGAGCTCGAGGTTGCGTACAACACACGCTATTGCATTATTCGAAGGGAAACGTACCGTGGAAGCTTGGGATGTTACATAAATCCTGATATTAAAATAATTCAATTTTAACAAGTGGATATGTGGTTTTCAATGGATATTAAAGTTACCCATTTCATGATGTGAAATTGTTTTACAGATCATGTAAAACCCCTAGTCTTGTTTTATATAGGTATCCGAGATGAAAATAATATTCATTACTCTACAAATCATCATTCTCTCAACCCTAGAATCTTTCATAGGAATCATTTTATCCCTCACACCCTTCCGGATGTTTTCTATAAGCATTTTATCATTGTTGCAATAATTGTGTGTCCCTCTGGGCATGAATTCTCAATGAAGGCCTGCCTCTATCTCCATTCCTTCACTATAGGTTGATGGATCATCTTGCGTTTATGGATTTAACATCCATGTTGTTGAATATTGTATCAAGGTTGAGTTCATATACCTTTGGTTCCTTTGATCTTGTTGGTGGGTTTTGTTGTGGGTGTTGTGTTTCCATGATAAAGGTAGGTTGTTCTGTCATGGGATTCCAATTTAATTAACCATTAGTTTCATTATTTCAATTCATTTGGATTAAAAATAAATTTCATAAATTAAATAAATTTATTTCAATCATTTAAAAAAATCTACATGAGTGAATTGGGGTTTTAGTTTGTTTTGGAATTAAATTGTGAAAAACTGTAATTCTAGTGAATTGAGATGTGTTCTGGGAAAGAATGGTTTAAAAATATAAAATTGATGAATTTAATTGTGAAAATTGTTTTGATGGAAAATTGTGCAAAACCCCCAATTCCATTTAATTAGGATTTTTTGATAAAACTGATGGAATTGTATGAAAATTAAATTAATGGATTTAATTGGGAAATGCATTTTGAAATTGACAGAGTTGTTTTCAAAGACATATTTATGAAAAGGCGTAAAATGGGGTTTTATGGAAACAAAGTGGTTTTATCTTTCTGAAAAGGCAAGGTTTTGATTAAAACCATGTTATGGGTTTTTATGAGAAAAGGGACATTTTTAAAATTTGGTATCTTATTTAATTTTATTATACATAGTTTTCAAATAATTTCACATAACTATTTTTACTTGAGAACATTAAAGCCATTGGTAGTTAGTGGGTTATTTTCAGAAACAATTTATGATTTACAAAATTCTGAGACATTATATCAGTACATCCCATTCCTTAGGTAATGGTGATGAGTCCCCTTCTCATAGGTCCATAGCGGAAAACGTACATACTTGTCATTTCTTAGTGATTGGACCCTATAAACTAGATCTTTAAAACCTATTTGGTACTTGACCAGGTTTCTAACTTATTTTTATTTCAAATTTCTATATTCCATTTTGGTAATTTTTTTAGATTCCTAGTGAATTTATATAAACTGTTTAATAAATGATTATTTATGGAATTTTTTTTAGAATGTATCATTTTTGAAAATCACATTTTATTATAGGTAAATTCCATTTTTTGAATTATATATTTTTTCATCATTTTAAATATGAAACATGAACTGATAAAGTGTAACAATATTTTTACTTTGAACATATGAATGGTTTAAATATTATTTTGAATTCCAAAACAATTTTTTTGAAAAAAAAAATCACAATCATTGTATTTTATTTTTGGAATGTATTTTGGAATCATTGGAGAAATTCAACTAGGATTTGGATCATATCCTAGTTTTACCTTTTGGTTTTTGTATATTATCTCATTCTAGGTTTAATCATTTGAAAGTGATACATTGTAAGTGGATGGAGCTATTAAAACATGGAGATAGTGAGTTGCATCTATGTTTGGGACATGGGTAGTTTTTCTTTTAATCTTGCACTCTTGTGGTACATGGTTTTATTTATGACTTTTCGACTTTTGGTACATTACTCGTAGTGGAATTTTATTTGAAACGAATACTATATGACTTCTTTTATTTAATAATTTATACTAAAAAAATTGTTCACCCATTCAATTTTGGTGATGCATGGTGCCAATCACCAAACTATGGGGAATAGAAATTCCCTTTTGGCTATGATACAGCTGGCTCAGTTTTTAGGATACCAGGATTTCTAGGTTGGTTTGTAACAAAGTAGTATTAGAGTGGAAGGTTGTGCATTTTTCTAGATGTCAATTTGAATTTATGAAATCTTATCAAGACCTTGGAGGATGTTTTGGTTGAGTGTCTGGCCATCTCTCTTCGTAATGAACCATATGGCTCTAGGGGTGGTTCGGGAATGAAGACATATGGATTTGTTCAATTTCTTTCCTATTTTGATTTGTATGTGTTGAAAAAAAAATCTTATTTATTCTATCTTTTGGGCTAATTTCTTTACTTTTAAATTTTAGAGTATTAATCAAATGTATTCTTGTTTTCTACTAATGTTGTTTAGCATCATATCTCTAAAAATATGTATCAGTTGGATCCAGGAAGAAGCTATTGTATAATCTTAGCATGTGAATCCTCTTCTAGAACTGAATATGGTGTTGGTGATTTTTCTCACTTAATAATATCTTGGATTTTCACTACCTCTAGTTATTGTTTAGGCTCAATCTATGGAACCTCATAGGTATTTCCTCATCCTTTATTCTCAAGAGTTACATCCCCATAATCTAGACCCATTCAATGGTTCAATTTAACCTCATGAGACTGAGGTGTGCTTGAGCTGAATAGAGTGTTTTTTTGGTTTTTTCGAAACAACCAGTTAAATTAAATTGAAGTCTCTCACCTTTTTATAGGAAGGAATGAGCAAGAGATAGTGATACATAATAGTATTGTAGATAAAGAATTAGTGGTTTAGTTGGAAAGAACTAAATTCTATTTACATAAATTTGTTCTATCTAGAGTCAATGCTATTTTCCAATTCTATAGAGTTTTTTAAATAAGAGAAGGATGATAGGACTGTGATAGAGTATGAAAACCATTCTTTTGAGCTCTTGTACTTCACACCTGTGATAGTATCAAATGAGATGATGAAGGCTCGATGGATCACATTATGACTTCTTTAGGATATTCATTCTCATATTTTCTTGGTGAAACTATCTTCTAATGTTGATGTACTAGATATGGCACTTATAGTTGAAATAGATCTAGTTTGGAATTCAGGGTTATCCAGAGTTTCTTTCTCTCCTAATAACTGCATGGGTTCCTTTAATTTAAAGAAGAATCATGATGATTATCCTAGTAGTTTTCAAGAGAAAGTTCATGATATACCTGCTTTAGTATATCGAAGAGGACATTTAGTTTTCAAACATTGTGGAAAGGTAGGAAACACAGAGAGGGTCTACACTATGGAGCCCACGAAATGTGTCTCTTATATGTGATCAGAGCACTTTTTGAGATTCTTGAATGTTTATTCATTTCCATAGTGTGGAATGAGATCATTAGTGTCTCCTAAAACTATAGTGAAATCAGATGTGTCATGCCAAGAAGGGTTCCATCCATAGAAATCTATAAAAAAGCTTCTACACATAGTGGAAGAGTCTCCAGAGGAAGTGGATATAGATCTAGTGGTTGTGATAGGTACCATTATGATATCTTTTTCATTCATGAGTGCTCTATTTTATAATTGTGCATCTCATTAATTTATTTCAACCCATATTCTTAATATGATAAATCATCCTATGGGAATTTTATATTTTGTAATGGATATTTATGCACCCCATTGTATGATGAGAGGGTAGGGTCTCCAAATTCTCTATTGTGCATTCTCCCAATCAGATGTCGAGCTTTCTTGGAGTTTTCTAATTCTCAACATGAAAATACATAGTGTAATATTTGAGATGTAATGGCTAATTTACAATAATTCCTGGATTGATTGTTACCACTGATGAATATCCTTTTTTTCATGCAGTTTTCTGTGTCAGGTATTCCAGAGAGAATGGTCCCCAAGTTCTTGAAGAGGTGAACCATCTTATCCAAAGTTGGGTAAATTTATATCAGTGTCTTCCATTGGTCTAGATAGAGAATCTTCGAGATGTAATCTGCCTCTAATTATCGTCAATATCACTAATGTTTTTCCTTCTTCATTTTCTTGATTTTCACCTGTAAGGGAGGTGGTGTTTTACAATGAACTAATTCCTAGTATTCACCATGTTTCAATAACCTCTTACAACATGGTACCAACTAAAATTAATGAGCTGAAGTCCTAGTGGGAATATCATCCTTAGAAACGATTTACATGTCAGTGTGTGTCACATTGGGTATGAGATTTTCTCCCTTCTAACAAAGATAATATTCCACTTCACTTATTTGTTGATTATAGAATTCTAAATCTAGTTGAGATAATGAAACATGATCTGTTACCATAGATTGATGATCTATTTGATTATTTCAAATGGGAGAATTGTTTCTTCAATATTTATGATATCTCTGCTTACCATCAGTAGTGGATAAAATAATATAACATTTAGAAAACCACCTTTCTTAGAAATTACCACTATTATGAGTACCATTTCATTCCCTTTGGTCTAATAAAGGCTCATACATTTTTAAGGGATATGATGATCTTCGTTTTCAATGAGTATCTTGATACTTTCATGGTTATCTTTCTTTCATGCCATTCTCGTTTACTCTATGTCTATGTAGGATCATGTGCATCATCTAAGAATAGTTCTGAGGTTGCTGAGAAATAAATTACTTTGTTCAATGATTTTGAAATGTGATTTATGGATTCATGTTGTGAAATTATTTGGACATTTGGTTTCAAAATATGAAATATCTGTTGATCAAAACAAGGTGAACTATTTTATTATCAGGAAAAAACAACAAAATGATTTCATGATTCAGAGAATATTTGGTCTAACTAGATAATATTATTGGTTCCCAAAATAATTTTAAGTAAGAAATCTCTGATGAGTATACATACTTGAAATGGTGTAATGTATAAATGGGATGAAATATGTCAGAGTTCTTTAGTTGAGCTGAAACATCTATTGACTATTGTGACGTTGTTGACCCTTCCTAATTATAGACAGATATATGAGGACTTTTATGATGCATCAGGCTTAGGTTTGGAATGATTTCTTATTCACGGTGATCATGTCATCACCTATGTCCCTCATCATCTTAGGAAATAGAAGAATAATTTTCCAAATCATGACATAGAAAATTTTATCATGATGAAACCATTTAAGAGATGGCAGTACTAAAATTATGGGGATTGCTTTAAAAAAAATTCTGTTTATAATAGCATGAGTAATATCTCCTCTCAAACATACATAACTCTCTGATAGAGTTATTGGGTGGAATACCTGATGCCTTTTTATTTCAATGAATCCAATTCCATAATTAATGAGAATGTCATTGTAGATTCTTTGGAAAAGAATCTTCTAACCCAGGTAGTGAAATAATCATCAGAAGAGTGGAACATGATGATTCTCTATCCACAGTAGTATACCGAAGTCTAGACATTAGGGTACGAGGTATCATTTTCTAGGGTTCAGTTTACATCCAGTCTTCTTGAGATGATTATTTAAGAAAAACAATTTGATTATGAGTTCTATAGCTATAGAGAATTTCTCTATTTTGGGGAGATAGTTTCCCAGTGGTCATTCTCCCAAGTGAGAATTCTATGATATTAGAATCATTTTCTGGTATCATCTTTGCTAAGGAAATCTTGGATGGGGGTTGTCATAGTTTTAAATGTTTAGTTCACCCAGGATCCAAAAAGATTTAATATTTAATATTGTGGTAGTTCTAGTGGGTTGGTATGAGATGGGGAATTTTGGATTTTGTTTCCTATTGTTATGCATTCCATCGGGTGATGGTCAATCCCTAGAATCCTTTGGTTTTTCTTCAGCCACTTCTAGTCCTAACATAGAAGTGGGATGAAATCTATATGGAATTTCTGGTTGGGTATCCATATACCCATAGAAAAATGAATACGGTATAGGTTTTGAATGATAGGCTTGATAAATCATCTCAATTCATACCCATTAATGATATATCCAAATTTGAGTATTTGGGAAATATATCTATGATGTAAATTGATTGTTTTACTGGAGTTCCGCCTATTATGTTATCGAATAGGGGTCCTTAGTTAACTTCTCATTTTTTTGGTGGAATATAGGTAGCATTGATATCTCACATCCATTTGAGTACTGCATAAAAATTGTAGTTGGATGGCCAGACTGAATGATATATACACGTTCTTGAGGATATTGTTCATGCATGTGTTCTGGACTTTGATGGGGTGTTGGATGATCTTTTGGGGTTGGTTGAGTTTCCCTATAAATATTATAACCAGTTTGTGATTAGGATGTATTATGTTAAGGCCTTGTATGGTCGGCCTTGTAAATATACATTATACTAGCCAAATATTGGTGAGAGTTCCATGGTCGGAAAATGTTTTGTACAAGAGAAGAAAATAATGATTCAGTTGATTCGTTATAAAATTTTGAGAGAAAATATACGATATAAGTCTTATTCTGATCATTATCATTGACCATTAGAGTTATTAGTTTGTGACCTGGTTCACTTGATGGTTTCACCATGGTTGGGTCATCAATATCTTGGGAGGAAAGGGAAATATTATCCCCATTTTGGGGGGTATTTTGAGGCTGTTTAGAAATTGTGGAATGGTTCTTATCACATGGGACTAACACCGTAGCTGATATTGATACATAACATGTTCCATGTATTCGAGTATTGAATGTATCTATCTATCCCATCTCATGTACTGAGTTTGTGGGATCTTGATGTTGAACCTAATTTATCTGTGACTAAACAACCTTTTAGGAAATATGATTCAAAATCCATGTTGATTAATAAGAGGATGATACCCTTGGTTCATGTTCTATGTAATCAAGGTTCTAAATCTTATTATACATAGTAGAGGTAGGAACTGATGAGAAAGTAGTTACCTCATATTTTCTGGCATGGACACACCTTCTTAGGATTTTTGGGGACATAAAGGTTTTATAGTGGGGTGGTTGTAACACCCTATTATTGATATGTCAGGAATGTCTTTAACTTAATTTTTCTATTCGTTTTTCACTATCTGTATAGGGACATTACGGAGTTGGGAGGATACCTAGAATGGAAAAGTCAAATATTTTTTGGATTCATAGCATTAGCAGACTTTTTCTATAGCCTACTAGGGATTTAAACATCATTTAATATGGTTTCATGACCTATAAATCAAAAAATGAATATATTTAATTTATATCAAGGGGGTCTTATTTTTTGGTAGATATGAGAGTTACCAATTAAACGAAATGAAATTCGGTTACACCCCAGGTAAAACCCTGAGAATTGTTTTTAAACAGGTTTCCTAGATGAAAATATTACTTTCTCCTCTCTAGAACTCCTAACTCTCAATCTTAGAGGCTTCTCCAGGTGACTATGGATCCCTCAAATGATTACGAGTGAGATTTTTCAGAATTTTATCATTTTTTGGATAATAGTGTGTCTCTTAGAGAAATAATTTTCTATGCCACTTCATATATTTCTCTATTCATTAATCAAAGTTTGATGGATCAAATTTATTTTGATGAATTAAAGATATTTATTTTTGAATCTCAATTCTATGTTGTGTTCCTTGATCTTTTGTGCCTTCATTATTATTTTTTGGTTTCGTTGAAGGTGTTGGGTTTCCATGAGAAAGAATGATTTTTTCCTTTGGTTTCCATTTTAATTTACCTCTAATATATTAATTTAAATTATTTTTTTTAAAATTTAATTTCTTAAATAGAATAAATTTAAGTAATTTGTTTTATTAAAAACCCAATTCTCGTGAATTTGGGTATCGGTTACCTTTGGCATGAAATTGGGGAAAACCCGAAATACTAGTGAATTAGGGTTATTTTGTGGAATGGATGAAATTTTTTAAAAAATTATATCATTGAATCAATTTGTTAAAATCTGTTTTATGAAAATTGTGAAAACCCATGAATCTATTAAATTGGGGGTTTGTGATGAAATTTATTTAATTTCATGAAAAATAAATTGATGTATTTAATTGTGAAATTGTTGTGATGTTTTATGAATTGGTTTCAAATACATATTTATAAAATAGGATTAAAACTGTTTTTATGGAAATCCAATGTATTCATCTATCTAAAAAGTTATTTTTCTCATTAAAAATTTATATTGATTTTGAGGGCGAAAAGTGGAATATTTTAAAGGATTCGGGTGGGATTTAATTTTATTTTATATAGTCTTGAAGTAATTTTTCCATTATTGTTTGTACTTTAGTACATGAATGCCTTTTTTATTTAGTGAGTTATTTTGGGTACCGGTTTATGATTTAAAATATTCTGAAACATCAAATCAACACATCTCATTCCTTAGGAGATAGTGATGAGTCCTCATTCCCTTATGATCAAATGGGATATGTTCATACATTAAATTTCCTAGTGTTTAGTCCCAATTGAATGGAACAATCAAACGTATTCAGCACATTACCATGTTCTTCAATTATGTGTATTTCAGATGTATATAATCCTGTGTTGTAAACTATTTTACATACCTTGATAATTTATATAAAAAAATTCTATATAAAAGGGTTTACTTAAGTGATTTTTCTGTAAAGTGTCATTTTTTAGAGCTCATTTGATTAAAGGAAAATTGAATCTTTTGAAATATATATATTTCCATAATTTGAAATGTGAAGCATGGACTTCTAATGAATTAAAATATTTTGAATTTTAAAGTATGGATGGTTTAAATATGCGTTTGAAATGCCAAACCATATTATTTAAAAATTGAAATCACATTCATATTTAATTTTATGTTTGAAAAAATTATGGATTTTTTTGATAAATCCTATTATTCTTTAGATCACATCATTCTAGTGCATTCATGTTTTTTAGATTTTCTCCTTCCAGGATCGAGAAAGGGAAAGGGATCTCTTATAGGTGCATATAGTTATTTAACATTATACATGATGAGTTTTATCTATGTTTTTGATTTGGGTATTTTTTCCTTTTAACTTCCACTCTTGTGTTATTTTCTCTTTATTATGATATTTTTTTATTTTGGTACGTTAATACTAGTGGAGTTTCTTATCATATGCATACTACATTTTTTATTTTAGAAGAAACATTTTCCCAATTTTAGTTTATGTGATAACAGGTTCTAGTCACCAACTTTTAAGGAATGGGAATTCCCATTGGGATATGTTTGGTTGGGCTTCATTATCAGATTACCTGGGTTCCCCGATTGCTTTTTGTCAAAGTGGTATCACAACTCTATGTTGAGATTTTTTATAAAGTCTGTATGAATTTGTGAAATCTTGTCTGGAAATATGAGCTAGTTTCAATTGATTGAATCTAAATATCTTACATTAATGAATCGTATATCACTATGGGTGGTTTGGGAAAAGAATCTTGTGGATTAGATCTAGGCATTTCCCTCCTTTTATTTAGATGTGTTAAAATCCAAATCTTTTATATTCAATCTGTTTTGGTTAATTTCTTTGTTTCTATATTAGAGTATAAATATGATGTATTTTTGGTCTACTATTGTTTTTTAGAATCATACCTCCAAGAAGACGTGTGAAATGGATCCAGGAGGAAGCTTCTATAAAACCATAGTTTGTAAATCCTCCTATAGAATTAAATCTAATAGGGGTGATAATGCCCAATATCAATTGTCTCAGATAGTAATTATTTCTAGTTATAGCTTAGGATCCATCTATGATACCTCATAGAGACACTCTCTATGATTTCTATCAAGTGTTTTCTTACCAGAATTGATATCCATTCACAGGATCAACTGGTACTCAAGATACTAAGGAGTTGTTGAGAAGAAACCCAAATAAATTAGACAGAAATTTTCCAACTTCATACTAGAAATACCGAGTAGGAGATGTTGGGACACAATGATAATGGTGATGAAGAAATATGGATTTGAGTTGGAATTATTCAATGTTATTTTCAATGACCAGTTATATCCAGAGCCGATAATTTTTGCCAAGACTATGAAATTTCTCAAACATGACTTGGAAGACAGGACCCTGATAAGGATTAAAAATAGTTTTTCTGAGCTATTTCCTTTCAAACCAATGATCATATCAAATGATAAGATGAAGGCCCGATTTTTAAAGTTGTGGATTCATTTGGATATTTGTTCTGATGTTTTCTTACTGAAACTACCTTCTTATGTTGATGTACTAAATAGAGATCATATTATTGAAATAGACTTTAATGAGATTCCATGTATATAAAGAGTGTCATTCCCTCATAGTGGAAGTGTGAGTTCCTTAAAAGGAAAGTTGAAGCGTGATGATTATCATAGTAGTTTTCAAAAGAAAATTCTTTCTATACCATATTCAGTACCTCACAGAGGTTAATTTATTTTGTACCATTGATGAATGTTAGGACCCTCAAAGAGGGTCTACCCTCAGGCACCCAAGAAATGTTGTTTCTGCAGTTGATCATGGAAATTTTTTAGATAAATAAATTTTTATTCCACTCCATACAGTAGTTTTTCATCATCAACATCTCCTAAAACATCAGGGTAATCATATGTTTCATGTAAAATTGGGTTCCATCCATAGGTATGTAAAACAAAGATTATTCACACAGTGGTAGTTTCTCAAGAGGAAGTCAATACAAGTCCATTGACTGTGAGAGCTACCATTATGATATATTTTTCATTTGTGAGTGCTCGATTTGATACAGGTTCATATCCTTCATTTATTTAAAACTGTATTGTTAATAATCTCAATCATCATATAGATATTTCATCTTTCGAAATGAATATTACTACACCCCTTGTTATAAAGAGTGAGTAGGGTCTTTATAATATCAATTGTGTCTTCTCTCTATCAGATGTCAAGATTTCATTTTTTTTCTAGTTATCTACATAAAAATAGTTGGTTTCATATTCAAGATTGCTCAACAAATTTTCAATAATTCCCAGATTAATTGTTAACTTTGATTGAAATCCTTTACTATACCAAGTTGTGTGTTGTGTGTATTCCATGGATATTGGGACCCATATTAGAGTATATCTAAACCTCCTTATCCAAAGATGGATAATGTTATGTGAGGGATTTCCAGTGATCTGGAGTTAGAATATTGGAGTCGTTACATCCCTCTAGTTTTCATCGACTTTCCCAGCGTGTTTCGTTCTGACTTCTCTAGTTTCCCACCAGTAAGGGAGGTTGTGTTTTCCAATGACCTAATTCCTTGTACATAATAGGTTTCTATTTGTTATTACCACATGGAACCAGTTTAAATGAAATAGATAATGTACTTTTTGGTTGATCATCTTGGGAATGGATTTATTCATCCACGTGTGTCACCTTGGGTGGTGCCAGTTCTCTTTTCTCTTCAAAATGATGGTTCACTTCACCTGTGTGTTGATTACCGAAAGCACTATCAAGTTATGATAAAGAAAAAGTACCAATTACTAAGGATTTATTATTTTTAAGATCATAAGAAATTGGAGAAGTGGTTCTTGAAGATTCATCTTCTCTATGGTAACCAAAACATGAGGATAAAAAAATATGACATTTAGAAAACTTCCATTCTAAGCAGGTATAACCAATATGAGTACCTTGTCATTACCTTTGGTATAAAAAATTCTCATGAAATTTTCATTAATTTTATGAAATAAATTTTCCATGAGATTCTAGATACATTCATGGAGTGTTTGTCTACGACATCCTCATTTACTCGACATTTGAGGAGGATCACGTATATCATTTGAAAACATTAGTGAGGTTACTGAGAAATAACAAATTATATTCCAATATTTTAAAATGTGATTTATAGAAACAAGAAGTGAAATTATTGGGACATGTTGTATCAGAATCGGGAATTTTAGTTGATCCTAAGAAGATGAAGGCTTTTATGGAATTTGAAGAACCATATAATGTATTCAGAATTCAACGATTCTAGGGAATATCCAAATATTATCACTTCTTCGTAAAAGAAATCTATACGATGGAATCTCTGATGATTGCGAGGACTCGAATGGTTCTATGGATTGCATGGGATTAAATATGTTAGAGTTATATTTTTGAGCTGAAACATTTATTGATTATTGTACTAGTGTTGACTCTTCTAGAGGCCGGTCATGTATATGTTGTCTTTTGTGATTTACAGAGTTTAGGTTTGGGTTGAAATCTTATTCCAGGTGATCATTTCATCTTCTATAGATGTCATAATATTTAGACACATGAGAAGAATTATTTTAACCATGACCATGAACATGAAGCGGTGATGAATGAAATTAAGACTAGGAAACACTTACTCTTTGGAGAATGGATTAACATGTTTTATGAATAAAATATTTTTGAGTTATATCTTCTCTCAACAATACTTTAATCAATTCCTGATTCATTGGATGCAATACCTAAAACTTTTTCATTTCAACATCTCATATTCCCCAGGAAAAGGGAATGTCATTTCAGATGCATTAAAAAACAAAATTCTATCCCATGTAGTGAAATAATCATCAGATGTGTGGAACAAGATGTCTATGTTTCCACAGTTTCATATTGAAGTCCATGAATTAGATAATGTGGCTTTTTCTTAGTGTTCAGATGACATCCACTCTTCTCAAGATGAAATTTCAAGAAAAAAACATAATGATGAGTTATGTATCATTAGATAATATGTCTACTTTTGGGGAGACAATATCCTAGTGGTCATTCAACAAAGGGAGATTTCTATGACATAATAATCATTTTTTGGTATCATCATCCGTAAGGAAATTTGTGATGGGGTTCGTCCTACTTGCCAGTTGGATGTGTACCTAGGTTCCTCAAAGATGTTCTATAACATGAGGTGGTAGTTCTGAGGTCTAGGAATGATGTGGGTGATTTTTGAGTTTTTTATCAATATTATACATGCCAGCAGGTGAAGGTAGAGCACCAAAAACCTTTAGTTTTTCTTCTTCCTCTTCATGTCCATAAATAGAAGTGGGATAAAATCTCATTGGAATTTATTGTTGTGTTTCCACATTACTTGAGAAATAATAATGAGATATGTTTTTTGATTTATTGGATAAAAAATCATGTCACTTCTTAAAAATTCCAGATATATCTAAATCTGAGGAGTTAGGAAATGTCCATATGAAGAAGATTGTTTGATTTCATAGAGTTCCATATACTATAGTATTATATAGGGATCTTCCATTAACTTCCCATTTTTGGAGAGTACCTTAGATTGAACTGGGATCTAACCCCATTTGAGTAAGATATACCATTCCTAGTTAGATTTCTAGACAAAAAGGGATATACATGTTCTTGAGGATATGCTTCATTCTTGTGTTCACAACTTTGGTAGAGCATGGGATGATCATTTGGTGAATTTTGAGTATTAATATAATAATAGATAATAGTCCATGGTCAAAATGGATCAATTCAAGGACTTGTAATGTCGGCCGTGTATATGTAAATTGTGTTGGTCAAATATTGGTGAGAGTTCCACTGTTGGAAAAAATTTTGTGAAAGAGGAAACAATAATGATTCAGTTGATTCTTAATTTAATTTTGATAGAACATAAATGATAAAAATCATATGTTGATCGACATCATATACCTTTGGAGTTAACATTTGGTGTCCTGGTGTTCTTGAAGGTTTCACCTCATTTGGGTTTTCAATGGATTGGGGGGAAAAGGAAACATTATCCAAATTTTGTGGGACCTTTTGAGGTCGTTAGGCAGGTGAAGAATGATGCATATTATTTCCTACTACCACCAAAACTGAAATAGATAAATAACATGTTCCTGATATCATTGCTCTGAAAGTATCTATCTGATGAATCTCAGATTCTAATCTTTCATGATCTTGAACTTGAACTGGATTTGTTGATGACTAAACATCTAGTCCGAGAAATTGATTCTGAAACCAACGTACTTAATGGGAGGATGATAAATTTGGCTCATGTTCTATGGAATCATGGTTCTTTTTTCATTAAATATAGTAGAGGTAAGCACTGATGGGAGAGCTGTTGCCTCATAATTTGGGCATGGAAGCTCGAACTTTATATTTTTAGGACATAAAGGTTTTATATTGTAGAGGTTGTAACATCCCATTACCTATTTATCAGGTATGTCTTTAATCTCATCGTTCATTTCCATTTTCATTTTATATATAGGGCCAAGATATAATTGGGAGGATACCTATAATGGTGAATCAATAGATATGTTTGATTCACACCATTAACTAGCCATTTATAGAACCTTCTAGGGATTTACAAATTTAATATGGTTACATGCCCTATAAATAAAAAATGAAAACATTTCCATTTTAACAAAAGGAAAATAGGTTTTCGGAAGATATGAGAGTTACCGATTACATGACATGAAATTGGGTTACATGTCTTGTGAAACCTAGAGCCTTACCTTTAAAAATGTAGATCAGATGGAAAACTTATGTCCATCTCTCTATAACTTCTTTATATCTACCCTAAAGGATTTTCCCACATGGGTTTGGTGCCCTAAAACCCTTCATGGTGGTTTCTTTTATTGTTTGACCATTTTTCAGTTTATAGTGTGTCTCTCCAAGTATGTATTTCCTTTGACACTCTATCTCTATCTATATTCCTTTCTTAGATTTTGATGGATGTAAGATCTAATTTTTTTAAGCTAATTTCTAGGTTGATTTGTTGGATCGTCTTTGCCGTAATTCTTGTTGGTTGGTTTTTTGTGGGAATTGTGTCTATGAGAAGGGAAATTGATTTTGTCTTTGGTTAATAGTTTAATTATACATTAATTTTTCTATTTAAATTTAGTTTTATTTAAACTTTAATTTCATGGATTTAATATGTTACATTTAATTGTTTTATTAAAAAACCAATTCCAGTGAATTGGGGAATTGTTTCTATTTGGCATGAAATTGGGAAAATCCCAATTTCAAGTGAATTGGGATGTGTTTGTGGAATGGATGTTTTTATTAAAAAAATTATTTTTTCGATTTTTTGGTGAAAATGTTTTTGATGTAAAATTGAGGAACACCCCAATTCTATTAAATTTGGGGTTTTCTGATGAAACTGATTAAATTGCATGAAAATTAAATTGCTTTATTTAATTGTGAAATGGATTGTGAAATTGAATAAATTGGATTCAAATCCATATTTTTTTAAAATGCTTCAAATTGTTTTGATGGAAATCATATGGTTTTATCTTTTTAAAAAGGAATGTTTTTTATTAAAAAACCATAATGATTTTAAAGACAAATGTATCATATTTGAAATGGGGGTAGGATTTAATTGTATTTTATGTTGTCTTGAAATAAATTTTACATCATTGTTTATTATTGAGCACATGAAACCCTTAGGTAGTTAGTAAATTTTTTAGAGATGCACATTATGATATAAAACATTCTAAAACATTATATCAGCACAACTCACTCCTTAGGTGACAGTGATAATACCCCTATTCCTTAGACCTAAAGGGGAACATGTACATTCTTTTTATTTCATAGTGTTTAGTCCCTATATCCTAGAACTGTCAAAATTATTTGGCACATGAAAATGATGCTAAAATATTTTTATTTAAATTGTATATATCCCATTGTTGTAAGACATTTTACATACCTTTCTAATTGATATAATATATTTTATATAAAGGGGGTTATTTCAGTGATTTTTGTTGAATGTGACATTTTTTAAATACCATTTGATTATAGGAAAATTCCATCTATTGAAATATATATTTTTTCATCATTTTAAATGTGAATCATGAACTGGAAAATTATTAAAATATTATGAATTTTAAATTATTGATGGTTTTAATATACTTTTCAAATACCAAACATATTTATTTGAAAATTGAAATCACATTCATGTTTAATTTAATGTGGGAATCTATTATGTAGTCTTTGGATAAATCATACTTTTCTTTGGCATACATTTTACTTTTGCCTTAAGGTTTTTTAGAATATCTCCTTTCTAGCTTGAAGAATGGAAAGAGATGTACTGGAGGTTGATCTAGCTATTGAACCTTGGACTTGGTGAGTTGGATCTTATTTTGTAAAATTTTATGTTTTTACATTTATCTTGCAATATTATAGTACTTTGTCTCATTTATGACTATTTTAATTTGGTCACATTACTCATAGTAGAAATTCTTTTGATTTTAAAACTATATCGCTTCTCTTATTTATGCATTTTTTGGGGAAAATATTGCAACTTTTAGATTGTGTGATGCTATGTGCTAGTCAATAACATGTGGGGAATGTTAAAAAACTATGGACTATGTCAGGGATGGATTGGTTAACAGGTTACTAGGATCCTATGTTAGTTTGGGATAATGATGTATCAGAGCTGCAGGTTTAGATTTTGTCTTGATGTCAGTATGCATTTGTGAAGCATTTTTGGGACATAAGAGAAGTTTTTATTGAATGTCTATACATCTCTCACTAAAATGAACCATATATCTCTATGGGTGGTTTGCGAATGATGTCTTTCAAAATTTTTTTCGTATTTTCTCAATTTTGATTTGGATGTGTTGAAATCCAAATCTTGTTTATTCTCTCCATTGTGGTTAATATCCTTATTGTTATGTTAGATAATAAATATAATTTCTTCTTGGTTTCTACTTATGTTTTGCAGAATAATACCTTTAAGAGGATGTGTGAATTTGAAATAGGAGGAATATTCTATATAACCTTAGCGATAAAATACTATTTTGGACCTGGATCTGGTAGAGGTGATCATCATCACCATCAAAGCTCTAGGACATGAACTACATCAAGATACCATTTAGGATACATATATGAGACCATATTGAGACATTTGTAGGGTTTGTTCTCAAGAGTTCATTGAAAAAAACCCGGAGTAATTTAAAGGTCAAGCAGATCCTCAAGAGATTGAGGAGTGGTTGATCTGAATAGAGTGTTTGTTTGGGGTTTTGTACAGACCCAAATAAGTTAATGTTATATTTTCTACCGTCGTTCTAGAAGGACAGAGATGGAGATGGAGGGATATAATGGAAATGGTGATGAAGAATGAGGGAGTAGAGTGAATATAATTCTATGTTATTTTCATTGAATAGTTATATCTAGATTCAATATTGTTGGCCAAGTCTATAGTGTTTTTAAAACATAATTAGGCTGATATGATTAGGATAGACTATGAAAAATATTTTTCCTAACTCTTGAATTTCACTCCTATAATTGCATCAAATGATAAGAAGGCTTGAAGGTTTGATTTGTGACTTCATCAGGTATCCATTCTCTAGTTTTCTTGATGACACTACCTTATTTTGATGACGTTTTGGATAGAAAACTTAGGATTGAAATAGGCTTAGTTGGGAAATCATGGTTTTCTAGACATTCCATCTATCCCAGTGGCATTGTGAGTTCCTTCGAAGGAAAGTATAAGCGTAATGATAAACATGGATGTTTTTAATAGAAATGTCATTATAAAACTCATTCAATACCTCATATAGGTCATTTGGAATTCTAAAAATGTGGAATAATTGGACACTCAAAGAGTGATTACAATGAGGCACCCAAGAAATCTGGATCTTATAGACTATTAGGTCAATTATAGAGATAAATAAATGTTTATTCTATTTTTTATAGTAGAATGGGATCATCATCTCCTCAAAAAACTGCATGGAAATCAGATGACTCATGTGAAAAAGGACTCTAGACACAAGCATCCAAAATGAAGCTTCTTCATACAGTTGAAGAGTTTCCATTAGAAGTGGATATAGGTCTAGTGACTATGAGGGGTAACATTGTCATAGATTTTTCATTAGTGAGTACTCTATTTGATACTGTTTTATCTCATTCATTTATTTTTACCCATATTGATTACGTAATAAATATTCCCATGGATATTTTATCTTTTTTAATGGATATTACTACACCCCTTAGTATTGAAGAGAGGCCAGGGTCTCCATAGTATGTCTTATGTCTTCTCTTTGTCAGATGTTGAGCTTTCTGTGTGATTTCTAGTTCTAAAAATGAAAATTCTTGGTTTCATTTTCAAGATGGATTGGCTAATTTCTAATAAATCTCATATTTATTTTTACCTTTGATAATTATCCATTACTACACCCAATTTTGTATGTCATGTATTCTACTAAAAATGGGACCCAAGGTGGAGAAGATCCAAACATTCTAATCTAGAGTTGGGTAAAATTATATCAGTGTATTCCCCTGATCATGAGTTAAAATATATGAGGAGTAATATCCTTCCACTTGTCTTCATGTTTCCCAACGTTTTTCCTTCCGACTTCATTATTTTTCCACTAGTAAGGGAGGTTCAGTTTTCTAATGTCAAAATTCTTAGAACTCTAGTTGTTTCTATTCCTTCATACCACATGGCACCCACTAAAATGAATAAAATAAATTAATTGTTTGCTGAAATTACCCTGAAAGTATTTATACATCAATGTTGGTAACCTTTGGAGATGCCTATTCCAATTTCTATGAATGTTGATGGTTTAGTTAGCCTATGTGTTGATTACACAGTTCTCAGTCAAGTTACGATTATTAAAGAGTATATGATTCAACATATTGAAGATATTTTTGATCATTTGAATTGAAAGATGTGGTTTTTGATGATTTATCTTCTCTAGTTACCTCATTTGAGGATAAAAGAATATTACATTTAGAAATACAACATTCAGAGAAGGTATAACCATTATGAGTACATTTTCATGCCCCTTGGTCTAACAATTGATCATGCAAATTTTGTAGATTTGATGAATATTATTTTCAATGTGTATCTAGATACTGACATGGATGACTGTGTGGATGATATCCTTGTTTACCCTATGTTTGGGGAGGATCATGTACATCATCCGAGAATTGCGTTTAGGTTTCTAAGAAATCACAGAATTTATTCCATTCATTTGAAATGAGATTTATTGATTTGAGAGGTGAAATTATTGGTATATGTGGTGTCGGAACATGGAATATCAGTTTATCCTGATAAGGTGAAGGCTTTTATCACATTATAACTACCATATAATGTTTTAAATATTCAGATATTCTTCAGCTTATCCAGATATTATCACGGATTCGTAAATGATTTCTCACGGTTAGAATATTCGATGAATATACTAACTCAAAAGGGTGTATGGTCTTCTTGGGATGAAAGATGATATAGTTCATTTTTTGATTTGAAACTTCTGTAAACTAATATGATGGTGTTGATGCTTCTCGAGGAGGGGAAGGGGTATATGCTCTTTTGTGATGCATCATGTGTAGGTTTGGTTTGAGTTCTTATACGAAGTAATCATGTAATATCATATTCCACTCAATAACTCTAGACACAGGAGAATAATTATCCTAACCATGACCTCAATCTTACTGATTTGATCAATGCACATAAGAGTTTTCATCACTACCATTATGGAGAAGGTTTACCATGTTTTCTGGCCAAAAGATATTGAATTCTGTATTCTCTCAAAAAGCGTTGAATATCTGCTAGAGGAATTCGGTGGAATACCAGCATGCTATTTATTTTGACGTCAATTATTCCCCATGGGAAGGGAATGAAATTATAGATGCATTGACCAAGACACTTCTATCCCATGTAGTGAAGGAATCATCAGAAGAGTGAAAATTAATGGATCTCTTTCTGCATTTTCATATCTAATTCTAGGAATTCGGAAACGAGGATTCCTTGGAAAATGTTTAGTTGAAATCAACTTTTCATGAGATGATTCTTCAAGAAGATCAAATTGATTATGATTTTTGTAGTATTAGAGACAATCTATACTTTGGGGAGACAGTCTCCCAATGGACATTCTCCTATGAGGGAATTCTGTGATATCAGTACTATTTTGTGTTATAATCTTCAATATGGGAAGATGTGATGGAGGTTGTCGTAGTTCTCATTGGGTATTTCACCTAGGATCCACAAGGATTTTTTTTAAATGTGGTATTATTTGAGGTGGCAAGGTATGAGATGGGGAAATTTTTAGTTTTTTATCATTGTTATTCATCCCAACAGGTGAAGGTCGAGCACCAGAAACCATTAGGTTTTCTTCAACCACTTCTAGTCCTAACATAGAAGTGTGATGATATATCTATGTAAGTTTTGTTTAATATTCCACATACCTAGAGAAAGAAGAATGTGATGTGTTTTGTGATTGATTGGCTAACAAAATCATAATAAATCTTACCCATTTTTGATATATCCAAATTTGTGGAGTTGGTTAATATCTTTTTGAACAATATTTTTTAGTTTCTGATAGGTCCATATGCTATAGTCTCGAATAGGGATCATCGGTTCAGTTATCATTTTTGGAGAGGCATTCTGGTGGCACTGGGATCTCACATCCATTTTTGTATGACATACCATTCATATTTATATGGCTATATATAAATAGATATCCATGTTATTGAGGAAATATTTCATGCTTGTGTTCCTTACTTTTGTGGAACATGGGATGATCATTTGTGGCGGGCTATGTTTTCTTTATAATAATATTTTTATTTCTCTGATCAATATGGCTCTTTTTGAGGCATTGTATGGTAGGAATTATAAATCAATATTGGGTTGGTCAAAGATTAGTGAGAGTTCCACGGTTTGAAAATGTTTTCTGGGTGAGATAATAACAGTGATTCAGTTGATTCTCTATATAATATTCACATCATATAGTTGATATAAGTCTTATGTTGATCGTCATCATAGACATTTGAAGTTATCAATTATTGTCCATGTGTTTTTACGTCTTCACCATGGTAGGGTCATCAACATCATGGGATGAAAGATAACAATATAATAATTTTCTTCAACCTTTTGAGGATTTGGAGTTGGTAGGGAATGGTGTTTATCAGTTGGCACTACCACAGTAGATGACATCAATAAATAACATGTTCTTTATATCATATCACTGAAAGTATCTATATGATCCATCTCATGTTTTGAACATGTGTGATGTAGAAGTTGAACCTAATTTATCTGTGACTGAACAACCAGTCAGAAAAGTTAATTATGAAACCATGTTAATTTATTATAGGATTATACATTTGTTTAATGTTTTATGGAATCGCAGTTCTGATTATCATGAGACGTGGTAGAGGGAGGCATTAATAAGAGAGTAGTTACTTTATCTTTTGGAATGAGAACTCCTTCATAGTATTTATGGGGACAGAAAGTTTTTATGCTGGGGAGGTTGTAACATCCCATTATAGATATCTCAGGTATATCTTTAATCTCATCAAGATTTTCCTTTTATTGTCTATATAGAGATAAGAATGATTTGGGAGGATACTAATATGGGTGATGTCACAGATTTATGGGTTTCACAATTTTAACCGTTAATTTATACTACCTTTGTGAATTTATATGTTATTTAATATGGTTACATGCTCTATAAATAAAAAAATGATGATATTTCATTTTTAACAAAGGTGATGGATTTTTGGGAAGATATGAGAGTTACAAATTACACAATAAGAAATTGGGTTACTCATCAGGTAAAACCCTAGTCCTCATTTTTAAACAGGTTTCCTAGAAGAAAATATTATTTATTACTCTCCATAACTTATTAATCGTGGCCCTAGAGTCTTTCCCAGATGACTTTAGAGCCGTCAAACCCTTCTGGGTTATTTTTTCGGTGTTTTATCGTTGTTTTAATCACAGTTTTTCTCTCCAAGAAAGTGTTCCCTATCCCTTTCGATCTATTTATGTATTCCCTAATTGGATTTTGATTGATCTATGCTATGTGTTGTTGGAGTTCATTTCTAGTTTTAGTTCCTAGATATTCAGTGCAATCGTTCTTTATTAGCGGGTTTCGTTGCAGGCATTATGTTAATGTGAGAAACATAGGTGTTTTGTCCATTGGTTGAAACATTAATTAACTATTAATTTATTAATTTAAATTGATTTTGATTTAAAATCTATTTTCATAAAGTGAATAAGTTTCATTCAATCATTTTAATGAAAACAAAATTCTAGTGAATTGGGGTTTCGGTTCTTATTGGCATGAAATTGAAGAAACCCAAATTCTAGTGAATTGGTGGGGTGTTGGTGCAATGGATGTATTTTGTTGAAAAATAAATTTTTTTAATTTATTAGTGAAAATAGTTTTTATGTAAAATCATGAAAACCCCAAATTATAAAAAAAATTTGGGGTTTGTGATGAAATTTATTGAATGGTATGAGAATTAAATTTCTGGATTTAATTCTGAACTGGATTGTGAAATTACATGAATTGGTTTCAGATATATATTTATAAAAATGAATAAAATGATTTTTATGGAAACCTAGTGGATTCATATTTGTGATAAGGGTTGTTTTTTATTAAAAACTTCTTATAGATTTTAATGAAAAAAGTGTCATTTTTAAAATGGGGGGTTTGATTTAATTGTTTTTAAGTAGCCATGAAATTAATTTACCATCATTGATTTTACATGATCACATGAAACCCTAATGTAGTTAGTGAGATATTTGGGGAATAACATTATAATTTAAATCAATATAAAGCATCATATCATCACATCCCATTCCTTAGGCTATGGTGATAAGTTCCTTTCCCTTAGGCCCAAAGAGAAATATGAAGATACATGTCATTTAATAGTGTTTGGTCCCTATATTATTGAATTATAATACCTATTTGGAACACGACCATGTTTCTATCTTGTTTTTATTTAAAATTTATATATTCCATTTTTATAAACTATTTTACATGCCTTGTGAATTTATACAAACTATTTTATATGAAAGTGTTCATTTAATACATATTTTTGAATATTCCATTTTTGTAAAGAAAGTTTTATTAAAGTTGAATTCCATCAATTGAAATACATATATATCAATAATTTTAAATGTTAAAAATAATCTTCTAATGTTATCCCATCTTATTAATTTTAAAACAAGAATGGTTAAATTATTACTTGAAATGGAAAACCTATTTTTTTGGAAATGGAAAGAAAATTCTTAGTTAACACGATGTTGGAATCTAGTGTGGAATATTTGGTGAAATCCAGCTTGGATTTGGATCACACTATACATGTGACTTTAGGTGTTTGTAGATTATCTCCATCCATGTTTGAGTAATGGAATGGGATCTATTGGAGGTGGATAAACTGTAGACCATTGGACTTTCTAAGTAGATTTTGTGTTTTGGAGTTGGGTAGTTTTTCCTTTTTCTTACACTCTGATGGTAATTGGGATTTTTTATGCCTTGTTGACTTCTACTATGTTACTCCCAGTGGAGTTTCATTTTACACTGACACTGTCATTCCTCTTTTATTTCCTTATTACTAGTGAAAAATTCATTCCAACTTTCAGTTTTTCAAATGCCAGGTTCTTGTCACTGACTCATGGGGATCGAGAACACCATTTAGGCTATCTTAGGGTTGGCATAGTAATCAGGTTACTAGTGTACTCGGGTTGGTTTGTGATAGTATAAGATTCTATAGAGCAATGTTAGTGTTTTAGACCATGTTGCTAAGGATTTTTTAATGGTTTGTGCATGGTTAATAAAACCGCAAACCTAGACCATGTGAGTGGTGTATTAGAGATGTTCATGATATATGGTTGGCATAGGGTTTTCCAATGATGTGGCCAAACTATTTGACCCTTTACAAATGGGAAAATGCTTATTTTCCCATAATTAATATTTATCCCCTCCCCTATTTTTATTTCATCCTCCAACATAGCATCCCTCTATCTTTTGGGAGCTCTCATTCTTCTTCAATCTACGAATTGAGTTATCTCCTTCATATGGACTCAGAATCACTTGACAGCAGTCTCATTGGATGCATACTAGTTATATCATTATTCCTTGGCACATTTGAACGTTTATCTTCCTATCAGTGGTGTAATTTTAGAGTGATATTATGTTCCATATATTCACCTAGTTTATCTATTGACTCAATTTCACCCATTATATTATGTAATAGTGGCGAAACATATACAATGAGCTATCTACCTACCTGAGGAAGGTGGTCTCATTATAATCCATCAATGTCTTGGTGTTAATGTGTTACAACATTATGCAACACATATTATTTTCTATGTGATTATTATTAAATGGTAATTTCCATTAATTAAATGAATAATCATGTCCTATATGACCCAAAAAATGATATTAGGTATCACCGTATGTTAAGGACCATGAATTGCACAGCCCCTTAGGTGTGTTGTTAAATTAGATGAAACCATCGTGAGTAACATATTAATTTGATTAAAATTTTATGATATGATATTTTTCACTTATTTTTTGGATTTTAAATAATTGGATTGTATTTTAAATTGTATAAAATAGAATAGGGAATGGAAGACCATGTCCCTAAACCCTTTTATCTCATATCATCCCATTTTGGCTGGACCAGGTCTTTACAACAATAATGTTCAATTAAAATTAATTGGAAGGTCATGGGATGATTGGCCTTCAGAGACTAGGCCATGATTTGAGTTTCTAGCCGAGATTAGTTATTTTCATATAAATTTATTGTAATTAATTTAATTAAACATGATCTTAAATTTTATGGTGAGACATCAGCCCCCTGATCATTCGAATTTTCATGTTGAGAGTGATACAAGGGGTTTTACTCAGAATTCCATGAGTGGACTCATTACTATTATTTAAATAATTAAATTATAATGAAATTAGTATTCACTATGCATAAAACATGGTTTCTCATATGAATGATATATAAAAAACGAATTTGATGTGGATTATATATGTCATGAGTGACTCTTGGTCTCCCTATGAGGAATGGCAAGGATAATCTTAGAGGGAAGATCATTATGTACACCAAATGAGATACATGGAATCACTATGCAGACACATAAGGATGGAATGAGAGGTTAAATCATTATATACTCCATGATTAATTTTTGAGCAACTTTTATGGACCCCCAATGATAGAATCAGAGGGAGGTGACTATATACCACACCTATAGTGATACTAGGGTTCCCATGAGGAATGCAGAGGATGGAATTATTAGTAGATGGGTTTATGTTATTCTAAGAGAAAAACATATTTTCCAAACAATTATTTAAAAGGATGTTCCCATGTTTCTTTTGAATAATGTGACAAAGTAATTACATGACGTGACATCCAATGCAATGAAAAGGCTTGGATTTGGTCAGAGCCTTACCTTTTTATTATGGAATTATTATGAATATATTTCATAGATATGATTCACTGTGGATTGTTTGGATAAAATAAGGTTCCCATGAATTTATTATAAATTATACCATGACTAATTATTTACACAGAGGTATTCTAGATTATGCTGAAATGGGTAGTAGAGGGCAGGTGTCCCATGGGAACCAAGACCTATGTGGGTTATTTGCTTACTTATTTTCATCTATAACCCATTCTATTAATTACAAAGTGATTATTATATACTCATGGAATGTTTTGAATGAAACACTCTTGGTGGTGGCCTACTTAGTATATCTCACACTTTGTTTAGGACACTATTGGGTACCTAAAATACTTTAGGGATGCATGTAGGGGCAAGCGAAATTGGCAATCTTTGTATTGTTCATTACATTGCTATGACATTGTATGAGGGGTAGATTACTGTTTCCTCTAGAATTGGGGATAACCTCGTTGGTTTAAGGTTCAAACATTCCAAGAGGTTTCTAACAGGTTTTTTCATCGAACTGGAAACATCCAATGATTCTATTTCCATATGGACCTACTTTACAAAGGTAGGTGCTCATTAGTTGTGAACTAATAAGGCTTAAGAATATTCATTGGTCGAGAGGATGGCAGGTCGGACACATCACACCTTTTTTAGGGGAATTATTGACTACTCTAGGACTCTCTTTATATATTTTAAGTTATGTTCATGAATCCTTATTAAAATAACAAGTAGAAGAATGAGCCTTCCTTTAGATCTGAAAACCAATGATTGATATGTAGGAAATTTAGAGAATCTTTTTATATGTATTCTAGGTTCTTCATTGATAGAGAATCATATGTATTTTTTAGATATTCTTAGTCAATGGTATCCATTAATACATTATATCAAAGTATCTTGGTCATTATGATGACCATTATGGTTTTAAAGCCACTGAGTGGGGCAGATGAAGTTTATTTTCATTCAGAAGGACATTGATTATTTCAAAATTGGGATCGTACCCACTGATGGGCTACCTACATATCCTTTATTTAGAAAAGGAATCACAACACACGTAGCTCGAGTAAGGGAATATGATGTTTTATGCCTGGAAGATGGCTCAAAGAATGATTTCATAATTACTTTTACACTCTAAGCTCATGTGAGTCATGCTCAGTTTGAGAAACAGGAGGTATTAGAAAAACCAAAAAATTGTGACATGAAACATGCAATCATAAAAATGATGTAGGGATTATATATGTATGACTTCCCAAATAGATAGAGATTTTGACTTATTTCAGAGAAGAAGTCCAAAAAGAGGGTCCATAAAGGTATATGTGCTTTTATGGAGATTTGAATACTCTAAATTGGGGCTTACTCTTGAGGAAGATGCCTAAATTAGGAGGGACATATGATTGAGTTTTAATTCAGAGAAGGAAGACCAGATCAAAATTAAATTATGACTGGTTAATAGAAATTTTGACTAGGGCATACTCTTGAGAAGGAGGCCCAGGTTAAGGGGATTTTTGAATAAAGGGACTTAGGGTTTATTCCTAAAAAGGGTGCCCATATTTGTAGTTGTTGAGAATGGGGCTTACTCCTGAAAAGAAATTCCAGGTTAAGGGAATTATGACTAGGGATATCTCATAAAGAGGATTCCCAAGTTAGGGGACTTGGTGCTTACTCCTATGGAGGGTGCCCAAATTAGAAGAATTTGGACTAGGGCTTACTCCTGAAACAGAGGCCCAGCTTACAGATTCTCTCATATTTAAAGGATGAGGCTGAAAGAATGAAATATCTAAACTTAGTGACATAATGAAATGTAAATCACTAAGTTTTAAAAGATGTTCCACAGAATTCCTTTCAGATAAGAAAACTGACAAGGGAACCATGTCGAAGAAAATGGATTAAAAGAGGGTTTTGAAGGATGAATCTTGAATATGAGAGGTGGATAGGAATAAGAGAGGTGAAATGGGAAGGAGGGGCACCCAAAAAGGGGGGGGGGGCAAGTCCTACGTGGACGCACAAGTCTTTGTTGCACAGGTGTACCTGTGTGACACATGGGTACTTGCGCGAAGGTCAAACCTTAAGGTAATACGTGGACGATACTTGGCTCAAGCCCTTAGAATTATCCCTATGGGCTTCCATAAGGGTGGCGCAGAAGTTCTGTTGAAGGGTTAAGGTGGCGCGCAAGTGTAGACTTTTCCCTTAAGGGCTGGACACTTAGGTGTGCAACTGTTGTTGAGGTTCAACTCTTAGGCCTTGTTTCCCCTGTTTAGATCTTCCATTCTAGGTAAGAAATTACCATAGAAGTGACTGGAATACATCAAGAAAATACTAGGGTGACCAAAGCTTAAATATGACTTTTGGAATTTTTCTGTTTTCAAAATGGTGGGCCCACAAGGGGTATTTATAGGCCATTGAGGACCTTGGGAGAAAAAATAGTAGGGCGCACAAGTCACCTGCACAACCCATATGTGGCGCGCATGTATACTTGCGCGACCATGATGAAACTTGTGTGGCCCCTGCTTAAAGGAATCTTTGTTCATGCCTTTGTCAATTTTTTATGTTTCCTTTAAGGATGAATCTTTTTATGCTTATGATATTTCTCTTAGTCAATCTTTGGACTCTGTGATGGAAAGGAGCGTCAAAAATAGTCCCCCCTCAAAGTTGGATCTAGAGAGAAAATAGGATTTTACTCTAAGGTGAGAAGAAAAAAAAAATCTGGCAGTTTAAAGTCATGCATGTCAGACATAAAAAGTCCAATTTTTAAGGTCGAATAGCTTTGATGGAATGGATTAAAAGTGACCCAATTCCTTGATAATTTAACTGGAATCATATTACCACATTCAAGTATGGGGGAAAACATTTAAACTATGACGTAAGAAAATTTGAATATGAGGGATGATATGAAAAAAGGGATAAAAGGAATTAGAAGAAGTATTTACCAAGAATGTAGTTACCACTATTTAACAAACCTGTTTGGGGGTTGAATTATGTTGGGCCGCTTAAGGGCATTGGCTGTATAGTAAAATAATAGTATTTTTTGGCTGACATGTCCGTTATGTGGACTACTTATGAAAGGCCGCCTAAGGGCACGTTGTAACACCCCGAGATTTTATGAGATATATTATTTTTAATTTCTTAAATCATAAATTATACACTACACCAAGATTAGATTTTACTATATGCAACACCGCATTATCTTGTAGTATACGCAACTCTATTCTTGGCTTGCATTACACGCAATCGCGACCTACCTAGATAGCGTATGTTGTACGCAATACCAGGTTTCACTAAACAACGATATATTGTTATAATATTATTATGGACTAGCCGTTATGAATTGTATTAACTACATTTTTTATTTTATAACATTATTATTCATCTTACACATTTTCTAGAACATGGTATGAGAACAACATCAATTTTTCGGGTAAAATAAGTATTTTTCAACAAACGTAGTTTTGCCGCCTTTTAATGGCGCACCCACTTTAAATATTGTTTTTGACGTGTCTATAAGATAAATTTGACAAAATACAATTCTTATTTAGAATAAGGATATAAAAATTTACTTTTGATAAAATTTTCATATTATTCTGATAACTTTTATATTTTAATGAATAGTAAAAACGTGCTATATTTTAATTAAAAACAACTTTTTTCATCATAATAATTTATATGGTTAGATTATATTTTTAATTGGGTTTAAAGTGTAATTAGAATATACTCTTACCATTTAATCCAATGTTGTTCATTGGAATTAATTTCACATTGAAATTGGATATAAACAAGTATCAATCTTTTGATAGTTATTGTTTCTTAAAGAAAACACGCTATTTGTTTTGATAACGGGAATTAAATTTAAAATTAATTAATTCCACTTATATGTTATGAATTTGGAAAAGACATCAATTTTTAATTCAGAATATCAAATAATGCTTAGGGTGAATTTTTGGTATTGTTTTGAAAAACATCAATTTTCGATGAATAGTGAAACCACATAGTAGTAGTTAAAAAACTGACTTTTTTTTAAATTTAAATTAAATTTTACCACTTCTGTAAATTGAATTTAAAAAATCCGAGAGACACGGTTAATATCAAGGACTAAAATGTGGTTCGATGGGATGAAAATAATTTCTAGTGAATAGTAACTTTTTTCTTTTATTTACCACGGTTAAAAGTAAATATGATAATTAAGGGTAAAAATTATATTATTATTACTATAAAAGATGTCCTAATTTTATTGGATAAGTGTAATTCAACCGAAAACAACATTTGGAATAAAATATGACCACTTAAGCCCTCTTGGATTAGATTTGGACATTTAATATTAATTTATTTAAAGAAGGGTTAAAATAGTTAAAATCAATGTTTAAAAAGTAAATAATTTTTAATATAGGGTTATACATAAGATAAATTCGTATATAAATATTCATTAGAAATATAAAAGGATTCCTACATAATGGTATTTTATTTATAATTTTGAGACATTAAATAATTTAACTTATTTATGAGACAAAGATGATGCAGTAATTATCTTTTTAATAAAATATTGACATAATTGATGTTATAAATACCAAAAGAAATGTAATTTGAGACTTTTTATGAATTCAACTAATTTTCTAGGTTAATATGACATGTTATTATTGATTTAATTAACTTTTTTTGAACTAATAATTCTGTTATAAGTTTCAAAAAAATCAATTACCAAAATTGTGTCAAAATTGACATAAAATAGTTTTTAAAACAAATATTATATTATTAATTGTTATTTTATTACTAAAAATCTAAGGTTCGGCCAAATAACTTAGATAAGATTATATATTTTAAAAATAAACAACTTGGGGTTCGTTTGGCTTGTTATAGTATGTTTATTAACATTATAGTGTAAGAAAACAAGAAGACACGGTAAAAGTAAAATTATTTAACTTAAGGTTAAATATAAATGATACGGTTATAATAGAAACCTAAACTTGTCTAAATTCTATTGTATGAGAGTATTTCGACCCATACTTACATTATATTCGAAATAAATCAATTTGGAGCTATTAAAAACCGAATATGACTTTATAATATAATAAAATTTTTAGTTATTCCAAAGGTTCCCCTCTCCTCCCTTATAAAATAGCACCTACTCCCTCTCTTCCTCACACAACATTGAGTCTTCAAGCTTGGCCAACCCCTGAAAATTTAACTTCTCCACTTCCCTAGAAACATCCTAGAGGTCCTGGTATTCTTGAAATACCAATTTTAGTTCCCTAAAAGGAGGTCTCAAAGAGGCGCTTCAAAGAAGAGGTAATGTTTGTTACCAATTCTTTCAAATTTATTTCGTCTTCCACTTCTTCTTCATAGGTTGTTTCATTATTAAGTAATAAAATCAGTATCAATAATATACTGATATTTTATTATAACTGTGAAAAAACCCTATTTCACCATCTATCCATCCTATGGAAAACGAAATCACCGCGCGGGCGTACGTACGGAATACCGTCTCCATGCCGTGGTGCAATATATTTTCCACCACCACCATAATTGGATGGGTATAATGGTGTAAATAATAAATATATATGATTATTGTAAATTGATATTGATTCTGTAATAGAATACATACACACCAATAAAATTACATGATCATGTGAACGATATCATCGCTCGTGCGTACGTACGGAATACTGTCTCCATGACGTGATGGGATTCATTCTCAATGATTAACCATTCATAAATGATTATAAAGTATATATAATAAGTAATAATTAAATATATGACATAATAATGATACTGGATTTATGTATATATATATTTATTTCATCCAATTAATTCCATTCAATTCAATGAGGAAACACAAACAACGTTCATGCGTACGTACGACCTACCGTCTCCATGAACGATGTATTTATTTCCATTTATTGATCTATTATATATATGTATATTCTGAATATATATTATATATAAATCATGTTTTATATTCTGGAATTAAGTAATCATGATCTAAGTAATCATATGAATAATTACAAGTTAAAACACGGACGACAAATGAAACGATTTTACCCAAAACGCCCTTTAACATGGAATTTACAAATGAACGGGTAATATTAATTCATAAGTGAACCATATATGATATCATAATAATGAATATGATTCTGTAATAAATAAATGACAATATTTAAATCATTATACTTGAGGTTTGGATACGAATGAAGCATATCGGACCTAAGGTAAGGGATAAATATTCCAATCTCATTCTTATCTTATATTTTTATTCGTAAGTATTTACTGGGGTTATTGTTATTATCCATGTACATGTTTTCTAAAAATGTTTTCATGTATGTTTAAAGTCCTTTGTACACATTTTTGACTTTTACTACATGGTATTTAAGTAATCTTTCTTTTGTTTACGTTACGAGGTAACTTTTTGACTTTTCCGGTAAAAGTACGAGAAGAATGTTTTTTTAACTTTTACTGCACGAACGGATTTTTACGGTTTTATAAAGCATTATTTTCATGAAGCTTCCTCCAAAATATTTCATGAATATTTTCAAAAAAATCATTTTCTTTTAAATTCGCATGACATTTTGTGAAAAGATAATTATTTTGAATAATAAAGGATATTTTCCTCAAGAATTCATTTCAGGTGTTTTATCAAAACCATTTTTCATCTATGATGACATTATTTCATATGTGTATGTTTCAAGTATCATGTCTCTATGATTTACATGGTTTCAATTTTCTTATTATGATATTATATCCATTCCTTTTATATGGATTATTTGATGATGGGATGATGTTTATTAAACCCATTTTATTTATTGGGTTATTATGAATGATGTTTATTTTGTGGCACAAGTAAGAATGATTTCATTATGAGATGGGTGAGACCTATATCTCCCTTCAATTCATTGGGTAAATATTTATATCTATTGAGATAGACACGGCTGAAACGGTAAGTTAATCCGGTTCAGTATTACAGGGCTGCAACGAGGAGTGGACTCGATTCAGAAAGGGACTTTGTCCACTAAGATTGTCTTGGCAGCAATGCCTTGGCTACTATGGAAATCATTACATGTGCTTAATGGATTCTACAATTACATGTTTTATTCCCAAGATTTGTTATCATGATTTATGTTCCATTATGATCTATGCCTTATGTACTTCCATGTTTTAAGTCGTTGCTCAAGATTTTGATGTTTAAACATTATGTTCATGTTTTTAAGTTCAAATGTATATGGTATGTTTTATTTTATCCATTTACCCTTACTAAGCATTTTAGCTCACCATTTTTATGTTTTATTTTCCCCCAGGATTAAAATAAAGGTTTTAGGTAAGGAAACAAAAAGTGGAAGATCTTTATTGGAGATGTTGAAGATCATTCACCACGATTAGAAGATTACGTTCCACGTTTCCAAAGACACTAAACTATTACGGTCCTTGTTTGTCTATTTTTGTTATCTATTATGTATTCCGAAAAACTAATGTAATGTCCATGTATGTCATGCATTGAGTCTCTACAGTTGGTTTCAGAGGAAATGTTTAGTCAACCTTTGAAAACTAGGATGCGAGAACTTTAGTGAGATCCCTAGAGATATTTCTATGGTATGTCTAGGGATGTACCTAAGGTTAATTATAAGTATAGTTTATAGTCCTAGAATTATGGTAACAATATTATAATTAAACAAAAGATGTTATATATTGAAGGTACTCCCCCTTTACTATGTTGTTTTCCCTAACATGATTTTTTCCTCCCACAGTATTCTTTTTGGGTTTTAGACGATGGATGGAACCCGAAGGAACCGTGTTGATCAATGCAATAGACAATGCAATGATTGTCCACTTGAACAAACAAATGTTATGGGAGATGGAGTGCAAAGTCTTATTGCTATACTTACATAAGCTATTAATCATTCTGGACTTCCAAATGAGCATTGAAGGGAACAATATTCTATTGAGTCCTTCATGAGGCAACATCCACCTTCTTTCAGTGGGTCTTCTGATCCACTTGTTGTTGAAAAATGGATCAGTACCACTGAAAGGATATTTTCAGTTCTTCTATGTTCTGATCATGATAAATTCATCTTAGTAGTATATCATTTGGAAGGTGTAGATTATCAATGGTGGAATCTTATCAAGAATATGAGGCCAAGAGATGAAATTGAGTCCATGGAATGGGATGAGGCAAGAACTTATTTTTCAATAAGTACATCCCTCGTATTCTTCGAACAAAGATGTAGAAGGAGTTTCTTTAACAAATGCAAAAGGATGATGAATCTGTTGGTGTATACGAAGAAAATTTTAATGTCTTGAAAGTTATGAATCTGGCTTTATCATCCAACCTGAATGTAATGTTTATCGATTCTTTAGTGGCTTAAAACCAAATCTTCGAAGGGAATTAGCAATAAGAGACTTCAGTAGCTATGAAGAAATTGTGTGTTGTGCTATCAAGGTAGAAATGGAAGTTGGTGTTACTTATTCATCTCATGGTTTTGACAAGAAACGAAATATGGAGTTCATGGATAAATCTCAGAATAATGGTGAAAAAAATATGAATGTTTCCTTATGATCAAAGTGTGGAAAGAAGCGTGGTGGAGATTGTATTAAAGGGACTAGAAAATGGTTTAAGTGTGGAAAAGAAGGTCATCAAGCAGTTGAGTATCGATGTAATGGAAAAAGGGTTTCTAATGATGTGAATAAAGAAAAGACTGCAGAGAACGCACCACCAACACTTCAATTCATTAAGTGCAAGTAAATGGGGCATTATGCTAATAAATGCCCTAATCCAAGGGTTAGTGATGATCGACATGAGAAACCAATTAGGGAAAAGGAAAATGGGATGTCACATGCGACCACTATTGGCGATATTGAATATGACAATGATGTGGTGGAATGATTAAGTGTTTATGTAATGGGATTCCAAAATAATGTGGTATATAGTATCATGGAATATTAGAATATTTATGTATTGGTCTATTGTGGTTTTCAATAATATTATGGTACCGGTAACCATGGAAACTGATTGTGATATTTTTGGAAAAAATATTATATGCGCCTAATGAAGGGATAAGGAGAACATGAAAGTTTTGACAGTATTCATGAGCTCATGACTGATATAAGGAAATAGTTATATTATGGTTTGAGTATATAGAATTTTTGGGATTTTGGTATGTGGAAAGTGTTAAAATTTAACAACATTCATGTTTTCGCTAAGGTTGAATGGGTATTCATTCTTCAAGAGAATACGTGATTAAGGTATTCACATGTTTTTAATTTTACCAACAAGATATATCTTATGATATATGGGGGATAAATGATGGAATTCACATGATTGTTATCTGACATTTCAAATAATAAGTTTCCTTATACTATGAGCTTGGACCGAAGTATTTTAGATAAGCCTAAAGATTGGAATGGATTATTTTGGGCATAAGTTATTATTGTTAATGTATAGATATTTTTTTGATATTATTGATGGGATGTTATAGTAATGTAGTTTTAGAAAAAGGACAACCTGCAGGATGGGCGACAACCCATCGCGTCGGACAAGGCTGTGGGAATCGAACCCACAACCGAAGTGAGACTGGCCTTTATCTCCTACCACTGGCCTACAGACAGTCCCTATTTAGTATAAAGTAGTTTTATTATATTAAGCATCATGATATATGAAGTATAAGTCCATTTTAGGAACCATATATGATTAATCTCACTATAGATGGAGTTATGTATTTTGGATAAATTTTATAACCTTTTGTTTGAGACAGATGTAATGACCCATCATTCTATCACATGATCTTCTAACACTTCAAGAATGACAAATTCATCTTTATTTGTTTAAAAGATGCAGTGGAAATTTTCCAAAGATCGACCAACGGTGTGATGTAGAAAAATCACGAAAGTATTTCTTCTAATTCTAATTTCATCAACTTTAGGGAAATGATCTTGAAAACAAAAAATGTTGTCCTAGTGCCCTTATATCCGATGATTCATATGGAACCTTAGATCATCAGAAATCTATGGCTTTGTGATTGATGGAGTTTTTATAGACATGTTTTCTACCACTCTCCATCAGAACTTGATGGTTATATTTTTCTTCCATATCCATATTTTCACCAATGTTCTACTATATGGAAACCCAGTGATGAGTTTCTTTGGGTAATCATTACATTTCATACTTTGGTTTTTAAAATTAAGTTTTAGTATTCCTTTTTACGATGTGTGTTTCTATAAATAGTAAACGATTTATAACCCCGACAAATTTCGAGGGCGAAATTTATTTTAATGGGGGTAGAATGTAACACCCTGAGATTTTATGAGATATATTATTTTTAATTTATTTGATCTTATATTATACACTACACCAAGATTATATTGTACTATATGAAACACCTCATTATCTTGTAGTATACGGAACACTATTCATGGATTTCATTACATGCAATCACGACCTACGTAGATAGCGTGTGTTGTACGCAATACCATGTTTCACTAAACAACGATATATTGTTGTAATATTATTATGGACTAGAAGTTATGAATAGTATTAACTAAATTTTTAATTTTATAACATTATTATTCATCTTACACATTTTCTAGAAATGGTATGAGAACAAAACCAATTTTTCGAGTAAAATAAGTATTTTTCAAAAAATGTAGTTTTGCTGCCTTTTGATGGCGCACCCACTTTAAATCTTGTTTTGACATATCTATAAGTCCAATTTGACAAAATATAATTCTTATTTGGAATCATAATATAAAAATTTACTTTGGATAATATTTTCATATTATTCTGATAACTTTCATATTTTAGGGAATAGTAAAAACACGGTATATTTTAATTAAAAACAACTTTTTCATCACATTAATTTATATGGTTAGATTATATTTTTAATTGGGTTTAAAGTTTAATTAGAATATATTTTTACCATTTAATCCAATGTTGGTCATTGGAATTAATTTCACTTTGAAATTGGATATAAACAATTATCAATCTTTTGATAGTTATTATTTCTTAAAAAACAAGCTATTTGTTTTGATAACGGGAATTAAATTTAAAATTAATTAATTCCACTTATATGTTATTAATTTTGGAATAATATACATCAATTTTTAATTTGGAATATCAAATAATTCTTCGGGTGATTTTTTGGTATTTTTCTCAAAAACTTCAATTTTCGTTGAATAGTGAAACCACTTAGTGGTAGTTAAAAAACTGACTTTTTATTAGTTTAAATTAAATTTTACCACTTCTGTGAATTGAATTTAAAAAATCCTAGAGACATGGTTAATATCAAGGACTAAAATGTGGTTCAATGAGATGAAAATAATTTTTGGTGAATAGTAATGTTTTACTTTTATTTACCACGGTTAAAAGTAAATAGGATAATTAAGGGTAAAATGATATTATTATTACACTAACACATGTCCTAATTCTATTGGATAAGTATAATTAGACCAAAAACAAAATTAGGAATAATATATGACCACTTAGGCCCACTTATATTAGATTAGGACATTTAATATTAATTTAATTAAAGAAGGGTTAAAATAGTTAAAATCAAAGTTCAATAAGTAAATCATTTTTAATATTGTGTTATAAATAAGATTAATTCAACTATAAATATTCATTATAAAGATAAATAGATTTACTACATAATGGTATTTTAGTTATAATTTTTATACTATAAATAATTTAATTTATTTATGACACAATGATGATGAAGTAATTATCTTATTAATGAAATATTGACATAATTGATTTTATAAATACCCAAATAAATGTAATATGAGACTATTTATGAATTCCACAAATTTTATAGGTCTATATGACATGTTAGTATTTCTTAAATTTACTTTTGTCGAACTAATCATTCTGTTATGATTTTCAAAAAAATCCATTACCCAATAGTGTCAAAATTGACATAAAATAGTTTTTAAAACAAATATTATATTATTAATTGTTATTTTATTCATAAAAATATAAGTTTCCTCAAAAGAACTTATATAAGGTTATATATATTAATAATAAACAAATTGGGGTTTGTTTGGCTTGTTATAGTATGTTTATTAAACTTATAGTGTAAGAAAACAAGAACACATGGTAAAAGTAAAATTATTTAACTTAAGGTTAAATATAAATGATAAGGTTATATTAGAAACCTAAAATTGTCTAAATTCTATTGGATGATAGGATTTCGACCCATCCCAGCATTATATTCGAAATAAATCAATTTGGAGCTATTAAAAACTGAATATGACTTTATAATAAAATAATATTTTTAGTTTTTCCAAAGGTGCCCCTCTCCTCCCTTATAAAAGGGCACCTCCTCCCTCTCTTCCTCGCACCACTTTGAGCCTTCAATCTTGGGCAAACCCTGCCAATTTATCTTCTACACTTCCCTAGAAACATCCTATAGGTCCTGGTCTTCTTCAAAGACCAATTTTATTGCCTTAAGAGGAGGTCTCAAAGAGGCGTATCAAAGAAGAGGTAATGTCCGTTACCGATTCATTCAGCTTTATTTCTTCTTCCACTTATTCTTCTTAGGTTATTTCATTATGAAGTAATAACATCAGTATCAATAATATACTGATATGTCATTATAAGTATGAAAAAACCCTATTTCACCATCTATCCATCCTACAGAAAACGAAATCACCGCGCGTGTGTACGTACGGAATACCGTCTCCACGACGTGGTGTAATCTATTTTCCACCACCACCTTACTTGGATGGGTATAATGGTGTAAATAATAACTATATATGATTATTGTAAATTGACATTGATTCTGTAATAGTATACATACACTCCAATAAAATTCCACGATCATGGGAACGATATCATCGCTCGTGCGTACATACGGAATACCATCTCCACGACGCGATGAGATTCATTCTCAATGATTAACCATTCATAAATGATTAAAAAGTACATATAATAATTAATCATGAAATATATTAAATAACAATGATACTATATTTATGTATATATATATGTATGTCATCCAATTAATTCCATTCAATTCTATGAGGAAACGAAAACAACGTTCATGCGTACGTACAACCTACCGTCTCCATGAATGGTGTATTTATTTCCATTTATCGATCTATTATATATGTATATTTTGAATATATATTATATATAAATCATGTTTTATATTCTGGAATTAAGTAATCATGATCTAAGTAATCATATGAATAATTACACGTCAAAACACGGATGACAAATGAAACGATTTTACCCAAAACACTCTTTATCATGGAATTTACCAATGAACGGGTAATATAAAGTATTAAGTGAACCATATATGATATCATAACAATGAATATGATTCTATAATAAGTCAATGAAATTATTTAAATCATTATACAGGAGGTTTGGATAAGAACGAAGCATATCAGATCTAAGGTAAGGGATAAATATTCGAATCTCATTCTAATCCGAGATTGTTTATTCGTATGTATTTACTGGGGTAATTGTTATTATCCATGTACATGTTTTCTAAATATGTTTTCATGTATTTTTAAAGTCCTTTTTACCCATTTTTTACTTTTCCTACATGGTATGTAAGGAATCTTTCTTTTATTTATGTTACGAGGTACTTTATTGACTTTTCCGGAAGAAGTACGAGAAGAATGTTTTTTAAATTATACAGCATGAACTGATTTTTACAGTTTTATAAAGACTTATTTCCATGAATATTCCCCTAAAATATTTCATGAATATTTTCAACAAAATAATTTTCGTTTAAAATTTCATGAAATTTTGTGAAAATAGAATGATTTTGAAGAAGAAATGATATTTTCCTCAAGAATTCATTTCAGGTGATTTATCAAAACCATTTTTCATCTAAGATGAAATTATTTCATATGTGTATGTTTCAAGTATCATGAATCTATGATTTACATGGATTCACTTTTCTTATTATGAAATTATATCCATTCCTTTTATATGGATTATTTGATGATGGGATGATGTTTACGAAACCCAATTTATTTATTGGGTTATTATGAATGATGTTTATTTTGTGGCACAAGTAAGAATGATTTCATTATGAGATGGGTGGGACCTATATCTCCCTCCAATGCATTGGGTAAAGATTTATATCTCATGAGATAGACATGGCTGAAACGGTAAGTTAATTTGGTTCTGTTTTACAGGACTGGAAAGAGGAGTGAACTTGATTCAGAAAGGGACATTGTCCACTAATATGGTATTGGAAGCAGTGCCTTGGCTACTATGGAAATCATTATGTGCGCTTAATGGATGCCACAATTACATGTTTTATTCCCATGCTATGTTATCATGATTTATGTTCCATTATGATCTATGCCTTATGTACTTCCATTTTTTATGTCGTTGCTCATGATTTTGATGTTTAGACATTATGTTCATGTTTTTAAGTTCAAATGTATATGGTATGTTTTATTTTATCCATGCTTACCCTTACTGAGCATTTGAGATCACCCTTTTTATGATTTATTTTCCCCCAGGACTAGAATAAAGGTTTTAGGTAAGGAAACAAAAAGTGGAAGATCTTTATGGGAGATGTTGAAGATATTTCACCGCGATTAGAAGATTACGTTCCATGTTTCCAAAGACACTAAACTATTAAGGTCCTTTTGTGTCTGGTTTTGTAATGTATTATGTATTCCTCAAAAGTGATCTAATATCTATGTACATCATGCTTCAGGTCTATACCCACATGCTTCATAGTCAGGAAAAATAACTCTCAGAAATTTACTTTTTTACTACTAAAAAGCCAGTGGAAGGTTATGGAGATTCAAATTTTCCAAAGCATAGAGTTTTCTATATGGAGAGAGGTACTTGAATATGGAGAAGATATTTCCAATCAAGATTTTCTAAGAACTGGATTAATGTCACTCCTACGAGGGTCTGACACATACGTTGGGAAAGGAAATATAAACCATAGACAAAAATACTTTCAGATCATGAAAAAGAGTATGGGACAAATATGTTAAGGATGACTGTTTTTTGTGGATCCCTATATACTATCATAAGTCCAATAAGTACAAAAAGAGGTTTTTCTCCCAATAATGATGTTACCACTATTTGAAAAACCCGTTAGGGGGTTGAATTGGGAAGGGTTGCTTAAGGGAATTGGCTGCATAGTCATATAATAGTATCTTTTGGCTGAAAAATATGTTATATAGACTGTTTATGCAAGGCCACCTAAGGGACCGTGCCACATAGTCAGGAAAAAGAACCCTCAAGTATCAAACATTTTGTTACCACAAGTCAAGAAAAAGGGTTATAGAGATCTGAAAATATTTAAGGTTAGTAGTATGACACATAAAATATGGGAATTTGTTCAGTGCATGAAGAGATACATAGACCAATGCTAACCATAATAATGTTGCGGCTAGGTCTAGAATTGAGATGCTTGACATCCCTACGTATCCGAGAAGGATGGGAATCAAGCCTAGTTCTTGAAAATATTTTAATGTCAAGTGGGATGAAATTATGGGAGATCATAGTTTTGGGTCATAGAGCTCGGACTAATTAAAGGAGTATACAATGTGTATTTTTATAAGGGGAATTTTCAGTCAGAAGACTGAAAGTGGAATGTGTGGTTACTCCCAAAGACATGGGGATGTATTTGAGGGACACTCGAACGTTCCTACATATCCCATAAGGATGGGAATCAAGACAGACATAGTTCTTGAAATACCCTACGTACAGATTTGGTTCTTACAAGTGAAGGGTGAAAAGGGGACTTTAGTGTAATGATGGTTTTACCCAAGGTAAAAGGTTCAAGTATTTCCATGTATGCACGTAGTCATTGGAATATAACATGATTGGAGATCAATGTAAACTATTATTCCCTCCCAGGTGAGGGTATCAAAGAATGTTCTAGTTTATTATTGTACAGGAAAAAAGTGTTGTATAGTTTAACATAATATATAAAGGAAAAAGGTGAACCAATGTAAGGAGATTGATTCTATGGGTGGCTTCACGAATCAACATCGTATGAGATGGAAGTGAAACAATGTGAGTAGATTGGTTTTGGGGTTGAACCTTGGAAGGTTGCCTATGTACCCATCCTAGAAGGCAAGGATCAAATTTCATGTAGTTCAATTGAATAATGAAATTGTGATCGAGTTGTATTTTTGAGAACAACGATCTAAAAAGAAAGTGTTGGGACTTACTCATGATTAGCGGCCTAGAGAAGGTGTTATGGTTGAAGTTTACTCGAAGCTCATGTGAGTCATACTCGGTGTGAGAAACAAGAGTTAGCAACAACCCTAATGATGTATAGTTTAATGTCATGTAGGAAATATGAAGGGACTATGTAGTTTAATGTCTTGTAGAGAGGACTATTGGTGCTACCCAATTTTAATGTCATTTATTATGGAAAAAATACAGTTTAACGACATGTAGGTTGTGAACATAGTTTTGCGTCATGTTGGACAATAAGGGTGTTGTACAGTTTAGCGTCCTGTAGCTAAGACGGTGGGGACAATACGGTTTAATGTCATGTTGGACGAAAGGGGGAATATGCAGTTTAATATAATGCAGTAAGAACAAAATACAGTTTAACATCATGTAGGATGTATTAGGAACATTTTCACAGTTTAACGTCATGTTGGATGAAAAGGGACGATACAGTTCAACGTCATGTTGAAAAAGAGAAACGAAAATAGTTTAAGGTCATGTGGATGGACTGTGGATGGTGTATTTTTTCGTTTTGCTGGACGTAAGGGACTATGCAGTTTAATGTCTTACAGTAAGGACAACACAATTTAACGTCGTATAGGACAAATCTAGGGGCACAGTTTAACGACATGTTGGACAAGTGAAATGCAAATAGATTAAGGTCATATGCATGGACTGTGGATGGTTTATTTTGTGTTTATACAAAATACTTATTCAGAAATTTGGCATTGGTTGGAGTAGTAATGAGTTCTCCATCCATTGAGATTAAAGAATAAGCTCCATTAGAGAAGACCTTGGGTATTGAGTAAGGTCCTTCCCATTCTGGTTCAAGATTGGGAGGTTTCTTTCCTGGTATCATTGGAGTTCTGAGAACCAATAACAATTCTCCCTGAATTAAAGAACTAAGATGAACTTTTTTGTTGAATGCTCGTGTTATTCGATTATGATAGTCTTTCACGTAGTGCAGGGTGCACCATCTTTTCTCATCTAATTGTTCCAATTCATCCAATCACTTTTGAGATTGTCCATCTATAAATGACTGATCACAAATGGATACACTAAGTGAGGGTAATTGAACCTCAATGGGCAAGACTAGTTCTGTTCCATATACCAGTGAATATGGAGTTGACCACGTTGCAGTGCGGGTGGTGGTACGATAAGCCCATAGAGCATGAAAGAGTTTATCAGACCATGATTTCTTATCTTTATCCACATATTTTGCTGTATATTTGAAAGTTTATTGGTGAAGGCCTCTATCTGGCCATTGGCTACTACATGATACCAAGATGAATGATTGGATTTGATGTTGTATTTTTGATACAACTTCCTCACCTTGGATGAAAAGAAGTTGGTTCCATTGTCCGTCAATATGGAATGAGGGACACAAAATATGGTAATGATGTTAGATTTGATGATTCTAACAATGATTTTAGAACTAATATCATTGATAGGTATTTCCTCTACCCATTTGGAAAAGAAGTCAGTAGCAGTAAGAATATAATTAAACAGCTTGGTTGTAGCCGAAGGATAAGGTCCCATTACATCCTTTCCCCATGTGGAAAATGGGAACAAGTATTTATCTCTCTGAAGAAGCTCTGGAGGTTGATGAATGAAGTTGGATTGTACTTGGCATGAATGAAACTTCTTTGTGAAATCAACACAATCTTGTATCATTGAAGGCCAAAAGTATCCAAGCATTCAAATTTGATCAGATAGTCTATGTCCAGACTGGTGTGCACCACAGACTCGTGCATGTACTTCTTTCATGATAGCCATTGTCTCTTCACCATTAATGCATCTAAAGAGAACTCCATCAGTACCACGCTTGTAGATAATTTTTTCTAGGTGATCTGGTCCATCATAAAGAGTGAAATTGACCACACGTCTCTGGACTTGTTCTTTCCCGGCTCTATCAGGTGGAAGTGTTCCATTTTGATGGTATTCCCTGATAGGTGTCATCCAACCTGTAGTTTGACCATATGGTTCAGGAATGAGACTAATTTCATTTATTTCCTCGGTTCTGGTTTGAACATAAGGTGAAATTGCACGACGGTGGGCAATACTGATGTTTGTCTCATCCCGATTTGGATCTGCCAGAGCTATGGCTATATTATCCAATGCATCATCTTGGGCATTTTGTGATCTTGGGACATAAGAAAATGTTGGTTCCAAAGGAAATTCCTCCATTAACTCTCAGATGTAATCATACAAAGGGATTAGTTCTTCTTTTTTGATGGCATAATCCCCATTGACTAGTTTGATTACCAGGTCTAAATCACCATTCACCTTTAAGTGATTCAGTTGTGCTTGAAGCTCCAACTCCAAGCCTGCGATGAGAGCTTGGTATTCTGCTTCATTATTTTTACCGCCTCCCAACAATGAGAAGGAATAGGGTAACACTGCCTTTTCTAGAGAAATGAGTACAATTCCTAACCCAGCATTGTTGAATTTAGGATTTTCCATTTTCTTCTCTGTTGGACTTCTTGAAGCACCATCAAAGTACATTTCCCATGTTTGAAGACAATCTTGAAAAAAGAAGACTTATACATCAGGATGTTCAATATCTGGAGATGTATCTTCCACTGAAGTTTGTTCAGCAAGTAAATCAGCAAGAGCTTGGCCCTTTATTCCCTTTTGAGACACATATTGAATATCAAATTGCTGCAAAATAACTGCCCACCATGCCAGACGTCCTGTAATCATGGTACTGCTATGGATGAATTCGAGTAGGTTATTGCAAGATACCAATTGGACCTCGTGATGTTTCAAGTAGTGTCCCATATTCTGAACTGCAAAAATTGGTGCTTGGAAGCACTTCTCAATATTTGTATATCGGGTTTCTGCTTCAAGCATAGTTCGACTGAGATAGTAGAGGTAGTTTTCATTCCCATCATCATTCTTCTGAGTAAGAATGGAACCCAATGATTGCTCTAAAGCTGTCACATAAGTGATAAGTGTCCTTCCTTAAATAGGTGTCATTAATATCGGTGGACTCAAGGTATATTTCTTGAGGATATCGAATGTTTCTTGACATTCTTCAGTCCACTGGTAAGTGAATCCTTTCTTAATCAATTTGGTGAAGGCTAAACTTTTTCCTGCCAAAATTGGAGATCAAACGCCGAATATAGGCTAATTTTCCTTGAATCCCTCTCAATTATTTCAATTTTTAAGGAGGTGACATACCATGGATTGACTTTTTCTTCTCAGGATCGACTTTGATACCACGATGGCATACAACAAAGGTGAGATATTTTCCTGAGGTTACCCCAAAAGCACATTTTTAAGGGGTTCATCTTCAAATTATGTTGTCGAAGTTTGTGGAATATAACATCCAAATCAGCCAAGTGATGAGAATGTTTCCTAGATTTGACCACCAAATCGTCTACATAACATTCAAAAAACTTCCCTAAAAAGGGTTTGAAGATACGATGCATAACACGCTAATATGTTGCACCTGCATTCTTTAGGCCAAAGGGTATTACCCGATAGCAGAACACACCCTGAGGGGCTCTGAAGGCTATAGATTCCTCATCTTATAGAGCCATTCAGATTTGATTATACCCAAAATATCCATCCATGAAGGAAAATGCTTCATAGCCAGCCGTTGCATCAATTAAGAGTTTTGTGATCAGAACTAGATTATCATCCATAGGACAATGCTGATTAAGATATCTGAAATCAATGAGAACTCTAATTTTTCTGTTCTTCTTCTTCACAGGGACAATATTAGTCAATAATTTGGGATATTGAACTTCTCTGACGAAGTTAGATTTGATAATCTTATCCACTTCCACTTCAATTTTGGAAGCATAGGTTGGTTGTATTCTTCTGGTGCCTTGTTTGAATCCTTGGTATTCTTCTGGAAAACCCAAATGATGAGTAGCAACATCAGGATCAAGCCCTGGCATCTCTGTATAGTTCGAAGAAAATATATCTCGATTTTCTTTAAAAAAATTATATATCTCTTTCTCTTCAAGAGTCATGGCCGCACTAATTAATGTGGGGCATGGATCTTCTTTTGTACCCAGATTTATTTCTCAAAGTTCACCACGGTGGTAGATATACCCTCTTCAAATGCTAGAGGAGCATCCCTGATATCTTCCTATTCTTCTTCAACATGTGTTATTTCTTCTATTTCTATTTGCATAGTAGATGATGAAGTAGAATTTCCATGATCATAAGAGATGTTAAAATTTGAACATCTTGATAAAGAATCTTCCACTTCCGACTCGGTTGATGATGAAGGGTCTTTCTTGGATATTAAAGAGGAGATGATGGACTGAGAATCGAAATCATCGTTCACCTCTTACATTGCTATAACATCTTCTGGTCTAGTTGACGAAGTAAAGAAATGCTGGATTTCAGCAGATGAAATGAAGAAATCCTCATTTGAGCTTTCATCATTGCTTGGTGAGTCACCAACTTCTCCCATGCTGTCTGGCTTGATTGTCATAATTGACATTATGGAATTTTCTATAAGGGTATTTTGATTTGGGTCTATCTTGTAAATTTGTCAAATAGGCAACACATAATCTGTACTCACATGTGTAAATGGATTTACCGGAATATTTTCCAAACCAAATGGAGCATTATCCTTGGTAACCTCCCTTGATGTGGATTTCTCCTTTCCCATCATGTGATAAAATTCGGCCTTAATGTATTGAGATTCACGTGTCCTGAATGGGGCTTTATCACCATACAATGTACCAATGTGACCATCGAAACAATATTTGAGACATTGAGGGTATGATGAAGGGATAACCACATGTTGATGTAGCCATGGTCTTCCAATCAAGATGTTGAAGGCTGTATTGTGATCAACAACCATGAAATATGAATTGGATACAAGGTCTCCAAACTGATTTTTGAGTGTAATCTTGCGTAGTGGTTCGTGTTCATTTTTATCATATCCTTGTAACATCAAAGTAGAAGGAAATAAATCAGATTACATGAGGCCCAATCGACGAAGTGTACGAATGGGGATGAGGTTGACTCCTGAAACATTATCAATTAAAACTCTTCAGATGTCTACACCATTGACCTTTCCAGATAAGTACAAAGGTCTAATATGTCTATGCACGACATAATCTTCATCTTTATCTATGAATGATATCACTGCATGGCATTATTTAGTATTAATCTCTACATGGTAGACTTTAGTTGTAGAAATTTCAGTTTCAAAATTTCGAGAACTTGACAAAGCCTTGATGAGTGCCTCCCGAAGATCCATTATTAAATTAACGGAATCCAGAATTGATAACATGGATGGTACTTGGGCCAGGTGTTTCAATACATCATATTTTTGATGCAATGGTATGTGTTTGCCAACAGGAACATGTGGTTTTGTAGGTGCCTTAGAAGTTGATTCATTGGATGTAGATTCTTTTTGTATCAGGTTAGGAGTTAGAAATAATCCTTTCTTTGAATGATTAGACTGAATAGGTCTATTTACCTACTGAGAGGAAGAAGGTGGAACCTCCAAACAATCTTCCAGAATAACTATTCGAGGACTGAATCTTATTATTGGTGGAAGAGTTTTCTTGTTCTTGTTGAGCTCGTTGAAGGGATCTACCATGAGTTTTTTCCACATACACAGTTCTAGTAGGGTAGAATTGTAATAGTGTCCTTTGAAAGATCCACTTCTTCCCATATACCCTGAGCCTCTGTAACTTCCTCTGATTCATCTGTTTGATACAGAGAACTCGGGCTCATAAAAATCGAAACTACGACTGGCATAAGGATCTGCTAAGTGAATAATATTAACAGAACTGAAGATTAACTCTTCATCTAATGGAGAATCTGCATGACTAACCAATTTAGGTTGTTCCGTTTGGTGGGGCGGTGCCCATGGCTTCGAAGTAGATGACATAAAATCTACCAGATTCAAAGACAACCAGGGCTTTGACACGATTTCAACCACTTCTGATTTTTTCCTCTTTCATTGAATTATGTTGTTTATTTGAGGATTTTCCCTATGATTAAGAGGGGTTTTCTATGGCATTAATAGAAGAAGATACAATTGGTTTCTTAAAATTGTGTTCGCAAAATGGGATGAGTTTGGTTGATCATTTTTCTGACCATCCAATCATCATATTTCTGCGCATTTTTGCTTTTGACTTCTTGCAACTCGCGTACTTACTCTGCATCTGTAGTAGTAATACATGCTACCTGAGATGAAGGACCTTTCAATTTTACATGTCCTGAGTCGACCATTTTTTTTCAGTAGGTCTTTGAAGACCAAACACTCCTGAATGGGATTCCCCAACATCTGATGAAACAGGTAAAAATTGGGACGATCTTCATCTCCTTCCTTGTTCGGCCTTTTGGGTGTTGGAAATTAAACCCAATTATTTTCCAGAGCCGAAATGACGTATCCAGGAACTTGTTCGTTTCGGAAAGAGTAAAATTTTCTTTTCAAATCCTCAAATTGTTTCCGTCTTTGATATCTTTGATCATCTTGATGAAAAAAACTCTGTTGTTGATGCTCAGGAGGTGGATCCCTTCGGGAAGATGAAGGTTTTGAAGTAGAAGCAGGTACATGTGTTGTTTTAAGCATAATTGTAGTAGTATCTACTTTACCCATTCTCCTTCCTGGAGCTGATGGAATTACACGAGTTTTATCCTTAGTCTTAATAAGAGAATCTTCAATCTGTTGAGCGATTGAAATAAGGTCTCAAAACTCTCCTGTGTATTTCACAGGGATCAACAGTGTGCAAAATTAATCATGCAAATTTGCCACACAAATTGCCAAACATTCATTTTGAGGGAGTGCTATGCTTAGGGAATATGATAATCCCTTCTAGCGAGAAATGAAATCTGAAACCCTTTCATTTTCCCTTTTCTTACAGTTTGTAAGATCAAAAACAATTGTATTTGGAAAAGTTGAGATGAATTGAAGAATAAATCGTTGATGGAGAACCTCCCACATGGTAATTTACTAGGATTGCAAGCTTGTGTACCAGACAAAAGAAGGCCCTTGTAATGATTGTACAAAACACCTGAGCTTAACAACTTCTTGTTGTTGTGGGGTTCCCATCATAGGATCACAACGAGAAACAAAATGTGTTAAGTGTTGCTCTGGGTCTCCCGAACAATTAATGATTGGGAATGTTGTACATGAAAAATTTTATGGGGGAGGAATCACATCAACCCATTCAGGATAAGCACTCATTTCTGGTTGAATATGAGAAATCATTCCCTCCATAGCTTCCAACAAAGCTTTTAATGACTCAATAGTAGTTATTAACTTTTGAGAAACATCCGGCTGAGCTTGGACTTGAGAAGGTGCAATAACTGGATCCTGGACAGATGTGGCTACTGGTACTGCAACTGATGATAACACCATTGGTTTTTGTTGCACATGACCCGTAGGATTATACCTATGAGGGTGTACTAATAAAGGAGGATATTCTTGATCCATATTAGTAGCCAGAACAATTTCCCTTGGCTGAATAACTCCAGAATGCTAGGAGGAAGACTACCCTGAAGTAGTTCTGCATTCAACCTCTTCAATTCCTTCATTTCATCCTCTTGTAATGAAAATATTTGCTCTAGTGAGAGTGATTGGCCTTCTCTAGAGGAAGTGTATGTAACATAATTCTTTCCATTCCCCTTATTGGATCCCTTTCAGAGATGGGGAAGTGGGTTACATGAAGGATTGCCCAGATTCTGGTAAGCCTTTGATATGGTGTATGCACAACTACTTCATTTTTGTCTGTGCGTACAACTTCTTGAATAGGAACCTCTTCATTTAACACCACTGAGTGAGCCTCATATGGTGGATCAACAACAACAGAATTAATGACATTAGTTGATGTATAACGCATTACATCCCATATCTTAGCATTTATGTGATAATGACTTCTTCCATGTCCCTGATCAGACATTGCCTTTTGTTGATATGATCCCCCAGGAACTTCTTGACAAATAGTAATTTGGAGGGAATCTACTGATAATTTGGCTCTTCGTCCCTCTTGAGGCTTTTCCCCAATCGATAGAAGACTGACTTTCTCTGAGGGAGAGATTGAGTATTTGAAAAAGTCCCCATCCCGGTGGACTGGTGCTGTTCCTATTGTTCTTGCTCAACTCTTCGAATCTTATTTGTTGATTCGGAGGGTTGGGTTAATAGAGTCCCCAGTCTGGAAAGCTGGGGTGGTTTGTGACATGCTATATCTGAGACTTTTTTGAAAGATCTCTTGATCTTGTGGACTTTAGTCTGGATATTAGATGGATGCATCAACCTACATCCACATTTATCACCCAACTAAAAAGACCGTTGGATGATTTCTGACACTTCTGTCACTTGATGATGTGCTTGCTCCAAACGAGAGGCATGTTAAATATTCTTGTTTGCTTGATGCAGGAGTAATTCAGAAACTTGTTCTCTGTATGATAGATTTTGAGAAGAACTAGTTGAGGCCTCTTCTGGAGAAAGACTTCGATTACAAAAAGAGCCAATAGATTGCCGTCGACCATGGGGAATAACGTTGTATGAGAACATTTATAGCGGGATTTACTGACTAGAGAGCACAATGAAATGTAGTGCTCCATGAACACCCCATCCTCTGATTTGAATACCAGAGGGGAATTGGCAATTAACTGGCGCAATCTTCTTAGTGCACCAAGGAATGAATGCTGAAGGGATCTCTGCTGCTTTTCAGCCTTCAGATATCGAGAAACTGAGAGAGATTTCAAATCAATTTGGCATTGTAACCCTAATATTATTTTGAAATTATTTTCATACCCATCATAAGATAATATTTTCATTTTCAATTGACAAAGTGTTTTCCATATATTGAGACGAATATCATGAATTCCTACTTCCTTCAACATCTCTGGAATGTCATACTGAGAGTCAGCCAAACGTTAAAACATAACTGGAACTTCACCTTTCACCAGTTGTTTTCTCATATTCATCATTTCCTATTTATCATTTAATGAAGATTATTATACCTGATTGGACAAGAGTTTGTGCTTCATTGTTGCTTCATCAGATTCAACAAGATTGATAGAGAATTCACTGATCAAACTAGATGATGAACGACCCAGGGGTGGTTCAGAAGATGACCTACACCCTAGGCTATCTTCTGATTGAGAAAGTATTTCATCTACTAGTGGTAAAACATCATACATGACTGGCTTCACATTTGCAGGTTCCTCAAGATAAGAGGGCTTTCTCTTCACTATATTGTCCATTATAGCATTTTCCTGGAAATGTGCACTATAACTGCGGAGAGTACATTCAAAGATAAATTCATCATCAGGGGGAGGACCACCATGGTCGGTTACAACAAAATATGAAACATTTTTCTCCTTGGTATTCTGACCACACAGAGGGTTCCTATGGATCTCATCTGAAGAAGAAACATTGAGATCGACTGAATTGTCCTGAAGCAAGCCTTCATGAGGAATTATTTTATGAAGACCTTCTGAATTAATGTTCCCATTATTGGGAACTGGGAGAGTAGATATTTGAGTTGCGACAGAGAATTGTCTGAGGGCTTCAAGAACTCTAGCATTGAGCAAGGCCTTATTATAATTTGGATCTTGATTTCTTGACGGTGCTGGGTGGGTCTTCTTCTTAGATGCCTCTTTACTCAATTTGGGAACCACTTGTTGACGAAAGTGGCCATTATGGGAAGGTGTATTTTCCTGGCCAAGAGAAATGATCAGGTTAGGCTGATAATATCCACTCAAATCAGGTCTATGGGCATGACTTGGTTGTCCGTATAATATGGGGGAGTATGCCCCACAACCCTCTTGTACTGGAACAAAGGATTGGGTCTGTTCTGGAGTGAACTGTTGATGTGTCACTCTACTGATAGGGATAGATTTATGTGTCTCTCCCTGAGATGCTGCTGAAGCTGTTATAATATCCTGGCAGGCATCTAGAATATGAGAATGGATTTGCTTCTGTTATTTCACCATCGACAAAATGTGCTTGGTGACTTCAGCTGCCGGAACAGGGATATACGTACATTCTATGCTTGGAGTAGGTGTATGTGCCTACTCTTGTCCTCCTTTTCCTGTCAGCGAATTCTGACAGTACTCAAGTGTGGGGGCAGAGAGTTTAGTATGCCTCCTGTTTGTCGCCGGAGCTTTCCGATTGACTTCTCCGAATGATACCAAAAGAGAATGTTGGTTGGCTTTTTCAATACTATAAGGTGTATGTGCATGATAATTGCACTTCACCGAACATGGTTGACAAGATTCCTTCAATACTAACAGAAGAGGATGCTGGCAGGATTGATGAGTGTAAACTGGTGTATGTTCATGTTTACCAGTTGTCAATCCATTGGGTGGGCGGGCTTCATCGTGTGTAGTCAGATGAGCCTGCTGACTAGATAATGATTTATAAACAGATGCATATTTCAATCTATAGTACTCCACCCGAATTTCCTAGTAGGATTGGCGTGCTGCTGCCAGACGAGTCTATTGGACAACGGAATTAAGACGGACAGGTGTGTGTACCCGCTCGTTGCTTTCCACCATGTTAGGTTGGTGGACTTCTCCATAAATGGCAGATATTAGAACCTACTCACTGTTGACCAGATTTTGCCTCTGGCGGTTCGTCTTGGCTACCCGGGTTCGAGGAGCCTGAGCCGAATGCCTGGAGATGATACCCTCATCATGTTGAGGACGTACTGCCGCACGATTCTGGCAGCGATTGTTGATGGGATCCCTCGGGAAGGACTCATGTCTCCTTCAATTAAGGTCCTGACGAACCTTCTCATTCAACTCCCCAGAATATGGAAGGGAATGGTGATTAAGTTCCGGGGATAACAACCCGAAATAGTTGGAGATGGTGGTTGGCACCACCTGCTTCTTGATCTCTGGTCATCACTGTCCGGACGACCAGGGTAAATAGTTGGCTTGGAGGGCTGGTCGAGCGGCCTCGAGAGTCAAAATAGTACCGTTTTGATGGTATTCCTTAAACAACACATTTGATACCTATAATTGAAGATGCTGAGTAGGTGATGTAATCCTGAGAGAGGATGATGATACCATAGGAGTAGCAGCTGAGGCATTCACAGGAGAAGTATTCACAGGTGTGAATTTAAGAGAATCCATTCCTCTAACACAGATGATCTTGAAAAATAGTGCATGTTTGATATAACAGACTAAAACAAGATAAGTCCATCCACTACATATTTTGGATAAGAACTTATGTCATTTAATATCTTGTTGTCCCTCTCATCGATTTTAAATAGGGGCCTAACAAATAAGTAAAACATCATTTTATCTTGGTTAAGGATTCACATATGGTTCACCATTTTTTGTTTCCTCTAGAATTGGGGTTGAACTCATTGGTTTAAGGTTCAAACATTCCAAACGGTTTCTAACGGGTTTGTTCGTAGAACCGGAAACAACTAATGATTCCATATCCATTTGGACATACTTTCCAAAGGTATGTGCTCATTAGTTGTGAACCGATAAGGCTTAAGAAATTTCATTGGTCGAGAGGATGGGTGGTTGGACTCATCACACCTTTTGAGGGGAATTATTGACTACTCCGGGACTCTCTTTATAGATTTAAGTTCTGTTCGTGAATACTTATTAAATTAGAATGTATATGAATGAGCTTTCCTTTATATCTGACAATCAATGATTGATATGTAGGAAATTTAGAAAATCTTTTTAAATGTATTATAGGTTCTTTATCGATAGAGAATTATCTGTATTTTTTAGAGTTTCTTAGTCAATGGTATCCTTTAATATATTATATCAAAGTTTCTTGGTCCTTATGATGACCATATTTGTTTTAAAGCCACTTAGTGGGGCACTTGAAGTTTATTTTCATTCACAAGGACATGGATTATTTTAGAGTTGGGATCGTACCCGTAGATGGGATAACTATGTATCCTTTATTTAGAAAATGAATCAGATCCCACATAGTCTGAGTAAGGGAATAAGGTGTTATATGCATGATTAATGGGTCAATGAAATATGTCATAATTACTTTTACACTCTAAGATCACGTGAGTCTTGATCGGTGTGGGAAACAATAGGTATTCGTAAAACCAGAAAATTGTGCCATGAAAGATGCAATCATAAGAAATGATGTGGGGCTTATGTATGTATGACTACCCAAATAGATAGATATTGGGACTTATTTCAGAGAAGAAGTCCGGGAACAAGGTCCATAAAGGTATATGTGTTTTTACGGAGATTTGAAAACTCTAACATGGGGCTTAATCCTGAGGAAGATGCCTAAATTAGGAGGGACATATGATTGGGATTTCTTTCTGAGAAGGAACCTCAGATCAAAAGTAAATTTAGACTGGTTAAGAGAAATTAATATTGGGGATTACTCCTGAGAAGGAGGCCCAGGTTAAGGGGATTTAATAATTACTGGACTTGGGGCTTATTCCTAAGGAGGATGCCCATATTTGTAGACATTGAGACTGGGGTTATTCCTGAAAAGGAAGCCTATGTTAAGGGAATTATGACTGGGGCATACTACTAAGGAGGATGCCCTGGTTAGAGGGCTTGGGGCTTACTCATAAGAAGGATTCCCAAATTAGGAGAATTTGGACTAGGGCTTACTCCTGAAAAAACGGCCCAGGTTAAGGATTCTCTCATTTGTAAAGGATGAGGTTAAATGAATGAAATCTCCAACCTTAGTGACATAATGAAATCTAAATCACTAGGATTTGAGAGATGTTCCACATAATTCCTTTTAGATATGGAATCCAACAAGGAAACATGCCGAATAAAATGGCTTTAAAGAGGGGTTTTAAGGCTGAATCTTGAATAGGAGAGGTGGATAGGCATAAGAGAGGTGAAATGGGAAGGAAGGGCAGCCAAAAAGAGAGGGGCGCACAATTCATGTGTGGGAATGCATGTCCCGTTCACACATGTGTACCTGCGCGACACATGGGTACTTGTGCCATGATCAACCCTTAAGGTAATACTTGGGCGAGACTTGGCTCAATCCCTTTTTATTATCCGTAGGGGCTTCCAGAAAGGTGGCGCGCAAGTTCTGTTGAAGGGTTAAGGCAACGCCCAAGTGTGGCCATTCCCCTTAAGGGCTGGCCACATAGGCGCACAAGTGTTGTTGATTTTCAAAACATATGCCTTGTTTCCCCTGTTTAGATCATCCATTCTAGAAAATAAATTACATTATAAGTGACCGGAAGACTTCAAGGCGAGACTAGGGCGACCACAGCTTAAATATGACTTTTTGAATATTTCCGTTTTCCTAATGGGGGGCACATAAGGGGTATTTCTAGGCCATTTAGGACCTTGGGTGAAAAAGTAGTAGGGCGCACAAGTCACCTGCGTGACCCATATGTGGCGTGCAAGTATACTTGCGCAACCATGATGAAACATGCGCGACCCCTACTTAAAGGAATCCTTGTTCACACCATTGTCAATTTTTGATGTTTCCTGAAAGGATGAATCTATTTATGCTTAAGATATTTCCCTTAGTAAATCTTTGGGCTCTGTGATTGAATGGAGCGTAAGAAATTACTATGCTTATTATTGAGATGATTCTAGTGATATCTTCAGAACATTAATTCATTTTTTGTATAGAATCTTGTATATGCATATTCCACTAGTACCCTAACGTTTCTCTTTCTGTATAGCTTGGCATGATCATCATTTCAATAAATTACAACCATGGATTGATAAAGTGGTTACTTATACAATAGATGACTACACTTATGATGTTCAAATATCTTTTATGCATCCAATTTTATTGGTATGCTTATAATGGTTTTATACACTTTTATCATGAGGTTATAGTGTTCCCAATATTACACTATGGACCTGTGATTCTCATTGAAAGCCTTTGGAATATGGGGAGGAATACTTGAGGTTATGTGGACAATAAAGTTTCAATGCATTTTATTGAACCATCCTAGGATGTCCATAATTTTTTATAGGCGTTTCATTTCTTTTATTTCCCATTCCTTACTACTTGGGTTGGAGAAAAGAAGAAATATGACATATCAGGATTTGGTCACGTGCTTATGAATAGGAGTTATTATCCCACATTTAGTGGTAATACAAATTAACTAGGATGGGACATGTTGTTCATGATTTTTGTTGTTACAGTTGACATGACTTTATTATTTGGTGGAAAATCTGAATTTTTATATTTGATATTATTTTAGAATTTTACCCTTGGCCAGATTTAGTAATGGAGTATTGCGTCCTGAAATATAATAGGTAGTAGGGGATTTTAATATAATTTTTCTTCCATTCCATGTTTATATTAATATTTTCCTTTCCTACAACATTGCATAGTGCTATGATTGCTTTGTCTATTAAATTGTTCTAATGTTTTATTCATGGATTGGAAAAAAAATTGTTTGAGATTGAATGGATGCCACATTAAAATTTATAATGTGTATGAGGCTATATAAAAATGAAATTATGACCCATATAATTCAACCATTTTAATTATTTTCCTTATGAATTAGTGTGAAAATAAATTCAATTGAATTATGAAATGAAAATTTCATCATTAAAATGGGGAGAAAATTGTAACATATGTGGTGTTTCTCCCTATAAAATGAAATTGATGCTCTATATATTGGTACCTTATACATATATGATAAAACATAACCCTAACCCAACCTTATTAGAGGGATTTAGGTAGTGTATCTTAAAATTTATATGAACTATGCATTACCTAGACCATGCTTTTTGAGTAGGCAGAGAGGTGTGACTCTTATATAAGGAGGCTTGTACCTATCCAATTTGTGTATCTATGATTTTAGTAGTTATGATATTTATTAATCAGGCATGAATTTGGAATTTTTATAGAAATTGCATCATTATATCCTTGATTCATGCTCCAAGATAGTGGAAATGACCATGTTCATGAGGTGCTGGTCCCAATTCCACTAGCGGAACCACCAGTAGTTCCACTTGTGGAACCACATGTTATACCTAATATGGATGTCTATATGTAGTTTTGAGAAAGTTTAATTTGATTTATGAAAACCGTTTTGGGTGCCCTGTGTCCTTCCCCGACTATGGAAGATTTAGTGTGTGCGTTTCTGTAATAGAATCCACCCATGATTTTAGGGATAGTGGTCCATAGTTTGTAGATTCATAGCTAGAGGCCATTCTGTTGATTTTCAAGCATGATGAGACAACTGTTGAGGGGAGAGTTATGGTCACTATGTATATTCATTATGATTCTACCAATATATTTGGGATTTTATTAACCAAATATATTATCAATGGAATATGGATTGGATGGATTTTCATATGTACTTCTATGATTATATCAATCCTATGATGTTCATGGAAAATATAGATAAAGAGTTCATGAAAATGGAGAAATGATGTTTATCAGTCATGGAAAAATATACCCATTTCAATGGGATTTACAACTTTTCACCTAATATGTTAGGTTGTGAGTTATTCAATGTTAGGAGAAGTGAGTATGGACTTATTTATAAAATTTTAAAATAATTGTATGTCTTCTATTTTACAATAGTATCTAGATTAGTAAACCGGGATCTTATTACTGAAAAAACATTGGGGGGATGGGGTGGTGAGAAAGGGTGGTTCAAAACCTAGATCTAAAATTGCATCATCCAACAGTAAGAAGGTTCATTTAGAACATCTAGGGGTGATATTAGTTACTAGCGTTCATTCTCAGGTAGCTAGGTGAGGTGAAATCAGTGCAGTAAGTTAGGAAATATGAAAACCCACTGATCAAGGGACCTAGTCAAGTGAAAGTTTTGTAGAAATATTGTTCATCATGAGAAATTTCCATTTATTTTACTGTTACCCAGGGAGATAGGGTAGTCACTAACTCAATTTTTATGATTAGGGTCAGTAGCTTCTCTTCTGGGAGGGATATGGAGTAAACTGGATGATTAAGCCAAGGTGGTGGTAATGGATGGGGTATCATTACACCAGAATTATAGATCTAGTATAGTTGGATTACTCAGGGGAGCCATGATACATCTCATGGAATCAAATCAGGATTGATTTATTTAGTGAATCCAATACCTGAGTGCGGAGTTCTAGAACTACAATGGTGTGATATACTACTCTAGTACCCTTTACATTAGTATCTTTTTTTGATATAGGTTCTTCCCATTCATTCATATTTATTCTTTTTGAGGATAGGAATGGGCTTGATGTTCAATATTCATGTGGAGATATTTCACAAGATACTCCGTGGGGAATTTGACCGAAGAGTGTAATATGTAGTAGGGGTCGAGCCTCATGATAGGTGGGTGTTTCTTCAATGGAATCTTAGTGTTCTTAATATAACTAAGTTGTAAATCTTTCCCAGGATTGAATAGTTACTTCCATATCCGGATTATATTGATTTCTATTACTAAAGAGCGAATTTCACATCACTATAGGGAGGTATTATTATTCAAAAAAATTGTGGGAAATAAAGGTAAGCTGATCTGAACTCGAGAATCATTGGTTGGGTCGGAGGATAGCCGTTATTGTTATCCTTTATCTAGGTGATCAGAGAAAATTTCAGGATGATTTCCCTATAGTGGTAAATAATTTCAAGGATTTCTTCTCAAACAAATTGTTATTATTTTCTCCCAAGATAGTGGTAGTGTTTTATATCATGATAGATCAACGAGCTGCATCAATAACCATTCCACCATTGAGGATTTCTACTAAGGAGTTGTTCGACCACAATTGGTAGTTAGAGGACTTAGAAGCTAAGGGTTTTATATAACCAAGGAATTCATTTTGGGGTTTACTGATACTTTTCTCCAAGAAGGTGGATAATAAACTCAGGATTTGTGTGGATTTCAATTAGTTAAACTTTCTTACAATTAATAACCATTATCTATTTCCTTGTATAGATGAATTCTTTGGATAGATATGGGGAGAAAGGGTTTTATTTATGATTGATCAATGTTCTTCATGCAATCAGGTTCCTGTTAGATCATTAGATATACCATGAACGACATTCTGTAGTAGATATGGCTTGTTTGAGAATTTTGTCTTTCCCTTCAGTACCACGAATGCACCATCATTTTTCATGGCATAGATGAATCAGGTTTTCCATATCTATATGAATTCATTTGTAGTGGACATAATGGAGGCTATTTTTGTGTATTTTCACAATCTATGTGACCTTTCCAAACTTCTTGAATCATATTTAATAAACTACTACATAATCATTTATTTGATAAGATAAAAAAATATACAGTTTTTATGGATAAAGTTCACTTCCTTTGTGAAATTATCTCAGAGATAGGAATGTATGTTGAACCATAGAAGATGAGAGTAGTATTTTCCATGGATAATCCCATTAAATTTATTAATATATATATATTATATGGGATTTTTTTTATTACATGTGATTTATTCAGAAATTTTCTACCCAAGAATCACCTATTATGGGAATGTAAAAGAAGGGGTTTCAAGTTCATATGGCCAGAAACCTATTAATCATCCTTTCATGAGTTAAAATGGAAATTAACTTTAGTTTCAACACTAATTCATTTAGATCCATAACTAGTCTATAAAATTTATTGTATCGTGTGAGAAATCAAAATAGGAGGAGTTCAGATACAGGTGGTGTGAGTTGTGGTGTACATGTCTCGTTAGTTGAGGTCTCATGAAAAGAAATAACAAACAAGTGATATCGAGTTAGTCATTTTTGTTCACTTCTTTGATAGATGGATCAATTACTTACTTGGAGGGAATTTTTTCATGTATAAGGACTACAAAATCTTCATTTATTTGTTTACATAGTGTGACATGAATTAAAAATAATAATGATCTATTAGATACCCTAGTCTTTCAATGTTAATATTTCATATATGCCTGAAAAAAAACATATTTTGTTATTTCATAAGTAGGTAGACTCAAACATAGGAAGAACAGGAGTCCAATAATTAGTGGATGTTTATCAACATATTTTCCAAGATGAATTTGGTGGTTCATAACCATCATGGATTGTCTTTAAATTCATTGTAATCAGTGAACTCTTCAATTCTACAACAATTGAGGATGAGAAAGCTATTAGATACTGAGGACTTGGTACTATATGATATTATTGAAGGAAATGACCCACATATTGGTTTGGTCAATGATGAGAATGAGATCTTTCAAATTCACAGATGAAATCGGGTTTACATATATTTGCAATAGGAGTTGATGGAAGTCTCTCATACCTATTTATGGGACGTAAATATCAGTCCTACAAGGATGTACAATGACATTCACTATCAATACTAGTGGTCCTGGATGAAATCATTGATATCTAGAATTGTAACACAGTGTTACTCCTATTATAAGAAAAATGTAAAACACCATTGACTAGTAATGATTTTACAGATTTTACCTCTTCCTGAGTTGTAGGTGGGTGATATCATCATGGATTTCATGAATGTATTTCCTTGATCACCTCAGGGATGTGACTCTATAATGTTGATTGTAGAAATATTGACAAAGGTCACCCATTTATTCCCTATTCAAGATGCCTTTTCAATGGATGAGGAAGTATCTACATTCATGAGAACATATTCATCCATGAAGTTCCAAATTCAATCATAATATATAGAGATAATCGATTCATGTAGCGGTTTTGGTAGTGTATGTAGAAGGCACTAACATTATATGTACCACTGAGTACAAACTATTTTTTCACAAAACATAGGACAATCTGTGAATACAATACATGTTTGTATATAAATTTTCGGAGCATTCAACCTTGATTTTGAAGGTTCTTGTGGGAAACACTAACCTCACATTGAGTTATCTTAAAACAAAAACTTCTAGGAAACCATATAGATGGATCCATATGAGTCCCAATACGGTTGGACATTCTGTTCACACCTATAGTTGTTATATAAAGGGCAGGAAGGGGTATTTTATCCTCATCTCATTTATGAGAGATTACATCAAGTTCATCTTATTAGGAAGTTGATGTTTAAATCCACAACACCCTGAGATTTTGAGAATTATATTTCATTTTGAGATAATTAATCTTTTTCATATTTTTTATTTCACATGAAACTAGTAATAGTTAATTATATATATATCTATCAAATATATTATAGCTAGAATTTTTACCGTTCTATGTGCCTTGCCTTCCATCATCCATGCTTCCACTCCCTCCATCTTACCCATACTCCTTCGATAGACACCGCCTCCATCCAGATTTGAGGACTTCACCGTGAAGCATCCTCCCTCTTCCGAGAAAACCCTACCTTCAAGGAGTTCGCTAGGAATCTTCAACTCTGCCTCCACGCAGCACCCTTCAGCGGTCAAGAAAACCACTATCCAACATTTGCACTATCTTCATAGTGATTGTAAAACCGCATTTATCCTCCCACTCATGCACTCGACGAAGGGTTCTCTCAGCACAGAGTTTTCGTCTCCTCGCGGACCTCTCGTATCCCTCCGTGAGTTCCCTCTCTGCATCCAATCTCCCCGCTCTACAGTTCCGGATCCCTTCCCCAAATCCCCTCTCCCACACCCCTCAACGAATCCCCTCTCTTGTCACCACTCGCCTCTTCCTAGTTCCTTCGACATTATTTCATGTCGGTAATTTTGTGGCCTTAATGGGATGTAATAATGCATTTACCAAAACCTTCTAACCCATTTCATTTTGATTCATTCAACTTCCCTTCGGGTATGTTCATTGTGTTGCTACCATCGACTGCTTTTGTAGTTGACTTCCAGCTCTCACTATCTCCTACGACGACTCGCTTCTTCATCTGTCGAACGATATAAATAAAATCCTCTAATATAGGTTCTTCTCATTAAATGGGTCATGAATATTGGAGGTAATCCTACTTTTACCCAAACCTTCTCTTCTCTCAACTGTTGATTTGTTCAGTTTCCATTTATTGATGTTCAATGTCTTTTCACCAACGATTCTAATTTTTTTGGACTAAGGTTATTTCAACGATCTCTTATGTTTTCGATTGATCTTCATGTTCTTTTTCTATCTCGTGCTGTCGAATAACAGTTCCCACTGCACAGATTTGTCATATGCCATCTTATCTTCAAATTTCAGTTCTTCCATCTATATATCATCCGCAAAAAGAGGTAACCCGAGCCTATATATGTAAATATCAAAACCAATTATGGGTTTGATTCTCATTATATCACATCTATTTTTATGTTCATAATTAAAACATATATAATTACAAAATTGAAATTGTCCCCTTAAGCATTTTGTGGCTGTCTTTTACGCCGCATAATATCTTATAACATGTGACTGCTAATATATTACCTATTTACGCATATTTGTTTTTGAAAATTCTATGTATATTACATCGACTAAAATAACTTATCTGACCTGCTTCTCTATTATCATTGCAACTACCAAGAAAAAATCATTCACTTACATAGACACATGTTCTAAAACCTCTGTCCGTAGAAGGTAATGCAGCTTTCATTGACACCACATAATATTGTCTGAATGGTTTATTCTAATATATTTAATTGCATTAATCATTTTTACATTATTATATTGTCACAGTTAATATATTTCTTATTACTAACCCTATACTCTTGTCCAATTTAACATTTAGACAGTTTTCTTTTTTCATATGGACTGTGCATTACATTATCAGTACCTTCAAGTGTCCATATTTTTATTTGCACACCGTGACAATCAGATATAAGGTACAAAATTGAAAACTTGTTTTCCCCGTCAAGCTATGGAGAAACATTGTTGCAGTCGAGGTATGATAAGTATGAAAAATAAAATGTTTGCGAGATCTCTATTCTGTTCCTTTTAAATACTTCATCTTACTGCCATTTTTCTACATTAGTAATATTCATCATTACTTCGAATATAACATTGCTGAAATCTACTAGAAATTCATCAATGTCTTCTACTATTTTATCTGGTACTAGGTCAACTTAACCACTATCAACTGTTGGAATCACACATGATGTCACAGAAATACCATTGTGATCTTAATCTGTCAACGGTTGGCTGTGAGTTATTTTTGTAGAATAATAAACTACACTAAATAATTGTTTTCCATACTAACGTAAATTAGATGTATTTAACTTATATTATGACCACAATGCTTATGAAATTTGTTCTTCCACCGAATACAAACATGTATCACCCTACAAACTCTACATAGTCAAGGTTACAACAGAGCCAACATATGAAAAAAAAAATGGTAACTGCTCAGTTTTCTTCTCTATCTCATGTATTAATTCATATCATTATTTTACTATATGTAATAATTACAACCGACACAATAAGAGTGTGAACATAAAATGATATTTTTTTAATTACATCTACATAAATGTCAGGTACTACATCAACTGAACCTCTTTCATCTGATGGAATCACCCCTACAGTCACACGAATTCTATTTTCAGATTTTTCATTCAATGGGTAGTTCTTATTATACATGACATATTAAAACATTACACTACCAACTTATTTCTGCTCTAAATCAAATGACTAATACCTACCCTAATCATTTATGAAAATGCCTGAAATATCTTCTCCTCAACCATATACAAACATGTATGGTCTGTAAAGTTCAACAGATTCAATGTTACAGCGAAGGGAACTTCTAAAGGAACGATATAAAGTTAGTAAGTCATCTATTTTTTTGCATCAAAATGACTAACTAATTAATAGAAGACAATAAAAAATTTTCATTAGAGTTCAATGTTTCTTTATAATAGTGATTCTAAATGTTGTTGTCTCATTAGTATATCTCATTACAACTGCCAACATAACTGTGCCAACATATATTACATATTCTTTAGTAAAATCTACATATATGACTTCAAATGCATCAACTGGACCACTATCAACTGATGGCATCACACACAGACTCACAAAAATATTATTAACATCTTTGTCTATCAATGGTTAGTTCTTATAATACGTCACATATTAAAACATTACACTACCAACTACATTGCGCTCTAAAACAAATGACTAATGCCTACCTTAATAATTTAGGATAGTGCCTGAAATATCTTCTCCTCAACCGTATATAAACATGTATGGCCCATCAAGATCATGTGATGCAAGGTTACATCAGAGGGAAATTCTAACGGAATGACATAAAGTTTGTAAGTAATCTGTTATTTTTGCATCAAATTGTCTAACTAATGAATAGAACACAATAAAAAGTTTTTCATTATAGTTCTATGTCTGTTTATAATTGTGATACTAAATCTTTCTCTCTCATTAGTACATATCATTATAATTTCCAACATAATTGTGCCAACATCTACTGCAGATTCTTCAGTGAGATCTACCAATATGACTTCAAATACAACAACTAGACCACTATCGACTGATGGCATCACACACGAACTCACTCTAATTCCATTTTCTTCACTCTATGTCAATGGTTAATTCTGTTATCTTTATCATAATAGTACACAACACTTGCAACTAATGTCCATACTAACACAACTGACGGATATGTAATTTCATATTTGACAACAGTCCCTGAACATGATTCTCCTAAATCATGCACAAACATGTATGACCCCTCCCCATGTGAATCCTTTTGTTGGCCTCCACCTCCTCCTCTGCATTGGCTTTCGACTCTTCCGCTACCTCTACTAATTCCTCCTATTAATGATACATCATGTTTTTATAAATCATTTTACATCATGTTATTTCATTTTCATTCATTTACATATATATTTTCAAATAAATTCTATTATTTTTCATTTCTTTTCATTATAATGTATCACTAATTCTTTAAGTTTATCATATTTTAAGTAATTCCCATTATTAACAACTCTATCTATTAAAACGCTATTGGAAATTAGATTTGAATTATAGCGTCGTGCGTATACATGGGTGAGGTCCTAGTATATATATATATATTAATACTCAAAGTTAAACATTACTTTCACATGGAATACCAAATTGGCTTGTACTACACAAAATACGTACTTGTCTTCTGTACCAAGCAAAACTAAATTGGCATACGATGCACACCACAATAAGTTTTTACGAAACATCTTTATATATATATAATTAATTAATTGAGTCAGGTATAACCAAACCATTATACATAGTTATATGAATATTAATATATTATTTCCAAATATTGGTTATATATTGTTTATAAATAAAACATATTGATAATGAAAGATAATATTTTTGGTAGTCTTTTTATATTGTTTTCTTGAATGAATCACTTTTAATAATAAATGTAATTTTACTATAATTTAGAAAATTATAATGATAAAGTGAACTTATATTGGAAATTAATAACATTGAAATTATACTAGGATGATTTTTTGGGGTTTTCTTGAGAAGCTTCATTTTTGTGATGAATAGAAAAAAATAATAAATTGTAGTTAAAACACCATTTTTGTCCCATTAATTATTAATTATAAGTGATATTATAAATATTTTCTAAGGTCACATTAGATGAATATTAAATGTATTAATACCATTAAATCCATTATGATCAAAATAACTTTGAAACTGAATAAAAAATCATTACAATATTTTGATCTTTTTCCTACTTTAAAACGCTATTATTTCTTCCCGTATGCGGGATTAGCAGTAGTCTTAACTTTTCTTCTTCTGTGATTAGAATTTCATAAACTCTAACATAACCCAATGTATTAATTCTAATATTTATATTCTAATAAGACAATGTTAATTTTTTTACCAAAATGGTTAGTAAAAGTGATTAAAATTAATCATTGTGTTTAATGCCAGATTAAGCTTAATTAGGGACAAAATCATAAAAAAGGCCCAAAGGACCTAGACACATTAAAAATACCCATTTCCTATCTATAGTTCATAAATAAACCTTCCATTATTGAGTTTTTTTTTTGGTTTTTTAATACTTTTGTTAGTAATGATCATGTGCACACCTAATTTGTTTTTAAAAAGTCCATGTGTGTCCCTTTAAATCCTTATAAAAGGCCACCACCTCCACCCATTCCTCATACCTCTCAAACCTTTTAGGATCATATGTGATCTACCCAAGTACCCTACCAACAATCCTGCATTAGACCATGAATCTTCCCTTTTGGAATAAAACCTCTCACGGAAGCCTTTTGGAAAAAACTAAAAAGAGTTACCTAATTAAGAGGAATCTTGTCTGAGTACAGAGAGAGTCCCGACAAAATGTAATGGGATTTCATCTCACTTTTATGTTTTGTGAGATACAAGCTATGTTATCTAGTATTTCAATTTTTGTGGTGTATGCATTGCCTTTTATGGTATTCTATGTATATTTTACTTATATTTATGGGTATTAGCATGCACATTTGATGATCTTTCTTTCATTGGGTTTATGTTTCAAAATTTACCAAATCGATAAATATGTTTTGTATCGATTTGAATTTTTTGAGACTCATGTTTTTTATTCACCTAATATCATTTTTAAGGTGCATATATATCCTTTTTACATGTAATATCACTAAATATTTTTAGGATAATATATAATTCTTATAATTTCTTTTCCTTGCATGGAGAGCATGATCCCACGATACCAAGTTATTATAGTTTATTAAGACATTCTAATTTCATTTCATGATTATTTATGTTTATGCCTCCGTTAATGAAATATTAAGATCCATCTATAAAAAAATATTCATGATATTCCTTCTCCTATGTTATTTCATGATATACTTATGTATTGGAACCATTTTATACTATTTGGTATATAAGATATTTAATAAGGTGTTTTTAGGAAAGCCATACATTACCATCTCTTTGAACAGAAATCTATGTTTTATAAAAAGGGTTTCCAAAAAAATTATACATTTATCCTATATGCCTTAAAATACATTTTTTTTATTTTATCGATCAATTCAGGGGAATTGTCTTGTCTCTTTCTGAACAAGGAACTTTTCTATCCCTTGTTTTATTAAAGTGGAATATTCTTTTGATCTTGTATGACATATATGGATTTACACACCGTAATTTCTTCAAAGATATCATGTCATTTTTAAAAAGGTTAATATTTAAGAAATTTTTTTTGAAGAAAGTTTTTCGAAATTTATTTTCAATATGGGTTTAAACTCATTTTTATTTTTTTAGGGAAAACTATTTTCAAAATGTTTTTAGGTGTTATTTTCTTGTTTATAAAGTTATTTCAAAGAATTTTATTTTAAAATGTTTTCAATCTCGTTTTTATGTTTTCAAGGAAATTTAAATTCAAAATCTGTTCAATATTTCTTAATATTTCTCAATATATTTTCAACTATATGGGTTTTAAATCATTTTCAATCTTTCATTGAAAGAATTCAAGTGTTTCCAAAAAAACCTGTCTTTAAAATGTTTTGAAGCATTCATTAAATTTTTTTCGGGAAAAAGGTTTTCAAAATGATTTCATGACTTCTTTATCAGTTATCATGGAATTTTATAAGAAAATAATTTTCAAATGATTGTATGACTTAAAATTTGTTTTTGAGACAAGAAAGGATATTTTCCGAAAAATAAATTTTTAGGGTATATTTCAAAATTATTTTCCATCTATGAAAACATTTATTGATGTTACTCATTCCATTTTTGACAATGATCTAATGGTTCGATTAATATCCTTTATATGAATGAGTTATGATTAATTCTGTGGTCTTTAAGAAACCCATTCCTCTTTTATGGGTAATTGGTTAATGAAACTCGTTTCTCTTTTATGGGTATATACATTAGAAACCCTCTTATTTTCAGGGGTTATGATTATGATGAAATGATTATTAATCCAATCTCATTCCCTAGATTATGATATTTTTACATGTTTATGATACCCATTTCATTTCATGGGTTATGATATGTTTTTTTATGATCATGGGGATCATGTGTGTTTGATTTCATTATGTGATAGGTGATACATATATTTCCCTCTGATGCATTGATTAAATTTTAATACCTCATGATATAATGATAGGAATCAATTATAAGGGAATGCTGCAATAGTAATATGGGGAAACCCGATCCCTTACAAAGAAATGATTTCCACTGGGGATGGTGGTTTGTCCTGCATTTTTTGTTTAGTCACCATGATGGTAGAAGATGGGTAATCCTGATCCCATACAATGAAAAAACTATGACTAGAGATAGGGGTGTGTCCCACCTAGTGGGTGAAGTTTCTATGAGGTACCCTGATATGATCTTGCAATGCATCTTATCATACATAGAATGATATTACATGTTTCATTATGCCAAAATTCCAAGAATTATTCATATCTTTTGATTTCATGGCTTTTGATAATTATTTCATTTGATTCATATATTAGGAAATGAAAATATTTATTCTTTGATTTTTGTTATGATATTTGATATATAGGGTATGATCTACTATTTATAGGATCATGTTCCTATACCCTTATTCTCAAGTTTATGCTTACATTCCTCCCTTGTTTACCCTTTCTGAGCATTTGATCTCACTGCTATTGTGTTTACATTCCCCAAGGTTATGATGATATGTACTATGTATGATATGTCTAAGAAGGGTTCTAGACAAGGAGATCCTAGTGAGAGAATATGTAGCTCTTAGAAGTACCAGTGTTTATGTGTCCTTGTTTCCAAAGGAACTATACCAACTACGGTCTTTGGATGTCTATTTTTATAATGTTTATGTATTCAATAAACATTATTTAAAGTCAATTTTTGTAAAGTGAGTGTCACTATAGTTGGTATAAGAGAAAAGGTATATAAATCCATTGGAATCTATGATGATAAAACCTTAGTGAGGTCCCAAGATTTATTTCATAGGATATGTCTAGTGATGTATATAAGGATATGTATAAGGATGAGTTAACATTTAGGAAAATGTAAGGGAATTTTGATAAAGGATAGATTGAGTGGATTCTGAGAAATACATCCATGTATAGAGAGTAAAAGTGGAAGTGGGTCTAAAACATATGTATCTAGGGTTAACAACTCTGACAAGATATTTTGGGATTGACATGGGGAAACATGGTACATGTCAATACGCCTTATTAAAAACATGTTTTGACACTCCCGGGGGATATGCTTTGGGAATTAACAAACTCATAATAAAACATCATGATGAATTTAGATATATGTTAGCTAAGAATAACCTCGGTTAAACCAAATGCTGTCAAATATTATAGATGTTGTAAAGATTTAGATATTATATAAGTAATTCATTTCATGTATTTTTCATTTTCTCCTATGCTAAGTAATGACCACCCTATGATTATGGTTTTATTTAATGAATGGAACCAGAAATAAGTGTATTAATGTTGAGTGAGATGGAGGAACTTATGATGGGAAATTAAGGGGGAGTATCCCAATTGTAAAAGATGTCAAAACCCTTATCTGATCAGTTTTCATGGAATTTTATTAACAATGTTTTCCTTAACTGACTATCATACTCACCAAGGAAAACAATATTGAGTTCAGTGAGGGTTCGGGTAATGGATATCATAGACGAATTAAGATTCAGTTTCCTTTGTGAAAAGAATTTGGGAATAATCACTTAAGTAAATGTCTTATAGAAACCAGAAGGTGTTTTGATTGAGTAATGAAGAACATGAAAACTGTGACTTCAAGGAAAAAATAATGATTTTGGTTAACAAAAAGGATGTTATTTTTGGCCTCCCTATGTCATCATCAATGGTTAAGTGGGATAAAGTGTCGAAAAATGGTCATTATGAAACTCAATGTCCCAAGAGTAACGTTCCTAAAGACAATCAACAAGGTGGTCTGAGTAATGATTAAATTTTTGGTGATGATGATACTATAGATAAAATATGAATGGAAAGAGGTATTATTATTAGTAGATTGAGGATGAATTAATATAAGTATATATGTATTTTGATTAAAATTTTTTGGATGATGAAATATAAAAGTATTATTATACATTTGTTTTTCGCTCAATTTTTTATGTTTTGAAGAATGTTCCTTATGGATTGTTGAAGTTATTTAATGAAAAGATGATATTTTTACTAAGGGGTGGTAACCATTAATATTCTCTTTATGACAAGATAATGTTGTATGGATAATGATACAGGGGATATAAATAATTAAATCGGACAGTATTGATTACCTTGGAACTAAGTATGGCCTTGTTTATAGGTGGTTTATGCTACCACTAATGATGTTTACAACATTTTCAGATTTAAGGAGTAAATGCAATATACTTTTGAATATAGAATCATTCCTATTTTCGAAAAGGATTTATGGTAATTCAGGTTATTAAAATGTTTCAAGAGAATATATAATTTGGTTATTAATGCATTTGGAATGTGAAAACCAATAGATAATTTGTGATATATAAGGGAATCAATGTTAATATTATATCATGACTATATTTTTAATGTTTTGGATTTATTAATCTCTGAAAATGGTTATAAGGTTAATTGTCCATGAAATGTATAGGTTAAACTTTTGAAGAAGCATTTTTCCTCTGTTTTTTGTTTTTGAAAATCATGGATAAAATAATAATTAGAAATTAACCTTATTTAATGGTTGTCCATCATATAGATTTATTAGTGCGATTTTAAAAAGGACATCATGTGTGTCGAGTGACAACCAATCATGTCTAGAATGGCTGTGTCTCTTGAACCCATGACTGAAGGATGATAAGTGCTTCACACCTACCACTGGTCTATATGATGTACTAATTAATTTATATTTTTTATAATGAATATATATTTATGATGAACTATTAGTGTTACATTTTTTATATTAATCCATGATTTAAGAAAGAATAGTTTGGATTTTTATTAATTTATGGGACTTAAGGTCCATTAAATGTGTTTTTAGTGTGTTATGCAACAATTTTAATTTATATAAATTCATTCCACAAGGTAATGGATTTATAATAAATTTTTCAATACATAACCCATGAATTAAAATTTTCTTATATAAATTTATCAATAATTACTCAACATTCTGAAAATTATACCAATGTTTTTTATTAAACCAAAAACTCATTTGAATCAATGGATTTTGGAATGATCACAGATATATTAATTTCAGGCCCTTAACATTTATTTTTCCATTCAAATGTTTTATATTTATGACCTCAATAACTCCATATAAATATTTATGGATTTCCTCCCTGTCCAATATTCACTCCCAACCTATGTTCTCCTATGTGGAAACACATTCATATGCTACATTAGGTAACCATTATGGTTTTAAATTTTTCTTTTTAATGTAATTTTTAGTATTCATTTCTATGATGTGGTTTTATATAAATGAAACATTCATGTATTATACCTTTGATAACCTAGATGAATGAAGAAGGTGAAATTTATTTTATGGGGGGAAGAATGTAACACCCCAAGATTTTGAGAATTATTGTTTTCAAAATAATTTATCTTTTCAATATTTTTTATTTGACATGAAACTGGATATATAAATATATATATCTATATATATATATTAAAATACTTTATTAAATTTTACTTTCACGCAAAATACCAACATGTATTTTTCTACATGTAATACCAATTTTTCTTGCATTTCGAGAAACAATGACTTAGTGTATGATCCACACAACAATAAGGTTTTATAAAACACACACACACACACACATAGATATATATAATAAAATGATATAATTATAAACTAACCATTAAACAGAGTTAAATTAATATTAATAACATCTTTCCAATTTTTTTATAATTTTCTAACTTAAATAAAACATATTGATAATGAAAAATAATATTTTTGGTAAGGACCTTTTATATTGTTTTCTTGAATGAATCAATTTTAATAGAAAAAGATATATTAGAAACATTTATAAATTTAATTGTACAAAATAAACTTCATTTTTGAATTGAGAACATTGAAATTTTACTATGGTGATTTTTCGGGGTTTTTATAGGAAAATTCATTTTTTATGAATATTGAATAAATCTGATTTTAGTTAACTGCTTCCTTTTTTCTAATTAATAGTTATTGATAAATAAAATTTCATAAAATTTTTATTTAAATGTAGACTAATATTACAAATAATAATAATATTAAATTCATTATGGTCAACTTCACATTAAAAATGAATAAAAAATCACAACAGTCTTTTCAACGTTTTCCTACTTCAAAACCCTATTATTTTGTCCCGTCAGCAGGATTAGCACTAATCTTAATTTTTTCGATTCTATGATTGGACTTTCAGACATCCAACATATAACACTCTATTTAGTCTAAATATTATTTTATAATAATACCATTTAAATATTTTACCAAAATTATTTGTAAAAGTGATTAAAATTAATAATAGCGATTATGACCAAATTATACTTAATTTGTGACTAAACATTAACATTGAGGGCCTAAATGACCTAGAAAATTGTCCAAACCCCATTAGATGTCCATTTTTTTCATAAACATACTTTTTATGTTTTTTATTGGTTTGTTAAGGATTTATTTAGGTAATATCATGTGCACAACAAATTTGATTCTAAAAATTCCATGTGTGTCCTTTTTTTATCCCTATAAAATGCCACCACCACTGTCTATCACTCTCACCTCTCAAACATTTTATGTTCATCCAATATAATCCAAAGAAGCCTCCCAACTATCCTCCCTTTAACATAAAATCCTCTCTTTAGGAATAAATCTTTTTAATGAAACCTTTTGGTACAATTCAAAAGGAGTTACCTGATTAGGAGGAAGGTTGTTTGAGTACGGAGAGAGTCAAGACACAAGGTAAGATAATTTCATCTCAATTTTAATTTCTATGAGATACAATCTTTGTTCTCCACTCTTTCCTTATTTTTGGTTTATGAACTACCTATGATTATATAATATATATATTTTACTTATATTAATGGTTTTATACATTCCCATTTATTGTTTCTTCTTTCAGGGGGTTTAGGATTCAAAAGATACCAAATCGGTAAAAATGTTTTGTCTCAATTTTCCTTCTTGAGACTCATGTTAATTATGCACCGAAAATGAATTTTACTATGACTATACTTCCATTTTACATGTCATATCATTAATCCCAATATTTTCATTATTTTGTATTATTTATGTAATTTTGTTTCCTTACATAGAGAGCATGATCCCAAGATAACAAGTTATAAAAGTTTATTGAGACAAAATCATTGCTATTCAAGATGGTTTATGTTTATGATTCCATTGATGAAATCATAAGATCCATCTCTCTAGAATAATCATGATTTTATTTCTCCTATGTAATTACATGAAATACTCAGGTATTGGTACCATTTTTTACTCCTTGGCACATAAAATAGTAAAGATGGTGTTTTTTTTGGAAATCCCAACTTTCTCTACTCTTTGGTCGAAAATCAATGTTTTCTAAAAAAGGTTTCCATGAATATTATAACATAATCCTATAATAAATAAATGAATTTTTTTTATATAATTTTTTATTTTACAAATATATTCAAGGGAATCGTTCTGTCTCTTTCTGAACAAAGAACCTTTTTACCCTTTTACCATTCCAAAGGAATGTTATTTTGACCGCGTACGACATGTACAGATTTATCAGCCATCATTTCTTCGAATATCCTTTGTCATTTTTAAAAACTATAATATTTAAGAAAATATTTTCAAAATAAATTATCATATATTTTTTCATAATTTTTTTGAACTCAATTTATATTTTCTCATGGAAAACTAGTTTCAATTTTTTTTTGAAGTCTTATTTATAATTTTGAAACGTTGTTTCAAAGAAATGGGTTTCAAAATATTTTTAAGCGTCTTATATATTTTTTCTTGAAAATTTATTTTCGAATCATTTTTAGCTTTCTTTATCTGTTTTCAATGTATTTTTAATGAAAAAGTTTTCAAAACATTTTCGATATTTCATTAAAAATTATCAAATGTTTTCAAGGAAAAATATATTTAAAATTTTTTGAAGGTAAATTTAAATGCTTTCATCAAAAAAGGATTTCAAAATGATTTTATGTCTACTTTATATGTTTTTAAGGTATTTTATAAGAAAATTATTTTAAAGTGATTTAATGTATTAAAAATTCTTTTGTCAAATATGAAAGTATATTTTTATTAGGAAACAATTTTACGGTATATATAAAAATATTTACATCTAAGATAACATTATTAAATGTTACTCATGCCTTTATAGGAAATGATATAAAGGATCCATTCATATCCTTATTTTGAATACGTTATGATTAATTCCATGGTCCTTATGCTACCTATTCCTCCTTCATCTAAAATATTTTGGTGAATCTTGTCTCTCTCTCATGGTTTATATTCTTTAGAATCCCGCTTATTTTCACGAGTTATGTTTATGATGAAATTATTATGTAACCCGCGTATTTCCACATGTTATAATATATTTACATGATTATGATACCCATTTAATTTCATGGGTTATGATATGTTTTTTATGATCTAATGGAACATGTTTGTATGATTTAATTATGTTAAGGGTTGGATGTATATCTACCTCTAAGGCATTGAGTACAGTTTTATATATCATGAGATAGTGATTGGAATCATGTCGACATGCTTGATCCACAATGGGAATATGGGGAATACTGATCCATTACAAATAATGGACTTTCATTGGGGCTGGTAGTTTGTCTCGCCTAATATATGTAGTCACCCTAGTAATGGAAGATGGGGAAACCCACTCCATTTCAGGAAGATGGGGAAACCTGATCCCTTACAAGGAGAGAATTGTGACTGGGGATGGTGTTGTGCTCTTCCCATTGGATGAAGTTCTCATGAAGTGTCCTGATATGTTCATTAACTGCATCTTAACTGGCAAGGAATGATATTACATGATTATGTATGCCAAAATACAATTTATTATTCAAATCTTATGATTTCATGGCTTATGCACTTTTTTTATTCCTTTCTTATTAACATAAAATCACAATTCCATGATTTCAGTTGTGATCTCTAATAGGAATTGTATGATCTTATATTTATAGTATCTCATTCTAATACTCATATACTTATGTTTATGTTTACATGTCTCCCTTTTTTAACCTTACTTGGTACTTCAGCTCACCCTTTTTCTATTTCCTTTCCGCCTGTTTATGATGATATGTACTATGTTTGATATTTCTGACAAGGGTTCAAGACTATAAGAACACAATAGGAGATGATGTAGCTCATATAAGTACCAGTTTTTATGTTTCAATGTTTCCAAAAGGATTATACCAACTAGGGTTTTAGGAATATGTTTGAATAATGTTTAATTATTCAAAAATAGATATGAAATTTTATTGTTTGTAACGTAAGGGTAACTATAAAAACTCATTCTTGGATAATTTCATATGATGATCGTCACCATCAACCCCTAGAGTTTGAGGTGGGGAGTGAAGTTTTCTTAAATGATTCACCTAGATAGAGAAATAAATAGATTTATAAACAAGGGAAGCTATTGCCTCATTATTTTGGGCCCTCTGAGATTTTGGAGGGAGTCTGGAAAGTATCATATTGGTTTATGTTACCCCAAAGGTATATATATATGGACATCGATTTTTATGTATCTCAAATTCACTGACATCATTCATATATGCCTCATGTTATTCATGTTTAGTTGGTTTAATTAGATATTGATGGATCTTTTGAGGATAAATATATCAATATTATTGATTAGGGAATTATGGATTTTCAATTATGGTAAGTTCTTCTAGTATAGGTGACAAAGTAGCATTAAAATGTACAAAAAAAGTCTTGGCTGAGGGAGGATATTGTATGTTCCATGTTTTTGGATTTATTCTCAAATGGAACATTACCACCCTTGTAAGGGTAACCCATAGATTTGTTCATATAATTGGGAAAGATTGTAAAAATCCCTATTTACCTTTAGGTATGGATTCGTTTTTTTATTTCCACATTTTTATCCTAATGGAAGTTTTTAACGAGGTCACAAGATTTTCTGGGGTTCTCAGCAATTGTATGGAAACCAGAGTCTGATATTTTGTAAGAAACATGTTATCAAAAAAATTTCTAGAAATGTGATGGAATCATGGTATTGTTTAACCATGTGGGTGGCCTAGTTCTCCTCCAAGTGCCTCATGGGTTTTCCTAACCATGAAGTATGGGCCACAAAAACATTTCAGTATTGTATTCCCCGTTGGAGAGTGGTATTTCATAGTATAGCCATTGTTACTCAAACTATGCTCCTCACCCATGATATTGGCGTCTTGGGGTAGTTTATGGTGAAAAATAGGTGCATATATTTCCATACATATAACCAACCATGAGACTATTTAAAAAAGTGTGGAATTATGTTTTCCCCTCATTTATATTTTACTCATCCCCTCTTTTTCATTCATTATCTATGAACATTATCCCTCTAACAGTTGGGAGTTCTCTTCCCACCTCAACCTTGGCACTAAATTATCTCATCCATCTATATTTTTAATCACTTGTCATCCATCTCATTGGATATGTACTGGTAAGAACTTCATTCCGCTTACAACTTTCATCATTTATCATCCCATTGAATGATTTATTTTGGTTCAACATAATATGTACAATTTTCTCAAAATTTATCTATTTAATCGACTATTTTCATCCAAGACTGAATTAGAGGCCAACAATGAATAATGGGTTGACTTCCAAATTGAGGTAGTTGGTCTCATGATTTTCCCTCAAAGTCTTAGTGTTTATGTTTTATAACATTGTACCAAATGAATAATTATCCATGTTTCATTTACATAATATATTTTTCCTTTTATTAAATTAATTAAATTACCTATATAACTCATAATACCGCTTTATGTATCATTAGTCGTTAAGGACCTTGAATTGAACCTCCCCTCAGGTGTGTTGTTAAATTGGATGATACCACCATGAGTTTCCTATGTATATGAAATACAATTAAGGGTTTATTCCATTAACCCTTTTTTGGTATGATAAATGATTATATTTAAGTTTAAATTGAATTCAATAATATAGGTAATGTAAGACCATTTACATATACCCATGACAATCATCACTTCTCACATTGTCTTGAGATGGATTTTAAGGACAAAATTCCCAGTTACGATGAGTCGAAAGATTCATTAGAGGATTGAACTTATTAAACCATGACATAATTATCAACACCTTATATGGTGAGTTAATTTATTATATAAATATGATTCCAAAATAATTAAAGTTGAACATAAATGTTGGTGTTTACTTTAGGCCAATGACCATTCATATTACCTTACCAAGAGTAATAATGGGGTTCTGACTCAGAATTTCATGAATTGAATCATTTAGATTATTTAATTAAATGAATTGTAATGAAACTATTTTTTGTCGTGGGTGGATCATGGGTACACATGTGAAAACCTTTGATAGTCTCACTCAGCAAAGTATTATATATTCCCCGAGTGATACAATGACTCAATATATGTACGACCAAGGACAGCCGATGATGGAATATACCTATGTGGACTACCAAGGACATAATCAGAGGATAAATCATTTTATATTCCATGAGTTAACATAAGAACCTTTTTTGGATATCCAAGGAGGAGTTAGGGGAAAATTATTATATACCACCCCTTGAAAAATACTAAGGTTCTAATGAGTAATTCCTAGGATGGGCATCTAAGGTGATAGGTTCATGTTTTTTGGGGTATGATACTTGGTTTCCAAATTAGGAACCTGAAGTATTGTCTCTAGTTTTATTTTTATTATGTATTAAATTAATTAGACCACACAATAGTCAATTCAAATACCTATATCGGATTCATTCGGAGCTTTATGTTATTATCTTCATATTATTATGCATATCTTACTAATATACGATTCCTGACGGATGCTTATGCTATTATCTAGGTCCAAAGACATATTATAAATAAAATCATCAATACAAATAGACATAGATATATACCATATTATGAGAAATTTGGTCGTAAATGATGGGAATTCCATTAGAAATTAAACCAATGTCGGCTATTTTCTTACCTCATTTCATCTAAAACTATTACTATTACCTATCCAATAATTATTATGTACTCATAGGAATGATGGAAGTAGAAAAAATTGGTTGTGGTGTACTATGTATATCTCACACCCTTTCGAATAGTGGTTTGTAATGACCCAAACTTTTATTAATGGAAATTATTCTTAATGTAATTAAATATATTATTATGAAAAAATGGTTCTATAAAACATATGAACTTCTTTGGTTTTATGTTTTTTTTTGTAATTCAAAATACTGTTATGAATTGCTACCATTTCTAATATATCCATTGAAGAGTGATCACATGATTCGTATAAATATAGTGCTTTAACAAATCTAATTTACTCAGACATAGGTAGTGTTGGCCACATCCGATAGAATTGTTCTTTACGAAGCCTGTTTCTTGGATCATGGAAATTATGTGGCATCATTGGGATTTTCTATTAACTAAATCCAATATAAGCTTTAACACATTAATCTTTAACGGAACAGGGTATGGGAGAAGTGGATGTTAAAAGAGATTACCACCCAAGCGATGTTATCCAAGACACCCCACGAGTATATCACCATCACACACCTTAACATTAGTTCTAATTTGGGTGTTATAATGGATTATGTATCAAGACCCAACAATATGATTATGTGAGTTATTTTTTTATATAATAAATAATATACATTCATTTTGATATTGTTATATTGTAAACTGTTATCAATAAATAAATAGTATTTTCTAGATGATATTTAATTAAGAAATATATTTTGATGAATTAATGTATTTTATAATAAAATAACATTTTAAAAAAACAATGTTACTACTAAATTACTTTTTATTAGATATAAATAATACTATATTTTTTATGAATATAGTTGTAATTTTTATTAAGGTTTGAAAGGTGTTTTTTGTCAAAACCCATGAATTTTTGTTAAATCGAAGTTTTTATTTTAAAAGTAAAAATTTGGATATTTAGAAAATTATATTGTTAAAATAAATATAGTTTATTTAATCAGGATGTTGAAATTATGTGACAATGAATATTTTATAATTTTCGGAGATAGTTGAATTTTTGCGTTAAAATTAAATACCATATAAATATATATTGTGTTTTATGACATCATAACGACTTAATAGGGATGTAATAAAATAATAGAAATTGTATTTTCTAAAAATATATGGTTTACCTCTAATATAATGAGATTTTAGGTTTGTTTGATTTATTTTTTGAAGCCATAGTAGACCCTCCAAGACTTATAAAACATTTCAGCATTTGAAAATGTTTTCCATGAGAGATTCACTTACCTCCACATAATCAAGCCTAATATTTTAGGATTTTAGACAATTTTAAATATAATATAATTTTTTTCAGTCCCCTTTGGAAAAAACCATGGTAAAATACTATGGGTTGGTTTGGTGTTTTAAAATTTTAATTATATAGATTCCAAAACCCAAGTTTGTGAAATATTAAAGAATTCCCCTCTAATTTCCTACATAATCCAACCCAAGCTCCCACTTATTTTCACAAAAAACCCTTGTGTCATGTCGCTAATCTTCCCTCCTCTCTTGAAAATTATATCAAGGATCCCTATGTTCCTAATAAGCCTCTCCCAAGCCTTTGGGATCACACTTCCATGTTTGGGATTTCTTCATTTCTTGTTTTTATCCAAATTTCTTTATATTGTTATACCCTTTATTTCAATTAAAAATGTTGGGGGTATGATTTTTCAGCAACACCAAACTTCCCTCTTATATTTAAATGATGCAATAACTCTTTCTCTCTCATTAATTCCTCCCATGTACACCTGTTACCATTCCAAAATTTTCTACGGAATTCCTCTCTCCTCATTTTCATTCGAGAAATTTTTTTATATTATGCATCTTAATTCCTTTACATATGTTGGGATATTATATTCCATGAACCCCTTATTGTCCATTTCATGTATAAATTATGAGATACCTCTTTCTATTTCATCAACCAATTTTAAAATTTATATTTGACGTCCTTATGCTGCCGATGTTACCCAAAAATTTCTCCTGATAAAATCATTTTGTAAGTGAATACCATACCAATTTATCTATCAAGGGTATTAACCATTATGAACATGTACTTTTTTGATTGAGGAATTAAATTTTGGCATTCCAAAAATCTTATTGATTGAATAAATTATGATGTTCAATGAATCCATGTTGTATGACCTATGTGGCACACTTATGCATGAAATGAAATGTTTATAAAGGGTGTGCCCTGATGGTGCTCCAATGCATTGGGTGAAGAATAATATCATGATACAACATGTGAAATGAGGGCTTACTCATGCTAAATCAAGTTAAATTAAGGCTTAATCTTGAAAATTCCAATGCAATGAGGGTTTAATCATGATCAATGTGAAATGGGCCTTCACTCATGCTAATATCATGTTAAATGTTGTTACTGCATTTCCATGTTATGATAATAAGGCTATATCATTCCATTATCTTCATTTTTCTCTTATGATCCATTAATATTTATATTGCCTATCATGTACTGTATTTTTCATTTTATGCCTTGTTTAATTCCTTGTTGGGCTTTATAGCTCACCCTTTTCTTATGCATGTCCACAAGTTATCCCATGAAATGCTATGTACGATTGACTATTGTGGTCATGTAAAATAAGTTTTCAGTAAAGATGTGTATTTCATTTTTTAAGATGTTATGTAATGTTCCTAATCCCCAAATACACTAGGCCTGTTGATCTTATATGTGGTATCAATTAAAATATTTATGTAATAAACTTTATTGAAGAGTGAAATAATGTGAAGGGTTATTATAGTGGGTGTCAGAGGATTGGTTTACTTATTTTTTGGATTAGGATTTTAAAACCATAATGAATTCTCTAGAGACATGATTAATTTTAATAAAAACATACCTAAAATTAGGTGAATATTTAGTAAGATATTTATCATGATAGTACATCTCTATCTGGATACGAGAAGGTAGAGGTGGCTCTGGAACAAATGTATCTAGGGTAAAACCCGAAAACACCACTTTGAGATAGACTCCAACGAGAAATAGTGCACGATAACAGGCCTTGATGCACACGTGGTTACGACACTCCCAAGGGATATGATTCTCTAAATTCAAGAACGTAGTATGAACCATTGTTAGTGGAATAAAAAAAGACCCTAAGAATATATGATGGGAAGTAGATCATGGTGAACATATATTGAATCCTATAAATTCATAGGTAATGGACATAAAAGTAATTTATAAGTGATCCCTTTTTGTCTTTGGAATCCCATTTATGTTTTAATCATAAAATTCCTTTTATTCCATCCAATCGATGGTAATAGGAGTACTCGGGATAACAAATGATGTGAAGATCAATGTGAATACTATTCTAATGAGATGCCCAATCTGATGGGAGATTGAATCACAAGCTTTGTAATGATACTATCTTAGTTAACTCTTGTTTTTGAATAGAATCATGGGTCAAGAAGAACGTTCACCCCCCCAATTATGAACATGATGCAATCGATTTATTCCTGATATAACGACCACATAATTTTAATAAATCATCTGATACCTCAATCTTTTAACAATGTATCAACTCTATTGAGAATATATTCTCCATTCTTCAATGTTATCAATAAGAAAATGTTTTTTTTCTTGCTTGTATTATAGAGGGTGAAGATGATTAGTGGTGGACATTGATAAAAAATGTGATGCCTGAGGAGGAGATAGAGGAGTTGGAGTGAATGGATTTACAGAAAATTATTTTCGTTAAATATTTTCCTCCCACCATCTTACTTAATATGGAATGGGACTTCCTAGCCCTCAAGAAGAAAGATGAAAAAGCCATTAGAGTGTATGAGCAAAAATAAAAAATTCTTTCACGATATGCCTCTGTCTTGGTTGTTACCCCCAAATGAATGGTTGACCACTTCATTGGTAGGATAAAGCACAACCTACAAGAATCCCTAGCTATCTGTGACTTTGAGAGCTATGAGGAAATTTTCTGATGTTCCCTCAAAAGTAGAAATGGAGATCAAAAAATCTCAGGTGTATCATAGGGATAAGAAAAATATGATGGAATTTAATTCAAGTGGTATGATGGATAAATCAAATGGTGATAAGAAATTTCAGAAACCCACTTACCAAATGAGAAGAAATAAGAACCTCAGAAATTTCCTGAAGAAGATAAGGAAATGATTTAGGTGTGGAAGAGAAGGGAACTTGGTTATTAACTGCTGACTCTAAAAACCGATTATTTTGAAAGAGTATAGGAACATTTCATCTGACCTTTAACGCTATATTCATTGCTTCAACTACAAAGAACTAGGGAACTTTGAAAAATAGTGCCTTAATCCAAGGGTTTTTAGAGGCGACCAATATCCTCCACGGTTGTAAGGATGATCTTTTTCCATCACTACTGCTGAAGAAAACCCCAAAAACGATGTGGTGATAGGTACGCTAGTTATTCCTTCAATAATAGTGAACGTAATTTTTTATTGTCGTTCTACGCATTATTTTATATCCTAAAAGTTTAGTAGAACAATCCCAACCCCACCACAAATCATGGAAGTAATGATTTCAGTGAGAACATCAAATGGGGAAATCATTGCATCTAGTGAATATAACTCATCCCCTGTCGAAATTTCTATTTGTAACTTCATGTAAGACCCTTTCACACTCCCTATAGTGGAATTTGATGATATTCTTGGAATGTATTGTATATACCTATATAGATCCAACATAAATGGTTGTGAGGGGGAAATCACACTCCATATATATAATCGACCCCCGATTCGGTACAAGTGTATGGAGGAGGATGAATCTTTTTTAGAAACATTATCTTAAGCATGGATATTATTTCCCTATGAGCACATGTATCTTACGCAGATGATTCAGTCTAGGGAATAACCCATATGGGAAGTCATTCTTTTTGTCAGGGAATTCACTGATGTGTTTCTCGAGAAATTTCATGTTATTCCTCCTAGATGATATGTTTAATTCTCAATTTTTTTATACCTGTGGCATTTCCAATATCCCAGACATTGTATAGAATGAATGTTGTAAAGCTTGAGGAGCTAGAGAAATAACTATAGCAGAATTTGGATAAAGTATTTATAAGCCCATGTGATTCACCATGGGGTGCACTAGTCCTCACCCTCAGGATGAAATATTTCTCAATGTGTATTTTCATTGATAATCAAGAGCTCAACCAAATCACGATAAAGAACAAGTATCTTATACACTGAATTTATGACTTGTTAGATTTTCTATGTGGAACACAATACTTCTCTAAGGTGGGTTTTTGGTTGGGATATTACCAAGTAAGTGTGAAGAAGGAGGATATACCCTAGACTAATTTTCGTACAAGGTAATGGAAATATGAATTCATAGTAATTCTTTTCAGACTCACTAATTCTCTAGAAAACTTCATGAACAGGATGAATAGAGTCTTGAGAGATTACGTAAAAAAATTGGAGACTTTATATATGATATCCTAATATTCACTAAAACCAATGAGGAGCTATAAGCACCATACAAGATACATTGGAAAAAGAGAATCTCTTTGAAATGTAAAGAAAGTTTTAGTTCTGGTTGAAGGAAGTTTCATCCTTAGGTCATATAATCACAAGCAATGAGATATATGTGGTTCCCTCCAAGATAGCTACAATTTATGGATGTCGGAGTCCTACATCACTGAAGGATATCCGCAACATCCTGGGGTTAGGTATATATTATCACTGATCCATGAGAAATTTTTCATTATTTTCAAACCATCTTAAAAAGATAACTCAGAAGGGAGTAATGTTTTATTAGAGTGGTGAATGGGAAGGGTGATTCAAGCAGTTTAAAAGTAGGATTATGATTTCACTCGTGGTCACATTTCTCACAAGTGGATAAATTTTTGGGGAAATTAGTGATTCTTCAACGAAGGGAATGGGCTTTGTGTTGATGAAAAATGAAAAATTCATTTCCTATGCTTCAAGTTAATAGAAATTTCATGAGAAAAACTATACAACACTTTATCATGAGTTAGCTACAATAATCATCACTTTAATAATATGGTGAAATTTCCTTTTTAGTGTGAAGTGTGAAATATATACAGATAAAAAAATCTTCAAGTATATATTCACAAAGAAAGAGTTGAATATGCACCAATCAATATGGTTAGAGCTGATCAAAGACTATGAATTCTCAATCCATTACCACCCTAGGAAATCTAACAATGTGGCAGATGCCCTATGTTGAAAGGACTCAACGATTCTCTAATTAATGATAATTTAAATGGTTCCAATCTTCTTAGATTTTTGGAAGATGGACATGGGAGTCATAAATAAGGGAACATCATCATTCCTTTCACAAATGATTGCTCAACCGTCTCTTTTTTAAAGGATAAAGGATGACAAAAAGAATAATGTAGGAATTCAGAAGATAGTGGAAACTATTAGAAAATATAAATACAAAGAGTTAAATGTCAATGGATAATGAATTGTGATATTTGGGTCAAGACTATGTGTTCCATCGAATTTGAAGTTAATGAATGATATTTTTGATGATGGACATAGTGCGAATTTCTCCATTCACCTTGAAAAAATAATGATGTATTGAGATCTCCAATAGCATTATTGGTGAGATAACATGAAGAATGAGATCGATGAGTATACCTAAACGTTCCTAGTATGTCAGAATGTGAAGGCTGAGAGGAAGATGTCTTAGGTGATGATGAAACCATTACCCATACCAGGATGGAAAAGGGAGAACATCACCATGGACATTATCATAGGACATCTGATGACATCCAAAGGAAACAATGATATTTGGGTTGTTGTGGATCGTCTTACAAACACTAGACACTTCATTGATATTTGATTGGATTTCTCATTGGATCAACTAGCACAAATATATATTAGGGAATTTGTAAGGATACATGGAGTACCACTATATATTATATCCGATTGAGATCCAAGATTCAACTCTATGATCTCGAAGAGTCTTCAAAATGATCTGAATACTGAAATAAAATTCAGGAAGACTTATCATCCCTAAACTGATGACCATTATCAGCTGACTATTTAAACACATGAGTATGTGTTGAGAGAACGCTCAATGGACTTCAATGGAGGATGAGATCAACATCTACATCTGGTTGAGTTCTCTTACAATAACAGTTTCTAGTCAGGCATCCAAATGGATACATATGAAGCCCTATATGGGAATAGGTTTAGAACACTTGCATGATGGGATACAGTTGGTTAGGGAAAACCCCAAGGACCAGAAATGGTAAAAGTAATTGTGGATACAGTTTAGTCCATTTAGTATCACACTAAATCTTCCCAATGTCAAAATAGTGCTATGATGATAATCGTGAGTGAGACCAAGTGTTTTATTTTGGAGACATGGCATTCCTCCATATATCTCCACAGAATAGAGTTATTGAAATTTGGGATGAAGGGAATGTTTAATCCAAGGTACATCGGCCCTTTTGAGATCCTTGATTGCATTATAGTAGTGGACTATTGACTAGACCTCCCACAAAACATGTCTCAAGTATATGATTTATTCCATGAATCACACTTGATGATGTACATACCTAACCCATCACATGTACTCAATCTATAAATGGTACCACTGTAGAATGACCTGTCCTATTAAGGGAAGTCGATGAAGATCATAGTTCATATGGAAACATTTCTATGAATTAAGACAATGTCGCTTATCATGGTGTTATTTCACAACAAAATGTTTGATGATGAAACATGGGATTCAATGTAAGTGACAAAGAAGGGTTACCCACATCTTTTTTTTGTGTGGGAAAAAGAAAATTTTGAAGGACAAATTTATTAAGGGGGGATGATTGTAACATCCCAAAAAAACATTAATGAAAATTCCTCTAGATCAAATTAAATATATTATTATGGAAAAATGGTTATGTAAAACATATGTACATCTTTGTTTTTATATTTTTTTGGATTTTAATTTAACATTATGAATTTATACCATCGCTAATATTTTCGTTGAATAGTTATCACGTGATTATTATAAATATTGGGATTTAAAAATTCTAATTTACTAGGTCAAAGGAATAGTTGGACTCATATAGAATAATTTCTCCATACGAATCCCATTTGTTTGAGCTCGTAAATGAGGTGGAATCACAGGTCATCTATCTTGAACAAGTCCATCCTATTTTCAATATGTTAAGCTTGAACGGAACTGCCTACAAGAGAAGTATAAGTTAATAGAGATTTCGATCTGAGCGATGTTATCCGAGCCACCCCAAGAGGCTATCACCATCACACACCTTACCATTAGGTTATATGTGTGTGATTTATGGGGTTATGTAACAAGACCCCAGCACTATGACTATGTGCAATATTTTTGTATAGAATAATGAATATACATTCATTTTCTTATTGTCACATTATAAATAGTTTTTATAAAACAATTTGTATTTTTTAAGTTAATATTCAATTAAAAAATATATTCTGAATAATTAATGTATTTTCTAATTAAATAATATTTTTATAAAATATTATTAAATAATTACTTTTTATAAAATATAAATAATAATATAATTTTTTTGAATATAATTGTATTTTTATTAGGGTTTGATAACGGTTGTTGTCAAAACCCACGAATTTTTGATAAATGACAGGTTGTATTTTATAAGTAAAAATTCAAATGTTTAGAAAATTATTTAGATAAAATGAATATTATATTTTTAATAATTATTTTGATATTATCCATGGTGAATTTTTAATAATTTTCCGAGACATATAAATTTTTGTCTAAAAATTAAATACAATTTAAATATATAATATCTTTTTTGACATCACAATGACCCAATAGTGATGTAATAAAATACTAAAAGTGGGTTATTTGGACAATATATGATTTAAATTTAAAATAATGTGATTTTAGGTTTGATTTTTTTATTTTACGAAGCCTTAGTAGACCCTCCATGAGTTATAATACATTTTTACATTTTAAAATGTTTTTTTAGATTGTGACTCGCCTCCACAAAAGAAAGCCTAATATTTTAACAATTTTGGTCATTGGACTTAAAAAATAATTTCTTCCACTCCCATTTGGTGAAAACCATGGGAAAAAACCATGCTTTGGTGTGTGGTTTTTAAATATTTAATTTTTGAGATTCCAAAACATATGTTTGTGAAATGTTACAGAATTCCACTCTTTTACAAATATAAACCCTCCCAAGATCCCACATCTATTCACTCAAAACCCATGGAGCACATCCCTAATCATCGTTCCTCTCTCTATAATCATACCGGGGTTCCACAATCTACCAAGAATCACCTCTAAAGCCTATCCCAAGGCTTTGAGATCACACTTCCAAGTAAGGGATTGCATTCATTATCATTTGGATCAAATTTTATTATATTGTTATACCCTTTTGTTTTCAATTACAAATGTTGGGGATTAATTTTTCACCTCCCCCATACTTCCATCATTATTTTTTAATGATGAGAGAACTATTTCTATATCATTAATCCCTCCCATGTATGCCCATTACCATGCTGAAATTCCATAAGGAATTTCTCTCTCCTCATTTACATTCAAGATATTCTTTTTATATTATGCATATAAATTCCATTATATATGTTTGTATATTATGTACCATGACCCCCATACTTTCAATTTCATGTATAAATTATGAGAGACACCTTTCTCTCTCATCAACACATTTTATGATTTCTATTTGATGTCAATATGCTTCCGAAGTTACACAATATTTTCTCATGTTAAAATCATCGTGTAAGTGAATACCAATCCAATTTCTATATCAAGGGTATTAACCTTTATACACATGTACATGTTGATTGAGGATTTATATTTATGTATTCCAAATCAATAATTACAAGAATAAGTTATGATGTTTAATGAATCCATGTTTTCTGATCTATGTGGCACACTTATGCCTGAAATGAAATGTTTATAAAGGGCATGCCCTGATAGCACTCCAATGCATTGGGTAAAGAATAGTATCATGACATTCCAGGTGCTAATAGAGTTTACTCATTCTAATTCAACTGAAATGAGGGTTTACACATTATAATTCAAGTGCAACAATGGTTTACACATGCTCCATGTGAAATGGGCCTTAGATCATGATAATATCATGTTAAATGTTGCTTCCAAATTTCCATGTTTTGATAATCATACTATATCATGACTTTATGTTCATGTTTCTATTAGGCTCCATTTATATACCTAGTTACTAATATGTATTTTATTCTTCATGTTATGCCTTCTTTACTCCCTTACTGGGATTTATAGATCACTATTTTTTATGCATGTCCTCAGGTTATCCCATGCAATGTAAAGTATGATGGAATGATGTGGTAATGTAAAATACGTTTTCAATAAAGATGTGTATTTCATGTTTTATATTTTCATATAATGTTACAAAGACCTAAATACATTAGACCTCTCAAAATTCTAGCTTGTATCAAATGAAAAATTTGTGTAATAAATTATTTTTAAATGTGAAATAAAGGAATGGGTTGTTATAATGTTGGTATAACATCATAGGATCTTAATAGATGGATATTACATCATTTTGGAAGAATAGATCATATATTAACAATAAACATTCTCACAAGAAATTATAAGTTCTGTACCATTGGAAATATAGAATCATAAAAAACTAATTCATAACATATATACTTATTCTCTTTTTCTATTTGATTATATCAAGAACCCTTTAGGACACATAAATTCAGATACCTTTCTTCGTATCCTGAACATCAGAAACATTAGAAAAGGGTGATCTTAGATAATCAATAAGGGAATACAATGGAAATACATAAGCATAACATGAACATAAGGGTATAAGAACATAAGCATAACATTGGAAGATTTAATCATGCATATTTATGATCATATAAATGATTCAGGGAATAATGATTTGTAGTTCAGAAGAAAATAATCATATAGAAATAAAGAGTATAAGCCATAAAATCTAAAAATAAGAACAAGATAAAGGATTTATGGAAGAAATATAAACATATAATAATATTCCCTATAAGTAAAGGCACATTTCCAAAACATAGCAGGAAACATCATGGGGACTAAACCTACTATGAGGGACCCACCATTATACCTAGTTATATTCCTTTCCTTGTAATGGATCAGGATTCCCCATTATCCCATAGTAGATTGGGTTTACCCATATTCCTAGAGTGGATCAGGTTTTCCCATCCTTCATAGTAGATCTAGCCCATCGACTTGTTTCTGTCATTATCCCGCGAGATATAAATCATTAACCAATGAATTAGAGGGAGATATTGGTCCTACCCATCACTTCATGAAAATGAAACCTATGTCTTCCACATGAACATAAATCATTCATCGTATCACAACACATAGAACGAAATGGGTTTCAAAAAAATAATTCAATCATAACATAACCCGTTGAAAAGAAATGGGTTTCATAAATATCAGTCCATCATTAAAATAAACCATTTGTAGAAATAATGAGAATGGTATCATAGAATAATATACCCAGAAAACATTTGTAATTTCAAATAATTTTATCTTATAAGGAAAATGATTTTAATAGATCACTTGAAAATAATTCTTAAGGAATATCTGTATATATAACATTTCCATTTATTAAAATGAAATGATATTTTAAAATAAAAAATTTTATTTGAAAAAAAAAACATGTAATAATGTAAGAAACTCTACAAAACCACATGGTTTCATGATAGAGGAAAATTTCATTCATTACATATAAGTTAGAGAAAAAATTCCATTCATACATTTGATAGAAAAGTCCCAGCATACCATGTTTGTAAAATGAAAAAACTAAATCCTTTCAATTTTTTTAGTAAAATGAAAAAATTGGTAAATGTAACATAAAAAATATATAGGATAATATTAAAAAAAATATTAAACATTTTTAAATAACACCGAAATGGAAGATAAGTATTCCCCAATTAATACTCAACATGAAACAATGCCATATATTGATGAGATAGTGAAATAAATACTCATCACAATATGACTAGTAGAATTATATACTCCAAGAAATAATGAATAATATATGGTTTTTAAAATACAATAATATTATTCAAAATATTCAAAAATGAAATTCTTGGGTATTATATACACCTTGTAGAATAAATATGTATTGTATAAGGCATGTGTCCCAATGTTGTAAAAGTGACACATAAATCCCTTATCGATTTGGGGACATATGAACTATAAACCCTGTTAAAGATATATCATAAAATGGATATGTAAATAACAAAATATTTATGTAATTGGTTAATTCATTAAATTCAATGGAAATATATACACAACAAAAAGTATTTAGAGGTGAATATTCCATATATCTCGTAGAAATTAAAGTGAGACTAGAAATACCCTTACCATATTGTAATCAGTCAAATCATATGACATTTTAATGAAAGAAAAATTATATGGATACTTAAAAACCATAATATATAGGATAATACTCATATAATACATTAATAGGAATTATTCTCACCACATAAAAAATTTATGGAGAACATGTCTCGTATCCTAGGGAAAATAAAAATGAGACATAAATCCCTTACATTAAGTCTTGAATTTGTTCACACACGTTAAGAAATATTGTTTACTAAATATAAATTTATTATAAATCTACCATATAATAATATTAAAATATATAATACAAAATAAAATTTACTTAATACTTTACATTACTCTCTTATTAAAACATCCATGTGAAAGTGTGTTTTAGTTAATAACCACTTTATTTTTGATACAAGATTTGACTTATTTTTCTTGGTACTCTTACATAGACATGATTTTATAATCTCGAGAGTGGTAAAAATTATATATATATATATTGTAAATATTTATTCATGGTGATTCAAAAAATTTAGAGGTAGAAAATAAAATACATCGTTCAATGAGATCATAGGCCGTACATACGCATGAACAATATTTTCATTTTCATTTCATATTAAAAGGAAGACAAATATTTTATATATTATCATTATAAAATAATATTTATGTTATATATATGATTTATATTCATAAAATTCATTCTTATTTCTAATCATTTCAAATATAGATGTAAAACAAATCACATCCCATCGTGGAGATGGTAAGCCATATGTCCGCACGAGCAATGTTATCATTTCATAACAGAATATATTGAATAAAAGGATAGATAATATATTATAATTATAGAAATATAATTTTTCCATAAATATATTATATGTCATAAAAAATTCATATGCATCATAATTCCCATAATGATAGGTGGTAAAGGAAAAAAAGAAAAATCATTGTTTCACGAGAAGGTAGTCTGTCATACACTTGAACGATAATCATTACCCATTAGATGGAAGTGTGTAAAAGAGTAGATTTAAAATTTATTATAAAAACGTCTCAGGATATTAAATACAATATTTATATTATATAAATATTAAATAAAAATTATTTATAGGGTTCAAGGGTGGAATAAAACAAAAACGTTTGATGATAAATGTTACCTCTTCATTTGGTATAACCTGTTGATTTTAATAAAATGATTTATTTTGATGGATTTATGACCTAATGAATGATTCTAAGAGGAATGAAAGGATGTTTATAAGAGATTTAGGTAGAGGTTTTATGATCCAAATGGCTTTAGAGGTCTAAATAAAAGAGAACGTTGGCTCCCTTTTAAAATTTATGGGAGGGGAAATTTTTGGAACTCTAAAATATATTAATTTTTAATATATAAAACATCAATAAAATTACCGCAAAAGGTCATATATTCTAATATAATATGTCATAAGGTTGAAATATCAACAAAAATAAATTTTATATAGGTTGTTGTTTAATTTTAAACCTTAGAATTTTTATTAACCAATAGTTAACCTATTTTTATTTTAAATATGGTAACAATGGTTTTAATATTAAAAGGATGTAATTTTTACATATAAAGTATAAATTTGACCATAGATGGTCAATATATTATATTTTAGAAAACAAATTATCATTTTTTCCTCATTTAGGTTTTTTATGAATTTTTACTAATTTAATAATATATTAATTTCATAAAATATTATTCGATTCAATTTTTATACTATTCATTACATTTAGTTTAGTAAACTAATTATTGTATGATAAATTAGAATCAATTAATTTAATACCACCATAATATTTCATGTTAACCAATTAATTTTTTTTACCTTATTTAAGTGAAATTCTATTTCCTTTAGTATTTATAAAATCATTTAATTGGTTGTTTCTTTAATTGTGTAATTATCATTTGGTAATTGTATTAAATAATTATTTATTCACTAAATATTAAAAGTAAATATAAAGGTTGTATATAAACCATTTATATTTCGTTATAATTTCCATCAATGACCATATCTTCAATTTATCCCTATATTAAAAAAGTTATAATTATGAAAAGTGTGATTGTGACATTTTGTCACTTCCATTAATTTTTAATAATATCTAAGTACATTTCATAGAAAGATGGACACTGAATAGTTAAATTTAAAAAAATTGGTTATAATTCTTGAATCATCCCCATTTAATAACATTTTTTCAATTTTTATGGCAGTTTACTAATATTTTTAATATTATTTTGACTTTTAATTACCTGATTTACCCTTAACCATGGTCAAAAAATTACTAAAGATTCTATTTTTTTGTGTAAATAAATGAGTAGAAAAATTTGATAAATTGGATGATTTAGATTATAAATATGGAATCCTTTTTTAAAAATTCAAAATATATAGTTTGATAAAATTATTGTTAAAATAATCTCACTGACGGAATGAAAAAACAAGGTTTTAAAGTGAAAATGATCAAAAGTTAATTTTTTTGTATCTCAATATAATGTAAAAATGATTACAGTGAACAATATTAGATTAAATGAGTAAAAAATAATATAATTATTCTTCAAAACAAATCAAAAATATAATTTGACAGTATAATTTATTTATAGGAAATAGTTTCTTTTAATTAAAAATTCGGTTTTTTTCAATATTTGTCAAAACATGGATCTTATCAAGAAAAATAACAAAATTTAAAGAAAAATAATTTTTGATATTCGAATTTCAAATAATAATTACATTTTTTAAAATAATAATTCAAATTTTTTTGAAAATTATATTTAAAATGGGTTCTCTATTAAAAGGCGATAAAATTATCTTTTAGAAAAATGTAGCGTTTTATGCATAAAATTAGTTTTTTTATCTTATTCCAATAAAAAGTATTGGATAAATATATAAGATATTTCATTAAATGTAATATATATATATTATTAATATTATTAATTATTATTAATTAATTTAATTTTTTAATACAAAATTAATTTTGAATAATAAAAATAAAAATAAATACTTTAGATTAAATTAGTATATATTTTCATTTCTTATTAATTGGTAACCCATGAATTCATCTTATAAACCATATTTTTTCATAAAATTATTTAATTCAAATTATAACAATTAATTTAATAGTTATTCTTTATATTATTATATTAATTAATAATATTTTAATAATATACTATTGTTCAGAAACACTTGGTCTTGTGTGCAATGTTAGAACTCTAAAGAACTGAACATGTTCTATGACACAAGTCAAACAATGTTTTATGTGTAGCTCAAGTTAATCTAATGGGTGCATGTATCATATCCTTGACTTGTTCTATCATATAAGAAAATAATAAATTTGTTATTTCATATAACCCAAGCTATATTCATTGTAGGGTGAAATGAAAATATTGAAACTAATTCAAAAAAATATTACAAAAAATATCAATGTGTTATATTCTACCCCAATTTAAATTAATTTCACCATCAAAATTAATCTAGTTTATCAAAAGCTTGTTAATTTTAATTTATATTCATAGAAACCCACATTGTAAAGAGTAATAAAAAATAATTTTAAAAGGAATGTAAGAAGCATAATGGATACCCAAAGTAACTCATAATTAGGTGTCCATATATTAGAACATATGTAGAAATTGAAAAAAAGGTCATAGGATATATAACATACAATCATGTTCTGATAGATGGGGATATAGAGCATATTAAAGATAAAGATAGTGATCACAAATCCATAGACCAAATTGGAATGAAAAATTTCATTCATATCATCAACAATGATGACAACATGAAAACATTTTATTTCTAGAACGTTTTTTTACTAATAGTCAATAATATTGATGATAAGATATAGTAAATTGATTTTGGGACAACCTCATCCTTTTTTGTGACTTGATCCATTTCATCTTCATCTCTTATTCCAAGAATAGAAGAATAATTTTCATTAGTGAAGTGTTCGATGACCATGAGACCCATAAATAGAATTATAGCTCATTCCACTTGTCATTATCATAACAAAAATTTTACCAGAAGTTATCCAATACACATAAATACTCATATGGTTGGATAATAAATTAGAAAATAAAACCTCATATGTTGTTTAACATAAGCCATTACCTAAATGGTTAATGTTATAACCCTTACAAATGATTAATGTCCCAAACATTAGAAATAAGGTCACTAAATTTCATAAAATATCATAGCATTTCTCCCCTATACATATTGATGTAGCTCTTAATTTTCACAGACCAAACATGTGAAGACCATTTGCATGTATTGTCTTGGAAGGTGGTAATAACCCGAATTACCATACACACATGCTTCTTTATTCCTTATATATTCTCTTTATTATCAAAAAATCATTGGAAGCATGGTTTCATCCTCATATCGATAGAATATATGATTTAATTATTCTATAATCCAAGTTGATAATCACATTAAATTTCCATAATTGATGAATAATAAGGTTTTCATTGGTATTATTCATTCCCAATAAAACATGAAATTTCCCAAAAAATAGTGGAGGAAAATAATTCATTAATTATCATGGTTTACTTAATCCATTATGCAAGTATAATCTTTCCCATTATCGATTTCCTTTATAGGATTTTTTGGCTTACCAACAACAATATTCCTTGCATTAGGGAACTTGTTTGTGTAACACCCAAACTATGTATAATGGAATTACTTAACTATAAAAGGTGAACTCTTTGAACCATTCTTTTTTACCCCCCTGACATCAAAAACGAAATGCATGATGTCCTTTTTTCCGACACATAAAACATTTAACTATCCCTTTAATACAATTTCATCTATGTCCCATTTCTCACAATGAGATAAATGTAAATCTAATCCTCTTCTCTTCATAGTTTTAAGTGTTTCCTTTTAATTATATCCTTTAATTATTAGTATCACCGTGATATAGATGGGAAACATCAATCTAACTTTTTTGGAGAATATTATGGGGACGGTACCTATTGAAATTTTAGTTCTTGAAGTCATTCGAATAAATTGAGTTAATTTTATTGTGTTGTATTATATTTATGATAAACTTGCACCCCTGATTCTTTTCACCGTACAAGAGATTAGATCCAAACATAACTTTTTCCAATTCTAAAAAAAATATAATGAAAATATATTTTCAATGATTTGTATGCATTACTCAATGACTAGTAGATTAGTTGTTCCACAAAAATAAGTTGTATGTTTCCTTAAGAAGGATTTACGAAAAATATTGTTCCCCCCTTTGATCCTTTGTAATCTCAACATAGTTCAAGGATTTATAAGGTTTTGTATCATATAAATGAGGGTTTTAATTCTATATTACATAACATTTAGATGCACAGGATGACCATCATTGAATTTTCCTTGACGTTCCTTATTGACACAAATCGTTGGGGTTCCAACCAATCACTAAAACCAAAAGAACAATGTGACCAACACTAATCGAGGTTTGAAAACCACCTAATATATGAATATTAAATAAAAAAATTCAATCTATGACACCATATGTTTAATACAAGGTTATTGATGATTATTATTAAAACTATAGGATTGTAACCTAAACTTAGTCTTATCCTTAGAGGCATCCCTAAACACATCTTTTGAAATATCTCATGGAATATCACTAATTTTTTCCAATCATATTTTCTTATAGTTGATAAAATATTCTATCTAATACCTAATATAATTATTGAGGATATTCATACTTGGATATTACATCATTTCTGTGGAACATTTCATACATTACAAAAAACACACATCTAAAACCATATTAGTTTAGTTCATTTGGAATCATAGAAACATAAAAAAAACAGTTAATATCACATATAATTCTTATATATATATTTCATCATCATAAGAAATTTTTTAAAATATCAAACATTATAAATTTATTCATATCTTGGAAAAAATAAACAGAAGTAGTCGGTGATCTCAATTACTCAGTAAGGGAAAACCAGGGAGATACATAAGCATAATATGAAAATATTTTTTTGATAACAAAGACATAATATTCCAAGATCACATATTACACATTAAAGTTCATATACATGAGTCATTGAATAAATATTTGAACTTCATAAAACATAAATTATGTATAAATCAAGATCATAATCCATAAAATAATAACATACGAATAAGAAATTGAATTTTTTGCACGCACACAAACATGTAATATCATTCATTATAAGTCAAAGAACATTACCAAAACATAAAAAAGAACACCATGGGGACTACACCTACAGGGTGTGACACCCCCCCCCCCACCATTTTCAATTCATGCCTGGTAAGGGTCCAGGTTTCCCTATATTACCTTAGTGGATTTGGTTCCCCATTTTCCCATAATTGATCAGGTTTCCCCATCTCCCCAAGCAGATCATGCTAATCAACCGGTTTCCATCATTGTCTTATGAGACAAAAAAAACATTACCCAATTCATTGGACATAGATGTAGGTACCTCCATCACATAATTAGAACCATACATATATATTTTATATGAAGATAAATCTTTCATAAAATCAGAACCCATGGTATGAAATGAGATTCATAAACAAAATTCAATCATAACATAACCCATGGTAAAGAAATGGGTTTCAAAAATATTGTTCCATCATAAAAATAAACAATTGTTAAAATGAATAATAATAGAATAATTAATGAATATCCCCATTAAAACATAGGTAAAATAAAATATTTTGATCTCAGTTGGAAAATTGTTTTGAGAGATCACATTAAAATGATTATTGAGGAAGTTTTCTTTTGTTCTTTAAAAACATTTTCTATTCATAAAATTCCAACAAAATTTAAAAGGAAACATTTTTAACGAAAATAAAATTTTCATAATATATTTTAATATAAAAAACAATTTTTTTCCATGATTGTGGAAAATTACATTCATATCGTATATGTTAAAAAACATTTCTTTCATACATTTTCCAAAAAAAGTGATAAAGTATCTTCATTGGAATCCAAAAAATGATTCCTTACAAACAATAAAATAAAATTTTAAAAAATTGGGTATAATAAATTTAAACCTACATCGATGAATTGAAAAAAATGAAATCATTTTTAGAAAATATGGAAATGGATAATAAAAATTCCATAATAGATACATAAAACATAACAACCATAAATATTGATGATATTTTGATATTAATACTCATCACATTATAATAATTATTATAATAATAACCAAGAAGGAAAAAATTATATTTTAATGCAAATACCATAATCTTATGGATATTTCTCATAAAATACTTTCATGGGATGTATATACACAATATAGATGAAACAAGTAGTGTTTGTGTCCTACAGAAATAAAATTAAGACATAAATTCAATACCAATTTTTTTATTTTGAACCATAAAATACATGAAGGAGATATCATCAAATGTATACTAAATAAACTATTAATTGAATGAATAGGTTCATTTAATAAATTAATGGGAAATATATTCACTACAAAAAACAATTAGTGATGGATATGGAATAAGTCTCAGAGAAATAAAAGTGAGACTAGAAATCTACATTCCTCATTGTATCAGTCGAATTGTATGACCCATTAAAAAAGAAAAATTGTATAGATATGAAAAAACCAAAATATTTAGGATAATAATCATAGAATACAGTCATGGGAATTTCATGCACCACATATAAAAGGAATTTGTGAACATGGTTTGTATCTCACAAAAAATAAAAGTTAGACAAACATCCCATACCTTAAGACTAGAATTAAATGAAAAACACTAAAACCTCAAATATATTAAATATAATTTTAGTATACATCTCTTAAATAATCATATTCATATATATATTACCTTATATATTTTACATATGACTTTATATTACTATCTTATAAACAATCACAAGAAAATATTATGTTTCAGGTAATAACCTCTTTGTTTTTCAAACATGTTTGAACTTGTTATCCCAGGTCATATTATAGTTATCATAATTAAATAATTTATATATTTATATAAATTATATATATATATATATATTCATTAAATAATTATTCATGGTTATTCATAAATTTTATATTCAAAAAATAAAATACACCATCCATGAAGACGGAAGGTCGTACGTATGCATGAAAACAGTTTTTTTCTCATGTTAAATTTATGAAAGGTATTATAAGGCCCCAGCCTTAAACATTACATAATCTTGAGTTATTAAAAGATTACACATTGAGGATCTTTTCAGGTTTAGAGTTTTAGAGAATTAGATCATGAAACTTGCATTACATTCCACATTTAATCAAAGTGGTTACATAAAAGACAATATTCATTCTTCACATCAACGGAAACCTATTTAAAATAAAAAAAAGATTCTTTCTTGACACATCCTTGACACTATCATCACATCATGTACCTTTACCTTGACCTGTGAAAAACATTTCAAAAAACTTGGGATGAGCATAAAAAGCTCAGTAAGGGTTATAAAAATATGGAAAGAAAACATGAGTTCATATATACATAAGAATGAAATCATACATTACCCATAAAACATAGGCATATCAAATCATGAATAAATCATAGAAAACATAAGACATAAAGGTAACTTGAGGAATTCATAACATTATTATGTAGGGAGTAACCCTCTTGGTTACGTTTGGAATACCCATCACAGTATATTCCCTAAATATCTTCAGAGAAACCTTAACATTTCACTCCTTCGCGTTACCCAATGCATTGGAGAGCTATATTGGGCTCACCCGCCCTTAGTTTATCACGGAACCACCCGTTCTTCATAACAATGCCCAAGAACCATAACATAATCGTATCACATAAAAAATGAATACAGGAAACATAACATTTCCACATTTCAATCACAATATAACATTTTAGGATATTGAAATAATGAATCCATTCAAAAAGAAACCATTTCCAAAACCATTTAAAACATTTAATAAAGAGCTTTTTGAATCAAAGTGTCCCATACCACCTTGAAGCTTTTAACATTTTAAACCATTAATATCCATATAAATAAATCCTTAAAACCATTTTGAAAACATGGATATTAATAAGAACAAATAATTAAAACATTTAAAACGATATTTTGGTTAAAGGGGTTTTACCAAAATTAGAGACACTTGAATACAATAATCGACGAATAACATTTAGTCAGAACTTTATAATATCATGAGAATAAAAGGATTCATGATATAATAATCCAAAGGACAGTATATACACCATATAAGAGTGAATTGGTGCATAACAACAATGAACCCTCAATAGAAATGTCAAATGTGATGAAATCCCTTATAATGAAGGTATCCTTAAATTAAGGACAAATAAAACTCAAAAATATGTGTGAAAAATATATATACACCCAATATAAGTGGATATTAAGTGTAAAACAATAAAAGGTCAATCACACATATTCAATGGATGACATATTCAATGACTACAAGTTGAACCCAAAGAAATCGAAGTTGGGTTAAAAAGTTCCCTTGACAGCCTAACGGCATCACATCAAAATCAGTTGATGAGAGATAAAAAGTGTATCTCATCACTTGGACATAAAATTTACATCAATAAGGATGTATGAGAACATATCCCAACATAAAAATATGTAAATTAAAAGACCCAATAAAAGAAGTATTTTAAAAAAGAGGAGGGTGAAAGGTTCCCTTACAGACTTGGATATCATTCAAAACATACACCCCATGAAAGAAGGACAATAGATCATTGATGTAAATACTCATAAATGAAAGTATATTACACAAATAGTAGAATAATGGGCAGTACATACACCACTCAATGGAATTTTTGGCAAATGTGTCATAAATCTCACGGGAATAAAAGTGAGGTGAAAAATCCCTTACGAAAACTCGGCAGCCTAACGGCGCCACATAAAACTTCCGAATATGGATTGATGAGATCAAATACGGTATCCCATCACATTACAATAAAATTTACAGAAAGAGGAATATAAAAGAACATCCCCCAACATTACAAAGAGGAGATTAAAAGAAGTGGCATAAAGGAGAGTACTTAAAAAGAAAGAGAGAGGTTAGATCTCTTACGAAAGTTCGGCAGCATAACGGCGCCACTCAAAACATCCAAAATGGATTGATGAGAGAGAATAGGTTCTCTCATCACATGAACATAAAAATTATAGTAGGAGTAATATAAAAGAACATCCCAATCATAAGAAATATGAGCTTAAAAGAAATGACATAAAAGAGTGTACTTTAAAAGAAAGAGAGTTGTAGGATCCCTTACCTCGGGTCCGACTTGACTCGATCGTTCTTTAATCTCCTGAATAATAAACATGAGTTAATTTATAATTACTTAAGAACCGTTTTCAAGTTCATTATTACTTTTATACCACTTATTACCTTGTCATAAACATTATGTAATCATTTAAGTTAATAATATTTGTTTTGCCGATATTTGGTTCTTAAGTCGAAAGTGGACTTCTTACAATTACATGTTGTTCATGTGGCCAAATGTTTATTATATCCACAATTTTATTCATTATGTAGATATCATATATGTCATATATATCCAGTACATGCATGCATTTATAACATTACATAATCATTTAGAGGTAAGAAATGAAATGCACCGTTCCTGGAGACGGTAAGCCGTACGTACGCATGAACGCTACTTTCATTTCTATTTCGTATTTTATAGAATGTAATAATAATGATATAAAGGTATATTATAATTCCAGTATAATATCATATATAATATCATATTTCCATCCTTTATACATCCCACATATGGTATTTAACGAATCAAATCACTTTGAGGGGGCGGTAGTCCGCACTTCCTTAAATGAAGATATCGCGTATACCCATAATGGAAGCCATAAAGCTAAGAAAAAAATGAAAAATACAGAAGCATAAATAAAACATAAACATATTATATATCATATATAAAAATTGTGACATCATAATGGCCACCTTTGAAGGTGTTAATTGAGTATTGAACAATCATCGTTTCGGGAGGCAGAATTTCACCATCCACGGAAACCGTATGTTCTTTAACCATTTGATGTAGTTGTGTGAGAGTGTAGCTCGAATAAATCTTATAAAAACATCCTAGTATATTGAAGATACTGGTGTTGTTACAAATGAAGTAAATAAAAAGAGTTTAGGGGGTTGGAGAATCAAAATAAAACAAATGAACATGAGAGAATGAATTACCTTTAAAAGTGTAACTCATTTTGATTTGAGCCTAAAGGCTTCCTTTGAAATGATTCTGCCCAAAGGTAATCCTCTAGGATTAGGAGAGGGATGTGGAGAGAGTAAATGGGCAGGGGTTGGCCGAGCCAAAGGCTTGAGGAGTGTGTTAAATGAGGTAGAGGTGGGGGCCTTTTATAAGAGGAGAGGAGGGGCACTTTTGGAAAGTAAAGAAATATTACTTTATTTGAAAATGTGTTTCGGTTTAAAAAGGTATAACATTGATATACTTTGTGGATATGGTGATAAGGCATCGAAATCCACTCATCCAATAAGTTTTGGACATGTGTAGTTCATAGATGTTACATTATCTTTCCATTTTATTTAAATCGCCAAATAATGATGTCAACGCTGCATCATTATTATGTCATAAATAATTTAATTTATTTAATGTCTAAAAATTATAAAAAAAATAATATGATGTAGGAAATATTTTTATCATTCCAATGACTATTTATAATGAAAATTTGTACTTGTGTAACCCCACTTAAAAACTGTTTTAGTAGAACATATCCTGTTTGTGTCATTTTTACTTTTACATTAAATAAAAAGTTATTTATGTCATTTCCCAACCAAAGTGGATCCATGGGGTCCCCAAGTTGGCCCATGGCATGTCTTGGTCTTCCATGACTCACCCAATAGGTTTAGGACAAGTGTCATGGTGTTTTCACATTCTTATAATATCATTTTTACCTTAAATTACACTAATTACCACTAATCGCGATTAAAAACTTAATAAGTTACTATTCACCAAAAAATTATTTTCATCCCATTGAACCACATTTTTCATACTAATGAAAACCATGTATGTCGGATTTTCAAAATTCAGTACACATTAGTGGTAAACATTCATTTAACTGAAAAATCAGTTTTCTTGATTACCACTTAGTGGTTTCACTATTCATAAAAAATTGGAGTTTTTCATAAAAATACCAAAACTTCACCCTAATCTATATTTGATATTCCGAATTCAAAAATGAAGTCCATTTTAAAAAAATCAAAACATATTAGTCACATTAATTAATTTAATAATTAATTCCTGCTGTCAGAGCAAATAGTGTGTTTTTATAAAACAATAAGTATCAAAAGATTTACACTAGTTTAAGTCTGATTTCAAAGTGAAATTAATTCCAACGACCACTATTGGATTTAATGGTAAAAATATTTTATAATTTCACTTTAAAACCAATTCAAAATATAATCTAATCATATAAATAAATTATATTAAAAAGAGGTTTTGAATTAAAATACAACATTTTACACTATTCAATAAAAAAATGAACATTATCGGAAAGATACCAAAAATTTACACAAAGTAAATTTTGATGTCCTGATTCTTAAGAAGAGTTTTATTTGGTCCAATAGAATGTATAAGAGTGAACAAAACTATATTTAATGATGGTTCGCCATCAAAAGGCGATAAGTGAACCTCTAGTGAAAACTAGGGCATATACGCCTAAAATTGAATTCTTTCCGTATTTTAAGCCTCTATCCTCTATTGGATAAATGTAAAAACATTTAAAAACATTTAAAAACATATATAAACATATTTTAGTTATTTCTATCCATTCCCGCCCTTACAACGGCTACATGTTAACTACCATTTAAAATAAAATTATTTTATTATTAGAGTGCAACGTAAGATTCCCAAGAAAGTCGTTGTTGCGTGTTGGGTACGCCATCGAGCATAGCGTCCCCTTTAAAGTCATTTAAATATTTTTTTCACAAATATGGATAAATATGAAATGTCATATTCTTTATTTACCTGGGGTGTTACATCCTTCCCCCCTTTTGGGAATTGCGTCCTCGCAATTTTAAAATTGCGCTTGGAAACGTCCTTGGAAGTCCCACATCGGAACAGAAGTCGGTAAAACAAACACTTTAAAATAAAGAGAGATAAGTACAAAGGTCACCCGAGTTAACCCATACTAGGTTTCAATGTATGAAAATATGGACATGGAGGAAAAAACAAAGGGTCATGTTCTGATGGAGAGTGATAGAAAACATGTTTAGGAGAAAGTTAACCACGAGAAAATCACAAACTTGTGATGGGTTAAACGGTATTCGATTCCCCAGTAGGAAAAGTTAATAGACAACATTTTTGTTTTAAGTTACTTTTTATTGAGGAATTTATTCATAAGGAAACATAATCACTTATCATGTAGACTTTCATCTTTTACTAGATTCCTTAATCAAACTCATATTTTTTCCAAAAGATGAGTATTTAGGGAGACTTGTTCGCATTAAGAGTACTATAATAAACTTCTAGAGAATCACCTAATCCCCAAAAGAGAACTATATACATCCCATGTATTTAGGCTTTAACTAAAACCAAAACCAAAATGGTTAGTACAAGATCAGATAATCCAGAAAAGGATAACCCCTTATAAAAATAAAATCTATTCTTAATCTCCAAAATTTGTCCAACAAAACCCAAAGTTCAACGAGGTTATCCGATAAACAATTTGTCCATAAAATTCTTCAAAGTAAACCAATATAAGATTGAAACCCAAATATTTGAAGGATTTAGTCACATAGTCTTCCATGTTAAATCGTAACATTTATCTCCAAACAACATCAGTTGCTCCTAAAGTCTCACATTGAAAAGTAATTATCCTAATCACATATCCTCCAAAATAGGTTAATCATTTTCATAAATAACCCAAAATCAACATACTCTTAATTCATAAAATCAAATAACTAGAATGAATCAGCCAAACTAACCAGGGACTTCACGTAGTCCAGTGGTAGGCGATAAATACCAGTCGCACTTTGGTTGTGGGTTCGATTCCCGCAGCTTTGTCCGACGCGACGGGTAGTCACACGGTCTGTGTGTTGTCCTTTTTCCAAAACTATATAATTCTTAAAACATTCCCCAAAATGAGAAAAAAATCTTCAAGAATAATCATAACATATTTTAACCTCAAGTTTATCTCATTCCTTTCATTTTCCATCATATCATAGAGTAACACATAATTACCTAAAAATTAAGTATCATATAAACCCTAATGGTTACCTTAATAATTATTACCTGAATTTCCACATCGAGTTGGCCATCTCGTAAATGATGCATTAGAGAACTCACCAAGGTTGAAGTGGTTGATCATGACTCCTTGATATTTTGTTTAGAACAACCACGAGTTTCCTCATTGAATCCTCCATTTTATCTAGTATCTTAATCAGAGAACCACCATAGTTTCCTTCAAACCTGTTGTCTCTTTGGTTCCTGCTAGATCCATCCATTCACTAAAAATAGAAATGTCAATGTGAGTATATCAACAAAACCATCATGTACTAATGAGGAAGGTAAACACTAAGATACACTTACTCATTCACTTTATCTAAAACTAGGACTCTTTCTGAAATCCTAACCATTATGATAATGTCACTTATGCTTAAAGAATACCCTAACCTCTAAAGATATCTAAACCAACCTTTGATACCAACTATAAGGCCCCAGACTTAAACCTTACATAATCTTGAGTTATTACAAGATTACACATTGAGGATCCTTTCAGGTTTAGAGTTTTAGAGAATTAGATCATGAAACTTGCATTACATTCCACATTTAATCAAAGTGGTTACAAAAAAGACAATATTCATTCTTCCCATCAACGGAAACCTATTTAAAATAAAACAAAGATTCTTTCTTGACACATCCTTGACACTATCATCACATCATGTACCTTTCCCTTGACCTGTGAAAAACATTTCAAAAAACTTGGGATGAGCATAAAAAGCTCAGTAAGGGTTATAAAAATATGGAAAGGAAACATGAGTTCATATATACATAAGAATGAAATCATACTTTACCCATAAAACATAGGCATATCAAATCATGAATAAATCATAGAAAACATAAGACATAAAGTTAAATTGAGGCATTCATAACATTCTTATGTAGAGAGTAACCCTTTTGGTTACGTTTGGAATACCCATCACAGTATATTCCCTAAATCTCTTCGGAGAAACCTTAACGTTTCACTCCTTCGCGTTACCCAATGCATTGGAGAGCTATATCGGGCTCACCCGCCCTTAGTTTATCACGGAACCACCCGTTCTTCATAACAATGCCCAAGAACCATAACATAATCGTATCACATAAAACATGAATACAGGAAACATAACATTTCCACATTTCAATCACAATATAACATTTTAGGATATTGAAATAATGAATCCATTCAAAAAGAAACCATTTCCAAAACCATTTTAAAACATTTAATAAAGAGATTTTTGAATCAAAGTGTCCCATACCACCTTGAAGCTTTTAACATTTTAAACCATTAATATCCACATAAATAAATACTTAAAACCATTTTGAAAACATGGATATTAATAAGAACAAATAATTAAAACATTTAAAATGATATTTTGGTTAAAGGGGTTTTACCAAAATTAGAGACACTTCAATACAATAATCGAGGAATAACATTTAGTCAGAACTTTATAATATCATGAGAATAAAAGTATTCATGATATAATACTCCAAAGGACAGTATATACACCATATAAGAGTGAATTGGTGCATAACAACAATGAACCCTCAATAGAAATGTCAAATGTGATGAAATCCCTTATAAAGAAGGTATCCTTAAATTAAGGACAAATAAATCTCAAAAATATGTGTGACAAATATATATACACCCAATATAAGTGGATATTAAGTGTAATACAATAAAATTTCAATCACACATATTCAATGGATGGCATATTCAATGACTACAAGTTGAACCCAAAGAAATCGAAATTGGGATAAAAATTTCCCTTGACAGCCTAACGGCATCACATCAAAATGAGTTGATGAGAGATAAAAAGTGTATCTCATCACTTGGACATAAACTTTACATCAATAAGGATGTATGAGAACATATCCCAACATAAAAATATGTAAATTAAAATACCCAATAAAAGAAGTCTTTTAAAAAATAGGAGGGTGAAAGGTTCCCTTACCGACTTGGATATCTTTCAAAACATACACCCCATGAAAGAAGGACAATAGATCATTGATGTAAATACTAATAAATGAAAGTATATTACACAAATAGTATAATAATGGGCAGTACATACACCAATCAATGGAATTTGTGGCAAATGTATCATAAATCTCACGGGAATAAATGTGAGGTGAAAAATCCCATACGAAAACTCGGCAGCCTAACGGCGCCACATAAAACTTCCGAATATGGATTGATGAGATCAAATAGGGTATCCCATCACATTACAATATGATTTAAAGAAAGAGGAATATAAAATAACATCCCCCAACATTACAAAGAGGAGCTTAAAATAAGTGACATAAAGGAGAGTACTTAAAAAGAAAGAGAGAGGTTAGATCTCTTACGAAAGTTCGGCAGCCTAACGGCGCCACTCAAAACTTCCAAAATGGATTGATGAGAGAGAATAGGGTCTCTCATCAAATGAACATAAAAATTACAGTAGGAGTAATATAAATTAACATACCAATCATAAGAAAGATGAGCTTAAAAGAAATGACATAAAAGAGTGTACTTTAAAAGAAAGAGAGTTGTAGGATCCCTTACCTCGGGTCCGACTTGACTCGATCGTTATTTAATCTCCTGAATAATAAACTTGAGTTAATTTATAATTCCTTAAGAACCTTTTTCAAGTTCATTATTACTTTTATACCACTTATTACCATGTCATAAACATTATGTAATCATTTAAGTTAATAATATTTGTTTTGCCGATATTTGGTTCTTAAGTCGAAAGTGGACTTCTTAAAATTACATGTTGTTCGTGTGGCCAAATGTTTATTATATCCAGAATTGTATTCATTATGTAGATATCATATATGTCATATATATCCAGTACATGCATGCATTTATAACATTACATAATCATTTAGAGGTAAGAAATGAAATGCACCGTTCATGGAGACGGTAAGCCGTACGTACGCATGAACGATACTTTCATTTATATTTCGTATTTTATAGAATTGAATAATAATGATATAAAGGTATATTATAATTATAGTATAATATCATATATAATATCATATTTCCATCCTTTATACATCCCACATATGTTATTTAACGAATCAAATCACTTTGAGGGGGCGGTAGTCCGCACTTCCTTAAATGAAGATATCGCGTATACCCATAATGGAAGCCATAAAGGTAAGACAAAAAGGAAAAATACAGAAGCATAAATAAAACATAAACATATTATATATCATATATAAAAATAGTGACATCATAATGGCCACCTTTGAAGGTGTTAAAGGAGTATTGAACAATCATCGTTTCGGGAGGCAGAATTTCACCATCCACGGAAACCGTAAGTTCTTTAACCATTTGATGTAGTTGTGTGAGAGTGTAGCTCGAATAAATCTTATAACAACATCCTAGTATATTGAAGATACTGGTGTTGTTACAAAATAAGTAAATAAAAAGAGTTTAGGGGGTTGTAGAAGCAAAATAAAACAAATGAACATGAGAGAATGAATTACATTTAAAAGTGTAACTCCTTTTAATTTGAGCCTAAAGGCTTCCTTTAAAAGGATTATGCCCAAAGGGAATCCTCTAGGATGAGGAGTGGGATGTGGAGAGAGTAAATGGGAAGGGGTTGGCCGAGACAAATGCTTGAGGAGTGTGTTAAATGAGGTAGAGGTGGGGGCCTTTTATAAGAGGAGAGGAGGGGCACTTTTGGAAAGTAAAGAAATATTACTTTATTTGAAAATTTCTTTCGGATTCAAAAGGTCCCACATTGAAATAATTCGTGGATAATGTGATAAGGCTTCTAAATCCACTCATCCAATAAGTTTTGGACATGTTTAGGTCATAGATTTTACATTATCTTTCAATTTTATTTAAATCGTCAAATAATGATGTCATCGCTGCATCATTATTATGTCATAACTAATTTAATTTATTTAATGTCTAAAAATTATAAAAAAAATACTACGATATAGAAAATCTTTTTATCTTTCCAATGACTATTTATAATCAAAATTTGTACTTGTGTAACCCCACTTAAAAATTGTTTTATTATAACATATCCTGTTTGTGTCATTTTTACTTTTACATTAAATAAAAAGTTATTTATGTCATTTCCCAACCAAAGTGGATCCATGGGGTCCCAAAGTTGGCCCATGTCTTGTCTTGGTCGGCCATGACTCACCCAATAGGTTTAGGACAAGTGTCATGGTGTTTTCACATTCTTATAATATCATTTTTACCTTAAATTACACTAATTACCACTAATCGCGATTAAAAACTTAATAAGTTACTATTCACCAAAAAATTATTTTCATCCCATTGAACCAAATTTTTCATACTAATGACAACCATGTATGTCGGATTTTCAAAATTCAATACACATTAGTGGTAAACTTTCATTTAACTGAAAAATAAGTTTGCTTGATTACCACTTAGTGGTTTCACTATTCATCAAAAATTGGAGTTTTTCAGAAAAATACCAAAACTTCACCCTAAGCTATATTTGATATTCCGAATTCAAAAATGAAGTCCGTTTTACAAAAATAAAAACATATTAGTCACATTAATTAATTTTATAATTAATTCCCACTGTCAGAGCAAATAGCGTGTTTTTATAAAACAATAAGTATCAAAAGATTGACACTAGTTTAAGTCTGATTTCAAAGTGAAATTAATTCCAACAACCACTATTGGATTTAATGGTAAAAATATTTTCTAATTTCACTTTAAAACCAATTCAAAATATAATCTAATCATATAAATAAATTAGATTAAAAAGAGGTTTTGAATTAAAATACAACATTTTACACTATTCATTAAAAAAATGAACATTATCGGAAAGATACCAAAAATTTACACAAAGTAAATTTTGTTGTCCCGATTCTTAAGAAGAGTTTTATTTGGTCCAATAGAATGTATAATAGTGAACAAAACTATATTTAATGATGGTTCGCCATCAAAAGGCGATAAGTGAACCTTTAGTGAAAACTAGGGCATATACGCCTAAAATTGAATTCTTTCCATATTTTAAGCCTCTATCCTCTATTGGATAAATGTAAAAACATTTAAAAACATATATAAACATATTTTAGTTATTTCTATCCATTCCCGCCATTACAATGACTACATGTTAACTACCATTTAAAATAATATTATTTTATTATTAGAGTGCAACGTAAGATTCCCAAGAAACTCGTTGTTGCGTGTTGGGTACGCCATCGAGCATAGCGTCCCCTTTAAAGTCATTTAAATATTTTATTCACAAATATGGATAAATATGAAATGTCATATTCTTTATTTACCTGGGGTGTTACAGGTATATGATATATTATCATTAAAGAATAATTTTTATGTTATATATACATCAAATATATTAATAATATTCATCCTTTTTCCCATCCATGTGAAATATTGATGAAAAAATGAATCACATTGCATTGCGAATGTGGTAAGACATACATACGCACGATCGATGTTATCATTTTCCAAAACAAAAATATGGTAAGAAGGGATGATGTGATATTAAAATTATATAATTATAATTATTTCATAAATATCATATATATCTTAAAAAATTAAATCATTATACCAACCATGATAGGTGGTAAAGGAATAACGAACAATCATTGTTTGACGAGGCGGTAGACTTCCATACACACGAATGATACATTCGTAACCCATTAGATGGAAGTGTGTGAATGTTTATGTATAAAACCTAATATAAAAACAAATAAGTATATTGATGATACTAAGGTTATTATATAAACATGAAATAAAAATATTTGAGGGTGTTAATGGATGAAATAAAATAAAAATTCTCATAAAAGATCATTACATATTCATTGGTATCTTCTTTTAATTATACCAAATGGACTTAGTTTTGTTGGATTTATGTCAAAAGGAAGGATTATAGGATGAAGTTAAATCAATTGGGAGGATATTTGGGTATATTATGGATGAGAATAATGTCATTATATGTGTGAATAAACGAGAAGGATAGGTTCTATTTTATATGATAGGGGAGAAGCCCTTTTGGAAACACAAAATATTATCAATTTTTAATAAATAAAAAATACAAATAAATTCCAATAAAATGTTAGATATTGTAGTCATATATGATAAAAGTTTTTAATATAATCGTTTACTAAATTTTATAGGTTTTTGATACAATATTCAACCATATCTTTTTGATAAACCCTATGTTAATCTATTATAATTTTAACTACGATAACAACATTCTTAACAATAAGATATCATAATTTTTACATATAAAGTGTAAATTAGACCATAAATGTTCAATTTATGATATTTCATACCATTATTTATCCTATTATTAATCATTTAGATTTTTTTATTATTTTAACTAATTTAATAAAATATTGTTTTCATAAAATATCATTACTGTCAATTTTGACACAATTCATTACATTGATGTTAATAAAATTCCTACAACTAGATAACATCAAAAAAATTCATTTAATACTCCCCTACCATGTCACATGAAACAAGAACGTTTTTTACCACCTTTAGTAAGTCAAATTAGTATTCATTTAATATTTAAAATATCATTTAATTTATTGTTTCATTAGTTGTTTAATTACTGCATCATTATATTGTAATAATTTCAGACAATTATATTCCCACAAAAAAATTAAAATAAAATTACCTGATTTCTGTAAAACTTTATTATTCTCAATAATTTATATAGTCAAGCATATCATTAATTTAAATATATATAAAAAATATTATACTGATTAAAATTAAGACATTGTCATTTTGTTAGTCCGTTTGATTTTTAATAACATCAAAGTCATTTTTGGGGAAAAGTGTCCACTGAATAATAAAATTATTAAAAATAGGTTGTAAGGGTCAAAAAATAATAAACAAATAATATATGGTCAACTTTATGGGTTGTTTTATAATACTAATAATATTATTTTGAACCTTAATTACTCGATTTACCATTATCCATAGTAATAAAAAAATTTAAACTTACTATTTATATTTGCCGAAAAAATAAAATAGAATTATTTACTAAATCTAGATATTATGTTTAAAAATAAGTAATAAACTTTAAAAAATTCAAAACACACAATTGGATAATGTTAATTTAAAAATAATCTTTTAAATGGAACAAGAAAATGAATTTTTAATGTGAAACCATTTAAAAGATTGAAATTTTTTATATTCGTATAAAATTTAAAATTGATTCCAATGAAATATATTGTATTAGTTGAAAAAAATAATCTTTTTATACCTTAAAAAATTAATTTTTCTTTTATATTTATTATATATTTATATGAAAAATAATTTTTCAATTAAAAATTCAGCATTTTTTCAAATTCATCATAACATGAAGCTAATTAGAAAAATACAAAGTGATAAAACCATATAGATTTTGATATACATATTTGAAATAAAATTTTTATTTCTTCATACAAAAATTCCATAGGTGTTAAAATTTAGATTTAAATTGGTTCCCCATTAAAATGTGGTGAAATTACTTTTATGAAAATATTGGCTTTTATTCATAAAATTGGGTTTATACATATCTTATGACAATAAATTATACTGGATGAATATCAAAAATATTTATTGAATATATAAAATATATATTTTATTAATATCATTCAATTATTATAATTAATTTAATTTATTAATACTTAATTAATTTGGGAGTATAAAAAAATATTCCAATTATTTTCAATTTGTAAATGTTTCCATTTCAAATTAACAAATAACCAATGAATTCATTTTATAAAAAATATATTTTCATAATGTTATATAATAATATTTAAAAAATCTAATTTAATGGCTATGTTATGTATTATTATATTAAATAATAATATTTTAATAATATATTTTTTTCTATTAAACTTGATCTTGCATGTAACATAAGAAATCAAAAGAAATTAGCATTGTGTTTAACTGAAGACAAACACAGTGTTGTGCATACCAAAATATAATATAAAGGATTTTCATAGAAAAAAATTGACTTTTTTCGTATAAAAAATAATAACATGTTTCTTCCATATAACACTATAAAATATTCAGTGTTTTGTGATGTGAAAGATGATGAAAATATTTGGAAAAAATAATTCACAATATATCGGGGTGTTATAGCTAGGTACCTAGATAGACTTAATTGACACAAGTAGAGGAAGGAGAAAGTGACATTCTGCAGATGCTTAAATACCACTACAGGATTGTGTACAAGGGGCAACAAACCGATCATATTATCAATATTATACCATAGATAACCATGGGAATTTATATCATTATTTATAGCATGATGTATATTCATGTTCCTCAGATCCCCTGGAATATCCATTTTATTATAGCTTTTCATATTAAGATTTTTATTTAAAATGTTGATGTATGTGATATTTAAATGAGGGATTATTACTATTATTCATTTCTATTAAATTTAATTAATAAAATATTTATTGATATGATAATATTGTTGTGCTACACTCTAATCATGATGGTATAGTGTCCCACAGTTCTATTATGGGCCCTCGCTGATTGCTGGCATCCTCTATTGTATGGGGAGTTTTTCTTGAATTCACGTGTCCAACTTGGTTTCGTTACATTTGAGTGAATAGATTCTGGGATGTCACACATTTCAAGGAGTAATTTTATAAAATATAATCATATTTTGATGGTCATCACTCTCAAAATCACAAATATCTTTACCAGATGATTCATCCTCACAAACATCCCTTGTATAATTCACTTCTTTAATTGATTTTCTATCTTTTCTATTTCCAATCATCTTATTTTATTTTCCCATTATTTTAATTTTAAGGAAATTCATTTGAATGTGTCCTAATTTTTTACATTCATAACATATTGGGTCTTCTGATCTCTTCAGATCAAATTTGTTCCCTTTTTTATTTCCATCTACCACTAATTTTTTTCTATCACATATAACTAATCATGCTTCAGAAATTTGGGGGACTATCTTCCTCACAAATTTGTTCATTTTTTTTACCATTAGATGAACTAGGAATAGTGTTTTTTGATGTGAAATTCTGAGCCCTCAATGTTTATATTATTAAAACACCAATTTTATATTTCTATTTCAAACAATATCAATTGAAATAAAATTAATATTGAAAATTGGTTTCAATAAAATTATCAAAATTGTGATTTTTGATATTAATTGTCTGTTCTATTGATATCAGTCTATAATCCCTCTCCTTTGGTGTGATGTGAATAATAATTTATACCAATAGATCAGTTGATTTTTTTCTCTATGTGATTGTAGTATATACTAAATCTCTATAAAATATTGATTTATTTGAGATATTATTTTAGAAGATATATTGTTGAAACAATAATAGTCGACCCAAATAATAATACTTTTACGTTCATGAACATTTGAATTTAATAGTTCCATTAATTATAGATTCATACATATTTCATTATTATTTAAAAAGAAGGTTCTTATCTTTAAATGTTCATTGGAATTATAATGAAAATTATTTCATACTCATAGGTTATGTTTATATTCAGTTTGTTCATCTAGGTTTAAAGTTGTTTGTCCTTTCTCTCTATTATTTTAACTTCTAATTAAAATAAGATATTTCTTAACTACAGTATTGGTAAAATATTTATCTACCATCAAAAATTGGAGGACCCTTGAGATATATATTTTCAATTTATCTAACATATATCCCTATCCAATCCAAATCAAAAAACATTTTTCTAATATACATGTCCGCTAACCTAAAATATTTTAATCATTGATAAAATAGGACAATAAAATGATTAATATAATATCTTAAAGAGGAGTTAATCATATATATCTAGATACCTTCTCTAATACTATGTTTGGTCTGAAAATGTGCGATAATATGGAAATATAAGAGGGATGATGAATTTTAGTCCCAAAATTGACTAAAAATTTTCCTTTAACATTATTATTTATTTTATCAATCACTATATTATCGTAAGAAATCAGAATATATTAGAGGATAAAATATATGCACTATAATATAAATCTATCCTTATTTAAAAAACATCCTAACAAGAAAAGAAAAATAAAAATTGGAAACAAAATGAAATGTAAAAAAATGTGTGAAGTATTTAGTTACAAATCAAATACTCCTAAAGGATATTATTTAATAAATAATTTATATTCCACATGAAATATTAAATTTTATGTAACTCTATATGGGGGTCTTCAATCAAAATTCTAGGTCACCATATTCCAAGCATGTAATTGAATTCACTATAAACCCATTGGATGATGTATATCTTATTATCACCCAAAATTCTCAATCACACTGATCGAAAAAATTCGACCAGAATAACCCTAATATTTTTATCGTAACTATATCATATGGGATATATCCTCCAATATACGGTATTCCTCAATTGACCATATTACGAAAAAAACAGATTATAATTTCTAAAATCCATATGATTTCATTGGATTAAAAAAATAGTGATAGAAATATGGAATTTTAATATCTATACTAAAGAAAACCACAAAATTAGTCTCTTAAAACACATAGAAATATATTATAACAGATAATATCGAAAGAAATGATATTTTCACAATAATTTAATTGAAAAAATATCAAAAAACTCAAAAATAACTTGTAAATCAGTTGGGTATCACTTCTGTTACTAAAATTATTTGATTGAATTTATTGATTTCCCTAATAATGAACTCAAATGATCAGATTCCGAATTCTTTATGTTCAATTTAAATATAATAATACATTTTTCTCCATTATCTGGTTGATTTATCTCTACCACAATCTTTTTTGAAATATTCATCTCTGTCATAGTATACAATGTCCATTTCATGTAATTTATTCAAACACTAAATGAACTAGAACAAAAAAATTAAAGAGGAGTTCAGCATACATTAATGTAATGAGTAATTAAATTTCACCTCATAGAAAATAAATTCAAAATGTTAAGTTATTTCAAACTAAAATTATGTTTATTGTTATTTTCAAAATAAATGATGTCAATGTTTTTTTATATCCATCAATATATGTCAAACTCTTCCTTTCTCCTCAATACAAGAAATCAGGTGATGTTTTTCATCTTCATGTGAATGAAACATTTTTCTCTATAAAATTATATATTGTTGAATTGTTTCCATTTTTTGTTTAATTTCATCGAAAAGGTTTGTATAATTTTTTAGTAATCAATATATTTATTCCCAAATTTATATCAATTGATATGATTTACATAAAATGAACTTTTATTCTGAGATATGGGATATGTATTGGGTCACCTATTTTAATAAATGGTTTGTCCTAGAGCCTCATTTATTAATAAAAGTAAAGAAAATACCTCTTTTTAATTGGGTATAGGAAGACCCATTACATAACCTGAAGGCCTAATGGGAATATAACCCATTACATGTCCCGTAGTCCCAAAGATTTGGCCCAAGGCCCATTCTGTGAGTAGTGATGCTACAGTACTCTTCCTGCTAGAGTACTACACATTATCTGCCACTGCTACAGTACCCTACTGCTACTACAGTGCCCTGCTACCGCTATAGTGCCCATGTTTCTATAGTGTCGTCACTATTATAGTACCATTCGCCCAATGGGTTTTAAACCCCCATTTTTCATGTAGGCTTACGGTGTGCTTACCACTATTTCAAACCACAACTACACATCTAGTAACCCTTTTAAACATTCAATAGGTTATCCTATAAAGTAAATATCTTCTCAATTTCAATAAGGAATTGTTTGGCCTTGTTAGCCTCAAAATTGGTACTTAATCAGTGGAAATATTTTTATGGAATCTCTCTATATGTTTCCTCTTTTTGAGAATCAACTTGATTATTGATAAATTATTAATAAATGTGAAATTTCTCTTAACTTATAAATAAATTTTTTATTACTATATACTATTGAAAATTTTCATGCTTCTGTAAAAAATACAACATAAATTTTACCAATGAAATTAGGTATTTAGACACTCAACCCATAATAAAATATTCTTATTCCTTTTTCATATACTTCCATTAATACTTTATATATGAATTATCAAAATTACGGCTTCATCCATAATCTATGTAGTTTTATTTCAGAATCAATATTAATTCTCAAATAGACATCATCCTCTTCTACTGTTTCAATATTATTTTATTTATTCTTGAATAGAATATTTAAACCATCAATGAACATATCTAGATCTTCAGTCAATAATATATAGTTGAAAACATCATTTTATATCAATTTATGTTTCTCATATTCCATGAAAACATTTTCTATGGGATAATTGTTTCCAATAATATCGTTAAAATAACATGATGATTATTTTAAAAATCCTCCAATATTAAAGTTCTCATTCCACTGTATATAAAACTCTTCTAGAAATCCATCCTACTCAAATTTGAGTTTAGAAACTACATCATGTTGAGAATACTTTTGTAAAATTTATGTTTCCTCCACTATAACTATCATGACATAAAACATGTTTGACAAAAAAATAATTTCAACACTATCAAATGGATATTATTCTATATAGTCTTCCTCATTAATTAACAATACTTTTCATTGAAAGTTAAGTTCACATTTAATTTAATAATACCATTTAATTAAAAGGGATGACATAATTATAGCATTTTGAGTGAATTAAATGACAACACCATCCTCATAATATATTTTTAGATAGCCAACATTAATGTTCCAAAAACATTTTAAAATAAAAATTTTCTAAAGGCATCATGTGATAAAATATTTCCTTACTAATCTTAGACATCCTTTTTATATGAGAGTTGAAATCACCACTAATATCTTAATATAAAAATTTTCTTTTATATTTTATAATATTTTTAAAACATTATATCCCATTTCTTCCGATTAATCATAACATGAAATTTTTAGATCAACTCTAATATTATTGATGACTGTATTGATATATACTATAACTAAAGAAGAATATGAATGATTAACTTCTTTATGTGCCAAAAATTTTTGATTTAAAATTATTAGTAATATTTTTATATTCTTCTTCAATATGTTAAAATCATTGAAATCTAGAATAAGTGTTAAAAATTCATAAAAAACCTGAATTAGGTGGTTTACTTAAATTGGAATAGTTTAACTAAAACATATCTACAAATAATCATATTTGTTAGGTAGAGATTATAACTTTTCATCATTTACATTATGGAGAACATCATAAATATTTGAAAGCTTATCCCAAATTCCCATGGTTATTTTTGGACACATTTATTTTATGTATATCATTTAAAAAAAACTATATATAAATATTTATGAGATTTTTCATCATCACATAGTATTTTTGGGCCATATTATACATTTACATTATAGTACAATCGTTTATATAAATTTTATGAACTATGTTTGGTAAAAAATAAATCCAAAGATATAATAAATAGGATTTCATTATATTCTTCCTCACATGACTATTAACGCCATAAAATAAAGGTACACCATTTGATTCAATAACATTCTCATGGAATCAAAATATTTTATAATGATTCCCTAAGATAACATGTTGTTATAATACCGATTATTGTAATCTGATTCCCCAAAATACAGTGTCTAGGGGAGGGGTAATTTTGGAGTTATATTTTTATCCTTATTATATTAAATTATATATATATATTATAATAAATTATTCAAATCTATCTAAATGATGAAATAATTCAACACAAAAATATAGAAGACTATAGAGCTCAAGCATGATATTTTTCATGGGTTATAAGACTGAGGAAATAATAAAGAAGAACACATCAATGATGTGTTGATATAATAAATAATAACTACCCATATGGTTTATGAATAAAATAGTTAATATAAGCTAAAAATACATCAATAGTCTATGAACACGTCCCCATTTTCTATTAATTAATTATATAGGGTTACATTAATATATAGATTCATAATATAGGTTGATCTCATAAAAATAATAAAAATATAAATAACCACATATAGATACGGGAGTTCTCCATGATGACATGATATTTACTACAAAATCTTCATTATTGTATTCAACAACTCTTCTCTTACTGTCATGATATTTAATAGAATTTAGTTTAGCAGAAAATAACTCCTAAATTCATTAAAATTTTTAACACCCCTAATAATTCTAACTTCTACCCTTCTTCATGATATTATCCATACTTTTATTCTATTTTGAACATTTTGTCTAAAATTTAAGAAAATATTCATCAATCTAATAAGGGTAAATTTTAATTAAAAATATAAACTACACAATACCATCCTTCTATAAATTAAAATTTATAAAAAACTGTATATTAGTTTGTTTTCAGGTGCTTCTCCCCTATATATCAATAATTTAATAGTTCGTTATCATATTAAAAAACCAATAATACATTTTTTTCTGAAAATAAATCAATTATATTTATTACCTATAGTTATTAATAAATATGACATGATGAAATTTATTATTGTTCAAATAGTTAGTTCCTCCATAAAATACCTCCAACATATATGCGTAATTTTCAATCATATTATGTTTCAAGGTAAGTTTGGATTTATGTTTCAAAATAATGTAGATGATAATTTACATGGAAGTCCTCCTTTTTTGACCAGTTTAATATTCAATTAAATAGTAGTCTATATATTACAACATGATCAAATTCTAGAATAGACATTCATTGTGGTGCGACATGTACATTCAAAACCAAATGTCACATCCCTATATTATATTAATATCACATATATTAATAAATTTAATATGATGTGTTTATTATTAAATGAGAGAAACACACTGTGGAAAAAATATATATCACACAGCTTCAAAAAAAATTAATTTGATGTGGTATCTATGTTGATCAAATGTGAGTCTCATGTAGTGTCATTAATATATAAAAGTATGACTATATCTCATATATCATTAGGAAAATATAGATTAGTCTAATTCACTAACCATAATACCACCATATTATTTTGTATACATTCACTCAGTGCACAATCTTCTTGCATGTTCCATGATATCAGTCCTAAAAAATAATCTACAACACATCACATATATTTTCCAGTATACAAAAACATTTAAAATTTTAAGAAACATCCAATGAATACAAAGAAAAATTGATCCAACGTTATAACCTTTGGTTGAAATATTTTTAACCATATATATTAAACAATAAATATTATCAATTTACCCAAATTCTTATTATGAATTAAACTACGAATCCCTTAAAAAATTGAACTATTTAAATGTATACACTATATGTAGGTTCTGAAACCCATATATGTTTTAGAAAAACATTTACATCTGTGACATTACAAAATTTACTATAGGTAGATCATTTAAATTGAGTAGTATTTTATCTACATAAAAAATTATATATACCTTATAATTCTAACATACCTTTATATAATAATCATTCAAGAACTTAACAAAATAAAAAAATGGATTTCTTTAAAAAACTGGATTACCCAAAAATTACAATCATGTATCCATCCCTAAATAAATCATTTAATCATTGATATATCAGTTAAACTATTTAAATATCTAAAACCATAGTTTTGTTTTAGATTATCTTCCTTGAATAATTTTAACATTATAAGAAACAATTTTAATATTAATTTGATAATGTTCATAATCGTAGTGTGATGTTATGCTGAGAAATATCCAAAAGCACATTATCATCACTAGCATTAAAAGGATTATTCATAGCTCTTCTCATATAATATTTAATAGAAATTTTCTGCAGATAAATCATTATAGGTATAAACTCTACCATCTCAAATTAGTTTTATTATGGAAAAATACATGCACCCTATAAAACTCACCCCTTCAGGTGAATCCACTAACATCCTAACATAATAATTATACGTGGTGACTATCACAGATTTCATATCCTCAAACCATTTCTCATAATAATAACTTTAAATATTCTCTAACGAGGAATTTGATTTTTCATCTACTAAATTTATTTCTTCATCATTTGCAATAATAAATCCATATCCCATTTTTATTTAATGAATGATACTTGAAGTTGATGTATCTATTTGTTTATAAGTTTTATTAGTTCAAAATAGTCTTATAGAACATATAAAATTTCCCCCTCAAGTTCCTTTAATGTTATTTGGTATGTATCTTCTCCTAGATCAAATTGTTTAGCAATGACTCGTATAATTATTTATTCCTTTGTCACATCCTCAGGACACTTTCACCTTTTATTTTATATTTTTCTTTATTCAATATTTTGTCCATCCAATATATATTTTTTTTTAAAAAAATAGAGAACACCATGCCACAAACTAAGTGTGCCTAATGTAGTTTTTGCCAAGGGTGTCCCCTATGACCAGTTTCACACCCCCAAGATTTAAATAACTAAAGAAGATGACATGAGTACTAATGGAACTATGATCCACCATAGAGGCCAAATAAGCTAAGACCTTGTTTCCCATGGGCCATGTATGGGAGACTCGGATCTTGTTACCATGAAGGGATCTGCATTTACAAACAGTATAGGCTATGAACCAAGGAGATGAACCCTTCCCACACAAGGAGTCATGAAGGACCATAGAGTCAGTTTCCACCTAAGAGACATCCATGTTCTCTTGCATACAAATAGTGAGCCCAGGGAGCAGTGCTTTGGCCTCATCCTGGAGAGGGGTTCCATTGTCATAATACGATGAATATTATTTAACCACAGTACCCTTAGGATCACTATCCACTGCCCCACATCTCAATGCACCTACAACATAGGACCCATCCGATTCAGCTTAAAACCTGCAGCAGGAGGCTGCCAACTGACCCAATTATCTTCTGGAATGCCAGTGAGTTGAGATTTGGACCTAACCTAACAAAAATGCAGTGAGGGTGAATCCTGTCAGTCTAAGGAGGGAAATTCCATGTCTTCTAGAAGGAATCAAGTCCTCGTTATGATGGACCTCTTCGAGGAGACAAGGAAATCGAATCTGGCTTGGTTTCTCGCCTACCTCAAATTCCAACGCCTGACAATATAAGTCATCACCTGAGCCATTAATTCCTTATTATAATCAAAAAATCCACGGAACCATCTGTACATGAATGGAGAGTCCCTAAGAATCCCAGAGGAGAGGGTTGTAAAACCACCAAAGATGGACCAAAATTATTTTCATGCAAGGATTAGGGGAAACCAAGCATCAACATGTCATTGTTACACTTCAAATTGTTATTATTTTACATATTTTAGTCATAATGGATATATAATGGCTCTATATAGTCCATGAAAAGTGTATGTGAAATGGTATGGGTTACTTTTTGGTTTGGAGGGTGATTTAATGGATTACTCAAGGTTGTGTAAACTATGTGAAAAGTGATTGATGTGGGTCTAATATTTGATAGTGTGATATGGAAGGGTTTTCACATGTTTTTTCCAATCATGTATAGTTATTAGGGGATACATAAGTTCCTATTATATGGTGATACAAAGGCTATAATTATTCCCTAGATCAGCATAGTGATGCACTAGGGTTGTCTCTCATGGGGATTTTTGGTAGTCAAGCACTCACAACATAAAACTAGCTTTTTCATTTATTGTATGATTTTTATTTATTACAAAAAATTAAATTATTTTTTTGTATAATAATGGACTTCTATATATAAAATAACCATGAAGATGAAAACAGAATAAATTCAAATAAAATGAATCTAGAAGGAATGAAATAACTCTATCGAGAAATACCGAGTGTGAACCTTTATCAACATATTATTAGTATCAAATTTATCAAATTAACACACTACATCTTATGTGTATAATGACACACATTTCTATTTAGTAAATATGTAGATCATTTTTGTTATCCATGTACACCCAACAACCACATCCTTGATCGAGGGAGAGTATTATGGAAGTGAAAACTAAAAATATGGTCGAAAGTGGTGATAAAAATAAATCATTCCCATGAAGACCCCCCATAGCCTAACAATATTAAAATTATAAAAAGTAAAAATGAATGCATGTATACTTGGGTATAACATTGATTCATCACTCTGGGATATTTCTTGGGTTAGTTAATCATGATCATGAGTATTTGAGATCATAACAAGGAATAACATTGTGGAAACCAAAAAGATAAAAAATGGAATAATGATTGGAATAATAATAATAATAATAAATATTGAAAATGAGAAATATTAATAAAACATGATGTATAAAAGTTCAAAAATTTCAAACGTCAAGGATAATGCTTGGAAATAGAGAGGAGATAGATTTTTATATGTAGAATATTCTCAAATTCTCTCTTTAAAATCATCCTAAAAATGATATAAAATCATAGTCACATTAAATGGATGAATTGGAAAACATGGTATTATTTAGTGTTATTTACATACCTTTCCCCTATTATCCAACAAAAATTTCCTCACATTTAGAATTGTATAGAAAATCGAAAAACAGATTCATTAAAGAAGTTATTTATATTATGTAGACTCATTTTATTCTCAATAATCTATTTCAAATGGAGTAATGGACACCAAATAACTAGAATCATGTGGGTAAATATTTTATCAAAAACAGTAATTGAAATATTATCGAGATAAAAAAAAATTCTCAATTGGGAGAGAAAATTGGTAAATAAGATCCCATATTTGAGGGCCTCTATATAAGGTAAAATATTATGAGACAACAATTGTAAGCTAAAATTTGGCCTCTTATGCTTGGATTCATCCTTTGGACCCATTGGATAAAATATATCCTGATGCATATAAAATCTGAAAAAAAGTAATTTCTTATTTCTGATCAATTTATGGAATGTTATTCCCAAAATACCAAAATTAAATAAAATAAATAAAATTCCAAAATATGATATTTTCAATATTAAGCACAAAATACATCAGAAAATGAAAAATGTGACATTTTCCCATAAAATATAAAATTTAAGTTATTAAAACATTGAAATTAGAGGTAAAATTTGGAAATATTTATTATGTGAGATAATGTGTGAGTCAGTATTTTCTAGGAAGTGTCATCTGGAATGTTGGAAAAATTTCTTTAAAACTATGTAGATAAATTGTGTGGTCTTTCAGTTTTTAAATTTTTTTTAATTCCCTCTATAGAACCTCAATTTTAATAATAAGTGTGACAATTTATTCCCTAATTTCTTAGCCGGTATGCGATTAACATTGGGGATATTCTCCCCTTTTCCCTCATTGATTTGGTGCTTCTTATTATTCATATTAAAAACATATATGTCCTCATTTATTCTCATTTCTCTCCCTCTCATAACGAATTCCATTATCCTAATGTTTTTTCACCCCCATAAACCATAACCATTTTTAGGTTTCATATTATGGTTGGGTGGTTCAAATGATATATCTTTGGGATATAAATGTTTTATAAGGTCAAGTCAATGTATGATTGTGCCTCTCCATCAATGGCGATATGTTCTAGATGCTTCAACATAAAACGAGGGAGGTGTTTCTATTGAACTCCATTTTGATACATGTTATAAATTTCATATGTTATTTTAAATTATTTATTATGATTATGAAGCATTTTATAATCCTCTAGTAGGATAAAAATATTTTTCAAAATGATTTTTTACATGGAATGGATGTGTTAAATGCCAAGAAACTATGGTAATTTTTTATTTGTTTTTTAAAATAATATATGTGTTTTTTTACTTATGACCATTATTAGTTTTTGAATATTGACAATATGAAAATACCATTTCAGATTAAATTCATTGCACTGTGAGGATCTACTGATGGAATCCCTCTAGCTGTGATCCATGCATGCTCTAATGATTTGTTAGAAACACAACTCGATCTCCAGGTTCTAGCGCGGTGAGTTGAATTTCTTATGTTTATCTCTCTTGATCTCTCATTCTTCTTCCATGAAGAAGTATCTCTTAAACATATCATTCTTAATAGTCTTAGAGAAGGAATATATGTGAGATAATTTGTTGTGTGGAATAATTTTAAATTCTTAATTATGGATTATCTACAAAATAAACATATCATTCTATTTATAGAGTTATTATTTAAGTTAAATTATTATTTAATTTCATACTGGACATTAAATAAAATTTATTACCTTTAATAAAACTAATTCCACATAATAATAAATATATTGTTACAATTTTATGGTGTGTGAAAACTTCTATAATAACAGATATTATTTAATTGTCTTCTTGATTAATATAGGTAACCGGACTCAGTCTTGGTCCACTCTAACTCCTCAAAAATTTATTATGAAACTGAATAAATAATTCATTCACACACTAAAAAAATACATTTTATTAAACCATTCAATAAATTATATAAATATGTTTTTTACATGCTATAAAATAAATATTTATTTAATTTAGGAAAACAATATAACATGAATAAAATTATTCCTCACACATGAGAATAAAACATCTTCCAGTAATTAAACTAAAATAGATGTTGATGGAGATCATTGTAAATGCATAGTGTATGAACCATTAGGAATATTTATCATTGGAATTAAGTAGGCATTCCTAAATTCCATTATTATATTCTAGAAATGGGTTAATGAATCCCAGAGAAAAAACATAATGTTGGAACATTGACAACCACATACAAACTCTCTCTGTAAAATATAATACCTTGGTAACAATATCTCCTCATGTATATTTCACATCCATTTAACCAAAAAATATGATATATATGTCTTTCTTTGACTATCTGAAACAAATAAGTCATTACACCAAGGCCATGGAATGTAAAATGATGGTCCTATTCCAATCAAAGGGTCGAGATATCATATTCCATAATGTTGGAAGATAATAATCCATCCACAACTAATTCATTAAGGGAGTGTTACTCTTGACACACCCATTGTATCCATATTCTTCATGGACTATTATTGGAATGGTTTAATAAATACATCTAAATATTCTAGTTGTAACATGCATTAATAATAATCATAAAGTCTAAGGACCATCACACATGCACATTGATGGGAATATCCTATTACACCAAAACATTCCTAATTTCTAATGGAGGGTATGTTCTCATTATCTACCATCATGGATATTTCCAAGTGTGAAATTCCAGAAAAGAATCCTCATCTACTTTCGAGTACTCAAACCGGACAGTCTATGTACTATGTGTCCCATAATTGCATTTAATACAACCATAGAAAATTATTTGAGAATACCGTCATAGAAAATAAATGTTATCATCATAGAGGTGAACTAATCTGACATTATTAATTCATTTTATAATATAAAAATTATTACATTAGAGTTATGCATAACAATGAAAATTATGTAGTAAGATGTTTTATTAACATTCAATACATCAAAATTTAATATAATCAATGTACAAAAATTTTATCCCAAGACACAAACTGCAACATATGGGCCTTTTAATATTGTAGAGGTTGAAGGAGAATCTATTTCAATTGGAATAGGTTATGTCGACCTTCCCCGTTTCTAGGATGATCAGATAATTGCATCCCTTCTAGGCAGTCGTGTTATAAAAATAAGAACATACAAAGACTAGGGGCCCTTGGGAAACTCTATGTCTATGTTACAAATACTGAGTGATTTTCCAAGATTCTGAACTATATAAATATAATCTGATGGGATGCGACCAAAATATTATGTTTGACCATGCCCATGATATCTCCTACATCCTTAGTTCCTACAAAAGTGGATTCTTTCTTCCTAATTTGGTGTGAGGAAATCATACTCCTTTAAAAATTCATCAAAAAAAAGGGGTATTCCAAGTGTTTAAAATTGATAGATCTAAAAATAAAATCATCATTTGATGAGGGTTATATTTTTTGGGGTGGTGAACATGCTTCAGATGTTTCATGGGGGAAATTGGAAAGAGTCATAGCATACATCAGAGTAGAATATGATTCTTCTTATTATGTTTTATCCTACATCTGATGATTATGTCACCCATTAAGAAGTATGTTTTATTTAACCTTCATATTATATTAGACCCTTATGTTTTTTTGAATCTATTCTCTTTGGGTTACAAGATTTTGGTTAACTTTCATTCAAGTCATCATGTTGTTATGATTCTGCCCAAGCCTGGATAGAACATTCTACCAATCACATTAATATTATAATTTGGAAAACATTATGTATGTCACCAATTATTGGGAGTTATCCACCATCACATATCCCGAATAGACCATGATTTGGATGACGTCTTTGAAAATGAAGCAATCCTAGATGTTTACACCAATCCATCAATAAAAATGGATGTAGTTGGGATGTTCAGTGAGGTTGAACTCATTTGGTTTCCAGTGATGTGGTAGTATGAGTAAGATATTGTCCATGTATGTAGGGAAATAACCATGGAATTGATCATTTCATAAGGGGCATACTTTATTCATCTATTCTTCAAATCTTGAGAAACCCTAATCTTTATTGGATTCTCAAAGAGGTAGATTTTGTGGTTGTTGTTGATTGATAGAAGGCATTGTGTGGTACGGGACACGCTTAGTTTCTTGAATGGTCACTTCTAATTGAATGAGGGTAAAAGAGGTAGTTTATTAATTTCCAATCCTTTTTTCCTTTTGTTGATGGAATATATCGAGATATATCATAGGTTCACTAAATGGAATATTATTGATATTTTTTTATTTTACAAACTCATGGAGTACACCTCAATATTTCATTAAAATAAGAGGCTTCGACAACTCACCCTTGATATTTTATTCATATAGATACATAAATTGATTAAATGATAGATGAGGACTGAAAAAATAGTTCAAACCCTCCCAATTGTATATTTTGTTAGTCACCCTCTCATTTTTATGATTCTTGTAGTTCTTCATGCCGTTATATTCTATTTTACTAAACATGGAGATAAAATGGTAAAGTATTTAATGACAAAGGTCATCCCATCCTAAAAATGATCTATATAGAATGATGTTGCACTAAATAAAGGTCGGCCCTATCACTAACATTAAAAAGCATCTCAAATTTGTTACCTCATATTCATCTTGATGGCTGATAATCAGAACAAATTAGTATATGAAGTGTGTGAGATAATATTTGTGGTCACTCGCACCATCAAAGGTATAGATGGTAGGTTTGCAAAAATTGAGTGGAGGAAAACTGTTATAAACCCTTTTATGATATGGATTCTTCTCAGGTTAAATAGGATTATGTATCCCCTCTATGGATTATATTCGAGTAGCCAGGGACATCATTTCATTCATAAATTCTTGAGGTAATATTATTTCATCTGCATCTTGTCTACAAGCTATGGGCATGGCCTGATGAGGTGGACCTATTTTCATATCCCAATGATTTTCAATTCCCAAAATGATAGAATTATTACCTTAATAAGGGATAAGTTTCCATCATAATGGAGAGATGTAATGATCATCTTCAACTTCATCATTTTTATAGAGCATAATCTTTGATCTCTTTGCTGTATAATACTCATATTCTACTCTAATTGGTGGAGAATCTCTAGCAGGGATAATATTTGACTCATCCTATAGAAGATACATGGGGGTAACATTTCCCATGAGTATCTCTTTATTGAGTATTCTAAGAGACTTAATTCCATTCTCATATCATGTCTATTTTTCCTCCATATGAGCATTTTTAGTAATTTCGGTCAGTGATTGGGTTTGAGCCCTATATTTTACTTTATCCTTGGTAGTGTTCCTCCATTGAGGTGGAAAAACAATATTTGAGGGATCTAGGTTTTGGATCCTCCTCTGGTTCTGGGTACATGAATACTTTGTGGATGCATTCAAATAATCCCCTTGGGGAATGTTTTCCAAAATCTATTCCTTTGCATCTATGTAGTTGTCAACAATATATATTGTGTAGATGATGATGATATTTATTGAGGTGTATCCATAAATTTTAGTTGTCCCTCTGCATTCAAAGCAATAAGATAATTCTGAACTTCCTTCATTAGGGTCATTCCTCATTCCCTTGGCCGTATTGGGATGTTTGTTTCTTAAAACCCAGGCGGAGTTTGACTACCATTATCATAAGATCCTCCCATCATGGACTTTGAGTAGTGACCATAATAGAGTTTCACGAAGTGCATGCCAAAGACATATTGAATTGAAGTGGTCTGTTTTGTTGTAGGAGGAATAGTGGGGATGTCGACCATCGATATTTACCTCCGAACCTGGAGAAGATTTATTCACTTTCATATGATGATGATGAGGAATATGAACTAGCCCTATTGGTTGGGGGCTATTCAGGGCCATGTTATTCATTTATTGATCCTATTATCCATGATCTGATGATTCTTGTTGGGGATTTGATGACTCCCTCGACAAAATAGAGATATAGGTTCCTAAAGTCCAACATGATGATGTTTATATTGAACTGTCATTGATTTACCTAGGACCACCTATGGATATGATGAACATGGTGATTGTGATTAAGATATAAATTCCCTATCCCAGGGGGTTGGTAGTAGTGGAAAAACTGAAGTTTCCTAATTAGGATTCAAGTATCACTGATAGGGGGAGGTTTTAATCAATGATATATTTTTCTTTTATGATTTTTTTCAAATGAAAATACCTTCACCCTTATTAATGATTTCATTCCCTACTGAAAATAATTCAGGCACAAATACATAGGAACACAAGATTTCACAAGGATCACTACTCACTGAGATTATCTACATCCATTATATTGTTTATAAATAATCCAATACCACCCAATCCACTAGAAAGTAATCCTTTTTTATAGAATAGAGTGAGTAGGATATTCCATTACATTTATATTGAACTATGTAAACAATCCAGTAGTTAGTGTCCTTTCTGTTAGCATTAATAGGGTAATAAATTGTTACACTTTTTATTGATCAAATTCCTCAATTTTGATATTTGAAAACAATATATCTCTATCCTACCCAGATGCTGGTAAGAACCTCCGGGCACAACCTACTTCTACACCTCTCCATTCTTGCATGCCTCCCAATATACACACCACTCAATAATTTCATTCCAGTCTTGTGTGAAACTCACAAATTGTGTGCCACATCTAGATTACATGCAACTAAGTGGTTGAAAGAAACATCCTACTTGTGATCAACTCACAACATTATTTCTTCTGCTGCTAGCGTGTCACACCCTACATGTGAGCCACTTATACATCCATGATCTAGATCTCATATTTTCTCTTATGAGTCGAGATTTTAGAATAAAGAGGGTAGATTCATATTTATAATCATTTCCCCATGAGCATAACTTCTTACTAGCGTGAAACTTACTACTTGAGTAGAACTTCTGACTTGCACGCCACTAGCTTCATGCCAATTCCTACATGCGCGCCACTACCATAACATTCCCTACCTTTGTTTATTTTTTATATTTTGATGTGATGATATTGAAATATGACTTGCACGTAACTTTCCTAACATTCTTAACAATTTCATGGAACTTAATTTTCCAAAAACAATTCATTCATTCTCTAATTTTTGTACCTGAATATTTTGAAAAAAAACTCAAAAATGACGCCACCTTATAGTCTACTTCAGAAACTACACCCAAACTGAATTTTGGTAATATCAAAAAAAACATCTCTTGTGATATTTATCCTTTGATCGATCACCTTTAGCATTGTCATATTTTAAATGAAATTTATTGTAACTACCCTGAGTTTTCGCAACAACATTTTTTCTAATCAAGCCTAAATAAGAAAGAAACCACATGTACTCCCCCAATCCTTCAAAATGATTTCATCATAAGTTCCCTAAAAACATATGATAATTTTGAAATAAAAATATTCAAATAATATTCATATTCTTCAATACTTTGACCAAGGGAATTGATTTATCCTCTTTGACAAAAAGTGACAATACACTTTTAAAAAAACTTATCTTACTTCCAAAAAACGTCTCCATCACACTTGGTGCCAACAAAAACATATTATAACATCATTTTTATTTCAATATTGACATATGGTTGTAACTAATGATTATAAAGGTTATGTAATAAATAATATTCTGAGAAATGGTTTTATAAGAATTGATTCCAAAAATATATTTATTTTAATTTCATATACCTTTTTGGCGTTGGGTATTAGTAGAAACTGACACACCAAAGGACCTCCATGTTCAATTTGTAGAGAAAATTGATGCCCTTGTTTAAGATTTTTTTAAATTTATGCCTTTTACTCAGTGTCATTTTTTTACTATAACCCGACATTGAAAAGGTACATTGACATTGATTTTTACGGGAAACTGACACCGAAGGTCTATTTGTTTGTATTTTTGGAAGCAGTTTCAGTCCAAACTAATGCCAAAAAAACATTTGGTAAGTTTGTGATATTGGATTATAAAATAAACAGACAGCAAAAAAGTGTTTCAACATTAATTTTTATAAAAAAACAACTTAAAAAACATTTCATATTTTCTTAAGGTTTCGGTAGTGGTTTTGACAAAAACTGAAGCTGAAAGATAAAGGTTTTTTAAAAAATTTTGAAAGTTACACAAAAAATCAGAATCCCTATAATAGAAAAAACTTTACCCAACCATCAAAGAACATATATTATAGAATTAAAATATATAAAAACAAACATATTTCTAATAAACTATATAAAAAACTCTTTATTTAAGCATTTGTATATAAATTATAATTAAAAAACATATGCCTCATTATTTTCAAGGTAATCATTGGCAGTTATAATTGAAGCTTTATTTTGAGATCATTATGATCAAACACGTATTTTACTAAATGAATTAGTTTTCGAAAACTTATTTTTTGGAAAATGTCACAATAATCATAAAAATTAAAATATTATATACCTTAAATAATAATATTACATAACAAATAGTTCTAATAAAATATCAACGATGTGTAACTTTTCCGTTCTTATACAATTCAACATAATTGAAAATATATACTTAAATTGGGTGATAAACGATTAAAAAAAGAATACAATGGTAGAATTTGTTAAATAATTAATATAACTATCATTATCTAATTCAGTAGTTATGCCGCATGTAATTATCTAATACATGAATCATTGAACATTGTAACCACATTCTACATTTCCGCGATGATGATGATGATAAAATAGTAGTAAAACATTAATATGATTTTTAAAAACATTATTTAAAAATATATATATATATATCAAAAATCAAAATAATATCTAATATGAACAATAATTACCATTATATTTAGATATTGGATTGCATTTTGGTACTTTTTTTACAAGTGATCTTTATTAAATATTTTTCCAAACATGTGTTTTCATATATATCAACTAATAATACACGTATAAACAAAAATAAATAATTCTAATGAACATATACAAAACATAATTGTATAAAATGGTTTTAAAATTTTTATGAACATCACCTAAAAATTTGAAAAAACTAATATAAGGTCCATTCACTTGGGATGAATATGCCAAACTTCCTATTCCACCTGCAATACCAAAAGTTAACAATTAATGAAATGATAATTAAAATTATTTAAAAAGTTTCTTTGTGATATTACCCTTTATGAAATGGTATAAACCAACACCCATCCTCCATATTCGATAAACTATAACAAATATATGTTACTATATTAGCAATCTTCATATATTTTATAGTTGTGAAAATAAATTTTCGATCTATAAAACATTAAATTCTAGTGGTATCATTTTGAATAATAAGCATGTGTAGATACCTAATTTAAAAAGAAATATAGTTAGTCAATTTAAACTATAATTAATTAAATAAATAAAAACTAAAAATACAATTTACTAACATGGAAAAAAATGCCACACAAGCACACTAAGCTCTTAAAACCTATTATATGGATGTTATATTTTTGGAATATTCTCAATGGAAAGTATCTTCCACATATATCATACTCCATAAAAAAATCATAGATATTACCTATGTATGAAGAAGGGAGACATAATATTTGTATCATATAGTAAATATTAGAAGCATCTACTAGTGTTTGTTCTTGAAACTTTTGATTCCTTTGCTCCATTTTTTTTGATTTCAGATACACTTAAATAAGATAAATGTAATAAATAAATATAGTTAAATTTCAATAATATGTAAATAATATTAAAAACCACATACCACATATTAATCATAACATCGAAGGATAAATGGCTAATGTAAAAAATGACTCATATGACCCACAAGTTTGGTAAAATCCACATTAGTAAATATTTTTAGATAAATATGACCAATAATATCATTTACATATACTCCACATGGAACCTTTTGCAAACGTTGGTAATGAATATAATCCCCAACAAATTCATGAATCTGTGGTCTACAATGTGTACATGATGATCTACAGCATACAATTCATTGTATATGGTTGGGTTGAAGTAAAGAGGTGGATGATCTAAGTATGTATGTTGGGAAGGATGGTCTGGTAGGGTTGTCTGTACATGTTGCATAGCTAGCTAAAAAGGTTTTCCAATCTAGGAAGGCTACATATACTATGATAAGCTCGTCAATGTTATAACATAGCAAGAAATGCTAAATACATTTTATTTCTATGGAATTTTTCATATATTTATTCATAGATTTTTATGATTATATTTCCGAGTACCTATATATCATAATTATATGACCTAAAAATTCTAAATACTAACACCCACCTAATATACTCTTATGTGGGCGTGGTGTTTCAGACTTCCTAAAGAAGCGGCAAGGATGTCCATCCTACACTCATGGATAAAAGTACCCAGTTTTTATTTCTCTTAACGATCATCTTAAAATGAAAAATAAAATGGTATATTATTATTTTTAAATTTTAGAATACCAAAAATCGTGAAAAATAAATAAAACTAATAAATACTTTAGGTACATTCTTATCTTTCACTATAAGATAATTTTCCTTTTATTCCCTTTCCTGTTGTTTTAATTTTTTCATCTCTAGTGGGGGAGATGGATGATTGAATGGTACCTCATCATAACCACTAATAGAATATGCTATTAATGTTTCAAACTTTTCCTCGATCATTTTCTTCTCTAATAAATGATATCCTCCATGTGATTAAGTATGAGGGTATACATTCTGAAATTGAATGTCTTTATATAATTTCATTGATGATTATTATATAAAAAGTAAAAAAATATGTAATTAGGTAAATATATAATAAATTTTAAAATATAATATAATTATCATAACGGAAATGTTTCATCATGTTGGATGGAATTTATTTTCGATGTGTCTCCATCTAAAACCTCATACATGAAGCATGGGTTTTCATTTAGTATCTTTCTAAAAATAGAGTTTTTTTGTCAACTTAGTTTTCAAATCACTCCATCAAACTAGCTATAATGAAATAAATCTTCCCTTAATTGATTTTATTTTATCAAAATTGAATGTCATCTATAATTGTATAAAATAAATATTACTCATTTAAGATATATCATATTATAAAATTGAGGTAAAATAAATAAATTTATATATTTTACCAATACGGACTCCCATATCTAATCTATTTACATCTTGTCGATGGAATTCCAATTAGGATATAAAATGCTAATCCTGTGTCTAATCTTTATGGTGATAAAGATTTCAACATTCATTGTATTTGAGGTATTTTAATAAATATTTTCATTGAAACTAATATGTAATCCATTTTCACTACTATAAAGGGGATCTTTTGTACTCATGTAATTCCATATTTATTAAGTTGAGAAAGAAATTTTTGAATACTAACAGTAGAAGACTTCATAACTGATGTCCCAACCATAGTCCATCAATTTTTTTAAAATTAAATGTTTAATTTCATTGAATGATTTTATTATGGTATACTTAATAATATCAAATCAAAAATACCCCAGTACACATTCCTCTATCTCTATATCTATATTTTTCCTTGAAAATACGATAATGGAATGAAATTAGATTGTACATACATATTATTAGAAATGTGAATAATTAAGAAATTGTAAAATAGAAATATGTAAGTAAAAATGTGGCACACATTTATATGTTTTTCAAAAAATAATTTTTTTATGATTAATAAAAAAAATATTGAAGCTAATCCATTATGTATTAAAATTACATATGAAATGATTGAAAAAATAATAATGTAAAATATCAATTTTTGTAATAGTGTTCTCATATGCGTGAAATTAACTGAAATAGAAAAATGTATGTCTGGTATTTCAATTAAACAATGTCTATCCATAACCATATAATATCAAAATTTAACAAAAAATCATATAAAAAATAATATATATAATTAAATATCCAATAGTTATTAAATAATTTAGTTTTTAGAGAAGTAAATTTCAAAAAAGAAATATAGATTAAATAATTACCATATAATTAGGAGGGTAATTTAGTGTTTTCCCATATACCTTCATCACGATCACTCTATATTTCATGCACTATGTCTATGTAATTGTTATTGTTATCTGGAAATAATGTAATAGATGAAGAATCCCCCATATAAATCAATAACAACGTCATCATCCTCATCAGAAAAAATGGAATCCTTCCCCTATGAAAATGAAGAAACAATGATCATTCTATAGATAATTGAAAGAAAATATTTTCTTTTCTTATGTCTCTATGATAAATGGTTCCTTATTGTGACTAAATATTTTTGGATCAATAAGTTAAAAACAACATTCATCATGTTTCACACCACTATTACTTGTAACCCAATTACACTTAAATATTGTGACATCAAATTTTAATATAATTAATTTCCCATATGTCTTAAAGAACTCAAAAATATGTAATTCATGTATAAATTGGGATTTTAATTTTTTTCACTAGAAAAATTAAGTTCTTCTGCGATGTCCATTACCAACAATTTGGAATGATACTATTTTCATCTCGCTTTAGTGTGTGTAAAATGTGTACCCAATAATTTCAAAAAGAATCCATATGAATACATTATGAAATGGTCCCCTTTACAACCATTTAAATGTTTCTAATATAGATATATATATGATGGATTTCTCTTTAAACAATGAAACAAATATATTTTTCTCCACAATCATCAGCTACTTTACTTTTCAGATATCACAACATTAATTCAGTAATATGGGATGATGTAAATGATTAAAACAACATGCGTGCCGTTCAAAATTTATAAATGTTCCTAAATCACTTCTTCTGTTGGAATAAACATTAAATTTATGCATATAATCACTATACCATCACTATCAATTGCCATATGTCGAGATATAGGGTGAACAACATGCTCCACTTCAAACAAATAATCAATATAGAACTCAATCACCTCTTCCGATATGTATATTTGAATAATAGTGGCCTTTGGTTCATAAGGATTTGTTACATACCACTACTAAATTTTCATATTCCACTCAAAATCATACATACATCAAAAATAAACAAGCCTACATACTATTATCTTATGCAAAAAATTAATCACCAAATGAACTGTTATAAAAAAAATAGAGAGAAACACATTTCAACTTAAAAAGCATAAGAGAAGCTTCTTTCTCCATCACATATAGAAAATTTGGATAAAATAAGTTTATAAAAATGGATCTAAAAAATTACATATCCTGATGATGGTCATTCTAATTATCTTCAGTAGTATGCAATGAAGTGTGAATAGTAAAAGTTGTTGCAACAGTACATTAAGTCAACAAAATTCATACCATTTTATTTACAATCATTCAATGACACTAAATTATCTACATTTTAAGAATAACCATGGGGGTACTTTAATACCCAGATAACCCGGAAAAAAATTCATTTTCTCAATCTTCCTTAAACTATGAAAATCTAGATGTAATTATGTTCTGTTTGTTTTCATTCTGGGATCAGATTCTAAACATATTCTCATTGATATAAAGTAAAATATAGAATGAAATACATATTTTTTATTTCCTTATATGTTTAACAGAGTTTCAATCAAACTGTCTCATATGTATCTCTCATCGTGGATAATATCAATGTTAGTTTTTTGCTCTAAAAATATCCAATAACATAGTTTAGAGAAGATAGACTGTTTCATCAAGATAATTTTTTAATAACATAACTCATTTTCATACCCAATGATGAAAAAATATTTTTAACCCTTTCAAAATATTATTCAATGAAAAATGATCATGGGGAAGATTGTACTCTTATAAACTATTAAACACATTCTTTAATCTATGATAAAGATTTTCAATTTACGAAAATCATTAATGTATTATGTAAACTGTCTTTCTTCAATTCATCAATTGATTATATAAATTCTATTCTACAAAAATTAGACATGATTTATGTCCCTTAACAATATATTCAAAAATGTTTCCATATGAAATTATTTTTAATAGAGTGAACATTATCCAATCATGAAAAAGAAAATATTCCTTCTTATATGCATTGAAAATATTAACATATGTCTCCCAAAGAAATTTCAAATCTTTAATCAATTATTAATGATACTCATCAATATCATTTTCTGGATGTTTATTCCTACAAATTATCATACTCATCATAACCTGTTTTTTATTCAAACTAATATTTTGGGACAAGTTGGAATCTACTAACAATAGAGGCCATGAATTGTGTTGGTTAATTAGTATCTGATATAAATCCATTCCATCAGTACACAATCCCATTATGAGATTGCTTCGAAAATCAAGATGTTGTTTATCAAATCTATTCATCTTTCATGAATCATCAATGTGATTTAAGTTACCAAAATAGATATGTTCATCTGAATTCCATCATAAACTATTTTCATAAATTGAATATTAAAAAAGATGCTTCAAAAAAGGAATTATTATAACATACAAAATTTATTTTGTAGGATCCTTCATTCTAATACATGAGAATGATTCATAGTTGATTTATCAGAATAATATTAAGGAATTATATGACAGAATTATTAGAAATTATAAAATAGATCTTTCAGGTGGTTAGTTGTTAGTACCTAAGAATAAATCTATCTTGAATTTTATATTTATCATATAGGGAAATGTACCCCATATAATACATTTTTATAAATATTAATATTTTTTTCTATACAAAACAAAATAATTGGGGAAAGACTTTATCATTTTATACCACAATCCCATTGGGAATAGTTTTTTATTTTCCTCAAAATTGGAATCTAGAAGCCAATTTCATTCTGGAATTATCTCTTTTAAAAGTTCATAAAACATAGTGAATCATTTATCACTCCAACCATTTCTTGATTTCGAGTTGACTAATCTAAAACTGTTGATAACAATATATATTTACCACAACATGGGAATAACAGTTTCCCATAATCACCATACAATCAATCAATAGTTGATGTTTTTATGGGTTCAAAACCTAATCATGAATTAATTATAAAATATGATTCTCTACCTCATTAAGAATATGTTTAATGACATTAGATGCTGAATTTTTAGTTCATTCAACATGAAAAATCGATTATGTATAATTAAGAAAAAAACCATAGAAAATGATATGATCTTTGATTTCAATGAATGTATCCTTTTTCGTATTCAAACACCTCACACATGGATAAAATAATAGATATTTTTTGGAATATTTAATTTAGAAAATTCCATGAAATCCTATACTCCATTTTAATATTCACAAGTGATTCATCATTAATTTATCCAATAATGATCTATTAAATACCTGATATCACAATATAATCATTTAATATATTAACATATATAATAATTTAAAAATATTTTTATGAAAATAAATTATAAAAATTTAAGTATTAAATAAAAAAGATTAGTAATTAAATAGGAAACATCAAGGATTATTATAATAAAAATAATATGTAATCTAGAAATGGTTTTTAATTTTCATGATGTGTATCCTGTTGAACTATTGTACCACACTTGTAATGACTCCAATAAAAATTATTAGTAAAAAATAAATATTTTTTCACTATATGTAAGGTTTTAATACTTCATATTATAATATTTGGATGTTTATATAATTTCTTAAACTAATTTTTATGGTTGTGTATGATAAATGGTTACTTATATTACTAAATAACACTCTAATATAGGGGTAAAGTCTCCCTATAGTAACTCTTTATTACCCTTCTATTTTCAAAAACCTATTTAAATATATGGTTTATATCTTTTAAATTTCATATTATTTTTTTATTTTAATATTAAATACATAATGTTTATTGATATAATTATTAAATTATTTTCAATCCTCTAAAATTTATTAGTTCATTTTACATAGTTGGTACGTTATTTTGGGATCACGTTTCTAAAGATGAATTGATGATTTTATAAATTTAACATGTGAAAAATATGGGGACATTATATGTGATAAACATTGTACTAATGAATGATGATACCATATATAATTGTTCATCACACAATATCATCAAGAAAAATTTATAATTTTATAATAAATATTATCAAAATGAACAAAAATTAATAACTACCTTTATAATAACAATCAACTGTATTTAAATAATTTAAAAAACGCAAAATTATAACTAAATGATAAATAACTTATCTAAAAAATATATTGGAAAAAATAAATTAAAAAAATCAGAGCTCAATATGGAAAATTGATCTATAATATGAATTTACTTAGTCGAATTCATTGGGAGAATAAATACAATAAAATGTAACAAAAATATTTGTAGAATAAATCAATAAAAAAGAGAAACAAAATTAATCCATTCTATGGTTGATGGTTATTTGGAAAAACATTATAATAAACAATACATCATATATAGTGAAACAAGGTATATGATGATGAATTAAGACCATAGATTAAGAAATGATGATAGAAATCACGGAAAATAATGAATAATTTTCATTGAGGAATAGCTAGTGGACTGAAATGTCACCACAAGTTGATTGAAAAAGTATTTCACTGATCCAAAAATTTAGGGTTTCATGATTTAGGATTCTTTTAAATGTTTTTGGCATCCATTTTAACAGAATCCTATGAATAAAAAACTGATTATTGGATAGTATTTTTTTTAAAAAATGACACAAATAATTATTATATTTTAATTTATTGTGTCAGTTTAAAAATATTATGCCATAAATTCATCTGATGGGAATTTTGCATCAGTTATCTTAAAAACCCATACAATAGCTAATATAATTCATATTTGGTGTTTCTTTTTGTTAAAATTGTGGCAAAAAATAATCCTCAAACATGTTTTTCATGAGTTTATAAAAAAATAACATCATAAATTTGACTTTAAAGCCACTATTTCTAATAGTGTGTGTTTTATTTACAGCTACTGCCACTATGTCCTGAATCCTCTTAGGAAATGATGGTCCATGTGGTATATGTTATGTTAGATATTCCTCTAGCCTAGTGGGTTGGGTTTTCTCTTGGAAACATACTATTGAAACTGGTACTATGACTTGTTTTATGTGTCAGAGCTATGAATGTGTAGGAGATGAGTGTAATGGAATCCCATGAAGGGATATAGTTTCTATGGGAAGTTGTTCAGTTGCGTGAAAATAGGGACACCTTCTCTGATATTCCTTCACATTATTTCAAGGTGCACAATTTAAAGATCTATGGGTTTTCCACTCCCTATATTCATGATGTCTTAGAATCCTTTTGGGGGATGCGATTATTTTATAGTTACCAAAGAGATCATGTGTTACCCAGACCACTTATTTCATTGGAGACTATGACATTAAAAGGAATAGTATCTGAGGGGTTCTATTATTCTAGGGACATAGTGAAGTGAATTTGTCAATATTTATGCAATCCTCTAATCCGTACATCAAGAGATGATTAGTAAATCTGTCACTAGAGAGATATCACATTGAAGATACAAAAAAAGTATATGTGTTTGTCATAAAATTCAATTATTGAGTCCCATACTTCAAAAAAGAGACCATATCTAGAAAAACATAGAGTGTATTGATGGTTTTTTTGGTGATACTCAGATCTTGGATATGAGAGCTGTCTAGACATTATTTATTAATGAGTTTCCCACATATATTTGCATAGATAAGGAATGAAATCCTTTTCTAGATCATCTTGGATCTCCTAGTTTGATGTGGTAAGGGGCCAGAACACGGTGGGAATGTTGTTTCCGACTAACACTTTCCATATGTCATAGTCACATTCCTCTTCATCAGACTTACATTCCTCCATCTATTCAGATCATTGAAATTTCATCTTGGGTTCGCCTACTGACAAGATGGGACTGTTGGTGGATGTATATGTAGAACTATATACAGTTTACCCCAATTATTCAAGCACCTCTCTATTTGAAGTCATATGAGTTTTTAGAACCTCTTTATATATGGGTTTCTAGGTAGGGGATTTCCATGTTTCTGGTAGATATTAAAGTGGGTAGGTTGACCACGAGGGATTTCATAATTAGATTCCTTATGATCCATCTCCACTCTTACATGAGGAGTACTATCATAGTATTGATCACCTTTCACATCATATGAATATTTGTTGGATCCTTAGGGTTTCGATAATGTGTCTCTAACAACCTAAAGGGAATCAAAATTGAGCAGATTAGGCATATGAGCCTCATTTTTAATCAAATATGTAATACAATGAAATGAATTTTGAAATTTTATTAGGATATAATCTTGTTGTATAAATACTACCAAACATTGTTGATAATAATCTAGTGCTAAATTTATATGATCCATTCACTAAGAATCCCTTGAAATACTCCAATGACCTTCTTCATTATTGGTAGGGTTATTAACTAGCCAAGAGGCATGTGTAACTCTCACTTGGTGATCCGTATTCAATACTGGGATATGATTTCTATCATGAGCTTTTGGAGTATGTCTCTAGTCTTTTCCAATACAAATATATGCCTTTTGCGGGTTATACTCTACTCTCACTTGATGCGACCCGGCTGGAGTGGGAATATGAGCCCAATATGAATATGAACCCCCCATCCAAATATGCTAAATGACACCATGAATGGGGGAAATAATGTGATCCTCCTTCTATATAGCTTCATAAAAATGTTGATACAGTATTTCATTGGTGGAAGTAGGGATAATATCCAAACATCTATGTCCATCTAGAATATTCCCAACAAATTCACTGATAGGAATATGAAACTGCCCCATGCCATGTTCTATTCTCACTTGGTGATCTCTAGGAAGAACATAGATATGATCCAAATCTTGGGACTTTAGAGTATGTCGCTGGTATTCATTAGTAGGAATATGATTATATCCTAATGAAAGTCCCACAATCACATGGTGAGCCCCAGCCTTAATGGGGCTATGTGCCAGATCTTGGGCCTTTAGAATATGTCACTAGTCTTTTTCAATAGAAATGTGTCCATGTGAAGAGGCATGTGCCATTCTCACTTTGTGATCCCCAGGTGGAACAAGAATACGAGACTAGTTTTTATCCTCATCCTTTACCAAAATATATACAAATAATCTCTATGGATGAGAGAATGAATATGTTCCCACTCTAGAAAAACCACTTGTTCATGCTGATTAGATTTTTTTTTGATTCCTTTCTTATAGGGATAGAAATATGAGCTTTCATATTATCTTTACCTGTTCAAAAATATGATGGTAGAGTTCTTAGGTTATTATTAAGATATAGTTATTCTTTAGAAAAGTATGTGAAGAAATGTAAGTCTACAAATTTTTTACATATACAATATATTGGTAGATATATTCAATTGAATATGGGATATAATCCAACTTCATTACATAGGTTTCATTGGATGATACTGATGGGATTCATGCATGGGGGTAAGGATATGTGCCTCCCCCATGCCTATTATAGGAATATTCCTAGGGAATTTTTATGACTGAGTAAGGATATGTGAATTCTTGCTAGTTACTATCATAAGATGCTAGTAGAAATATTCATCAAGAGTGGGGATATTTTTCATCTCACAATTATCCATATCCTCATATGAAATTTTTTTCAATGTCTCCAATTCATGTGTATGAAAGGTGAAGGTGTGTTGCGTGGTACCCTTAGTATGCAATTCGTGCGAACTGGTGGGATGGTTCTAGTGATAAAAAATGATAGGAGACCTCCTTAGGGACCCCGAAAAAATAATGGATCCATAGTTTAGTCATTGGTATACCTTCCTCATATACATAAGGTTGTTATTTTAACACTATGGGTATAATCCCCTGAAGCTATTGGTGGTGACAATGCCCACACAGGTTTCTGTTGGTTCAGTTTTTTCAGAAAATTCAGTATATGAAGACATTTTGAATTAGGTTGTTATTTTTTAGAAAAAGAACAACTATCATGAAGGCATAAAATAATAAGTTATCCAATCATTTCTTCATCACATTATATGTACTCAATCAGATATGCATGGCTAAAAATACTTGTCCTTATATTCCTGATATGACTATTCTTTTCATGTAGGCTTATCAAAGTGAGTTTATACTTCTTTAATATGATCAGTAAAAATAGAGGATCATCTATATAATTCATGAATGTTTATATATATATATTTTTATATAAAAACAACATGGCCCAGAATTTGGGAAACTCATCATTGTATTATTTGAGAGATTCATTTCATGTTCCCCATTTTTGATTCATTAGAAATATATGCATGTTGATAGTGATCATCCATGTGTTAAGAGAAAAATCATATAATTGTTTGATTTTGGGAATTTTATGTCTATACAATCATTCACATTAGATTCAACATTCATTATTATCTTTAAATGAAACTCACAATAGTTCCCCCTTCTATAACTACGTACAAACGTACCTTCCAAATGTAGGTGGTTAGTTGGGGTTTCAAACCCAACAACCCAGATGAACTCACATTGTTCGAGATAATGAGAGGTCGTATTAATCACACTATTTTTATGGGTATTTTATCCTACTACAGGGATATCATATATATTTATGATAGGAAAGATAATCACTTCCTAATACTAAAATCAGGTTGGTTTCCCTAGAAACATGGTCATAGGATAATCATTTTTATATTCAAAGGGGAGTCTTATTTGTGTATTCATCTATATGTATCGGAGGATATTCATTGATATCTTATTGATGGGAATCTTCTTATATTGTGAATCAGTATATCAAAGCACTTAAAAATTTTATTTCATATAATAAAGTATTTAAAATTTCAATGATCGGATAGAGACGTTATGAGGAATCATGTGTATTCTATTTACATAAGGAATCAAAATTCACATAGTTCATTAAACTCGTGTATTTTTATATAATATGGAAATAACATACACATGGGTAATTAGGAACCAGGTAGTTAAACTCTATTCTCAAGGAGACATCCATTGTGTCTTATTTATGGAGGGAATTAGTGTAATCATTTGTTTGATAATACCCTTGGGACTAGCCTTAATGTGGATACCCATGTATGAGGTACTAGTATCAGGCCACTTATTAGGGATTTCAAACAGATGATTCTATGGTTGGTAGGGATTTATTATGAGAATTATAAGATCATTTAAACTCCATATTCCCACATAAACCATGCTCAGTGTCAGAAAACAAGGGATAGAAAGTAATCAACCTCAATGTATATTGATGCAGGGAATATATAGTAGGACAAACTTTTAGATGATTAATATGGATCTCGGGCCTTTGGATGTCATCATTCATGTCTTATTTTTGTTGTAATTAGTGTTCTCCTTGTTCAATTTGATGTCTCTACCTGCAAGCGGATAATGGTGAAAGATCAGCACATGTGAGAGATTAGGTCCCCATGGTTGAAATTTGGGTTAAATATTGGGGATGCGCATTATTGTGGGTGCCCATTTGAGCTCCACCCTTAGAAATATATCCTACGTGTGGATGAGGATGAAATGTCATTCCATGGGAGAGATTGGGTGCAAATGGTTGAAATTTGGTAGATTTTGGGGGACTTACACTGGAGTGGATTACCATTTGAGATTAATAATTTTAAGAATTACTATATATAATGGTTATTGAAGGAATCATATTTCTCATAGTTTAGTTGATTGGGGCCTGCACGTTGAGGTCAACTTTCTATGGAGGTAGTCATACAATTTTGTTGATTCAGGATTACACATTGAGGTTTCCCAAGTACAAAGTTAGTCATATAATGACAACAATCGAGGAATACACACTAAGAGTTACCTTGTATAGAGGTAGTCATATCATTCAACTGATTAGGGCTTACACAATAAGGTTTCACCTAAAATTATTCTGGATAATTATATCATTTCCTAGGGATCTTACTTGACCTAATATGGTTGTCTACCTGGCATGCTTGATTGTCTACATGAACTATTTTAATTGTCTAAATTTATATTTCAAAGGATTCATGGAGATATCTAGTTATATCATAGATATGATCAAATACAATTGTATGATCAATTTGGATTATATGATGGATGTCACATAATTTTCCTGGCATGTCTGAAGTCCATCTCATGACCATGCATGACATTCCAAGAGGACCTCACAACACAATGATGACTTTTCCTGGAGGCCACCACATAATATTAGTTGACATAGTTGCATAGAATCATAGGATCTAGTTGTCTTATCCTAGTTTCATCACAAATGATTTATGACATTCTTAGAGGGTTCCATAAGATTTGGATTAGATGTTGGGTAGAAGTCACAAGAGCCAGTTGGCATACCTAGTGCAATTGTGAGACCCAACAAACATGCAACGGTGTCAACATATGAATTGGTGACATGTTTAGAGAACACTACAAGGTCTGGGTAGTGATTTTAGAGGGTTTAATGATACATTTGGGAATGAACAAAGGGTGTTAATGGATTGATTTGACCATTTCATTGGATATTTCATGATTTGAATACTATGTCAGGGGATAATCAAATGATACGGGTGACATGACTCGGTGCTACCGCATTACATCACTGGTTCATGAAAAGGAAATTATGATCAATATTTTTGTTCTTTTCATTATTATATCTTCCTTTTAGACTTTTTTCTTCTTATTTATTACATATTTTCCCTAGATTTGTTTAGTTTTAGCTTGTTTAAGTCTTGCATGACTCAACATATATAGAGGATGTTCTAGATTTCATCTGAGTAACGTGCCAAAAGTCCCTTCTGTGATCTCAATAAATCAAATTGATTGGCTTTACATGCCTCATGATCCCTTAATTGTTTCTCTAGATAATTACCTGGATGATGACCATGTGATCGTGAGATACGCCGCTCTGAGTGGTTTGGTCTGATTCCAGTTGGTGTCAGTGCATGTATGCAAGGATAGATATTTTTCAATGGGGGGGGGGGATTTATAGGCCCCACCTTAACAATTATATTTCTCTTCTTCTGGTGCATATCTTCTATATTTCTACAAGATTCTGTGGAGTAATTTGATGTTACATGCATCACGATATCCTATCATAGGTCATGCTAGGGGTGTCACATGATATCAATGACTACATGACCATCCTATAATTTTCAAATATAGTGGATTCTGGAAAATAAATGGGGTCTTTTTTAATTGTGAGTACATGTCATGGTGATTTTATATGGATAATATGACATGTCCCAAATCCTTTGCATGATTAGAATGCATGTTGCGAGGCATTAATGAGATCTAACATGACATTTCTGGGGTCCTCTTTGAGAAATAGGTGGCTTACCAAAAGGCCTTCAATAGACTAAGACGAAATTCCAAGGGGTCTTGTTGGATTGTTATGGAATGTTTAGGTGGTTTCACATAAAATATTGTGATATCTCAGGGTATATAAGTATATCTACATAAAATCTACATTCATTACCTTTATAAGAACCTCCCATCATTTCCCATTTTATTTTATTGTTATTTTTTCAATGGGTGAGGGTCTTGTGAGTGTGTACAAGTCTTTCTGAATAAAATCACTCTCCATGTCATTGATTCATCTCAAAGACAACAAAACATACTGTGGTTATGTAGAATTATTTATCACATAAAACCCTTTATTTATCTATGAAGTTGGAGGGAGAGCGCATGAACTCCAAGACACATCTTAATCAATTCAAATGATGATTGATATATTATAGGGGACTCTTACATGACAATGAAGACATACCTCCAAGGATTCCATGGTGTCTTATGAACTGTGTGGTCATATCACATGTTGTTTTACTACTATGAAATATTTTGTCCTTTTTCATATTTTCCTTCTTAGTTTATAATGATTTTTTCGATGGTTTGTCTGAACCCGCTAATTGGCACGTAACATGACTCGAGGGTAACTGCCCTTGAAGATTCCAAATTTTCAATGTGTGTCTCATGTACCTTTTCAAGAACATAATGTCTTTTCAAAATGGGATCTTCATGATATCCATTTGGTCATGCACTATGCATGACACATTTTCATGACCAATTTATGGTAATGTGATTATGTGTCATTTGGAAGGTTACACGGTCCTTGGGTTATGGAAACCATATACTCTATTGTTTTGCGGGGAAAAATTCCCATTACTCAGGTACTTCATAAATTTTAGATTTTAAAATTTATATTTGGTGGGATTCAATATATACCATATATTAATACTGTCATATTATTACTCATGTTATTATTGTAATTCCATAGTCTTAGTGGGTGGCGACCTACTTTGTTTCTTAGATCATATATATATAGATATTATTTAGGTATATCCTACCTATATCTACTATTATTATTTGGCATACCATTATCTATGAATAGATGAGTAGGTAGTGATGAGTTATCGGGGATTTCTTGTGTTGTAGTTGGAATTGTTCAAGATTTATAAAACGTTGGTTTTAATATGGGATATTGTATTTTCCATTCATCCGATGATGTTTATATATATATAATTCTTTTTTTGTTTATTTTAGTTTCCCATAAAATCTTATATTTTTATTTATTAATAAAGTTTTGTATGGTTTATTAATTATTTAATAATTTTCTATTTTATATTAATACCTGAGCTTGAAATCATTCATAAAGTGCATTTACGAGACCCATATACTAGTTTCAATACTATGGGACTTAGAAAACCCCTTCGTGGTAGAGGAGTGTCACGCCATGATTAATTTAGATAAAATACCCATGAAATTATTTTTCAAATGGTATAAGAAATTAGGTTACTCATTAGGGTCCTAGGTTCATTAGCCACTTTCTATCGATTTGGGGTATTTTGGTAAGATTAGGTTTGAGTTTTCATCATGAATCATACGAATGTATATCAGCAACTACATCCCTAATATAATTCTTCTTGACACCTGATGTTCCATGGGAAGTGGGGTTTGAATTTTGAATTCAACATTTTTGATACATTCAAGATAAACAATAATAAGAAAATTTAGTGAAAATACCAATGATATAAGAATAATTTTGGTATAAATAAAATTTGAAAATTCACTCTATGCCTTGATTTCATGACTACATGATGTTCAAATTATTCAGTTACGTGATTGAAAAACCCTGAATGCTTTATGAGATAATGTAACATCAATAGAATCATGCGACTGAGGCTTCCAGATATATGATGATCTTGTTCTATCTCTTTATCATATGATTCCTCCTGAGGATGTGTGAGTTCCTAATCATAAATAATTATTGAGAATAAGGTTTTCCATGATGGAAGTACATTAAATCCACTTTTCTCTACATTAACCCTTCATAGTCATGTGTGTAAGACCCTATGATTGTAGAATATATTTTTTTAAAAGATATTGTAATTGTTTGATATGTTGCCTTACATGCTACCCAGAGTCTAAATGAACCATGATATAGGAACCCATCATAAGATTACAATTATATTAGTATATATTAATAGTAATAAAAATTTTAAAAATAGGATTGAAAAAATGGAAATGAATATATTAATTCATATTAAATATGATGTCAATTTCCAATCAAGCCATTTTAGGATTTAGAGATATATCTTCTTATAATAAGGATTTTATCACATTATTTTTATATGGACATTATAATTATTTCATACCATGATTTATAAATATTATTTGAAGATATTAATAAAAAAATTTAAATCAGAACCTCAATATGATAATATGATAAATTTTTATTATATTTCTAAAAATATTTATTTTTCTATGATTAGTGAAAAATACCAATTTGTCTAAATATATTAATTACATATCCCATAAAATTTAAACTATGTTTTTAATTTGATCCTAAATTAAAAAGGTATAAATTATTAGTAACTAATAAAATTAATTACGTGGTAAACAATCATTATAATATTTTATTATATTAGTTAATTTCTTGCATAAAAACATTTTTCTAAACAAAATATTTTCTCTTTGAAATGTGTTTTATATTAATAATTTAAATAAATATATATTTATTAGTAATTTAAATGAATAATAAATAATTTATATTAAATTACATATATTAATATTCATTTTTTGGGTTTTAATAGGAATGGAATTGTTGTAAATTATAATGTATGCTTAAGAATGTTTTTAATCTGAAATGGATTTTTGTTGTAGTTTGTGAGATTATTTTAAATTATTATATAGAAATAATATAATATGAATCTATTTGAAAGGCTTATATTTCTTGAATCATTATAATTAACATAACATAGTATGTTCAATTTAGTTATTGTCATAATTAATAGAAAAATATGTAAAATGTAGTTACCCTGATTAAGGTTAAAATACGTCTTACGGGGTGTTAATCCAAGAGAAAATGGTTTCATTACCACCCACACATATATAATTTCCGTTGATTGAAGATATTAAATACTTGTCATATCCTACCTATGAAAACCACTTTCTGATATACATGACCTTATATAGTTGAAATGTTTTAAGAAATTCCATGTGTATCCCACCCCTCACTTATAAAATAGAACCTCCCCCACTACATATTAACATTATTTAATCCTTATAGAAGGGAAAATACGTACTCAAAAAAACCCAAGAACAATTCCCTTAATCAAAGAGTTTTTTAATCATAAAATACCAATCTTACACTACTAATGTGTAAGCTAAACAAGGTCTCTTAAGGTTTAGATATAGATCAAAAACATGCTCTTTTTATTTTATTTTGTATTATACACACTCTATAAACGTGTTGTATAAATTATAATAATTAAGAAGAATGTATCACAAATAGACCTATATGTTATTATGATCATTTAACAATGATTTACAACCTATTATACATCAAATTGGAAATAAAAGTGTCACACCATTCCTTTGGAAATGAGGTGCTTCATTTTGATTTTCTATTTTCGAACAGTTTCCATATAGTTTTTTTGGAACCATAGACACCCAATAGTTCTATATACGAAGGGAAATTTTTGCAAAGGCTCACACTCATTTGTTATTTTGACCAATGATTCTTAAGAAGTCACATTGACCGTGAGGATGTGAGTTTGGGCTCATCACACCATTTTTTGGGGAATTATTTCACACACTAGGAATGTATTATATATTTAAGATATGTTCTGAAATCCTGTTATAATTACCAATTATGATATGTGTCAAACAAGGATTATAGATCTTTTATTATCTTGTATAGTTCTTAGAATGTATCTGATGTTATTCATCAATGGAGATATTTGTATGTATGAGAGGTTTTTCATCAATAGTATCCTCTTATATACTACATTGAGATTATTGGGTCATTATTATGATTTTTTTAGTTTTCTAGCCACACAGTGTGGCACACTTTAGTTTATTGACATCCAAGGAGACTAAGGTCACTCAAATGTTTATCGTCATATGGAGAGATGAGATTTGTTCTCATGTTGAGATCAAAATAATTCATGGGATTACTATATATCATTGTGAATGGAATTTTAACCCACGTAGTTCGTTTCCACGTAACAGGACACATCATACCATTTAAGGTAACATTAAGAGGACATAACAAAATAGTTTAACATCACGTGGTAAGGATTTCAAAGTGGATGGATAATAGTCAAATCTTCTTGTGGGAACTATAATGAAGCTTCCCAGGGAACCGGCAAGAGATAAGGATTGATAGGTTGAATTAGACCCTACTGGTAATGTGGAATAGAAAGGAACATGGTTGATCTAGCATGATGGGTTTGGACCTTAGGGTGGTTTTCTATATATCCCATTTGTACAGGAATCGAATCACGTGCAGTTTGGTGGTGAGGACCCCCACCAATATAGGCTTTTTAAAATGATTGTCTTATAGGGGATCATTTCCATTTTAGCGGATTAAAAAGGGAACAATTCTTAAAAAGTATTACCTTATAAATGGGGACCACGAGGGATGTTAAATATAATTTTATTTTGGGGTGTAGTCTAAGGGCTCACTTCTTGGTAGGATTCCCTATTTTTGAGAATTATTTTTGGGGCTTACTCTTGAGGGGGATTCCCATTGATCTTGGGACATATGTGGGATTCCTACATATCCAGAATTGATTAGAACTAGGAAATAGAGTTCTCGTAGCTCAATATGATTCATTTAACATATAGGATTCATTATCACCACTAATATCTATTATCAAGTGAGTCATTCTCAGTGTGAGAAATAATAGGAAGCCGAATATTCGAGAAACCACACAATCTGCTTTGGGTATTACTCATAAGGAGGATTCCCAATTGAGGGTTGGCTGGAGAATACTCTTAAATGGGATTCCCATTTGAGGTTTTGTTGGGGATTAATACTAATTAGGATTCCCATTTGAATTTTTGGGAAGGAATTACTTCTATGTAGGACACCCATATACTAGTTTGACCACACATATGTGTCATGTTATGAGGTTTCATAAGATTCATTATGACTGTATCAACTGAAGTTACTCGAGGAATCCCAGAGGAAAATCTCATCTTGAAATATGGTAAGGGGACTAGTTGGGTAATGTATATACAAGTATCTTTAGGGAGAATTGACGTGTAACTCAAATCATTGTATACCATGGGTTGGAATTAATGTCATATAAGGTGTAACTGTAAAATTCATCCATGGAGATCAAAATGTTCATGGTGTGATTGTACATCTCAAATTTTATCTAGTGACCATAAATAAGGGATATGGTTGTAGGGTTGGGACCATTGATCGGAAGAAATCCTTCATAGGGGATCAGGGTTTAAATCCCTATGGTATGGACCAGTGGGATCACGCATGTGGGTTTCTGTGGTGTGGGTTTCCCAGGTTTGGGTTACCTAGATGTGGGCACCCAGGAACGGGTCACCCAGGTGATAGGTTGGAGGCCACCACATAGTGATTGTGGTCAATGGTAGGTCTCCCATGTATTGATAGACTACTTTGGTGATGGATTTGCATGACTATAACCCTTTATAGGATTCACCGTCTGGGAGTTATGTTGTCCTCTATAAATTTGAGTTGGAGGTGTCTATTTAGTGACCTTCTAGTGGGCCTTTTTGATGGTCATGCAAGGATGGTACTTCTTATATGGGATTGATATAATGGCCTTTTTTAGTTCCCTATACTGATGGGCCTATGCGAATTGCTGGTGCGAGTGGCCAGCATGGTGATGCGGTCTCCTTTGTAAAATTTGTTTATCTTTAGAGTGCCATAACTTTTGATCCGTAAGTCGGTTTGGGTTCCACGACTAGTCATATTGAATATATAAAAGATATATACTCTTCTTGGAATGTGGAATTCATCAAATATTATAGTATTAATCAATGAAATTACCCATTGTTATGTTGACACCTTGTTATAATTGATTATGGAAATTAAAATCCTACTCTTTAAGGGAATATTTCCCCTTATCCATCATTTTGGAGTTTTTATTTGGAACATGGAAATCTAGACTACATTTTATTCTGGAATCGATACACATATCTACTCAAACTAATGATTTTTTTCTAAATTAGGGTTAAATCCTAAATTTAGTGGCGATGTAAATGAAACACATTTTGTGGTACTAATACACTAAGACAAAGGTGTGGACTAATGCCTCCACGTAGTGACACAATTAATTTTCCCACACTATATTTCATGGGTAGTTTTAATGTAGGATTTAAATATTAAATATTATATTTATAAAATAATTTCCATTCTTTAATAATAGCATATTATCTAACTACATGCAATCTGGTCCTTCTGTAATTGATAAAATCGCTTGTTTGTACGTGTGTACTACCATATCCTTAATGCAATGCGATTTAATTATCATTTGACTCTAAAAAGATAGTGAAAAGTATGTATTTGATGAAAATGTATGTTATTAATGATATAATAGTGATTATGGAAAGGTGAATTATCATTTATCATTATTTAATTCCATCCATCGAAAAGTGGAAACATCACTCATGTATACATACATATTACAATATCTAGGAATTGTTGTAATTTATTTTTCATCACTAAATTATAAGAATGGATTTAAACATGAATATAATGAATAAATATAATATTTATATCTTTATAAAAATTATACTCTTGGATGAACTGTGATTAATGTTCGAGGACCATAATTACTGAACTAAAACATACCCAGAAAATGATGAAATTAAAACCTTAATTGACATATTTAACATAGAATTATGAACAAACATGCGTTTAAATGATATAAGTAGAGAATATATGATATTATATATATATTTATATATTATATTATATAATTATAATAAATATAAATATTATATACAATAGGTTAGAGTGATTAAGAATCTATTTTGATATAAGGTAAGGGTTTCATCTCAATTTGTCTTTATTGAGGCACATTTTTATATCATGCATAAATTTCTTATTTATGTGGTGTATATACTCAAAAAATATATATTTTTCTTAATATATTATTTAATAAAAGTTTATTATAGAAACATTTTATAGTAAATAATCTAAATACTTTCAATGGAAAAATTACAAATGATGAAATGGTTTTTCATCACAAATTTGTTTTATTAAGACAAGTTTGATTCGTTGAACCAATTTATGATTATCATGTTTATATAATTATACATTTAAATATTATACCATTTATACTTATTAATTAATGAAATATATTGTTATAATTCAAAATATTTCATCCAATGAGTTTTATTTGAAAGTTACATTGTTATAAGGGTTTATTGTCTCAAATTTTCTTCATTGGGACATATGTTAAGTTATAAACATATTTTATTTTATGAGGTTTATATAATAACAATCGGTTATTTTTTCCATTAATATTATTATTTTATTAATATTGAATGTTTTATTTTTTTATTTAATTCACGGGTGTCATGATTTAAAATTGTCCAATGGGGTAAGGGTTTTTTGTTACAGTCTCAATTTCACCGAGATTGTTTACACTTAAATTGTGATGCTGAAATTATAACTTATATCTCTCCCACAAATTATGTATCATATTATACTATATTTATTTTAGAATATTATATTTTTTAACTCATTTTCATCTCTTTATGTACTCGAGATACTAGTATAACATTTTTAAGGAAAACTAACTTATTTTGTCTCTTCGATCAAGAAAATTTTATTCCATCTCTATAATTTAAATAAAATATTTTCTTATATTTTATTAAAATTAAATAACTATTTGTTAATTTAATTTTTACCCATGTTTTAATTTGTAAATATTTTAATGAAATATTCTTATAGTTTTTGGAAAAAGATACTTTTTTTCTTTTATAAAATATCTGAAAGGACTTTTTAATTTAAAATAAATTTCAAAAATGTATTTCCCATCCATCATGAATACCATTTCATTTGAAAAATTTTCAACTATTTTATTTAGATATTTTATAAGAATATTTTTCAATATTATATCATATTTTATCATATTTTGAATAATAAATTTCAAAATGAAAAAAAAAACATTTCCTTAAGACATGTCCTAGTGATTTTTAATGGTATTTTCAACTATAAAAACTTCCTTTGAGAACTATTATGATTTTATGGGGATATAGTACCTTGTTAGAATCTTTAATAATCCCTTAGATAGTTTATGATTATGATGATGAATTTTTTAGAAAACATTTATCATTTACATTTTTTATTACTTGATGATATGATGATTTTGTGTGATCTTATGGAACACATATATATGGTTTTCAGTATGTGAAAGGTTGTTCTAGAATTATATATACCTCCAATTCATTGAGTAAATAAAGATATATCATCAAATAATAAGGTCTGGAATGGGGAGTGAAATCAATTTTTAAAGAGAATTTATCAAATATGAATGTATTGGGAGTAAACATTGGATAAGGAAATAGTGGAATTTGGAATAAACACAATCCACTATGATAGTATAGAAAATTATCATTGACTAAAAAAATGGGTTTATATGGATTTTTTATTTAAAAAACTTATGCGTATGATTTGTTATAATGGATCATGATTGAGTATATATGATTCCTCACTCATATGACTTATGCCATATGTATTTTGAGTGAAAGAAACCTTATACCATGATCCATGTTGAATGATATTTTATCGATTCATTATGATAATTTTAAATAATTACCATTTTCTCATACCCTAATTCTTATATGATACTCAAATATGATCACTGATTGACATATTTTATGCGTACCCTCAATAAACATCTGAGCTTATACTTTATTATGTCCCCCCTCACCAGGTTATAGAGATACGTTTTTAGTGTGATTTTTCTAGTAAGGGTGATAGTTGTAAAGAACATAATCGTAAATTATTTAAATCTTTTATATAATACTTTTTATGTATCAATTCTTCAATAAACAATAAAAATATAGTTTCTGGAATGGATTGTATTTATATTCAATGAATATTAATCTATTATCATGTTATATTTTCGTACAAAATTTTTGGGGTTATATAGTTGGTATCTCAGAATGTTTTAGCAAATTTTGGAAAATAGAATATAGAATATTTGTATGAAATTATAGGATAATATTAAGAATATGATAATATCTTAATTTTTTGGTAGGGAAGAGGGTATTTTGTATTCTGATAGATACATCTCTATCTGAATTTTAAAAGAGGATGTGGTTTGGTCTAGATTAATCATAAGGTTATAAATCAGAAAAGAGTTGGATATATATATATATATAATCTATAATTATACTGCATGAGGAATTATCCCTCTTTATGCACCTTGATTTACACTCTTGGGGGATATGATTGGTTTAATTTTCATTTAATTTTTGAATTATTACGAAGTATTTTCATAGATGATGACCATAGATGACAGAGTTTAGACCTAGGGTGTCATATATTGAAAATAATATGTCATTATTTGATATTATATGAATATTTTTTCATGATTACATTATTATTACCCACAATAAATTTTTTTTATATTTTTAAATGCTTGAAACCAGAATGTATTTTATATATGGAGTTTGTAGCAGTGTGTTGGGTGACATTGCATGAATGGAATGAAGCCCAAGATGATAATCACAATACGCAACTCATTATTCCAATTTGTGTAAATTATATTATGGTAGATCTAAATATTTATATCTAGGATGGGAAGACCATTAACTCCATCATCGGTATACCTATGAAAAACTCGATATCTATAGAGGGACGTGTGAGGGTTCTCAAAGGGAGGTGCGCCAAATGGATACCACCACCCAACTATTGGATAAAGTTAAATTTGAAGGGATAATGCATTAATGGATATATGAGAGGGGATAGGTGTTATAAGGTTTCAGTAATATTTGGTTTCAAAAAATTCTATAGAATAAGAATATCCATTGGGTAGGAGAGAATATCCTTGTACAACGGACTATCATCGTAAATGTTCATTAATGTCAATATTTCTATGGAGGTGTGTGACATGAATATTATAATTTGTTTCCTTCATAAGGTTTTTGTTCCCTATGGTATTTAGCTAACTACATTAAGAATTAATTGGTTTTCAACATTCATCACTTTGATGTTAGTCACACATAGATGATATGGAACATTGCATCTGGAAATATGGTTACTAAATAAATATCTTGGAAAATTCAAATTCCCTATCAATGTATGATATCTCTACCAAATGATTCTAACTTCATTATAGGAGGTGACAATTTAGAATTTCACCAAATAGACCTCCCAGAGTTTTATGTAATTTCTATATAAAATCATCATTTTGAGTGAGTGTTCTATCTCATAATATTATTACAAACTAGAAAGTAGTTGAGTTTCAGGATGAAAAAACATGAAAGAAATTAAGATTCCTGAAGATCATAAATAAAATAATATTAATCTTCATATATGTTGAGAATTTGGGAATACACACCTAAAAAAATCTATTGATACAATGATAAAATGTTTTATATGTGGAAATGAAGGACATAACGAAATTAATTAACAATGAAAAATTATTATTTTAATTAAGGTTAATAAAATACATAACAGAGCACCATTTATATTTCAATGACTTTTGTGTAGATATTTTGGAAATTAACTGATCCAATTCCATAATCCATTGGAGAATAGAAAAACCAAATGAGGTCATGTGTTATGACGATTATTGAAGATGAATGATTGAAGTGTTTATGTATTGGTATCTATAATTGTGTTTTATAAGTGTTTTATTATTAATATTCTAGTTAGGAGAATCATGAAACATAAAAGGATTGTCAAACATATGTTTTATTTCAATATGTTTAAGTAAAATATTAATTGTACTAATTACCTAGAAATGTTCTTAAGTGGTGTATGAAAATGTTTTGAAAACACATGAATAAATATATATATATATATATATATATATATCTTAATATGTGCTGAATGATGCAATAATAATGATAAAAATGTACAAATATTAAATTCATTTTGGTAATGTAAGTAGGATAGTATTGATGACTGTGAAATTGATTAGTTATTTGATTTTAATTTGATTTTGGGTATCTATGATGAGTTTATTAAATTTCATGATTTGTGGAATATATTTGATTGTCATTGATTTTATTTGTGTAAAAAGGATAGCGCTATATTTTTTAAGAATGTGTGTTTTGACTAAGGTTTTATAATTATTTGCGATATTACTATATATTATGATTTTACAATACAATGGTATTCACATGTTCATTTTTTGACATCAAGAGTTAATTTATGTTGTTTGAGGACTAAAGTTAATGTGATTTCGGTGATTTTTGTGATAATTTTCCTAAATTTTGGGGTTTATATTTTATTCCATCATTTTTTGGAGGAGTTTTATAGTTAAATATATATAGAATGGTTTCTATTAAACATTGTGTGTTATTATAATTTATTTATAGACTAATGTATTATTTCATTATTTAATGATTTATTCATATTGGATATAATGTACTAACTATAACGACCTATGTTTTTTTTACCAAGGTGAAATTCCCTGGGAATTTGAATTTTGGAATTTCCCTAATGGGAGGTTGTTTGAACTGTGACCTGGAATGTAATTACCAGAGTGGGAAAAAGTTCACTTTGTTATTCTTATACTTTGATAAAGGCCCTAATGGTTTTTTGGGTGTCCCATTGAGTTTCGATATCATTGGGGTTGAAAATGATAGGCTGGGAAGGGTCTTCACAGGGCAAAAGGTTTTTCTAAAACCATGCGGCCTAGTATAAAACTATGCATATTGTATTATAGTATAAAAATTTAACTATATGTTGTGTTCGTGGTTTATCCAAACCATCCACCTTCCCCCCACTATTAGGGTATTTTTGGGTAGTATTCTCTCACTATTAATCACATGGTTGGTTTATAGTTAGGGTAACCATGTGGCACATACTATGTGAGGAGGTTTCTATGAAATGGTTCCTCTCATTTAGAAAATAGTTTCTAAAAACCATGAGGGAAAACCATTTTATTTGGTTTTTAGGGTGAATTTACCAAAATTACCTTAATGATCATAATGTTTTCATTCCTTATTTGTTCTCCTATTGGAAGTTGGGTGAGCCTCCTCTCCCTATATAGTCGATTCCTCCTCCTCTCCAAGGTAGGAATGAAGATCTCTTCTCATTCTATTGTATATATAAGTTTCCCTCAGTCTCTATGAATCTTTTTTGGTATGCTCTTAAATCCTCTCTAATTCATTTCAAGTTCTTTATTCAATCTATTGTCTTATTTTGGAGCAATCTCATTTTCAATATATTTCTAGGCAGATGTCTGTTTCTTAGATTTATTCCAAACTAAATTAAATCAGATTGTGATATTGGATGAGTGATACTTATCAATTACTAGGTAGTTAGTCTATGTATTTTCCCTAAATTTTCATTGAATTATGAATAGTGAAATTGTGCCATCTGATGGCCTTTTCCAGGCATCGACTATTTATTGATTTCTTTATATCAAATTGATCAATGCACCAAGATACAATACATATTATCCTTTTTGGTTATATAGAGGATGTCGACCAAAATCATTGATACCCCTTGGTTGCAACGACATAGTTTTATTTATTATAATTAAATGTATAACATTTGGAATTCCTCATAATCATTAGTCATAGGATATAAAAGAAATTTCCCGGATATAAATTTTTTCAAGTTATGTTAGAACCTCCTGAGTTCTACCTTAATCTTTTTAGTGATTTCATTGTTCAATGTTTCTTATCTATATTTTTTATTATTGAATAGATTTTTGACTCGTGAGTTTAATGACTATTTGGGATAAATGAATTGATTTATTCACCATGTCATGTTTTTATAATAATACCCCCCTGATGAGGTATGATGACATATAAAATGAAAATTATTGAGAAGGTTATTTATATAATGCTTGGCCATGTAGGATTGGTGCTCATGTAATTAAATTTTTTGTTAGATATAAGTCTGTTTTTGCGAATTATTCAAATGAACATGATAAATGGATTATCCCTATACTACAAAAATTTTCATTTACACATGGAACCTCCCATGTTAATGGAGTGACCACTCATATCTAAATAACTAATAAATCAACAACCTTATATGGTATTGGAAGGTCTAATTAGTGGGATTACCCTTGTATGTAATTGGCCAATTAGACCATGGTACCTTATAAGTGCCTCTTTGAAATTTGAGAAATTAATTTCCATGTTTTTTAATTATATATCATGTATTAATTTGAATTTTTTATTCATAATAGCTTGATACCATTGTAATATTTAAATTATATGTCTTGATAATTTTGAATGGAATGATTTTGATTTGAATTTCCTGCCTTGAATTGATTCGATTTATTAATTTAAACAAATTGATAATGGGTGTCAAAGAAAACACTGTTAATTTTATGCTATGTGTATGAAATAATTGAATTGTTATGCCTCATTATAATGTCTTAATAAATGTAGGGAATGATAGTAATTGCCTCATGGATTTACTTATTAATTATTATTATTATTACAGGATTTCACCATAAATGGGTTGTGGAATTATGGTATAAAATATATTTAGAATGGATGAAAATCATGCTCCCATACACCAGGTGTTGAGTTAATGACATCTCATAATAGTGATACTCTAGAGAAATTGGGATTTACATGCTATGTACAATGATTGCAGTGATGACATGATGGCTCAATCTACATCCTGAGTGTCTTTCATGATGTCTTACATTCTATTAGGATATAGGGAAGTTACCCTATTTCATGACCTTTTAGGCTCATTTAGATTGGTTAGGCATGTATGAGTTCTGCCTCAGTCCATCAAGTAACTAGTATTCCAGGTATATGGCAACTTATGTCCACACATATTTGTTTTATATATTTGGATGAAATATAAAACTGTATTGTATACATATATATTATTCCTATATATGTATGGTACTTGATTTGACACTTAATCTAGCTTTAAGAAGAAGCAGGTATAGCCGCCAAGTATCCATTAAGAACCTAACTTATTTTATTATATTATATTTATTTTAGTATATTATTTTATTTTAGTATATTATATTTTTAACTCATTTTCATTTCTTTATGTACTCAAGATACTAGTATAACATTTTAATGGAAAACTAGCTTATTTTGCTTCTTCGATCAAGAACATTTTATTCCATCTCTATAATTTAATTAAATCATTTTCTTAAATTTTATTAAAATTAAATAAATATTTGTTAATTTAATTTTTACCCATGTTTTAATTTGTAAATATTTTAATGAAATATTCTTATAATTTTTGGAAAAAGATTCTTTTTTTATTTTATAAAATATCATAAAGGAATTTTTAATTTAACATACATTTTAAAAATGTATTTCCCATCCATCATGAATACATTTTATTTTGAAAATTTTTCAACTATTTTATTTAGATATTTTATAAGAATAGTTTCCCATATTATATTATAATTTATCATATTTTAAATAATAAATTTCAAAATGAAAAAAAAATATTTTCCTTAAGACATGTCATAGTGATTTTTTAAAGGTATTTTCAACTATAAAAACTTCCTTTGAGGATTATTAGGATTTTTTGGGGATATAGTACCTTGTTAGAATCATTAATAATCCTTTAGATAGTTTATGAATATGATTATGAATATTTTAGAAAACATTTATCATTTACATTTTTTATTATTTGATGATATGATGATTTTGTGTGATCGTATGGCACACATATATATGGTTTTCAGTATGTGAAAGGTTGTTCTAGAATTATATATACCTCCAATGCATTGAGTAAATAAAGATATATCATCAAATAATAAGGTCTATAATGGGGAGTGAAACCAATTTGTAAAGAGAATTTATCAAATATAAATGTATTGGGAGTGAACATTGGATAAGGCAATAGTAGAATTTGGAATAAACACAATCAACTATGATAGTACAGAAAATTATCTTTGACTAAAAAAATGGTTTTATATGGATTTTTTATTTAAAAAACATATGCGTATGATTTGTTATAATGGATCATGATTGAGTATATATGATTCTTTACTCATATGACTTATTCCATATGTATTTTGAGTGAAAGAAACCTTATACCATGATCCATGGTGAATGATATTTTATCGATTCATTATGATAATTGTAAATAATTACCATTTTCTCTTACCCTAATTCTTATATGATACTCAATTATGATCATATATTGACATATTTTATGTTTACCCTCAATAAACATCCGAGCTTATACGTTATTATGTTCCCCTTCACTAGGTTATAGAGAAGGGTTTTTAGTGTGATTTTTCTAGTAAGGGTGATAGTTGTAAAGAACATAATCGTAAATTATATAAATCTTTTATATAATAATTTCTATGTATCAATTCTTAAATAAACAATAAAAATATAGTTTCTGGAATGGATTGTATTTATATTCAATGAATATTAATCTATTATGATGTTATATTTTCATACGAAAATTTGGGGGTTATATAGTTTCAATCTCATAATGTTTTAGTAAATTTTGGAAAATAGAATGTAGAATATTTGTATGAAATTATAGGATAATATTAAGGATATGATAATATCATAATTTTTTTGGTAGGGAAGAGGTTATTTGGTATTCCGATAAATACATCTGTATCTGAATTTTAAAAGAGGATGTGGTTTGGTCTAGATTCATCATAAGGTTATAACTCTGAAAAGAGTTGGATATATATATATATATATATATATATATATCATCTATAATTATAGTTCACGAGGAAGTATCCCTCTTTATGCACCTTGTTTTACACTCTTGGGGGATATGATTGGTTTAATTTTCATTTTATTTATGAATCATTACGAAGTATTTTCATAGATGATGACCATAGATGACATAGTTTAGACCTAGGGTGTAATATATTGAAAATAATATGTCATTATCTGATATTATATGAATATTGTTTCATGATTACATTATTATTACCCACAATAAACATGTTTTATTTTTTTAAATGCTTGAAACCAGAATTTATTTTACATATAGAGTTTGTAGTAGTGTGTTGGGTGACATTAGATGAAAGGAATGAATCCCAAGAAGATAATCACAATACCCAACTCATAATTCCAATTTGTGTGAATTATATTATGGTAGATCTAAATATTTCTCTCTAGGTTGGGGAGAACATTAACTCCATCATCGGTATACCTATGAAAAACTCGATATCTATAGAGGGAGGTGTGAGGGTTCTCAACGGGAGGTGTGTCAAATGGATACCACCCACAACTATTGGGTAAAGTTAAATTTGAAGGGATCATGCATTAATGGATATATGAGAGGGGATGGGTGTTATAAGGTTTCAGTAATATTTGGTTCCAACACATTCTATAGAATATAAATATCCATTGGGTAGGAGAGAATATCCTTGTACAACGGACTATCATCATAAATGTTCATTAATGTCAATATTTCTATGGAGGTATGTGACATGAATATTATAATTTGTTTCCTTCATAAAAGTTTTTGTTCCCTATGGTATTTAGCTAACTACATAAAGAATTAATTGGTTTTCATCATTCATCACTTTGATGTTAGTCACACATAGATGGTATGGAACATTGCATCTGGTAATATGGTTAGTAAATAAATATCTAGAAAAATTCAAATTCACTATCAATGTATGATATCTCTACCAAATGATTCTAACTACATTATAGGTGGTGACACTTTAAAATTTCACCAAATAGACCTCGAGAAGTTTTATGTCATTTCTATATTAAATCATCATTTTGAGTGAGTGATTTATCTCATAATATTATTAGAAACTAGAAAATAGGTGAGTTTCAGGATGAAAAAACACGAAAGAAAGGAAGATTCTTCAGTATCATAAATAAAAGAATATTAATCTTCATATATGTTGAGAATTTCGGAATACACACCTAAAAAAATTTGCTGATATAATGATAATAAGTTTTATATGTGGAAATGAAGGACATAACTAAATTAATTAACAATGAAAAATTAATATTTTAATTAAGGTTAATAAAATACATAACAGGGCACCATTTATATTTCAATGACTTTTGTGTAGAGATTTTGGAAATTATCTGATCCAATTCCATAATCCATTGGAGAACACAAAAACCACAGAAGGTCATGTGTTATGACGATTATTGAAGATGAATGACTGAAGTGTTTATGTATTTGTATCTATAATTGTGTTTTATAAGTGTTTTATTATTGATATTCTAGTTAAGAGAATCATGAAACCTAAAAGGATTGTTAAACATATGTTTTTATTCAGTATTTTGAAGTAAAAGATTAATGGTACTAATTACCTAGAAATTTTATTCAGTGGTGGATGGAAATGTTTTGAAAACACATGAATAAATAAATAAATATACATATATATCTTAATATGTATCGAATAATGCAATAATAATGATAAAATAGTACAAATATTAAATTTCTTTTGGTAATGTAAGTAGGATAGTATTGACGACCATGAAATTGATTAGTTATTTGATTTTAAAGTGATTTTGGATATCTATGATGAGTTTATTAAATTTCATGATTTGTGGAATATATTTGATTGTCATTGATTTTATTTGTGTAAAAAAGGATAGCGCTATATTTTTTAAGAATGTGTGTTATGACTAAGGTTTTATAATTATTTACGATATTACTATATATTAGGATTTTACAATACAATGGTATTCACATGTTCATTATGTGACATCAAGAGTTAATTTATGTTGTTTTAGGACTAAAGTTAATGTGATTTCGGTGAATTTTGTGATAATTTTCCTAAATATTTGGGATTAAATTTTATTCCATCATTTTTTGGAGGAGTTTTATAGTTAAATATATATATAATGGTTTCCGTTATACATTGTGTGTTATTAGAATTTATTTATAGACTATTGTATTATTTAATCATTTAATGATTTATTCATATTGGATATAATGTACTAACTATAACGACCTATGTTTTTTTTCCAAGGTGAAATTCCATGGGTATTTGAATTTTGGCATTTCCTTAATGGGACGTTGTTTGAACTGTGATTTGGAATGTAATTACCAGAGTTGGAAAAAGTTCCCTTTGTTGTTCTTAGACTTTGATAAAGGCCTTAATGGTTTTTTGGGTGTCCCATTGAGTTTCGATATCATTGGGGTTGAAAATGTTAAGTCATGAAGGGTCTTTATAGGGAAAAAGGTTTGTCTAAAACCATGCGTCCTAGTATAAAACTATGCATATTGTATTATAGTATCAAAATTTACCTTTATGGGGTGTTCGTGGTTTAGCCAAACCATCCACCTTCCCCCCACTATTAGGGTATTTTTGGGTAGTATTATCTCACTATTAATCACATGGTTGGTTCATAGTTAGGGTAACCATGTGGCACATACTATGTTTGGAGGTTTCTATGAAATGGGTCCTCTCATTTAGAAAATTGTTTCTAAAAACCATGACGGAAAACCATGTGATGTGGTTTTTGGGGTGAATTTACCAAAATTACCTTAATGATCAGAATGTTTTCATTCCTTATTTGTTCTCCTATTAGAAGTTGGGTGAGCCTCCTCTCTCTACATAGTCGAGTCCTCCTCCTCTCCAAGCTAGGAATAAAGATCTCTTCTCATTCTATTGTCTTATAAGTTTCCCTCAGTCTCTATGAATATTTATTGGTATGCTCTTAAATCCTATCTAATTCATTTCATGTTCTTCATTAAATCTATTTTCCTATTTTGGTACAATCTCATTTTCTATATATTTCTAGGAAGATGTCTGTTTCTTAGATTTCTTCCAAACTAAATTAAATCAGATTGTGATATTGGATGAGTGATACTTCTTAAGTACTAGGTAGTTAGTCTATGTATTTTCCCTAAATTTTCATTGAAATATGAATAGTGATATTGTGCCATCTGATGGCCTTTTCTAGGCATCGACTATTTATTGATTTATTTATATCAAATTGATCAATGCACCAAGATACACTACATATGATCCTTGTTGGTTATATAAAGTATGTCGACCAAAATCGTTGATACCCCTTGGTTACAACGACATAGTTTTATTTATAATAATTAAATGTATAACATTTGGAATTCCTCATAATCATTAGTCATAGGATATAAAAGAAATTTCCCAGATATGAATTTTTTCAAGTTATGTTAGAACATTCTGAGTGCTACCTTAATCTATTTAGTGATTTCATTGTTCAATGTTTCTTATCTAAATTTTTTTATTATTGAATAGATTTTTGACTCGTGAGTTTAATTACTATTTGGGATAAATTAATTGATTTATTCACAATGTCATGTTTTTATAATAAAACCCCCCTGATGAGGTATGATGACTTCTAAACTGAAAATTATTCAAAAGGTTATTTATATAATTCATGGCCTTGTAGAATTGGTGCTCTTGTAATGAACTTTTTTTTAGATATAATTCTGTTTTTGCGAATTATTAAAATGAACATGATAAATGGATTATCCCTATACGAAAAAAATTTTCATTTAGACATGGAACCTCCCAAGTTCATGGAGTGACGACTGATATCTAAATAACTAATAAATCAACAACCTTATATGGTATTGGCAGGTCAAAGAAGTGGGATTACCCTTGTATGTAATTGGCCAATTAGACCATGGTACCTTATAAGTGCCTCTTTGAAATTTGAGAAATTAATTTCCATGTTTTTTAATTATATTACATGTATTAATTTGAATTTTTTATTCTTAATGGCTTGATACCGTTGTAATATTTAAATTATATGTCTTGATAATTTTGAATGGAATGATTCTGATGTGAATTTCCTGCCTTGAATTGATTCGATTCATTAATTTAAACAAATTGATAAAGGGTGTCAATGAAAACACTGTTAATTTTATGCTATGTATATGAAATAATTGAATTGTTATGCCTCATTATAATGTCTTAATAAATGTAGAGAATGATAGTAATTGCCTCATGGATTTACTTATTAATTATTATTATTATTATATGATTTCACCATAAATGGGTTGGGGAATTATGGTATAAAATATATTTAGCACGGATGAAAATAATGCTCCCATACACTAGTTTTTGAGTTAATGACATCTCATCATAGTGATACTCTAGGGAAATTGGGATTTACATTCCATGTTCCATGATTGGAGTGATGACATGATGGCTCAATCTATATCCTGAGTGTCTTTCATCATGTCTTACATTCTATTAGGATATAGGGAAGTTACCCTATTTCATGACCTTTTAGGCTCATTTAGATTGGTTAGGCATGTATGAGTTATGCCTCAGTCCATCTAGTAACTAGTATTCCAGGTATATAGAAACTTATGTCCACACATACTTGTTTTATATATTTGGATGAAATATAAAACTGTGTTATATACATATATATTATTCCTATATATGTATGGTACTTGATTTGACACTTAATCTGGATTTAAGAAGAAGCAGGTATAGCCTCCAAGTATCCATTAAGAACCTAGGCGGGTTGATGTTTAATTATTTAGCACTACTTATTTATCTTTATTAATATACTTGTACATTATCTTACATTATATTTCAGGGATCAGATACAATCATAGATGCTATGGGTGGAAACCGACTAGGATTTGTATGTTACTAATTTCCTAGGACAAAATTACATTGGGGTACCTGAGTAGACCTTATATCTACCGGACCATTGTTGATTTCCTAGATATTTAGATTGTAACAAGTAGTCAATATCACAAGATAATGATGGAGCTAAGGATGCTCATGGATATAACCCTTGGGGAATTTTTTCCATTTATTATTTACTGTATTTTATCATGTTATCTATTGTATGATTATTTTTTTAATTCATGTATTAGCATCAAGAATTATTATATCTATTGTATAATGGTTTTAGCCACCTCTTAGTTTTTTATTTAAGTAACATGTTACTTATTATCTGTTATACCACTATAATACTCAAATAATGAGTGTATTGTCTCCCCATTATCACCTCCTTACACCCACACTATTAGTCCAAAACATCTGGAGAATTAGGAGTTACCCCTGAGGCCATGTGACCCATCAGTTCAGTTATCATATTAGTGGTCTGTCAGGTCGGGATGTTACAATGTTTTATCAAAACATTTCTTTTTTTTGTTTTGTGATGGTAGACATGAGACTATGAATGTATCGATTCTTGGTAAATAAATATTGATAGAGAAAATATTTTCAATTAATTTATATTGAATATAATTGTTTTAAACACACAAAAGTTTTCCTTTAAGATGAATTGTTTAGGATATTGGTGTTATTTTGAGCTGAATAGTAAAAAGGGGCCATTTGATGTTTTTATCTATTTTAAATTATTTCCATATATTGGCCATCAAATATTATACACTAATCTAAATTTACAAAATCATTCTTTTCCAGATCCTACACATCTAGGGATTCATTTTATCTCTTTGGACCAATAGATGAATCGACCATATGGAAGCTCCAATGATGCTTACAAATTGGCTCAAGAAAACCGTTTGCAGTTCTGCCTAGTTTTGGTTTGGGCTCCATACCTCATCCATGGTGGGCCCAAATTTTGTGCTATTATGTAATGGGACACAAAAGGAGTTTTGGAGAATCTTTAATGAAACAATGGACACGTGAAGTGGCTATTTAAGGGGTCATTAAATCAATCTAATCTGGAGGATTTTGTTTTGGAGAGTCTGACTGGACAGAATTAATGATCGGAGTAAAATAGCCATAACTCTCGGAATACATGTCCAAATCCTCTTAAAATTTGAGGGGACATGTCCAAGATAATTATAAACAACATTCAAGAAGGGATATATGCGTGAATATGTCATTAATTGGGTATAAAATGCATCATCATTCGGGGAACAAATTCTGGATATAAAAGGAGAAGAGCTCCACCCTCTCAAAGAAACCAATTCTCCATCTCATTGCTTCCGGGACACCAAAACCGATAACTCTTCAGCTTTCTCTTTTTTTCTTTTTCATATTTTTGTAATGCCTTTTTCTTCCCCATTCATCTCTATTACCCTTACCATGGTGGGGTAAACATTTGGTGTGGTTGGTGAAGGGTTGGTTTTCAACATTGTAATGTTGGAGATCTTGGTTGTAATTAAATAAATTTCTTTCTTCTTCAAAGTTTTTTTCAATTTTTTATAGAGTATTTTATTATCACGGGAGATCATTCTTGAATATTAATTCTGTTTTTGATTTTTTCATTGGTAAAATAATCATATTCAACCTCCACTGATTTTTGGTTTATATACGATGGAATAGACCAGATATTAGTGGTGAAATTCTCGACGATCGTCACTATGTGTAAAAGTTATAGTGAATGTTATTGATTTTTTGGGGTAAACAAAACCTGATAGGGTATTTCCCATTTCAATTAAGTATATTCAATAAAACTATTTTACAAATGGTAGGAGAGTTGACCAAACCAAGATCTTGATAAGGTTTTCTCTCACCATCATAATTTCACCAAGGAAGTGAGAGGAAACAATTGTGGAAACCCATTTTAATCAAAAAATAAGAAGAGGTTTGAATTAAATTGAACAAGGATAACATTACAATTAGGAAACCGACCCTAGCCTACTCACCCTTTTAAATATCATAGTTTTTTTCAATCAATTTAATTTCAAATTTCATTTAAAAAACACAACATTTTTACCCTCATTTTAAAGTAACAACCCGTTTTTTGCGCACTCTTATTTGGGAGACATCCTAGGTCAACCAAATTAATAAATTCTAACTTAGGAAATAATTGATTGGACACACCCTATGACAGGTGTGCCTCAAACATTGCGCCTTTTATGGGGAGGAAGTTCCTCAAAAACCATTAAAAACATTTTTTACTTCATTATTTTGAATGGCCGGTAGTTCAAATAACAATTAAATTGAATTTGATCCCGAAATTGAGAGAACAATAACACAATTGAGAAAGAAAAACTTTCAATTAGATTTTGAAGAAATTAAACTTTCAGATTCAAGTGACACATCTAGTGATCACTCTGAAACTCCAATGGCTGGAAATCCCAACCAAACATTGCGCGATCATTTCTCCCCACAATTCGATAACCAACGAAATGAACTAGTTATTACTACATTAGAAAATGATTTTGAATTGCGCATTAAACTGATTAAAATTCTCCCAAAATTCCATGGTCTTGCAGGTAAAGATCCCAATAGGCATATCCAGGAATTTAAAATTGCGTGCTCCAGCTGCAGACCCCGAGTTGTAGCAGAAGAACATGTAATGTGGAGGGCATTTCCCTTCTCACTCGAGGGAGCAGCAAAGGAATGGTTGTATAATTTAAAACCATGAGAATTACAAGACTAGGATGATCTTCAAAGAAGAGTCATGAAAAGGTTTTTTCCCGCATCAATGAGCGCAACTATCTGAAATGAGATCTATGTCATTCTCCAATCAACCAGTGAAACACATTACGAGTACTGGGAACGATTCAAGAAGCTCTGCACCAGTTTTCCACTCCAGAATGTGGAAACACACCATTTAATTGTTTTCTTATATTAAGGATCTTGTGACAATGATCGAAACATGCTAGTTACATCATCTGGAGGAGCCTTGATTGACAAGTCACCAATGGATGTGAGAGGATTGATTGAAAAGATTGTACAAAACATACAACAGTTTGGAACCAGAGGTACAATCACCAGAAGAATCCATGAGGTAAGAACATCTGATTCAGTATATTTAATTAGTAATGAAATCGGTGAAATCACCAGGTTAGTGTGACAAATAGCTGTGAACCATGTGAAGGAACAATAAGGACCGAATCAGGTATGTGGTTTATGCTCTTCTAATTCTCATTACACTGACCAGTGTCCAGAAGTGCAGGGGATAGAATGTTGTGCGGCAGCCTATCAACAAAGGAAATACCAATCGAAAACCCAACCAGGCTATGGGTTTCAACATAACCATGCCAGAGCACCTTTTCAGTAGCAATATCAGAACCCGATAGCATTCCAACAACAACAAACTTTCCAACCGCCACCTTTCCAGTGGAAGAGTTATGAGGAACCATCCACAAGTGCACTAATAACTGAAGATCAACAGTTGAAGACAAAAGTTTCAGGATTAGAAGATAAAATTGGCAAGATATCTGATCAATTTACAAGCATTATGGATTCTCTCACCAAGAACCAAGGTAAAATTCTCTAAAAAACAATTCCCAATCAAAAGGAGAATGTTAGTGTTATCACCACCCGAAGCAGGAAGGAGCTCACACCACCAGAAAAAAATAAGGAGGATGATTCTAGGTAATCATCTGAAGCTCGTCCTTTGCAACCGAAATATAGAGAAAGACTATGTTTTCGGAAGGAAAGAACAGAAAAAACTTTTCAAAAACAACAAACGGAGAAAATGGATATCCCAACACCATTACCATCAGTATTGGTTGAGTCAAATATGGGTGAAGAAGAACGACTTCAACGAGAAATTCAATAAACATTCTAAATAGATGAGATTAACATACCACTACTGGATGCAATCAGACAAATACCTAAATATGAAAAATTCTTGAAGGAGCTGTGTACTAAAAGAAGGAGGATGGATGGAAATGAAAGAATCTACTTAGGAAGAAGTTTCTCATCATTGATCACACCACCGATACTGCAAAAATGTCAAGATCTGGGGACATTCTGTGTTCCCTGCAATATCAGTTCTTTAAATTTTACAGATTCACTTTGTGATCTCGGAGCTTCAATATATGTTATGTCTCACTCAGTATTTACATCTTTGCAGATTGGAAAATTGAAGCCTACTAGAGTGGTGGTGTAGCTCTAAAATAGATCCACATTTTTTCTTGTAGGTGTTCTAGAAGATGTTCTTGTAATGGTAAAAGATCAATTATTCATAGCTGACGTTTTTGTGCTGAAAATGGAAGAAGATAGGATTTCATCACACTCACCCATCATCCTAGGGAGACCATTATTAAATACTGAAAAGACCATCGTCAATGTGCATGAGGGAACACTCTCAATGGATCTCTGAGATTGTCAAGTGAATTTCAATATACTCAAATCCATGAAGAATATTTCATAGGTTCATTCTCTGAAATAAATCTACCAAAAAGAAGGAAAAGAACCAAATGAAAATTTAGAAGATACAAACCTAGAATTCATGGATAGTTTGTTAGAAGAGGATGGAGAATCAAAATCAGGTGAAGATGTTGAGATCAATAAGTATAAACTCAAGGAGGCCGAACAAGAAATGATTATCATAGATCTCAGGAAGGAACTTGCTACAAAGGAAGAAGAACTAGCTAAGAAGAATTCCATATGCCTTGCAATGGAACATGACCTGATTAAGGTCATGGAAACCACCATTAAAGCTGTAGAGTTTAAAGGATATTCTCAAACCAATGGGATGGGTGGATCACATGAAACGGAGACAAAACCCAAAACTAGTTTCGTATGGGTAAAGAAAAATTAGGGTCAATCTTCTACATCTAGAGACGGGATGAATTTTAAAAGGACACCACTACCCCTTAAAATGAGTTATGTTCACATTGCAACAAGGAAGAAACAAATATCCAGAAAAATTGAAAACCATTCCATAAGAAAAAGATTTCAGGGGGTTTTTTTGGTGTTGTGGTATCTATGGACATAAATCATACTCCTGTTGGTACAACATGTCTTTACCGGGAAATAGAAAAGAACTAGTGGAGGAGATGACGCTCCTCCAACCTATCTATCAATAAGAGCCATCGGTTTTTACCTCTCCTTCACACTTGCTTGATGTTGTGATTGATTTGAAAATTGTATTACATGTTAAATCCAAAAGAATTAATTAAGGACACAACATCACTTATGTGTGAGGGAGGGAACCTTTGTAGTATAAGACTTTCATTTGATGTTTATTTTCACAAAAAAATAAAAAAAATTGTGTGTTTTCAAATTTTAGTGTGTTTATTTTTCAATTTTTAGTGTGTTTTTGAATCTTTTGAGCTGAAATGATTTTCAATACCATTTTTGAAACACATTTCAATGAGTGAACCAATCTATTTCATGACACTGAGCTTAAATGAATGCTGAAATTTCTTTTGTTTCAACTTGAAATCTTTTGAAATTTCATGAAAAGTACACTAATTTTCGAAACCCATGCTATATTTCACTATCTATATCTTTTAAATCCCATTCATGTGAGGCTTCTGGACCATTTTTTTCATATTCATTTCATTCACCTCATTATTGAGAGAACGAGGACATTCTTGCTTTAACCAGAATTTGATTTATTCATTTAAAAACTGGAGGGTTTGGGGTACGTGTGTTTTAAATGATTTAGGCCTTTATTTGGTTTAATTCCACCTTTTCAATATAATCCTTTTCATTATGGCCCTCCTTTACATTTATCCTTCATTTTAGCCCCCAGTCTCCATGAATTCCTTGTTAGGTTAGCCACATTATAAGCCAATTTTCCCTATCCTACCTACTCTAGAAGTGAAATTGCATGATCTAGTTGAACATAAGTGTGAGGGAATATGTCTTGTGGTGTACTACCAAATTTGGTGATACTTTTGGTGGAATATAATATGTTGAAGAGTTGATATTTCATTTTTTATAAAAGATGTGATTTTTTTGAGCTTTCATGATAAGAGAAGTTGTGCCTTTATGGAGCTTCCGAAGTAAAAAAAAAAAGAAACCAGTGCCTATCTGGAGCATTCAAGAAAAATCATGTTTGAATTGATTAAAATTTTTACTGCTGAAATCCTGAGCTGATTGAATGATTATAGTGATGATTTTCTATAAAGAGGAAGATAAGGAGACTATATTTGAATGAAAATTAGAATCTTTCAATTTTTCTTCAATAAGAACCAAGCCCTCCTTTTCGGCCTCATAATTTTTAACATCTAAATCCTACCAACCGGAAGCCACTGAACAATCCTGAAAAGTCCTCATGAGAAACACATGTCCTTGACTCACATCGGGTGGATAATTAAGAAGTTATTAAGCCTATGATGACTCTTGTGTGAGTTTGGATGAGAAAAGCCTTGTTCAGCATTTACATTTATGAGATGAGAGACAATTCATGTGGGGTAGGTGTTTTTTGTACATGGGATAAGAAATGATGTGGAAATATAATCAACTCTAAAATGGAGAACTTGAAATAATTGTTTTTGATGAGGCTTGATATCTTTTTGATTCTTGGTATTCATTTGGTAGAACTCATTGATATGTGTTTTGTATTTGATTTGATTTGACATTTACTTATCCAGGAGTCCAAGTGCTAAGTGTGGTGGAATTGATAGGGAAAATATTTTCAGTTAATTTATATTGAATATAATTGTTTTAAACCCAAAAAAGTGCTCCTTTAAGAATAATTGTTTCATTTTTATGATATTGGTGTTATTTTGAGCTGAATGGTAAAAATGGGCCATTTCGGGTTTTTAACTATTTTTAATTATTTCTTTATTTTGGCCATAACATATTATACAATAATCAAAATTTAAAAACTCTATCTTTTCCAGATCCTACAAATCTAGGGATTCATTTCAACTCTTTGGACCAATAGCTTAATCGACCATATGGAATATCCAAAGAAGCTCACATGTTGGCTCAGGAAAACTGTTTGCAGTTTTGCCTAGTTTTGGTGTGGGCTCTATAACTCAACCATGGTGGGCCCAAATGTTGTGATATTCAGTGGGTGGATGAGGAGGGAGTTTTGGAGCATCTTTAATGAAAAAACGGCCATGTGAATTGGCCGTTTAAGGAGTCATTAAATAACCCTAATCCGGAGGATTGCGTTTTGGAGAGTCTGACTGGATAGAATAAATGCTCAGAGTAAAACGGACATAACTCTTGGAATACATGTCCAAATATGCTGATATTATGAGGGGACATGTCCAAGAGAGTTATAAACAACATTAAAGAAGGACTCAATGCATTAATATTACATTTATTGGGGATAAAATGCTTCAAAGTCTGGTGGGAAAATTCTGGATATAAAAGGTGGAGAGCTCCCTTCTCTCAAAGCATCCCATTCTCCATCCCATTCCTTCCAGGACACCAAGAAGAAGAACTTTTTGGATTCCTATTTTATTTCTTTGCTTTTACATAGTCTTTTAATTCATTCTTCTTCCCCATTCACCTCGATTACCCTTACCATAGTGGGGTAAACATTTTGGGTGATTGAGGAGGGGTTGGTTTTCTACATTGTAATCCTTGAGTTCTAGGACGCAATTGAATAAATTTCCTTCTTCTTCAAAGATTTTTTCAATTTCTTATAGAAGATTTTATTATCAAGTGTGATCATTATTTAATATTAATTCTTTTATTGATTTTTTCCTTGGTAAAATAATCATAATCTCCCCCCACTGATTTCTGGTTCATATACGATGGAATAGACCAGAGATTAGTGGTGAAATACTCAATGATCGTCAGTACGTGCAAAAGGTGTAGTGAAAGTTCTTGATTGTTGGGATAAAAAAACCCGATTGGGTATTTCCCATTTCGATTATTCATGTTCAATAAAACTATTTTACACATCGAAGGAGAGTTGACCAAACTGAGATCTTGGTAAGGTTTTCTCTCACCATCATAATTTCACCAAGGAAGTGAGAGGGAATGAATGTGGAAACTCACATTAATCAACAAAGAAGAAGAGGTTTAAATGAAATTGAACAAGTATATCATTAAAATTAAGAAACCGACCCCAAACTAATCACCCTTTTTAATATCATAGTTTGTTTCAATCATTTTAATTTAAAATTTCATTTAAAGAATGCAACATTTTTACCCTTGTTTTAATGTGACAACCCTTCTTCTGTGCACTCTTCTTTAGGATACATCCAAGGTCAACCACATTACTACATTTTAACTTAGGAAATAATTGTTTTCCCATGCCCTACAAAAGGCGTGCATCAACTATATCTTGGACTAATCACCCACCAAAGGGGAAAATTTCAGGTCTCTCATGATGGGATTGTTGTTCATGATGTTTCCTATTATAGTTGATAATGACTTCACTTTGAGTGATTGGTGTACATTTAGGTACCTATTGGTTTATCAAATTGTAAAATTTTTTCTTTTCCTAGTATGAAAATGAATTATCATCACGCAAATCATTATATAAAAATATGTAACTTCAAATTCCATGCATATTACATGACATGTAGTTTCATTTGTAGGTTGATTGTTGATTTCAATTGTGTTCCTTGAGTTTATTCCAAGCTGTGTATCGATTATCATGCCTATTATATAATATTCAATGTTATTTTTTTCTTCAACCTAACATCTTTTATAATATATGTAGGTGATTATATTAGGTGATGCCTATTTATTTAGAATTTTCTTTTGGTAAATCATAATTTTGTGTTTTATGAAATTACCTTTGGGTTTACTATATACCATATTTTATTTTATTTTGATATATGAAAATGGTTTCATGGGGTAAATTTAATTTCTTCCAATAAATGGGGAACCAGTTTCAATTATAAGATGTAGTGATGCATTATAACTTGGAAAAGGTAACCTATATACTCTCACTATCTTTGAGATTTATAAACGCATAGAACATTTTCATAAAATGGAAGCCTGATAAAGTTTAAATGCTAAAGGGAATCAATTTTTATTAATGAGAACCAAATTCCAAACTCTATAGTGTATGGGCACTTTACGAATTTCTATATGTCAATCCATATAATTTTACAATTATATATATGATTATGTTATATTTTTAAATGATATTAGTTTCTGTTATGTGGGATCAAGAGTTTATCCTATAATTTGTATTGGATATTTATAGATTGTGGTGGTGGAAAAATTTCTAATTAAACCATTATATATGATCATGATATATATTTTGAAATGGGTGAAATTTTTGTGTTGTTTAATTTCGATCTAAAAAAATTGGTTAACTTCAAAAAACCACAAAAGGACCCAAGTAGGTATGTTGGGGCATGTTTCGTATTTTATGACCCATTTGGGTGTTTATAATTTCAATACATAAGAAACTTCTATTAGGTTGAAATCTAAGTAATATAGGCTATCTCAGTAGGACCCTCATATGTTGACTACTCTTGTATAAATTAAAAATGAATTTATGTGATAAATTTTCTTATTATTATTGGATGTTAATAAATAATAAAATATTATAAATAAATTTTGATAAGATGTTACGTAATCCTTACTATTTTTGTTTAACACCATAAAATGTTTAATGGTTAATTCTGAATCGATGAAAATGGATTGAAAGAGGATCTTGATGTGGTGTCACATGCTTAAACCCCAATGTAAGTTTAGTTATGTTTCCATCTGTGTAGCCTCAGAACAAAATAATCAGGATTTTCCAGTGGTCATTTTCTTATAGAGATGGATTAATTATAAGAATAAGGACTTGTGAAATCTATTGGCATGGCCTAGTGATAGGGTCAACATTTTTTATTTCATTAGAGGATATCCCATGGGATTTAGAAACAGAATAGATTAAAAAACATCTAAATGTTGTGAGTTCCTCATTTATAGAGTCTTTTGGGTACCATATTCCCTTTTCAGACTCTCTCATCTTCTAAATGACCCCCTTGTTCAAATGGGTGAACATGTTTTTATTGACCCTTTCTATAGGAATTAGCTTCAAGTAATTCTCTGTTTTTGCTGGTTTGATATGCCTTGTCCATTGTCAGTAGCTTATTAGGTATCAAGAGCATTTCTTCTTCATTAGTGATAGAAAAGTTGGTGTGTCTTGATCCATGTTAATGGTCCTGTGAGGAAATATAAATATATATTAAATATTTTTTATGGACCACCTGATACTTTAATGCATAGAGAGGATAGCCTTCAGACATTATAATACTTGTGTAATATTTCATTTGAATCCTTAGGGTAGTTTTCGTTCAGGTATGTGGTTCCCGTCGAGTTCAAAATGGAAAAATGAACATGTTGAGTTTGGTGGAATCATTGAGCCATATGTTGTTGAGTATATTTTGGGGTTTTCTCCATTTTAGAGTTATATAAGTGTTAAAAGGAATAATGTTCAACCTAATTTTATGTATGGATTTACAATATACTCATATTTTGACACATCATTCAATTTTTTTTCATTATTTATATTGTTTTACGGTTGTGAGTGTGACATGGAGGGGCGTCACATGTGTGCTTCAGTTGGTTTTGATCTATAACACTTCTGAGTAGCTGGTCTATCTCTTATTTTGAATGATATGAGAACCAAATGTCTGGGATAATCATTTCATATTTGGTTAATAGGTTTCCTTTGATGAATAAGGAACACAACCAAAGAGGACTACTATGAAATAGTTGGTTTTGTTCAAATTCTAATAAGGGTGGTGGGGCATGTAAATTCTTGTGCTTTCTTAGATGAAAGATGTTATAGTTTTTGATTTTTTATGAAACCCCTAAAAACACTGTTGGTCAAGAATTATCCATGGTGGTTTAGTTTTAATGATCAATCGATGCCTCATATGGCGAGGGAAGTGTCATTTGGTTAATGTTGGTGTGTAGGTATGTGAAGTTGAGTTTCTCCAAAGAAATTGACCATTAGTGGTTCAACCATAATTCTTTCTAGTTGTAGGGTGTGGTTAGAACCCTTTCAAATCCTCTTAATGGACTCTTTTGAAAGGGTTGAACATAGCCCCTATCTTGACACCATCCTTGATGCACTAAGAGAGTGTGAGTCGTATGTCACACTATTATTTTAAAATATTTTGGGATTTATTTGGTGGATTTATCTATTCTTCACACTAACACATAGTTAATATAGAATCATGCGGTGTCATGACTGATACTTGAGTTCCCATGTAGAAGCTCTTAAATAGAATCATGGACACAAGTCATCTTTTCCATTGAGTCGACCACCAGTTGAATGTTTTTTCGGTCACATTCAATGTTTAGATGTGAGAGTTTTGGTTTTATAAGAATTTCTTACATATGAATATGGAAGGTGGTATACCTTGGTTAGTTTATAGAAAATTTTTCAGTGAATATGAGGTTATCCCAGAGTGGTTTTTGGGCTTATTGGTGTTTTTATAAAAAACATCAATAGAAGTTAGTTATGGACATCGAGGGATGTGTTTGTGGTGGATACGAGATGCCATGGAAGAGGGACTCACATTATTGTTAAAAATGTAATGGCCTTATTATGTAATGTTTTTGGGAAAGGAAATCCCAACGGGTCTAGACCTTTCAAACTTCTTGTAATGTGGTTACTGTCATTGGAGAACTATTTAAAAACAAGTCACGAGGTTAAGGAAAGCATAGGGTAAGCGTCGACATTGTCTTTCATGGAAATCATGCATGGGACGTTACTATGAGTGGGATAATGATTCAACATTTTCATTCAAATGGGTCTCTTTTATTACCTCCTATGCAATAGATTTTTACATATAAATAAAATCATTACCAGAGAATCAATGTAATTATTAGAGGCATGATTTGTATGGAAATTATGAATGTGGAGGTTCCATGGATTTTAATTGCCCTCCTTTCTAATGTTAAATCATAATGTGGGGAGAACCTTTGGAATGATGTTTAATGAGACGAATACTAGATTGTGTCACTATATAAATGGGACTACATATGCTCTATTTATGATTTATTGTTGGGAAATGAGCATTGGATGTAGTTTTAAAGTCTTTATTGTCATGTGCTTATGAAGTGCTTGTTGGTGCATTGGGTATTTGGAAATGTCTGACTATCATTTGAACAAGAATTCATAACCTTTAAGGTCAGGTGATGTTTACATTATTCTAGTTTTTGAAGAAGATAATTTATATTGTGGGGAGGTAGCAGTGACATGTTTTTTTATCCAAGGTGAAATTCAAAGTGAATTTAAATTTTGGAATTTACTGAATTACATGTTCATTGAACGAACCATCAGAACATAATTTTGATAGTAGGAAGATTTAAATGGGTAATTTTTAGACATCGTTATAGGACCAAAAAGTTTCATTGGCATCTTGTTTGGTTTTAGGAGTGATGAAGGAAAAATATCATGTTTTAAAGGGTTTGCATAGTGTTAACGGTTTGACTGAAATAGTGTGGCCCCAACCAAAAACAATGTAGCTTATATCTTAAGATGTGAAATTATCCACATGGTATGCACAAAATTTACGAAAACCATTCCCCTAGCCTACATGGTTAATTTATATTTGGTCACTATGCTTGAACTAATCACCACATGGTTAGTGAATGGTTTGGGTAACCATGTGGCAACAAAAGTGCAAAGTAGTTTCTTAGAAAAGAGGTCTCACATGGTTGGCACATGATTTTTCAAATATTTGTGGCCAAACTGTATGAATTTGTTTTTTGGGTTAAATTAGCTAAATTCTATTAATGATATTTCTGTTTTCATTCCTTATTTCATCTTCTCATAGTAGTCGTGTGAGCCTCCTCTCCACACACAGTGGGATCCACCTCTTCTCCAAGCTAGGAATGTGGATCTCTTCTCATTCACCAATCTAAATCAATCACTGATAGTCGCTATGGATCGGTATCATTATGGTCTTAGATTCTCTCTAGTATATTACATGTTCTTCTTTATATCTATTGCTGTATTTTGGGGCTAGATCATTTTTCATATTTTCAGTGTGGATGTCCATTTGTATAGTTCATCCAAATCAATACAATTTTGATCTAATATAGGATGAGTGATATGGAATAAGTATGAGCTACGTGTTCTATATAGTTTTTCCAAAATTTCCATTTAAATATGAATAGTTATGCTCTTCTATAGACCAAACATTGTTGAGCTTCAAATTTTTATTGATTTTTTCATATCAAATTGGTCAATGCACCTAGATAACCACCCTTTGATCAATTTTTTGTATATAATGGATGTGAACATCCATTTTGGAAACCCCTTTTGTGTCACAAACATAACCATCCTTGTGATGATTAAATTATAAAGAATCACTGAACTCAACCTAAGAATTTTTCTTAGTCTATAAATGGAATTTCCCCTATCTTTGTTTTCTCAAGTGATGTTATAACCTCCTAAGATCCTTGTAAAACATTGTATTATTTTTCCTTCTTGAGTGTTTCTTCATAAATTTCATAATTTAATTATTTTATTTATAAATAATTAGTTTATTAGTTAATTGAACTAAACAAATATATCATTAAACAATGTATTGTATATAAAACCAAACCCCTCAAATGAGGTGTGATTTCTTCAAAAATGAAAACTATTAATTAATTATTTTTATCATGTTTGGGATTATGGTGTTAGGGTTTTTATTCTTACTTTATTTTTTTCAATAAGTCATCTTTTGTGCATTTCATTGAATGAACTTGATAAATGATGTTTCCCTTTGCTACATGACTATTCATTTTTCTGTGGAACCTCCTAAGTGCATGGCATGAAAACTATTATCTAAATAACTAATTACCAATCTCCTTATAATGGAATTTAATATTTAATAATTAGGATTACCTATGTATGTAAGTGACCAATGGACCACAATACATTCTAAGTTCCCCTTTGGACCTTGTTAAATTGAGTTTCATGCTTGTTTAATTAGATGACATGTATTAAATTTAATAGCTTGTTCATGACGTCTTCCTCCCCATGATGATTTAAATGATATGTCTTGATTATTTTTAATGGATTTCTTTTGATTTCAATTTAATTTCATGAATGTATTATATTGATTAATTGAAATTAATTGATAATGGATGGCATGAACACAATATTTATTTCATGCTATATAAATTCCATAATTGAAATCCTATTCCTTGTTGTAATGGAATAATAAATTTAGATCATGATAGGTATTGTATCATGGATCCAATTATTAATTACTATTTTTATATGATTAATCCTCAAATGGAATGTAGAATGATGGTAAGGCATTTGTTAGAATTGAGGAAAATCATGATCCCTTACAACATCTCTTGAGTTCTTGGAGTCTCACAACAGTGATACTATATGGGTGTTAGGCTTTACACATAATGTACCCGCATTAGAGTGTTGGGATAATGGATCAATCACCATCATGTGTGTATTTAATAAAATCTTAGAGTATATTTGGATTTAGGGAATTTACATTATTTCTTGATCTTTTAGGCTCTTTTATACTTCTTATGGATGTCTGAGTTACACCCTAATCCATCCAGTTACTAGTAATCGATGTATATGGCCACTTATGTTAGCACATACCTTGTTCATACTGGAGGATAAAATATAGTACTATATTATTTACATATATAGTATTACTACATATATAGAGTGACTGATCATAAACTTATTTTAGCTACGACATAATGTAGTTATAACCACCATGTTTCCCTTAGGAACATGGGTGGGTTTTTGTTTATTAATTAATCACAGCTGTTTATCATTATACTTATAACTGAACATTACATTACATTATATTTTACAAATATGATTTGTTCATAGACATTTTGGGTGGGAACTTATTAAGATTATTATCTCACACCCTTCTTTGGAATCTATTTCAATGGGGTCCCCATGCAGACCGTATGGTTTTAGAACCTTTGTTGATCAGTTGTGTTGTTGAGCTTTAAATTTGGATTTAAATGTAGAGTACTAGGATAGAGCTCAAGATTATCAAGGATATCTCCCATAGGTACTTTTTTCTAACTCATATTTACTATACTATAGCGTGTTTTGTTTTCTATTAATATATTTATAGTTCATGTATTAACATCTGGCATGCTTGTATCTTTTTTATATTGGCGTTAGACATGTATTTATTTATTCAGTTGATTATTATTATTATCTTGTGGCATTATCATTCTTTTATTACTTTTTTAGGGTTTCTTCTTACTTATTATCTGTTATAACACTATGTTACTCTGATTATGAGGGTATAGTCTCCCCATTATCACCTCTTTACACCCTCACTTCCAGTCAGCCGCATTTTTCATATGTGGAGGTGTTCTTGATGACATGGGATCCACCATTCAGGCTACCACATTGATCGTCAGTCATATCAGGATGTTAAAATAACTAATTTCATTTTCAAATAAATAAAGAGAAATAATTAATGAATTTTTATTATTTTAATGTTCTTATGATCAATGAAAATTTATTTTTACTATTATAGGTATGAAAAATTCATAATTAATATTAATTTCATCAAGTAATATATTGGAAAAAAGTAAATTGATGACAGCACAACCAATGTATATAATTATTATTAATAAATATAAATATATTATGTAAATAACTTTTCTTACATTCCATTTTAAAATAATTCCTCAAGTCAAGGGAAAAAGATATTTAAATTGAAAATGTGTTTTTATAGTGACATTTTTTAGGAGTTGATAGTTTTCTTCCCACCACACATATTTATGGTATTATGGAAATTAATATTTTCAAGACCATGTTCACAATCACACTTTATTATTCTTGTAGCATTATCTTTCTCATTCATAACCATATTTTCAATTCCAACTAATTTGATCCTTATCTTGTCACCTGATTATGCGTTACTTTTTGTTAACCTTTATGTTTTTAACATCCCCTTTTAAATTAATTCAATTTATTAATTTTCAAGATGGGTGTTTTCATCAAAGGTATTCTAAAATATCAAAAATATTAATACCAAGATAATTTTTTGAAGATATAATTTTTTGAAATGGGGAGAATGTAACTCCCTAATATTTTTCAACATATTTTTTCATTAAAGAAATTAGATGTGTTCAATATACATCCATAAATATATCCACAAGTCTATATGAGTGATGATATAGTAAAACAACATAATATTTCCCTGAAATTGGAAGGTATGAATAGTAGAAACCAAATTATAAAAAAAAATATAAGAATGTTTTAAATTATGATTTTTTTATTAAAAAATAATAAATAATCACACAATTTTTCGAAATGTAATTTATGTTTTAAAAATAAGTTTTATTCAAAAACAATTTTATCAATTTTTTAAATGAAAATATTATAATTAATTTCAATATTTTTTTAGAAATATGTTTTTAGGAAAGTAATTTTATTTTTAAAATCATCATTTCAATATTATGTTATCATGAATTTCTAGGATTATTCTACACAGATTTATTATTCAGTTAATACTGAAAAAACCATTTCGTGAAAAAACTATGATTTCATTTAATGTTAAAGCTCGACTATGCATTAAAGTTTCCCCAATAAAAAAATAATTTAATTAAATTATCTAAATAGTTACATAAAATGGTCGTTACACTTTATTTTTGAATTAATAAAATTTTGTGATTAAGAAAAACATTTTTTAAAAAATATTTCTTATACATGTAATCTGATCTTATAATAAAAAATTAATTTAATAACTATTGATTAATGGATTTAATGGTGTTTATAGATTATATATCAAATAATATATTTAACATTAAATTTATGGATAATACATTGAATGGAGTGGTAGTAAATTATATTTTATGATTACAAATTTATTTATCTAGAACATGGTTCCATTATGGTTTTCATGGTTTATTCAAATTAAAATCTATCATGTACTGAATTTTGTAGTTCCCTACATAGATCTACTACTAAGAGTGTAGGGGTGAATTAGTGGTTTCTTATTATGAATAATTATTTATTTTCAAAAAAGCTCTCAAACATGGTAAGGTTCTTGATTCACAAAACAATATCTCTAAATTTTACCTCATGTGTAGTTTTATTAACAAAGAGATAGTATAAAACATTATCTAGAAGGTTAAAAAGAAATACTAGTAATTGATACAACCGGTTATCCCCCCACCCTCCCATTTAAAGACTCTTCACTATGAAACAAGTGGATACAAATGATCTAGCTCTAACTGATAGACTACATTTTCTTTTGTCTCTAACCAAAATACCTCTTTCTCTTACTCCTATAGAGATACTATGTTTTCTCCTTGATCCAACATGAATACTTCAACTACTATTGGTACCAACATTAATACTTCAACTTTATTCAAGGTTTGAACCACTATAAAATGGTTTTATGGTCTTCCTCCAATACCCAATAGTAACAATATTTCTCATATTCTATTCAAGTATCTTCAAAAACATATAGTTTGGTATATTATGATTTCTCAATTATTTTATCAACTATATAAAATTATATAACTCAGTTAAAAAATGATCGCACTTAAATTATTCCTTTTGGCTTAAGTTATAGACTCGTGTAATATGATTGAAAGTTGTGAAAACAAACGCATTAACATATTATTCAAGATTAAATTCTATTAATTGTTTCAAGCTCCTTTTAAAATTTCAATTCAATTAAACTTAATGTATGGATTTCATGGAATCTTAAAGACTTGATTTGGGTATTTCATGTAACAACCATTTAACATATATTGAATGTTTTTCATTATATGTTATGTGTTGTTTTTACTTGTTTCGAGTCCCCAAATCTCTTTTCATACATTCTTAATCATGGATAAATAATTTCAGGTATTTTCTATCTCATGAAAACCCAAACACATATTTCCCACCATTATTTCTTCACATACACCTTGTATGAACACACATTATTTTTTAAAACTCTCCACCTTTACAGAAGATGCATATTGAATTTAAACAACTAATTTGCACAAATTATTGTCAAAAAAACCTGTGATGGCGTGGTTGATGATTAATAACATTAATGAAAATGTAAACCCATTCTCATCCTCTCTATGGATGAGTATTTGAAATTATCAAGTAGTTTATGAAAATCAAAATGGCAATGAATCGGTATATAAAACACCTCAGAATTCAACACGAAACAAGTTATTCATGAAGCTTTTTTAAGAGTATCAAACACTTATATAATTACCACAGAAATCCTTATCCTTTATGAAATAATAATTTACTCAGTAGGGACACTCTTTATATAAGAAAAATCTTCATGGTGGCACTATTTTTAGTGACCTAACAACAATGATAACCAACTGTAGTGACCCACAGTCGAGGTGATTCTCCTTTTGTAGGTTACAAGCATTGCAGATCACAAAACCTTAGAACCAGTTATTATATAACTTTGTACCACTTTTATTATGACTTATCAAAAAATCATTCAAATTCATAAGATGATACAACTTTATCAAGTAAAAAAGGAATATAGTGGATCACTTTCATTTATCAATGATTTGAATTCCTCTTAGGCATGCGATGAGGATCACTTGCTTTTAAACTTTTTTGAGAGATTGGAGTTCATCTACTACTCAAATTACATTTGAAACTAACATTTTAATTCATCCACAATCTATTATTAAATTAATTTTCATGAATTCAAGATGAATATTTGTTTTATAGGGATTTTAATACTCATAACATTTTATCTCAATCATAGAACAACCTTGTTAGACTTAGTAAGATCATTGTATGTTCATTATGTGCTCTGGCATACAAGAGAACTTTGAGGAGGCTGGAAGAAGAAGAATATTCCTTGAAATTATCTGATGGCTCAGAATAATGTGATAAAATAATGATCCTTTTATCTGAATGTTTCATTGATTTTTTAATAGAAACAAGAGCTTCACCATCCCAAATCAATTATCTATATGGTCTTTCCATTGGTTTATTACTCAAGTGGTGTCACAACATCCCTGAGTTGGCTACTAGGGATTAGCACCACTACACATCATACATAGATCGTGGAAATGCATCATCTTTATGGACACAAGAACCCTATGAGGACGATCCATGATCCCATACATATCTCAATGAGTTATAAAAGTTCCTCTTATGGGATTATACATGACTCATTATGCCTCCTACAGGATATCCCTAGCTATCCTCCCTTGGGAATGAATGACCTTCAGGTCAGGTAACTTCCTTGGTTGATGTTGGCCTTGCATTTATGATAGATTGGCCCCTATTTTTATATGATAATACAAATAGAATTAATAATATATGTATCCATGATTAATCCATCTTCAATTTTTCCTCTTTTCTTAAATTGATTCTTCATGAAAAATGTAATTGTATTTTTTCATGTAAAACATTTAATGTATTCTTATTTCATTGACATGAAAAGTAATGTTTTTCAGGATCATAAGAAAACCATCATGGAATTCATCACATCATCCTGAAAATAAATATCTACATCATCTTCAATTATTGTAAGGAACATGTTGATCCTTTAACGCATTAGATTCAATCATTAATGATCAATTCAACAATCATCAAATTTATCCACGGATAATTGTTTGAGTATGAAAACTAATACAATTAGATGAATCAACAAAAATGATACAGGAATCACCACTTCATTCAATATCATCAACCATATATTGATACATCAATTAAAAAAATTAATTAATGGGTCTAAAAATCTACCACATTTTATTTTATTGTCAAAATATTTTCACATATTTTAATGTTAACAATTGTACTAAACAAAATTTCATCCCTTGGACAATAAAATTCAATGGAGGTATAGAGGATTTTTCAAATCATATTTTTCTTCTAAAAACATAATCATATTCTTTATATGAAAATTTATTCATCACTTCTATGAGAGTAATGATATAACAAGGTTATCTTATGATAAAATCCATTAGTAAATCAAATCTATGTCTATGTAGGATAAACTGGTGTATAAAAAAATATAAATACAACCATTGATTTAAATGATGTCTATAAAAAACCTTTTTTGTGGAATCATGTTCGTAATTTTTCAACTCTCATTTAAGGGGTTGAAAATAATATGATTTATCAACAAAAATCTAAATTATACACATACTTCATCATACACATTAGAAAGTAAAATTTAAAATGATATTAGTTCTTCTTTTCCTTATAATTCATTAACTATGAACCACCCTTAATTGATTAGATAATACAATTAAGAATAAGGTATGTAGGTGTAATGGGTACATCATAACATTTAATTTTTAATATTTCACATGGTTTTTATAAAAATTATTAAGGTTTCTCCCTCTTAATGGGTGCATGAATTTTCTCTATTTCATGGAAGTCAGTATACTCCATAAGGTACTATCTCAACATGTTGTAAATAATTGGGAGCCCCAAACCTATCCATAAATTCCATTCATTGTTAGTTAAAAAAACTTAAAATTAATGTGAATAAAGAGTGACCACTTGGTTTCTATGAACGTAGATTTATAATGAGATAATCTTCTCAATTTTGGAATTTATTTTATACCATTGTTACCATGCAATGATTTATTTGGTCTCTTATTTTTGTTTTGACTCTCATTGATTTGACTATATTATTTCTTCCCATAAACCTCTTCACCGCGTTGAGTAAGTTATTCCATCATATTCTTCTAAATTTTCATGTTTCTAATTGTGGATGACATCTCATCAGATTTCACTTCATTTTAGGGTACAACATGGGTTTTTTATTTATAATGATTCTAATACTTCTCCAATATTCTATCCAATTTTAATTGATTTTTTTAAAAAAACTAGGCAATATATAATATCATTATCATACTTTTCAAACTCTTCACATGATTGATTAGTGGTTCTATTCTGAAAACTCTTCCCATTAATAGTACATGGAACCTATCCTTATAAATTTTTTTCACACAAATCCCAACCTTGGGACATTATAAACTATAAATACCCCAAACTTCTTTCAGAATATGAAATTTTATATTTTGTTGATAATTTTCTTTTATAACCTTTTACATATTGTTTTATCTGAGTTATTATCCTTGGATTCCCATTTAAACTCCCCCGTAATTTTTGCACCATTCTATATAAAGTCATGTAAAACCACAAATTGTAGGATTTGTGACCATGCTTACCAGAACACCAATATAATCATTGAAAAATTATACTCCCAGATTGATTCTAGATCTACGTATCTATTATTATTGGGTTGTTGAAAACTAAGACTCTCTTATCTGGGGGGGGGGGGGGTTGTGGCCTTCTTGGAAAAGTTTTCTTTTTTCATATATGTCGAAAATTTCTTATCATTCTTCTTCTACCTCGTATAATAAATTTTAGCTTTCAAACATGCACTATTATATGTAACATATCCATAAAAATGATTAATTGACATTTTACCATTCTTCTCCCCATTTAGAGAATTTTATACCTTTATTTAAATATACTTATTGAAATATTATTTGGATTTATTAAATTCATTTTGAACTGTGATGCCTTTGTAATGGGTATAAAATAATTTTTATTTTTTGGAAGTCAAATTATCTTCATGATTACATATCATCTTTTATTGTTGAGAATATTTTAATTTTTACATCTTGATCTTACTAAACAATGATACCTATTTCTTGATCATCTCTCCCTTTTATTTATCAAAATAAACTATTTATTTGTTATTCTTTTCAACAGTTAATTTCATACTTTCATTCTCAAAATTATTGATTTATTTATTATGATATTTTATATGTTCCATAGAGAGTTCTAATTTTTTTATATACTTCCAATCAATTTATATTTCTTCTTTTTTACCCTCACTACTACTTACTGATTATTTTATTCTATAATGAAGGGAAAAGAAACAAAATTCATTATCTATATAAAACATTTATGATAAATATAAATTACACATTCTCATAAGATTTCCCTTCTTGTTGATGTATTATTTCTTTTACTTCTTATCCCAATTTTTATGGGGTATTTCATCATCTGATTTTGAATCTTCTACCTACTTATTTCGACACTTCTTGGAAAAAAGTATTAGAGATACCAAAGTTAAATCATTTAGGTTGTTTCTTATTATTTCCATAAAATTTTCCCATCCAAAAACATTTTTATAAAAGGCCTGAATAATGATTGATGTCATCATCATTATCTCTACTATTTGGGTCCTCTGATTCTTTAGCCTCTCCTTCTCTATAATATCCTTTATCTGGGATTGCAATCATATATAAATTATTTCATTATTACTTAATGATGAAATTATATTCATATCATAATATGTGGTAATTTTATGTTGTTCAATAGGATATAATTAATCTCATTCTTTAAGGGCCGAAACATTTGTATCAAAATGATTTGAAAAATTCCCCAACATTTTATTGATAAGGATAGTGTCCTCCATTTTCTCACAAAAATCCTCAAATGTTTCTGAAGATCATATTAAATATGGTGAAACATTAATCATTAATTTATTCTTCATTCATTTAGTAGAGACCCAACATAGTCCTTCAAATTTTTTGTTTTTCATCCTTGAATTTGAAATTTTCTTCATAGATACGTCTTAGCTTATCGAAGATTTCATTGTTATTATAGATACCCATGACCTTTCAATATACCTTTTCTATTAGAGTCATCAAGATCGAATTTTGGAATTTCCCTCTAAATTTATATTTATATTATCATCATGTCTAATGGAAGAATCATCATAAATGGGTGGAAGACCCACTATTGAAATATATCTCACTTCTAGGATGAGTGATAGGAGATAGGGTATCATTCTATATATATAATTGTGGTAATTATTCACAAACTGTGTTGAAAATCCTCATATATTTATAGAACTGATATTATTCATCTATCATCATACTTTTATGATTTTTATAGGAACTCTAACACTATAATACCTCTTGTAGTGCCCCATGCTGAATTGAATATTAACAGTGGTGGAGTCAATCAGTTTTTTAATAAAAATCCTTTTTCCGTTGAATTAAAACACTTTTAATTTTTAATTTTATCAATACAATCAATAAAATATCTCAATATCTAATTTTGTGAAGATGTAATAATATATAGAGAAGAACATAGTAATTAAAAGTTTTGGTAGACAACCTACTCCACACTACAACATGTTTTCCCCCTGTTATATATTATTAACAATAAAACAAGTGAATAAAATTGGTTTTCCTTCAGTTGAGAGAGTCTATTTTATTTTGGAACCAACAAAAAGATTTATTGGTTTGGATCCAACTAGTGGTCATTTTTTTCTCTAAGATCCATCTAGGAGACTTCAACTACTTAGAACAACAATATTAAGACTTAACCATGGTTCAAGTATTTATCCACTATATGATGATTCTATGATTTTCCTCCTTGTTATTTTATGATATGACTTTCTAATATACTCTTCAATTATCTTCAACAACATATGGTCAGGTATGTTTACCTTCCTCAACTATCTGATCACCGGTAAGTAATGAATTTATATAGTGGAACTAAAAGCTCATGCCCGAAATCATCCTTTTGACTAAATTCTCAGTCACATAATTATATGTGAAATTGGTGGACAAAAATTCATCAACGATAATTTATACGTGAGTAAATTTAAAAATTAAATTCAGGATCTTATTAAAACCTCAATTCAATTAAACTTCATGCTTGGATTGCATATAATATGATAGTCTGGTTTTGGATATTTCATGTTATAATCCAATTACATATATTAAAATTTTTCATTTTATTTTAAGTGATTTTATTTTATTTTTTGTATCTCAAAATCTATTCACATGTGCATGATCATGCAAGAAACTATGAATTTGTTTTTTGTATCCTACAAACAGAATTATACAATGTCCACCTTTATTTCTTTATACACACCCTATTTTCATACTCACTATCTATGTGAACTTTCCAAATTCATAGAATATGTATTTGGAGCATAAAAAACATCATAAAAATTCTTTTCCTGTTAACCTGAATGAGTGTTGTTAATATTTAAGTTTCTCTATGCAAGTGTACAGTCACTGTCATCCTCTTCGTACAAGAGTATGTTTCATTCTTAAGAAGTTTACAAAAAACAAGGTGAGTAATATATAAGGATATATCACACTTCAGAATTATTTTTGGATCAATTTATTTTTACAGCTTCTTTGAGAGTGGTAAACATTTAATTGAAGGACCATGTAAATCCTTCTCCTTCAAGAATGAAAAAGATACTTGGGAGGGCATATATTTATGTAATCATAAGATTCATGGGAGATTTGTTTTTAAATAACTCTCACCAATGAATATTAATATTAAAGACCAAAATTCAAGGTTTCCCTACTTTTATAGGTGATGATGATACTGAATCACACCACCATAGATCCATTTTTATGCCGCATTGTTGCTCTGATTATTTTCCCATATCAAATAATTATTAAAATTCCTGATAGGTTTTGTGTATCTCATGTGTATGAAAAAAATATTAGACCATCACAATTCTCTAATATGCGACATCCTCACATTCATGTGATTTTGATCACATGATTTTCTACATATCAAAAATCTCAAAGTCTATCCACTACACGAATGCCATCTACAACTATCATTTTATTTTAGATGAATTGTGTTCTTCGATTTGTTATCATGAATGGATGTTGGTGATTTATGGAACAAATATTCAATGATTAATATACCCTTAATATAAATTACAAAAAAACAATGTAGACCTTACTTCAAAAAATAACATTCAGAATGTATTATTTCATAGTTGAGATCCTTGAGGAGGCAGGAGTAAGAAGATGATCACCCTAAATTATCTAATGTCTTTTAATAGCATGACTGGATGGCACTCCTTTTATTCGTATGATTTAAGTGTGGGAATAATTACATAAGGAATCACTATAAAGTATCAATTATCTCTAGTTTATTTCCCTCAATTTATCAATTAATATGTGTTTTTTCATACCCAATTTGGCTACTGAGGATCATCACTAGTCAGACACCCCACACACCTCACAATAGTGCCTCATCTGCATAGACACTAGCAACCAGGGGGAATGATCTATGTTCCCATCCACTCTTAAAATCCTTATACATGATACATACATTTGATTATAGATAGACCATTATGATACCTATGAGATATCCATAACTGGCCTTCCATGGGCATGTTTGACCACTCGGTCCCACAAATTCCTTGGTTATAGTTGGCCAAGGCTTCCTTATAGAATTGAAAATATTTTTATAGTGTACACATATAAAAAATAATCTATGTATTAAATATTTATCCAACATTGACTCTTCATTTATCCTCAAAATTCATCTTCATGGATAATGTAATTGTATTTTTTATGGAAAATGTTTAATCTCTTCTTCATGCATCAGCATGAAAAAGAATATTTTTCATGGGTTTTAGAAATTTTTCCGGGAATTCTTCACATAATCATAAAAATAAATAATTGGGTGGTATTAACTTGTATGGAAAATTTTTAAAGAACTATAAAAAATTTCTTCAATAATTAAATATCAGTCTAATTCCATTAGATGAATCTATAACAATTCTCTAGGAATCCCCACTTTATATTACCTCAATAAAACTTTTAACACATCCTTGAAAAAAATTTATACATTAGGCTCAAAAAAATTGAATATAGTAAATGGATTAAAATTTTTTAATCATCATCATTAATAAAATTTAATAAGATAAACCCAATTTTTTATAATATTGAATAATAAAAATAGAATTTTTTTGACAATGTTTACGATAAAAATAAGTTTATAATATCTCTAATTGAAGAGATAAGTATAGGATTTTCCCCAAAAGAAATTAATTATTTTTGGTTTAACATAATTAAAATGTATAATATACTATATTTAAATCCATGGCCATATGGTGCCACTTTTCCATTATAGGGACCTTATATAATTGAATGTTCTTATGAAATGCCAAGTGTATATGTCCTCTCTCTTATAAATGGTCACATCTCATCCTCTGTTATTCATAAATTTTTTAACATCTTTATTTGATAATACCTATGAAAAGGAGTACATGTAGTGCTTACATTCATTATATAGCTTCATGTCTTCTCCATGTACCAATATTAAATGGCTTAAGGTGAAATCCAAATGAGGTCTATAGAAGTAGATGTATAGATCTTAACTGTGGTCTTATATTTTAATATCTTCTGTTATATCCTATAAAAAAGTTTTATTCATAAAAACATGATGAATACACTATCATAAATGTAATATTATGTTATTGTGATTCTCCAACAACCAATTACCACAAATTCTTTTACAAATGAAATATATATTTATCACATGTTCGTACATGTAGACTACCACCACTCTGTCGCAATAGGATTAATTTTTCATCCCAAACATTCATTGGAGGTTATCATGATAGATTTATTGTTTATATATGATGTTAATAATATTTTTATTCTTCTTCAATTATAATATTTTATACACATTCTTACTATTCGATCCTTTGGTAAATGATAAGGTCGGTCATGTGTATGTGCAGATAACCACCTATAAAAAGTGATAAGAATTTTATATTATTTATACATTACATAGATAGTAATAGTGATAAATTTAATGAAAATATATGATATTTTGGATATAATAATATTTATATAACGTTGATTTATCATTTACCATTCTTTCGTTCCATCCATAAAAAAGTAGACACATCACTCATGTATATGTATGGATTAACATCTTCAGGAAGTGACATAAATAGGTTTTCATCACCACTTAATATGAATATATATATTTATATAATTATTATATATGATATTTGGATAATTAATTGCCTTCATTATATAGAGGATATACAATCAAATTTCAAGTACCATAACTATCAAACTAAAACATACATGAAAAATGAAGAATTTTATACCCAAACTGATAGATTCAATAAGAAATATTTAATTAAAATGTGTTTAAATTATATATATATATATATCATATATGATATTATATGTATTGAAATGGTTCTATTATATATTGTTAATAAATAAGAAGTTATTATACCTGAGTGTATATTTCATATGAATCATGTCAAATATAAGGTATGCATTTCATCTCAATTTCACTTTATTAATAGCTATTTTAATATTATAGCCCCATTTCCTATTTATATGGTTTATTTAATTCTAAATAATTAAATTTGGAATACTTAATTATTTAATTAAATGTATTTATATAAACATATGATTTTCATGTTTTCATGACTTTGATTAAAAAATTACTAAATCCATTGGGGAATTTCATCTAAATTTGTTTTCATTGAGACACATTTGCTGCTCTGCACCTATTAATGTTTATCAGGATTAAATAATAACTGTTGGAAATGGTATACCATGTATCCTGAATTGTTCATGGGATGTAAAATTATAAATGAATTATTTTATTTCTGTTTTTCATTCGATTAATTCAAATGCGGTAAGGGTTTATCATCACAAATTTTCTTCTTTGGGACATAAATTCTATTATAAATATACATTATTTTATTTGGTGTATATATTAAAACTATATATTTATTATAATGTATATAATAATTTTATTAGTTTTAATGATTCATTTTACATTATTTATTTCATGGGGCCTGGGAATAAAAGTTACCATAGTGGTAAGTGTTTTTCATTACAATCTCATTTGTACCAGGATTGTTTATAATAAATTTAAAATTAAGATATTAGTTGATATATTTAACAAAATTATTATATAGTTTATTATTCTGTTTTTATTTTAAAAAAATTACATGATTTTTTTCACTTCATACTCTTTTTACCAAAGATAACAATTCTTTTTAAAAAACCATTAAATATATACCTTATGTGAAGAATATTTTATTATGTCCATATATTTCCATTTAATTGTTTGAAATAATGTTTTTATAATTCTACTAAATTTTATTAAATAAAAGTTTACCCATGTTTTATTTTTTATAATTTTTTATAAATATCCACGTCATAGTTTTGAACAAGTTACTTTTGATTTTTATAGAAAATTTGATAACATTTTTTTAGCATATAATACATTAATGGAATTACCTAAAATCAAGAATAATATTTTAATTAATGATAAATCAATAATTTCCCTTTTTTATTTTCGTAGAGATCATTTTCCGAAATAGTTTAATATTTTTTATTGTTTAAATAACTTATTTTAGAATGAAAATGTTATTATCCTCAAGAGATTTCCTTAGGATGATTTAATTTCATTTTCATATATAACATCATCCTTTTATTATTATATTGATTTTATTGAGACATGATCCAATTTTTCCATAATTATTATTTAGCTATATGGTTTATGATTATGAAGATAACATTTTTCAAATCCCAAATCCTTTCAATTATTTCTGATTAAACGATGTTGTGAATGATTTATGAAATTATGGATCACATAATTAAGGTTTTCAATTTTTGATGGGTTGTAATAGAATTATATAGCCCTGCAATGCACATGGAATATAATATTATGTCGTTATATGATAATTAAACGACCCACACTTTTATGAATAAAATTCCGTTTCATTAAATGTCTTTCGAATATAGAAAAAATCTGCACTTTTATTATTATTATTATGTTTAAAGGAACATTAATTATAATTTCCACTAATAACATAGCCATTGAACAGTGATCACACAACTAATTTAAATATAGTGGTTTAAAAAATATATCCATTCAACACAAACAAAGTAGAGGATGGCCGCATTCAGTATACTCGATATGTAGAAAGCTCATTTGTGTGAGCTCAGAAAAGAGGCAATGTTGTTAGGCTTTGTTCTTGACCAAGCCAAAGATGAGCATCAACACATTAAGATTGAACAGAATCACCTATAAGAGAACTACAAGTTAATAAGGATTTCCACCTTAGCGATGGTATCCGAGACGCCCCAAGAGTCTTTTACAATTGCACACCTTACCGTTAGATCCTATAAAATAGTTAAATGGGATTATGTAACAAGGTATCAGTAAATTATTGCGTGATCCTTTTTATAAATAAAAATCCTCTTACATATATTCCTTGATGAGAATAGTTTTAATTAAAAATATAATGAATTAGATAAATTTAATTTTCTGGTAAAATTTATCTTTTAAGAAATTTATAATTTATTACCTTAATATATGTTTTTATTATTAATGTTATTATAACAGTGTCATAGGAACCCTCATTTAAATTAAAAATAATTATTATATTTTTTGTTTTTAATTTATAAAATATTATGTATTCAGTTGGATAAAAATTATATTTTTATACGATAAATTAGAAATTGTATTTATTTAATAAAAGAATTTATTTTGATGAATAAATTAAGTTTTTAAATATTAAATATTTTTACTAAATATTATTGTCAAATTACCATTGAAAATAATAAATGATTATGTAATTTTTATGAATTCCAATGAAATTTTTATTATAGTTAAAAACGGTTATTTACCCATTAATTATCTGTAAATGTCAGTTTTTATTTTAAAACTAAAAATTCACATCTATAAAAAATTATTTAGATAAATTAATATTATATTTTGAATCAAGATGTAGAAATTATCCAATAGTGAATCTTCTATAACTTTTTTGAGATAGTCGATTTTTTGGTCAAAAATTAAATACCGAATAAATATATAATTTGTTTTATGACATCATAATGACGCAATAGTTATGTAAAAAATACTATAAAAAGAATGTTCAGAAAATATATTTTTACCTTTAAAATATTTTAATTTTATATTTGTCTGATTAATTTTATAATGCCTTAGTGGACCCTCCAAGACATATAAAATATTTTAACATTTGAAAACGATTTCAATGGGAGTGTGACTATCATACACATAAGAAATACTAATATTTTAATATGTTTATACCATTTCCTTATTTGAAATTGTATTCCAGTCCCCATTGAGAAAACCCATCAGTAAAAACCTTTTGATGGTTTGTGGTTTTTTTAGATTAATGTTTAGTGTCCAAAACCTAAATAGTAAACAATTCCCTCTCATTTCTTATATAAACCCAACCAGCCTCCCATTCCACTTCACTAAAACCATTTTAAGCCTTAAAAACCTCTAACCCATAATCCCTAGAGTCCTCCAAATTTTCCTCAAAGCTCCCACAAAGCCTCTCACAATCCTTTGGGATCATGCTTCCAAGTAAGGGATCCTCACTTTCCTCACCTTCTTTCAAATTCATGCATCTTTTTTGAATGTAGTTCTTGTAATTCAGAATGGTTATAAAGTGATTATTTTATAATAATTCTACTAATTTCTATTTTAAGTTATTTTATTGAGGGATTATTTACCCTCCCTCATTTTCCCCTACCTAGGTCATTACTATTCTATAATTTCTTAAGTGATTTCTTCCTTTCTATTCTTTGTCCACATTTCATTGTGTTGTTACCTGATTTTATTTTCTATTAAAAATGCAGGTGTATGATTTATAACCTCCCCAATACATCTCTACTTATTTTTTATTGACAATAGACCTATTTTTATATCATTAATACCTCCAATGTAAACAATTTACCATGCCGAAATTCCATAAGAGTTATTCCAATTCTCCTCTTTTTTCATGTTTTTCATTATGTTATGCATTCTATTTTCGAATTACAAGTTTTGGGACATGTATCCATATAAGCCCATTACATTCCCTTTCATGTAAATATTATGAGATACCCTTTTCTCTATCACAAATCATTTAATAAAATTTTATGTCATGTCATTATGCAAAAGAAATTGCACCACTATTTTCAAAGCCAAATCATTGTGTAGTGAATACCATACCAATTTCTCTTTCAATGGTATTAAAATTATGAATATAATAATATTGAATGGTTATTACACATATTTATTCCACATTACCCAATCATGGAATAACTTATGATGCTGAATGATTCCATGTTATATGATCTATGTGGCACACTTATGCATGAAATGAAATGATTATAAGGGGTTCACCTTGATATCACACCAATGCATTGGGTATTATTTTGTATCATGATACACCATGATAAATGATGTTTTACTCATGATAATTCAAGTGAAATGATGGTTTAATCATGATAATGAAATTGAATTTAGGGTTTACTCTTGCTAATTTATATGCAATGATGTTTTACTCTTGCCAATTCAAGTTCAATGAGGGTTTACTCATGACCATCCATGTACAATGGGCCTTGGATCATGCTAATATCATGTTGTATGTTATTACTACATTTCCATGTTATGATAATCATGCTATATCATGCCTTAATTTTTATGTTTCTATTTTGCTCTATTAATATCCCTATTTCTTAACATGTACTTTTTTCTTCATTTATGCCTTTTTTACTCCCATAATGATATTTATAAATCACACCGTTCATATGTATGTCCTCAGGATATCCGATTAAATGAAAAGTACAAAGGAATCTTGTGGTCCTGTAAATGAAGTTTTCATTAAATATATTTTACTTTATATCTTAAGATGTCATGTAATGTTCCTAATTTTCCAAGACACTAAACATCTCAATACTCGGAGTTTTATTAAGTAATTGTTTATGTAATATATAATATTTAACATTGTAATAAATTTTACAGAGGAAATGAGCCCGTAAGGGGTACTGGAACCCTAGGTTGCTCTCCCTATCACCACCGCCTCCTCCTCGGATCGTCTCGTCCCATCACCTCAGTGCTGATCAGCGGTCTTTTTCCAGCTCTCTCTCTAGCGGCGATGTCGTGACTCCTCATGGAACCATTTGGATCTACTTTTCCTCCTCTATGTTGGCCCCTCCCACCTCACTCCACCTACGCTGGATAAGGTTTCTTTCGGCGACATGATGATGGTCCAGTGGTCACTTTCTAGTTGTCATGATTGAGGGTTGCACATTCGTCGTCGGTGTGTGCGCTAGGTGGTCCGCTACGGTCTCTGAGTTTTGGGAAGGGGGAGACGTGATCTATGTTTTGGTCTGTTGGTTTTTCAGAGTTATTCAGCACTTGGGTGGGCTTCGGCATTGTGACTGGTTCTTAATCTTGGAACTTTTCCACCTTCTTTTTTTTCGAGTTTGGATTTGTTTGTTGTTGTTCGTGTGTTGGTTCAGTTTTTGTATTTTGCGTTGGAGTTCTCTGGTTGGATAATCTCTAGGGATTAGGTCTTCTTTGAGCATGGTTCACTGTTGGAGGCAGTTTGGTTTTCATCCTTGATGAAGTTGATGTTGTTGGATGATTTTTTTGCAGTTTCCATTTCGATTTGAAGGTGAAATCGTGTTATATCATTGGTGATGGGTTGACGCTTTGGTGGGATGTTTTTCAGTTTCCGAGGGGTTTAGATTTCTAGTAAGTTGATGATGTCGTGGAGTGGATTGAGATTCTGGGAGAATGCCTTGATAAGGATCACGGACCGAGGCAATGTCGTGTATGGTTTTTGAAGGACGGATCCTGTTTTTTGAATTTGATATCTGAATTTGTGTTTTGATGTTTTGGGGGGATTTTGGAATCTGTTTTTGTTGTTTGGAATTGGTTTCGTGGTTGTTCAAATCTGGAATATTGTGAGGTTACCACTCACCCTTAAAGTGGATTACTATGAAAATGAAAAAAAAGGATTTTAGGAGGCAATAAAGAGTACGGTTTTTATAGTTGGTATGAAAGGATATGTTTAGTTTTTTAGGGGGATTAGGATCAAAAACCCTTATTGAATGCCTTAGAGATAAGACTAAATATAAGGAAAACATACCTATATTTTCAGGGTATATAGTAAGTGTTTTATCATGAAAATACATCCCTACCTGGATACGAACAATTAGATTTGGCTTTGTCACAGATGTATCATGGTGTTAAACCTGAAATCACTTCTGTGAGAAAGACTAAATGAGGAAGTAGTGCATGAAAATGGGCCTTCGTGTACTCTTGGTTCTATAATCCCTAGGGATATGCTTTGATAAATTCATAAGGATAGTACAAACCATTATTTAGGGAGAAAAAAACCCCAAAACATTTTACCTTAGGAGACAGATCATGGATAACAAATATTGAAGCATAGGAATTTATAAGTTAATGAGATAATTTTAATTTTTAAGTTATTATTTTCTGTAAATGGATTCCCCTTTATGTTCTAAAATGTTTAAGATACTCATCCCCAATTTTTCTTTTATTCAACCCCGTGGCCGGAAATATGAGGAATATGGCTATTTACCAATGTGAAGGGAAATGTGATGAATTTCCTAGTGAGATTCCCAATCAAATGGGAGCTCTTGTAAGACATATCATGATTATGCCACACCAGCTATCAAAAATCATGATTATCATTAAGAATATTTTTTAATTACAAATGAAATCAAGGAAGAGGATGATTAAATCTCATGAATGTCCATAAACTAAAGTTGATATGGTGAACAATACCCAATTTTCGTTTTCTAACAAGTGTGGAATGAGGTACCAAGGGAAATGTCACAATGGGACTAGGAGATGATTTACGTAACGGAATGAAGGGCACAAAGTATCCATTTAACATTAAATAATTGATATTGTGATGGATGGAATCAATGTTCTTTATAAGGAATCTTCCACTGTTCTATGCAATAAATGTGGAGAAGACAGACATTACCCAAGACAATAATCTATTGCAATGGCTTAGAAGCATGATGAGCATAAAAAATCTACACTATTAAGGGAGTATCGGATATCCTATGGTAAGATGGATAAGAATGAATAAATTACAAGTTAAAACTTATTCTATGTAGTGTATGTTGTAATGTATTTCAATTCATGTCCTATTAGTATTTGTATTATTTTTTCTTGGAACATTTAGTCCCTAGCATAAATGATATTAAATCAATAGGGAAAATCTTTTATAAGTGTTGTGTCACATGATGAATTTTCTGTGAATTTTCTTCTTAAAATTTTTATAAGTCTCCCCTTGATGTAATTTGAGGAAAAAAGACACAGTTATTGGCTATGCCTCAATGAAGTTTAATATTCATCATCAAAACTATCCCACACATGATCTCTAGTTGATGGTAGTGATCTTTTCATTAAAAAGTAGGTGAAATTATCTCCATGGGGATAAATTTGAAATATATAAGTATAAAAAAATCCTCATGTATATATTCACATATAAAGAGTTGAATATGCACCAACTATGATAGATAAATTTGAACAAAGACTATGAGTGATCAATTCATTACCAACATGGGAAAGAGAATAAGGTGGCAGATGCTCGAAGGAGATAGGACCCAACAATTATATCATTGATTAATTCTGAAAAGGATCTAATATACTTCTATTTGATAAATATGTACATGGAAATCATAAAGAAGGGATCATCATCAATCCTTTCATAAATAATTTCTCTACCATCTATTTTGCAAATGTTAATAGAAGCCAATAAGGATGATGTGGGAATTCAAAAGAATATGGAAACTATTATAAAATTAAAATCCATATAGTTAAATGTTAATGAGGTTGAAATTGTGGGATTTGGTTCAAGAATATGTGTTCCATCAAATATGGAGATAAAGAAATACCTTTTGGATTATTCACATAGTTCAAATTTCACCATTCACATAGAATAAACAAAGATGTATCAAGATCTCTGAGAGCTTTATTGGTGGGATAACATAATGAAGGAGATCACTGGGTTTACATAAAAGTTCTTCATATGTAATAAATTCAAGGATGAGAGGTAGATGTTTATTGTGATGATGCAACCATTAACCATAACGAAATGGAAATGTTAGAAAATCACCATCGACTTTGTGACCCAACATTATTAGACATTAAAGGGAAATAATGCAATTTGGGATGTTGTGGGTCATCTTACAAAAACATGAGACTTTATTGCAATTTTAGTGGATTTATCAATGGATAAACTATCATGTATATACATCAGAGAAGTGGTAAGGCTACATGAACTTCCAATATCGATTGTATCTGATTGAGATCCAAGATTCACCTCTATGTTCAGGAGGATTATCTAACATGCTCTATATACATTGTTGAACATTAGTAAGGCCTATCAGCATTAATATGATGGCCAATCTGAGGAGACTATCAAAATACTTGAGGACAGGTTGAGGGAATGCTCCATGGACTTTTGAGGAGAATGGGATCAACATATTCTTCTGTTTGAGTTCAATTACAACAACAGTTTCAAATCAAGCATCCAAATGTATCATTATGAAGCCCATTATGGGAAGAAGTGTAGAACACTGAAATTTAGGAATAAAGTTGGGAGGTGAAAACACATAAGACTAGAAATGTCCAATGAAATGGAAGAGAAGTTTACAACTATCCTGCAGCACATTAAAGAAGGTTAGAGTCGACAAAAGTGCTATAATGATAATCGCAAATGATAAATAGAGTTTGATGTTAGAGACATAGTATTCCTCTACATATCACCATGGAAGAGAGTTATGAGATTTGGAAAGAAGGTATTACTCAGTCCAAGATACATCATCCATTTTGAGAACCATGAGCGCATTGGAGTAGTGGACTACCGACTATAACTCCCATGAAACATATCTCATATACATGATGTATTCTCGTAATCAATCATGAGGAAGTACATACCTGACCCATCACATATACTCAATCAATAGGTGGTACCATTGGCGAACGACCTCTCCTATAAATAGAAGCCAGTAAAGATCATATATCATAGAGAAGAATTTCACAAAATTAGACAATACCCCTCATCCAAATGTTGTTCAGAAAACAAAATTTTGGAGAAGAAACGTTGGAACTAAATGAATTGATGAGGCAGAGTAACCCTCATCTGTTTTTAGAGTGGGGAAAATAAATTTTCTATGGAAAAATTTATGAATGGGGAAATATTGTAACGACCCAAACTTTTATGAATAAAAATCTTTTTCTTTTGAAGTCTTATATATAGAGATAATATGTGCACTAGTTTTCTATAAATTCTGAGTTTAAATACCCATTAATTATCATTACTGTTGATAATATAGCCATTGAATGGTGATCGCACCAATGATATAAATATAGGGGTTCTAAATAATATATCCTTTCGAGATAGAAAAAAAGAGTATGGCCTCATCTTGTAGACTCGAGCCAAACAAAGATCATTTGTCAGAACTCAGAAATGTGGCAACTTCACAGAGTTTCGCACTTGACCAAGCCCAATATGATCTTCAACACGTTAATTTTAAACATAATCTCATAAAGGAGAAGTAAAAGTTAATAGAGATTACAACACAAGTGATCTTATCTGAACTGCGCCAACAGTCGATCACTATCACACACCTTATCCTTAGGTCTTATGCAGGTGTTATAAGGGATTATGTAACAAGGTATTACTTACATATTATGTTATCATTTTAATAAATAAAAATCTTCTTCCATTAATTCCTTTAAGAAAATAGTTCTTAAAAATATAATGAATTAAATAAATTAAATTTTCAGGTAAAATGGTACATTTTAGTAGAATATAAATTATTATATTAAAATAAGTTTTTATTAATAATTTTTCTATAATAGTGTTATAAGAACACTTATTTTATGTATTAATGATTATTATATTTTTTTTATTTCAACTCTATAAAATATTAAGTATTCTGTTTGATAAAACCTATATTTTTATACAAAAAATAGAAATTTTATTTTTTAAATTAATGAATTTATTTTGATGATTTTTTGAATTTTTCTAATAATTAGAATTTTTATAAAATATAAGTATAAAATTATTTTTATGAATAATAAATAAGTGTATAATTTTTATGAACTCAAATGTAATTTTTAATAAGGTTAAAAACTATTTTCTTTTTACAAACACGTCAATTTTTATTAAATGGGGATTTTTATTCAAAATGTGAAAATTAAATTATTAGGATGTTATATATATAAAATGAATATTATTTTTAGAATCCGGACATTTATATTATCCAACATTGAATTTTACATTAGTTTCTGAGACAGTTGATTTGTTGGGTAAAATTAAATACCAAATAAATATATAATGTGTTTTATGACATCATAATTACCCAATAGTGATGAAATGAAATAATATAAATGGGATATATTGAAACTATATTTTTTAAAATTAGAATACTGTGATTATACTTTTTAGATTAGTTTTATATTGCCTTCGTTGACCATCCATGACTTATAAAATATTATAACATTTTAAAATGATTTTCTTGAGACTGTGACTCATCTCCAGATAAGAAAACATAATATTTTAATATGCTCAGACCATATATTTATAAAATATTTTATACCACACTAATTTGGTATAAAACATTGAGAGAAACCATGTGATGGTTTATTATTTTCATTAGTTTAATGTGTAGTGTCCAAAACGAAAATAATAAGGAATTATCTCTCATTTCCTATATAAACACACAAAATATCACATTCCTCTTCACTCAAAACATTTTGATATCAACTAAACACTACACTACACTTCCTATAGTCCTCTAAATTTTATCTCAAGCTTGAAAGAAGCATCTCCCAAGCCATTGGGATCACACATCCAAGTATGGGATCATTATTTTTTTCCATGTTTCTTTTTGTTGTTATAAACTTTTATTTTGAATTAAAAAGGTTGGGGTAAGATTTTACACCTCCAAAATACTTCCCTCCTTATTTTTTAATGATTATAACACTTTATCTCTAATTAATTCCTCCCATTTACACCTGATACAATGTCGAAACTTCATAATAGTTATTCTATTCCACATTTTTCATCGAGTTTCTTCTTTATTTTATGCCTTCTATATCCAAATTCCATGTGTTGGGACATATATCCATATGACCCATTTCCATCCATTTCATGTGAAAATTATTTGATACCCATTTATCTCTAACAATCCATTTTTATGAATCTTTATGGGTCACCATTATGCTGCTGAAATTACACCGTGATTTTCTAAGATAAATCATTGTATAGTGAATACCATACCCATTTCTTTATCAAGGGTATTCACAATTATGCACATATACATATTTAATGGTACATAAATTTATGTATTCCATATTTCCAAATCATGGAGTAACTTATGATGTTGAATGATTCCATGTTATGTGATCCATGTGGCACACTTATGAATGAAATGAAATGTTTATAAAGGGTCGTGCCCTGATAGTGCTCCAATGCATTGGGTAATGTTTATTGTAATGATATACCTTTTGCAATGAGGGATTACTCTTGCTAATTCAATTGAAATTAGTGTTTACTCATTCTAATTCATGTTTAATGATGGTTTACTCATGCTAATTAACGTGTAATGAGGTTGTACTCAAGATAATTCAAGCATAATGAGGATTTACTCATGCTAATCCTTGTGCATTGAGACTTGGCTCACGCTGATATCATTTTTTATGTGGATTACACATTTTCATTGTATAATAATCATGCTATATCATGCCTTTATGTTCATGTTTCTCTTGTGCACTATTTTTATACCTATTGCCTAATATGTTATGTATTCTTTATGTTATTCCTCTATTACTCCCATACTGGGCTTTATTGCTCACCCTTTTCTTTTGTATATCCCCATGTTATAACATGACATTCTATGTATGAAGAAATTTTGAGGTCATGTAAAAGAATTTTTCAATAAATATGATGTATTTTATGACTTATGTAGTCATGTAATGTTCCCAGTTTTCCAAGATAGAAGGCCTCTCGATCCTCAGAGTTTTCTTAAGTGAATGTTTATGTAATAAATCATATTTAAGTGTGTAATAAAGAGAATGGATGTTATAGATAATGAGTGGAATTGATACTAAACCCAATTCAGTATGGGTATTTTTCTAATAATATAGTATTGGGAATGAACCATGACTAAGAGAATAATGGAATGGAGAGAAAAACAAATCCACTATGATAGTATTAGAAGTGATCCTACACAAAGGATATTATTTTCTATGATTAGGTGTTTGACACAAACATATTATTATTATATATTCCCGTGGATCATGATTCATTACTGATGATTCCACATGCTTGTGCCTTATGTCTTATGGATTCTGATTGAAAAAATTGCATGCCATGATTTACATTTAAAGGAATTTTAATGATTGGGAATTATTGTTATAAGTCATGATCATGTTCGCATACCCATATACTTATCATATTCTTACTTATTATCATTTATTGATATATCTTATGTTTACCCCAATACTATATTCGAGTTCACGTTTTCTTCTATTTCTATTTCCAATGTAATGGAAAAATGCTTTAGTATTATATATCTCAGAATGGTACTAGTTATAAAAAACAAAATGAGAAATGATGTATATCATTTATGTAATAGTTTTTAATTTATCCATTTTTTCAAATATAGCTATCAGTTGTGGTACTTCTTGGATCATGTTTATATGTAATGACTATTAATTTATAAAGATGAAATATATTTGTATGATATGTTAGGTGTCACTATATTGTGATCTATCAACATCAAACTTTTCATTCATTCAAAATTAGAACAACGATTTTAAAAAAGTAACAAATTTGATATTTATCTTTAACATGTGACATAATGGAGGATGTCATTGATCAAATGTTTTATAGTCATGTGCCTCACAAGAGTTTATGCTAATTTACAAGGACAATATTCCACCACCATAAGTATATATATGTGGATTACCCTATAGGAAAATAAGTACAGATATAGGGGAGATAGATAAAACAACACTTTTACAACCAACATATATGAATTTGGATGTACGGTAAATGATGGATATGAATAAAACAATTGGAAGACAGATTCGAATTGGTGATAAAAAGGATATTCATGTGACTTCAAAGCATCTCATTCAAAATTAGTTATGTCAAATTGAATGGAATAACATTGAAATAATGTGTAAAATTTGGAATGTTCATAAGTAATTCTTCATGATGCACGACAGTGAAGAAATGTGCCAGAGACAATCACATGATGTCCCTTTGGTCATGTAATCAAGTGATGAACTATTGGTCACGCTACCACGTGGAGAAATCCTACTCATGTGGCTGTCTCTCAAGATCATGTAAGACATTACAAATTATGGAATCACATGACCCTCTTTCCCCAATTCCTTTGAATGAACCCCAAAACCTCCACATGATCACATGTCCCTTATATCTTGATGAAATCACCCGATTCCCAAACGTTACACCAGAACCATCCCATGTCCATCATCTTCTCAAATAAGACCATATCCCTTAAGGGAACCTGCCTTAGTCTAATTCATTAATATTAAAATATTTATTCACCTATAAAAAATTCCCAAATTTTTGGTCATATATCTTAACCCACTATAGGGTGAGGAGCATATGAAATTTGAGGAGTCTGATTCCTATTCTAATTAAGATATGTAGGAAACCTTCTCATGTCTCAAGCATTATATACAATATATTTCCAACAGCCTTTTCATGCAGTCATGATCTCCATGAAGAATATAATATCTATATATGGATTTCAAATTAATATTTCCCTTGTGAAATATCATCCCTTCTCTCATAGATCTATATTTGATATCGATATCATACCCATATTTCTTTTTTGATAGCCTCGTGTCTATGTCCACAAAAAAATAAATCATTTTCTCATATGAAATGTTTATGATCATAAATTTTATTGTATTAATCACATGATGAAAAACTAATTTGGTGCTTTATATATGTAATGTTCATGATGTGAGAATAATTAAAATTCCTTCATTATGGGCATACTACTCATATGTATGTCATGATTGCCTATGATTTCCTTCAAATGACCATACTACCAATGTATCATCTCATGGAATCCACAAATTAATAATCCCACTCAAGCTTCTACTTATACACCTTTTATAATACTTATTTCCTCAACCGAAAAATTATGTGGACATTTTTTTAAAAGGATACATTTGATGCCTCTCTAAGGCTCGATCCACTATATCCAATATTGAAATGTCACCACAAAATTTGTACCCTATAATATTAAAATACATTGTATGATCCTATAATATGAATTTAAATTTTATCATTTATACTAAAATAAATTTTATTCCTACATTGATATGATACATAAGACTCCTTGTTGACGATCAAACACAACATTAGTAACCTTTTATGTTTTTCCTTATGAATAAATATTCTGGATGTCATCATTTATATTCCTTCCCCACTAGGATATACTCTAACCTGTCTTGAAGTATCATCCATTGCATCTATATTCCATAAAGAACATTATATATCAGGAAATATTCTTAATAATACAATTCCCCACCACATAGAGGAATCTACCCCTTTCAGGTTCTATCATAAAATCCCCATTTAGATATACTTCTGGTGGGGGATATTTTCATAGGTTCGTACTCCATATGACATAAACAGATCCATAATGGGAAATACACCACACAAGGTCAAATAGAACTGATTTCTCATACATAATTCCATCACTAACTATTTTATGGAATATTATTCCTAGTTTTACTCAGAAGATGACATTATAATGCATGGATTAGTCCATATCGCACTAACATAAAAGGTATGACGTTCCCAAATGTATAAAATTGAACAATATGGAATCTGATTCCTTTCACTCAAATATATTAAAGGGACCTTCATCATCTCTATTCTAAAACCACTCAATCAACGCAAAATGTTCATATATCAACTTCCAAAATAGAAACAAACTCTACAAATATATGTATTTGAAAAATAAAAATACTTAAATATATATAATTATTTAACAATGGAGAACTATATGAATAACCTAAAATTTAAATAATTGGATCCATCGATGGGGATATTTTAAAATATATATATGTTCACACAAATGTTATACATATGAGATGTAAAAATACCCACATAAGCCTAAAAAATCAAATATTAATTTTTATGGTAACTATTATTTTATGGGATTTTGGAAAGATTGATGGACATGAAATAAATATATAGGGGTGTCCTAAAGTAGTAAATAATTCCCCCAACAGTGTGTGATGGACATTAACTCCCATTATATTGACCTCATTGATTTGATAAGAATCATTCCTAAGAATACTTAATGACTATATACCTTTCCAATGTTATTTGGCATCTTTTTATAGATGTGTGAACCATTGGGTGCTTATATTTCAATGAATAATTAATGTTGGAAACCATTAATGGTAAGAGTAATTACCAAACACAAGGATTTTATAGTCATGATCGACCCTACAAAATCCCAAATGTTATACATCACCATTGCTGGTTGGAATAAAAATGGTGAAACCATTGTAAATCATTAAATAGTAAAAACAAAAAAGTTTTTTACCCCAAATGAATTTGGTAGTATATTTATTAACAACTAGATTTTCAAACAATATGTGTTTTATTTGGAGGTATTTTGTAATTTTATAAAGGGGTTTTGTTGAAGAAATTTGGATACATAATCCAATCAGGTATGTTTCCAGATCGTCTATGTGAAATGGACACATGAACCAATTTGGTAAGTGGAAGGATAATTAAATGAAACAACTACATGAGAAAATTGTATAGGGGGAAAAGCTATGTGAAATGGATACATTATAAAATTAGGTACATGGGAAAATTGGTTACATGAATCAGACACGTAGCAATAAATAATTAATTAGGAATGTGGATATATTACCATACTTAAAAATTTTCTACATTAATAATTGTGTATGTGGATTCAACTTGGTTGCAACATGGCTACGTAGACCATGAATGTTTTCAAGAGTATATTCTTAGATACCTTGTGACTAATATATGCATTAATGTGTTTATTTATCATTAATGAAAGTGTTAACCATATTAGATAGAGTTTTTAAGGACTTGGGTCATAAAATAATCCATAACCATTGAACATGACCAAAACACACTGAATATACAACATTCCATATTTTATAGAAGTTCATGCTGGATGATAGAGTTATTCTGGTGGAGTTACTTCAGTTACAAATTTATATACAGTATTAAGCAATCAAAAATAGATAAATTTAAGATCTTTTATTAGTATCAAAAGGGTACATTCATAAGATGTGATAATAGTGGAATAAAATCATATGTTCCGCATAATTTAAAATATAGATCTCCTAATAAGAATGATAAAGGAAAAAATGTGGGGTGTATTCAAGGATGAATTATATAATTTCATTCCAAATCTAATTTAGATGGTATGAGTTTGAAGAATGTTTTATTTAAGAATCCCAATTCTCTCTGGATGTCAACATTATTCATGCTAATGAAAAACACATTCCTTGGGGTATATCCCCATTATATTTACGTAAATAAGAAAAGAAAAATAAATGGAAAAGTGAGTTTCTTATATTATTATAGAAGTGAGTTATCTATTTTTTGGTAGTGAACCAATATGGTTAGTGTGGCCGTTCCAATATTGTACAGATAATGTTCTGTGATTTAGTGGATTTGAGGAAATTGTGATTTTAAATGACTTCTCCATGGAATAGGGTAGTTCATGAGAAATATGTAAAATACCTCATTTATTTTCCAATTTTCATCACTCATTTAGAGGAATGCTTTTATAATTTTAAGTGTTACGAATGGTAAGGTACTAAGGTCCTAAAAATGATTATTTAGAACATTATATACCCTGATTCACCACTCATTTTATGGTGTAATCCTTGAAGTGTATAATTAGTTGTATCAAAGTGGAATTTATTCTTATTCTATATTTTAATCATGCTAAAATAATTAAATCATAATGGTATCCCCATCCATCTTATAAGTAAATAACTGTTATGGAACTATTTCTTATATCATTATTTCATATCATTTGACCTTGAAATTTATTTAGTTTCCATCTAGGTAATAACATCCAACACAGAAAGAGGATCCATGATGGACAGAGATCATTATGAATTGGATGTAGATGAAATATAAATAAATTACATGTGTAGCACTCTCATCAAATATTTTTTAAAAGTAATTTCTTATAAAACCTCTCATGTTAGAAATAAAAATCCTATGAATATTAATGAATGAGATTAAAACATTCAAGAGGAAAAGATGATGGTTTTATAAAAAATATATGATGATTTTTAAAATAATTTAAATGATATAACCAATGCATTATTTTATCCTATAAATGATATTTTTGAAAACAAATTATCCCTTGGTAAAGATATGAATGATGAAATGATCATGTGTTGGATCATGATAATCCCATATCCTTATTTAAATGAAAATATATATGTGATTGATGAAATATTTCTGAAAGGGATCTCTCTAAATAATATTCATAGTATTCATATGGAATATGAATATAGAAATAAAGATAATGAGTTAAGAAAAACGGAATGTCCCCAGTAAGTGACCTTTAATTCTATCAATAAACTCAAAATCAAGGATAATCCAAGTGTTGATGAAGATTATGAGGTTATTTCACTTATATCCACTAATTTTATTAGAGGATGTGGAAGAATTGAGGGGAATATTCCTCTTATGTTGTTCAAACGTGTAATGGTGGGAAATATTGAATCTAGATGTCCCAAAAAAATTCCATAAAGTGATGTAGAAGCAAGCATCCCATGAAAATAGAAAAAGAATGAGTGAAGAATTCTCAGTATGGGATTTTTAAAAGGGAATTTGTTCTCCCTATTAAAAAATGTAGGTTTAGGGAATGTGTAATAGAAGACGTTGATAATTTTATGGATGATGGTGTGTTGATGGATATTTAAAATAAGCCAGGAAATGATGATATTTATTATAACAGTGAAGGTAGTAATGGGAGGGTTGATCTGCAAGTAAAATATAAGGAATCCCTTGAATAAAATGATGTTTATAGGGAAATACTATGAAGACCAATGTTGTGGTATTTGATTCTATGATCTTCATGAAAAAACAATAGGAAGAAAAGTTAAAGATGAATTCTGACATTGATAATACGAAATATGAATAAATAGGAAGTCTAGTGAATAATATGGAATTAATACATCAAATCCGAGAACAAGCCCAGATCATTGATGTCTTGGATAAAAATATCAATTATAGAGTTAAGATAATTGTGGAGAAGATAGTAGAAGTTATGAATTAGAGTTATAAGTGTGAAGATAAATGATGATTATTGACACATTTAAGGATAAAAGAAAACACAATGTAAAACACATCATTATCAATTCAAGAGAACAAAATTTCTATGGATGAACACATACATATTCCTCAAGTTCACAAGTTCAAATATACAAAAAAAATTGTGGTGTAGTGAATTTCATAATAATAAAATTCTTAAAATAAAAAGTATATTCACAATAATAGAAATGAATTTAATAATCAATTAATAAAAAATCTAAATTAATAATAATTTAGATGATTTTTCATTGAGAATTTGTGAAAAATTACTAGGTGTGATCTATTACAGGGAGGTACTTTCAGGAGAAACAAAAATCCAAATTGAAATTTATAACTTTTAATAATTCATTAACCATTAATGGACACTATTTTTAAGGATTCATAAATAAGATAATAAATTTCACATCAATAATGAAATAAATGTCATAAAAATTCCACAAAATAGAATAACAAAAAAGCTAAAACCATTATTAAAAAACATAGAGGCATCAAATCAAGTTTTAGTTATGTGATAAGAAGAAGGGTTTATGAATCCATCTATTGAAGAGGAATATCCATCACTATCATTAGTAGTGATAATTAGTTTATATAAGGATAATGCTTCCAATATTTACTTAATAAAAATTGTAAAATTCATTTAGTTTATGGAGGAAGTACTTCACATTGGAAAAGATATAGAGTCAAAATTGTGAATTTCAAACACATTAAAATTAGTGTAGTTAATTTTTATAATGATGAGGGACATTATATTATTGGTTCTAGAAAAGTCAAAAATGGAGTAAAATATATCGGGTGAACTGATATTATTTTGGTTGAAGGTCTAAGTCATAACCTCCTTGGAATTAGACTAAATTATGGGACCATTGGAAATTTATTGAATTCAATGATAATTTATTCACTATTAAAGAAAAAAATGGCTCAAAAATCCGATAGGAAAAAATAACCAAGGGAAATTTATATTTGGTTGGAGAGGAAATTCTTGTATACAATCTAAATAAGATTATAATAGTCTATGGGATATGTTACTTACCCATTTGATCCAAACATCAATAGAGATTTTATTATATAATGATAGATCATTTGATATTACAAAAATCACGTATAACCACACACAAATATGAGATTCATGTTAAAAGTGGATGATTACCTAGAAGTATTATAATCCAAAGAAGATGAAGTAATTTATATTGTATGATCTTGTACATCAGGTTGTTTTTTTCAGATGAAATGGCTCAAAGATACAGATGGAGTAATGTATCATGTGTTGTTTTCTGATGATCTCATCAAGATATAATGGATAATGCCTTTAACAAAAAAATATTTATTTGTGTAGATATATCACCCAAAATCCTATGATAATAGAAAAAAATACATAACATAATGATTTATATATTCTAAACTAAAAATGGGACCAAAAATACTGATCAAAAAGTTGAAAAATATTTAGGGAAGCATGGAATTCAATATCAGGTTTCATCCATTAAAATTTCCTATTAAATGGGTTAGAGGACATATAATCCTAAAAATAGATTTAATAGTTTTGATTGAAATTTCACTTCTGGCAATATATTAGAAAGAATATGTCTTTGTTGGGGTGTACATCTCCAATATAACATTTCTATTTGAAACTAAAGGGATAACACCATATAAAACTTGGTATGGAATCAGAGCCATACTCATGTCCTATTTGGTAATTTGGTAGTAGAGTTTTTATCCTCAAAAAGTAGAAGAGATAATAAAACTTGGGAGATTAAGGTATATTTCATAGTTACCCATAAAAGTGTAATGCATACATTTTGTATAACAAGATACATGGAAATATGGTTGAGATAAATGATGTTGGGATAGATTAAAGTGGGAAAAGGAAAGCATCACATGGAATGAAATTATGACTACAAAAAATTATTGAGTCTACCTGGGATGGAGAAGCACAAAATTCTGGTGGACATACATGGAAAAAAGAGAATTTCGACAAAGCATCAGACTTTGAAGAAAGTGATGACATTCTAGAATTCTTAAAAGGAAAATTTAGTGGGGTTAAATTAACTGAAACTAATATTGTTAGATACCTAATAATACCTTTTCTAATCAAATGAGTAAAGGCTCCGTACCATTTATCATTACTATCATGGTTGGAACCAAAATGTTTTAATGATTCCAAAAATAATGAGAGTTGGGTCAATTCAATCGATGAAGTTCATAGAAAAAATATAAAAATGAAACATGGGATATTGTTCCATGAAAAAGTGACATAAATTTCATTATAATAGCATTGGTGTTCCAAAATAATGTTAATGAAAAAACAATGTTTATCCTAAATAAGACATTGATTATGTCCAAAGGTACTCATATATTTATTTAATTGACATTGATGAGACATATTAACCTATAACATGACATGAATCCATATGTTCATTCCTAGGCATAGTGATTCAATAGGGTTTCATGGTATATCAAATGGATTTCAAATATTCCTTCTTGAATGGTGTCCTTTAAGTGGAAGTTCACATTGCAAAACCAGATGGGTTTCACATTGATGGAGATAAAGGAAATGTTTTTTGATAGAAGAATAATTTGTATGCTATCAGATAACCACTGAGAGCAATGTAATTCAAGATAGATAAATTTATACATAATATTGGTTAATATAGTTGAGGAGTTGATGAAAACTTCTATATAAAATAGAGATTGAGAAGTGACTGATGATGTTTATCCATGTGAATGAAAAATTATTTGGGGGCTCGTATGACAACTAATATAACTAGTTTTCAGAACTCAGGAGGTATAGATATGAGGTTTCTCTAATTGATGAAATATTAGTATTACATGGATTTAATGTTATAAATAGAGTTGGTGAGATATTTATCTATCAGAAAAAAAAATCCATGTACTATTTAATAAGATTTTAAATTGATTATTATAGGGAAATTTAAACTCCATTGAATAATAGTTTAAAATTATCAAGATATGATCATGGAAAAAACATTTATGTGACTTTTTGTCACTAAATAATTATTATTTACTTGGATTTCACTCAGCCATAAATTCTATTTTACAATTTTTCAGGGTGCACATTTTCAAATTTATCCAAGTGAAATCCTTAAGAAATTTGAAAAAATAATACATTTATACATCAATCACACAATGAATCTTGGGTCTTCTTATCATTATGATTCATAATAGATTGTGCTGGGGTTTACTAATGGGGATTATCCAATTTTCTTAAATAATTGAAAATAAACTCCATGTGTTTCTTTTTATCTAGGCAGTTTTTTAATTACATAAAAAATCAAGATGAAATATTTGATATTTTTTTAACCATAGGGGGTGTGTAAATTACCAGAAATGAATAATGCACCCAATTTATATATATTTAATAATGAAATGATGATGTGGGTGTTGAGGAGATATCTCTTATTTTAATTATGTGTTATAACTCGTGTGTGACCAATCAAATCATTAATTTTATTCAACATACAAAAACTAAGAACATTGAGTTCAAATATCAATTCATAATGTAGAACATATATTAATTAATTATGGGTTTGATGTATGTGTTAACATTAGATAAATTTGATGATATATTGAAAAAGTAATCACCCATCATTGTGTATGAAAATCATCATTTTGATTGTGGATTCCAACAATTTATGTCCACATAATTTTTTACGGATAGACCCGTACCCCCCATAGTTTCATTTACATGAATGGTATTCTTTCTCACCTCACATGGTAGGGGGATAAGTGTTTTAATGGGGGAGAGTGTCTTAATTTAAAATCGTAGGGATACATGAGTCACATGGAAAATCTTTTCAGTTGTATAAAAGGCTCTTTTTTCCTACACTAAGCCCACGATCATTAGGCTTAAATAATTTTTTGACATCTCATGTGCCATGTGGGGATTTTTATCACTTTATAAACCCTTTTATTCCATTAGTAATTAGTGGGAGAAGTGAAAATATTAATTTTAAGGAGCTATTTTCCTGTAGGATATTTGATATTGTAAACTAAATCCACGGGGACGATTATCATACCCAAAATGAAGTATGGATTGAATTTGGTGACATGTGGACTTGTTGACAATATGAGATTTGTTTAGAGGGATTTATTAATTTATTAAAGTATTTTTGGTTTAATTAAGTTGGATACAATATCATATCAAGTATGTTTCTAGAATGACTATATGAAATTGATATGTTATCCAATCAGGAAAATAGATATAATGTGTATATGAAACATCTACTTTTGAAAATTTAATATTTGGTGACAAATGATACAAAAAATTTCTATATGGGAGAATCAGGTATGTGGCCCAAATATTTATTTGAATCAGCTACATATAAAACTAGCTTCATATGTAAATATTCTATTTGACAAAACACCAAAAATTTTCTATATTGATAATCACATAAGTTTATCCAGCTATGTTATAACATGGAATGTGAATTTTTAATTATAGACCATGTGTGTTTGTAAGAGGATATTATGAAATACATTATGACCAGCAGAAGCATGAATGTGTGTGGTTATTTATGAAGTGATGCTGAATTGAGTTTAGTTTTAGTTTTTATCATCTTGTTTCACATAATAATTCAATATTATTGACCACAACTATGGTTCTATGAATATATGGTTTTCAATTTTGTATGGAATTTACTATTATAAGATAGTGATATTATCAAAGAGTTATTTTAGTCAAAAATATCAATAAAGTATCAACCTAAGATGCGTGAAAACATTTTAGAGTATTTTATGTCTTTTAAAATGGAGTTTTCATTATACATGATAATAATTGTATAAAATTTGATGATTCAAATAATATGTAAAATTTCTCCCATAAGAAGATGTAGTAAGGGAAAAACAGAGGATACTATTCATGGTGGAATTCATGAAGGTGTTCTATAGATCATCTAGAAGGTTGATGGTAGATGTTATTGTTATTTCATGAGACAAATAATCATTTTAATTAAAAATTATTCATGTTGAATATAAAAACAATCCTTGGTGTGTATCCACATTATATTAATGTGAAGAATAAAGGATTAATTGTTGGTTCAGTGAGTTCATTGATATAGGAGAGTATTTATTTATATAATTTATCTTGGTTTTATACGAGGAGTGTCACTATGATTTCTCTAAAATTGAAAACATAAAATAGTGACCTTTGGAGATTTTATTTCACATTAAAATTTCAATACTCTTCCCTTGGGCCTGTAAAGGGAGTCATTGGTCTCTTTCGTCACTCTACCCTCTCTAGGGTATCCACCGATTCCTCCATGGTGAAAAATCCCTCTCGCATCTCAGGTTATCTTTTGTTTTCTACTTCTTCATCATGGATGCCGAGAAGATTTGGTTCTCTCAGATGGACAGTGGTTTGAGGTGGAGAATAGAGAGCATAGACCGCATCCACATTAACCTTGATTTCATGATCCAATTCAGAGGATCCGCAAACCTCGTGTATATGACTTCATTTATGGTGGAATCTTTGTTTGTTTTCTTGGATCTGCTCGTGGTTAGTATGGATTGGATGTCGTTTCATACTCTCATCTCTTGGTTTGAGGAGGTGATATCAAAATCAACCGATGTTGATATTGGTTTGCGAAGACTTGGTATATTGATTTTCTTGTTTATTTTTTATCTTCGTAGGTATGTTGTGGTTTTTTTGGTTGATTTTTGTTCTCAAGGGATTCTCATCATTTTTTCTTTGGTTATTATTTGTTCAAGAAGGGATGGTTGTACTTTTCACTTTGGTGTTTTGATTGTGATGGAGGTGGAAACATGGATTCCATCGATGAAGGTCTTCATGTTGTCTGACATTAAGGAGGAGGTGACAAGGCTGTGGAAAATATTTTCCAGCGTTCCAACAATGAGGGATGCTGGTGAATGCGATGATGTTGAGTTTGGATGAAGAAGGTGGGAGGCATATCGGAGTGCCGGTGATCACATCAGACCGATGGTCTCGCCGGAGACCGGAAATGAATGGTGATGCTTGATGATGGGATCACAGATCGAGGTTGACATGTGGTGTGGCACATAGATCGTGGTTTGGTCATGGTTCCTAGAAATTTAAATTTATAAATTTCGTTTAGCTTTGTTGGTTGTAAGCTATTTGTACCGAATACCCACAAACTGAATTTCTTGAAAATGAAAAAAAAAATTGTTTGATTTGCTCAATACGCGTTCCTTAGACTAGTCATTTTAGGAAAAAATTTGAAATCCCACAAGATATTTAAACATTCATCACTCATTGACTGGAAAGGTACATTGTATTTGAACTATTCCTCCTAGTAATAAAACAAGGTCCTCATTAAAGGTTTTTTTAACTTATATTCCAGGATTCACCCTCCCCCCTCTTAGTTCATAATACATTAAGGGTTTAAAAATTATGATCAGGTTTTTGTATGTTGGCCCATTTTGTTTTCTAAGCCTTACACAAACCAAAATGAAGCGCCAAAACTGAATCATTCTGTAACTAAAATAATTGAGTTTATAAAATTCAAATAATTTAGAATTTGATTAATTTTATGCTCCATAAATTAGTATTTTTGGTTTTAATATTTTTGTGGTTGTAGATAAAATTCTCACAAACTCCCTTTGACTCCATGAAAATTAAATAATCATCAAGAATGCAATCTGACAGTGATGTATCCACAAGATCTGCTTGCTCTATGAAACTAATGATGATTTCACCGACTTAGCCTCTCTTATAGTAGGTGAAAAACATTGTAGTTTCTGATGATCACTTTCAAAAGATCATCCTGACTCATGAGGCTACACGAAATGGTCTCCAGTCATTGATGAAATATAGCCTACTTCTATCATGGAATTCTGTGAAAAATCTAGTGATTCCTATAACCACTACCATCCATTGCAAGGGCATATCCCAAGAGATCCATGACAAACAACATCCTTATCTAAGTAAGGTTGATCATGGAGATAATTACAAACTTCATCCTAGTTCAAAAGTCTCATCAGGTGATTCAAAAAAAACTATTTCCACCACTGTAATTCAAAAACCAGCACTCATCCGCCTATTGAGGGAACCCTTTAGTTAGTCACGTCCCAGATGCTCAGATCCATGAATATGGGAGATCTCTCCAGCATTAAAGTGATACATATCATGGGGAGAAGGACCATATCCCAAACTTCCCTAAATAAACCCTAAATATACCATGAAATCACCTAGTGAACAAGTTTATATCCATGCTCATCAATATGAATTCTGTCCACATATTTCGTTAGTAGCATGGGGAAGGCATGTATTCCCACTATCATACGTGAAGCCAATTAGGATATCCTAATGTAAAATCTTAGAAATAGAGGTAAAATATCCCAACATGAATCAAATATGTATGGCAATATTTATTGAAAAAAAAACAATCATGCATAACTATAATCCTACACACAACCTTGTTAAATACTATTATATTCTGACAATAATAGTGAAGATTCACTTTCATATTCCAATGTGCATTCAAGAAAATGTGTGTACTTAGGTTCCAACTACAATGGATATATATCCCCAAGATTAGTATGACTAGATAAATACCCAGGTTTATGATCATATTATACTTTTATTCAATATGTATTATAGGTAATTTTTATAAAATTTAAGGTAAAGTACCAGTCCCATATCCTCATTCTATCCAAGGTTGATCAGTATCCCATGTTAGTCCAGTTAGTGCATGCTTACATACCTTCCAAATATTTAAATGATTCTTGGTATATTCTAATCGAATATAGGAGCCACACACATATTCATGCTCCCTATAATGAGGTAATATGACAAAATATTATACTTTCTATACTAGACGAGGCACATATTCCTTGTTTGACTCTAGAGGTCTATTCACATATTCAGATGGGGGATAAATATCAGAATTGGGAACATATTCACATTTCAACTCGGGGTGGACATTGTATTCTAGTAACCAAAAGTAGGAAGGATCATATTCCATATATAGTTCCTAAATCATGTAACTATACTCCACTAACATCTACAAATTGGGTTCATATCCCCACAATTACCAGATATTGTCATCATCATTTTAAAATGAACATCGAATATTAGTTTTTCACTTCTTGTTAACCATAAATGACCGGACCTCGTATTATATCTTGAATATAGGAAGAGGATCATATCAGTATTCTAATCAATTACAAATTCATGAGGTTACACATTATACATATATAGATCCTCTATGATCCACTGACTCTTCTTCGGAAGAAGAAGGCCACTCCTACCATTAAAATACTCCTCACGGTATCATATAGTTGGATTACTGGTATCCTACAATGGAAATCCATTGGGTACAACATCCCCATAGGGATATATACATAGACAAGGAAATAATACCATTATAATGGACCCTTAATATAGATAGGTTCCAAAAACATTTGGGTAAACCACATATAGAACACCATTAGTTTTCATAAACACCTCACATCCATTAGGAGAAAACCCAGAGCGATTACCACCATCCCTACCTCCCAATGACTGTGAGTAAATATCTTTAGAAAAGAAACCACTTTGGTTTGATCTGGTTGATGACTATGACTATGACAAGGAAGAAGTTAACATGGATATATATAACGACTCCACTAATAAATAAAAACATTCTGATTATATTATGGCCCTTCGCCACTTCTTGATATGAACTTCCAGATGATATAACAGAAGAATGAAAGGATTGCATGTGCCAGAAATGGTGGGACCATTTTCAACATATAAAGGCTAAGAAAACCCATTATCTAGGAACTTTTGATCACCTACTGGCCATGAAAATTAACTACAACTAGATAAAAATTGCTATTTCCTTCATGGATCAGGGCCCAACATTGGAAAAACACTACGATAGCTTGTGACATAATCAACTCCAAAACATGGAATCCCTCAGGTAGATGATCTCTAAAGCATCAATATAAATATATTTTTGAGTAAGATTTTTTTATGAATCACTACACGCAAGGTCATACTTGGTATTTAGGGTCCCTAGAGATGATATCCTTTAATTTCATTACTCCAAGATAGGTCACGGGTCCGAACAATGTGTTTACTAGTTAGTCAATCCAAAATAAATCTTCATGTCTCTAGGACACTAATGTTATATGAATGGTGTTATATGGTTTTTTCAAGATTCATCTTATGGGACTCTGAACAAGTCAAGGAGACACATAATATGATAAATCATATCTTTAAACAACCCAAAAACTCATCATGGAATTGAGTTCTTATTTTAGGTAGGAAAGACACCTAGATCATTCCCAGCAAAAAACGATCCAAATTAAGAATATGACAAAGGGATTTTTCATGGAATCTATCCAATAGAATCCCCAAGCCATAGAGAGGGGGAATGTTTACCACTGCCTCTACAACTGGAGACATCAATTCAACATATGTCCTAGAAAACAATGACGGTGGCTCCAAATCAATCCCACACAATAGGTATGTGTGAATTGTTTTCATGACTGCCACCCATGGAGTCATCAAGTCCTAAATGACTTCAATAACTACCAATAGTGGGACCATATTACCCCCTACCCTTAAAGATGGGGTGATTGTTACAATCTCCTCAAATAATATCATACTTCTCTATACTGAGTAGTTGTTCTTGAAACTAGTATTCCATCCATTCCTATATCCATTAAATGAACTCCTATTTTTCAATTCACTCTAAATGAGGATGGTAAGAGTTTATTTCATGATGAATATTGAAATAATAAGGTAAAGGGAATGTGTGAAAAAATATCAAACTCTAGAGAGGATGAAATCCAAAACAAACCATTAAAACAAAGGGTCAAGGAGAAGAGCTTTATTTTAATATAAATATGGTTATGAGAAATGTAGAGTCTCACTATAAAGAAAACAATGATGAAATTAGTCATTCCACCTAGTATTATTTAGAGAGTATCATCTCCATCAACCTACAAGAACATATATATCGATAGAAGGACACCGAGAGATGAAAGGAAGTAATAATACTCAATGTCTTGGGTTACATTGATGCACATTTTGGGGCTTCCTACAGATAATGTTAGAGGAAGAAGTATTATTTATCATCCCTAAATGATAGTTATGACCCAATCAACTCCCTTATATTAGGGATATGTGGAATTGTGTGACCACATCCCCCTAACCTCCCGAAAAAGCCAAATTTCCCTCAAGGGAAGAGATATAGGAATGATATGAGGCCACTATATACAATCACCTGCTCAATAAGGAGTTTTATAGGGATAATATTCTAACAAGTTATCACCTCTATGAAGATGAAAATATATATCCTCAAACCCATATGAATGTATATGTTCTTACTGGAAGAGTAGGGTTTGAACAGTAGGAAGGATTATGGTCCTAGTAGATAGTCAAAAAGAAAATGATAATTGAGGAAGACCAATATTTTCCTCTATTTTGGAAACAATGTCTCCAATATTAGAATAATAACCTAGTTCTAGTGATAATTTACAATCATCAAATAATGAATATAGGGTGACCACATTGATATTTTCCCTCTTCTTACACTAAAAAGATAATTTAGATAAAAAAAACTTATATCTCCTTGTCACTAGAAATTATCTTTCCAATAAAATGGAATCCATGCTTATGGGGAATTCCCCTATACAACCAAAAATATATTTATTTTTTAAATGAGTGGATTCTTAATTGATTGTACACCATAATGTTTTTTGGTAGAAAAACTAAAATTAATTTATTATTTTTTATATTTTTCATGACATGCAATGAAAAATATAGATTGTGTTAAATGAAGTCACAATATTTGGCTTGAGTTTTATGAAAAACCATGTTAATATTGCAATACACAAAAAAATATCTTATCTATCAATATACGCAACATAATATTTGGGTACTGTTACATGCAATGCCTATTTTCTATGATAACAAGCATTATACAAAACACTTAGTCTTAGAAAAGTACAATATATTAATAATATTATTGTAATCATATTTTATTACTCCCCACTACATTAGGATATAAGTTATGACTAAAATATCAGTTAAACATGTTAATAAAATGAAACCATTTAGCTATAAATTAAATTAATAACTATTGGAAAATAATGAAATTCATTTTTAACATATATATTGTCAAAAACCATTTAATTTTAATATATTAAACAATTAATTATTTATGAATTATATTAATATATTATATATTCAATAAAATATTTATACACTTATACAATTGATTTTATAGTCATAAGATAAGAATAATAAAAAATTACGAATAAAAAGATAAATTTTTCTAAAAAGGTAATTTTACAATCTTTTAATGGAAAAACCATTTCAAATATAATTTTAAAATCATAAATAATTTTTATTTGAAAAAATATTGTTCGTTTTTCAATGTGGAATTAAAAAACGTACTTTAGGTGGATTTTTGTTATTTTTCAAAAAGGTTTCATGTTTTGTTGAATAGTGAAGAACACTAAATTTTAATTCTAAACTGCTTTTTCCTGTAATTTATTTATACAGTAAAATAATAATTTTGATATGTTTTAATATTTAACTGGATAAATTATAAAATATTTAATTAAATTTAGTTCATTAGAATCAATTTCACATTGAAATTTTATATTAAATCCTAGAATATTTTGGATCATTTTTACCATAAAAACCCGTTTATCGTCTCATCTACAAAATTAAATTTAAATTAATTTCATCTACTTATATAATCAGAATTAGAAAAAATGGATCCCAAATTTTGAATAATAATATTTTGTAATGTCTTATTATTTAAACTGAGATTTTAACCAAAAATTTTACTATATGTAATTAATGTTTTTTGTAGTGATTAAGGTAAAATCAAGCATAACTAGGGACTAAACCATAATATTAAGGGACTAAATGGCCTATAAACTTGTCCTAAAACCGTTTTATGGACATATTTCTACCTTATATTTTATTTTTTCAAATTTATTATATTATTGGATCCAATTTACAAGGAAACAATCTGGGTTTAGTCACATTTATAAAATTTACAAGAATGCCACTGCCCCTCCTCTATAAAAAGGAACTAAAACTCCCAATTACTCTCACCTATAAACAATTTTTTCTCAATAAAAAGTTCTAAATAATCCTCCAACATGCATAAAATCATCATCAAATAATCCCTTTGTGAACAAATCCATTCATTTAATCTCTTTTGGGGAAAGCCAAAAGGAGTTACCCAATGAAGTGGTAATATCCTTCCCCAAGCTCCATTGTTTAATTTTCATTCTCCACCATAAAAATTATTCTTATTAAATGATTATATAATAAATTAAATTTCATAGATATACTTATTTTTATTTATTCATTGGTTTAAAATTACACTTACTCACATATTCATCTAATGGATAATGTACTTACTTTTCTTGTGTGTGGTGAACTACTGCCTCACGAAATGATATTGTTTATTTTTCATTTACCACCAATCATGGTTTAGAATTATAATGGAAATATGTTTTTAATGGGTATTTATGATATTTTTTATGTGTTTAATATTCTTTAATACATATAAAAAACACACCCTTATTATTTCTATTTTTGCAAATGTGATAACATTATTTGTAGGCGTGTGGACTACCACCGTCTCAAAGCGATTTCATTCGTTCACACATTACATAGATTGTAGAAATTATGGGTTTAGTGAGCTTATATGATATAGCGCACATAAAAATTATACATTAATGATAATATATATACATATATGTAATTTTCTTATTTTTATTCAATATTAAAAAGAAGCAATCATTGTTAATTCTTACATACGACCTACAATCTAGATAATTAGTGTTTTTAATTTCATATTTATATCATTTTTATATTATTAATATTATTTATATATTAAATACATATTATATTTAAATTATGTATTAATTATTCAATTAATTAAATCATTATCTAATTAAGTAGATCAAGATTAAAAATTCAAATCATGTATGAAAAATAAATCAGATATTACATAGAACGTAAAATTAACTTGGGATTGTTAACAAAAAAGTAAAAAAACCATAATAAAATAAAATATGGTATTATATATATTAATATGGTTATTTTTTATTTTTAGAATAATCTAATATGTACTTTAATTTAGTTTTGAACATGTACGATTTATTTCAAGACTTCAGGTAAGGGATTCTTCATCTCAGTTTTTATATCCATAAGATAAATTCTTTATTCACCACCATTTCATTTGGGTGTTATATATACTTACCATAAACATATTTTATGATTATTATAGTTAATATTATTGGTATTTACATATCCATTTTATTATTTTTATTACATGGGTGTTGTGGTTCCAAAGTTACTAAATCGGTAATGCAATTTTGTCTCAATTTTCCTTCGTTGAGATAAATACAACGTTATACAAATATATTTTTTTATGGACTATATAAAATATCCATTGACATGTTATATCAACATTATCGTTAATTTAATGATATTTTATTCTTCATGTAATTTTATTCCTTCATGGAGATTATGATTCAATGTTACCAATGTGGTTATAGTTTTTTCATATAATCTCAATATTTATTGGGATTGTTTGTTAATATACTTAAATTGATGAAATATTATGATCCATATCTAAAGAACACTAAGTGTTTTTATTTTTCCTATGTTAATCCATTATAACTTCATTTATTAGTACCATTTTCCATTCTATGTTACATAATATATATTTTTTAGGAAAATTTGTCTTTATATCTCTTTTCTATTGTAAATTTGTGTTCCAAAAAATATGTGTTTTATAAAAATGTTTCTAAAATTATTTTTATAAATGTTTTAGTAATATACAATGATTTTAAAGGAATCATTAACATATGTTTTACCTTTTTTAAAAATTGTTTTAAAATTAATATTTCTTTATTTTCTGATCAAGACACATTTCTATTATTTTCGGGTGTAAATGGAAAGTCCACATAAACCTAAATACCCACCATCATGACCATCATTTCATCAAAAAATACTTCATATTTTTACATAGTTTTGTTTTAGGAAACCTTTTTCGTAATATACTAGAAATTTTTTCAATTTAATATCTTTTTTCAATGAAAATGTATTCGCTAAAATATTTTATATTTAAAATTTGATTTAAATGATTTTCAAAGATAAAAAATTATTTTTTAAAAAGATTATTTAAAAAAAAGGGTTAAATATTTTCATGATTATTTTATAATTGTTAAAAAATATTCTCTAGATAAAGGTTCTCAAAATTATTTTGATCCTTCTGTTTAGGTTTTCAATATATGTTCATTGGAAAAGTTTTTCAAAATATTTTCAATCATCCTTTATATGAATCCAAATATATTCAAAAAGAAAATTTGTTTTAAAAAATCTATATGTTTTAATAATGGTTTCTTATAGAGGATAAGATATTTTATTTGTGATATGTTTTAAATGAAATCGTAAATGTTTTTTATAATAAAATTATTCCTAAATGGTTTAAAAAATGGAATTTAAAAGAAATTATATTTTCCTTATGAAATGACTAATGTGGTCTTCCAAAATGCTACTCCATATAAAAAGTAATACATTGTTATAGTTTATGATTTACATGGTATACGATCCAATAACACCAATCATATTAATTCATGAATGGTTTGTGTATTGATATGATTATGTTTATGACACCCATTTTTTTCATGGGTTATATGCTATTGAAACTTTCTTCATTTTATGGGTAATGCATTGATTAAATGATTTTGAAAATTTTCTATTTATCATAGTTAATGATATGATGAAATTCTTATGATAAACATTTCATTTCATAGTTTATGATATTATGTTTTTAAAAACATTCTATTTTTATGGAATATAATATAATGAATGGTTTATTATCTTGTGGTATATTTATTCATAATTTTATTATGTGATGGGTGGGACCTATATCTTCCCCTGATTAAATGGTTAAATGCTTATAGCTCGTGAAATAATAATGGAATTTTTTTTATAAGCTAGATCCAATATGAGATATAGGTCTGTCCTAATACACAATAGGATGATGGGAAACCTAATCCACTATGGGAAAATTGGGAAACCCAACCCAGTATGGGAAGATGGGTATCCCAATACAGTATTAGAGGATGGGAAAACCCGATCTACTATAAGAAGATAGGGAAAACTAATCCCTTAAATGGAAAAGATTATGACTATTTATGGTTGTGTGTCCATCCCAGTTGGTGTAGTCCTCATGAAGTTCCTTGATATTTTTTTTTCAAATGAGGCTTTACTTATAGAGAATGGTGATACAAGTTTATCAACTTTCCACAAATTCTATGTCTTATGCCTATGATGTGATCACATAGAACATGGTATTTATTATCTTATGAATAATGTCTTATAAAATAATAATATATATTCAATTTATAATGTTTATGATCTTTTATATGTTGGGTATGATATTCAAATGTTATGCTCATTTTCACGTACCATTATTTTCATGTTATGATTCCATATTTCCTTTATTTACCCTTATTGAGTTTTCTCCATCACCCTATTATTCTGTTTCATTTCCCTAGGTAATGATGTAAATATTAAAGCTGGATTACTTAATGGGAATATTTTTATGGGAAATGTTGAAGATATTTCACCAAAATAGAATAATATTTCCATTTTTCCAAAGGCAGTGAACTACTTTAGTCCTCCACATGTACTTTTTTTATTATTTTGAATATTAATATAAATTGATGAAATATACATGTATATTATTCTTGGTTTTGCATAATTAAATTCAAAGGAAAGATTATTTCACCCTTAAGAAACAAGGATGACAAATCCTTTGTGATATCCATAGGTATATTTATAAGGATATGTTTTGGGAGGCCTCTAAGGATATTCCTATGGTAAAATTGGAGGATTTCATATGGCGGTTTCATAATTTTTAAATCCTAGATGTTATTTTTCTTGATTATGTAGATTTATTCTATGATATGTGATGCTCAAATTATGATTCCTGATATTATTAAGTATAGGGAATGATGAGGAATTAGGTTATCACTGAATGTGATGTATAATATTTGTATGATAAGTTGGATGGGATTATCACTAGGTTGAAGAATATAGTGATCATGCATAATTAGTTTTCATGGGACAAAATTGACAACATGTACCTTAACCAACTCTTTGACTAACCAAAGAGGGTAAGAAAACATTTCATTGAGGCATTGGGTACTTATGACTATGGAGGAATGAATATTCTATTTCCCTTGTGTCATAAATATGGGAAGAAGCAAACTAGATAAAGTATAATAGGAATAAAAATACTTTTTGTCTATGGAAAGGATAAAAAAATCCAAGTATTTTCCAAGTGATAATAACAAGTTCAATTAATGTAATGGATGGTAATATTACCCTACATTAGGTATTATAAATTTATGGATGCATTCAATTTGTAATTTATATGCTTTACAAAAATCTATATCCTAAGGGGAAGGCTCATGAAGAGAATCATCAATGTGGTTCTAGTAATGGGTTTTCAACTGATGATGAGGAGGCCACAAATGAAATATTAATGGTGTGTGTTGTGATAATAGTATTGTGTATATTAATTATTAAATATAGACTGATAAATTATAAGTCACGATTTATATTGCATATTTTATGAGAGGGGTATTAAATAATATGATAAAGAAGTTTTGTTAATGGTTTCATAATAAATTTCGATGACTGAAGTATTTATGTTTTGGAATTCCAAGATTATGATATACAGATCATAAAATATATGAGTATTTTTAGTTAAGTGTTTAAATGTATTTGTAAAATGGTACTGGTGAGGTATAAATGGGATTTCATGGTAATGAGATATTTTTATTAAGGGAACGAAACCCTTAAAATGATTCTGATGTTGAGATAATTTTGATTTGGATAAAGATATGTTGGATATGAATATATTAATTAGATGGTCCTAATAACGTCATAACTGATAATGGATTAGAGAAAATGTGTTCTCTACTATAGTTTAGGATATTTACATAATTTTTTGGTTTATGTAATATATCCAATAATCCTTGGAATAAGGAATCATGAAAATTTATATAAGTTTTTATGGTAATTCAAGATCTTATCTTATTTTAAGAGAGTACATGAAATGTGTATTAACATGCTTTGTATGTGAAAAACCAGGGCTACTTTATTATATAAAGGGGATCAATGTTATCCTGTTTTTGAGAACTTTAGTGGTATTCATTATAAATATTTGGAAATTCATATTTCTTAATGGTTACTTGGTTAACCAATTATGAAATTATTTATATAAAACATAGAATTAGGTTTTAGTGATTAATGTATAATATTTATATATGATGATGTTTGCATATTGGATAATTTCAAGAAAACATTTTTGTTATGATATTGAATGATAAAGAGACCTATAATTATATTTATGTATCTCATGAGTTTTTAATGCATTAGGATTGAGAAATTCACTTAAATTTCATGGAATAATAGATTTTGCGGATGTTAGTCAAGGCATAATAATGGGTATGGTTGTCCTGAAATAATGTATTAATATCTTTACATAACAATTATTCAACTCATGTAAAATGGGTATTGAAATAAAATTTTGTAAATTTATCATCATTTGTTATGATATCAATGAACGTTTTAAATATTCTTGGGTTATGGCCATGTGATTATTAACATTCTCTTAACAATGTTCTCTATCAATATCCTTAATATCATTTAAGTTATATTTCTATTCCATGTCTATGTTATCACATGCCACCTATGTTCTCTGATGTGGAAACCTTATGATGTGTTACTCTGGGTAACCGTTAGGTCTCCAACATCCCCTTTTAAAGGATGTTTTGCTATTCATTTTTTATGATTTCAGTTAATATGATATGAAATTTAATCTATTAAACCTTTTATAAAACATATGAATTTCATGTGTGAAATTTATTTTAAGGGGCTTGAATATAACACCATTAGATTTTGTGAATCATTTTTTTGAATTAAATTAATATGTCTATTATTTTTCACTTTAGGAAATGATAAATATACCTTGTGTTATAAGAAATAACTATGTTTAGAATTTTTTTCATTTAAAATAATATTAATCTTTCACTACATTCAACACTCATATTATCTTTCAGTATAGACAACACATTGTGTGGCTTGTGTTACACATAATGCCGATTTAATTTGATAGTATGCATTACAAGATAAACATAGTTTTACCTAAATTGATCATACAATTAATAATATTATTAAATTATTATTATAATTGCATCCTATCGATTATGATAGAAGATATTAATAAAATATTATTTAAACATGTGAATAAAATGTACCCATTTATATATAAATGAAATTAAGAACTATTAGAAAATAATAAAATTTATTTTCTAAATAACCTAATTTTTTATGTACAAACACAATTTCAGTTTAATAATTTCAAAAATACCTATTTAAAAATTATTATAATATATTATATATCATATTAAATATTTTTAAAACTCATCTGATATATTTTATTGACATAAGATAAAAATCAATCCAATTTTATGAATAAAAAATTGCATTTTTCAAAAAGGTAATGTTACTACATTATAATGGAGAACCCTTATTAATTATATATTTTTGATAATTTGATAATTTTTATGAAAAAAATAAATTCATTTTTAAGTGGATTATCAAATTATTATGGTTATTTTTAGGTCTTTTTTGAGGAATTTTCCGTTTTTGAGAAATAGTGATATCATTGACTTTTAATTCAAATATTGCTTTTCATAGAATTATTTATGATGTTAAATTATATTTTTTATTGTTTCGAATGTTTTATTAGATATTTTTTAAAAAAATTAATCAAAATTACTTCATTGTAATAAATTTCACAATGAAATTATATATATAAACCTGGAAAACATTTGAACGTTTTTAACTTAAAAACCAATTTTATAATCCAGTCTATTGAATTAAATTCAACTTAAATTCTTCCAATAATGAAATTGGAATTTCGAAAAATGGATTCCATATTTTTAATCATAATAATTTATAATGTATAATTAGGTTAACATTTTATTTTTAACAAAAATATTAGTAAATGTAATTAACATTAATTATAGATATTAATGTAAAATTAAACATAATAAGGTACTAAACCTTAATCGTACGGAAAGAAATTAGGTATAAAATTTTCTAATATCAATTATATTTACACATTTTTACCTTATACTCCATTTTCACTAATTATTTCTATCATTAGATCCACTTTTCTTGGAAAAACATGGTACAAATTCCATGTTCTTGAATTCACAACTATGCCACTCCTCCTCAATTATAAAAAGACACTCAGACCTCCCACTCATTCACACCTCTAAATACATTTTTATCACCAAAACACATCTCAAATAATCTCCCAATATTACTCCATTTATCTTAGAATACTCCCTTCGGGCTTAAATCTATCCAAGGATTCTCTTTGGTGAAAACCACAACAAGGTACCGAAAAGTGAGGTAACATCCTCCCCAAAACACCTTTATTTTATTTTTCTTCTACACCACATAAGTTATTTTTATTTCCTGATTATATAATAACATAAGTATCATATATATACAAATATGTTTTAATTATAATTTTTAGAACAATAGATAAACACATTTCCATCCAATGGGAAATGAAATTACAATTCTTGTTTAAGGTGAACTACCATCTCACGAAACGATGTTGTTAGTTTTTTCCATTACCACCATTCATGGTTTGGAATTATGAAATAAAAAATGTTTTTATATGATATATATTATATTTAATATATCTTTAATCTTATTTAATTATTATAAAACATATACCTTCTTGAATTCCATTTTTTATACATACGATAACATTGCTTGTGGACGTATGGACTAACGCCTCCTCATAGTGATGTGATTCATTCACAAATTACATGGAATGTATTATAGATTTTTTTATTGAACATATATGAAATAAATGAAATAATAACACTACTATAATTATAATTTATAAATATGTATATATTTTTTATTTACTTTCTTTTTTCAATACGATGAAAAAATAGAAAAATGTTAATTCGTGTGTGCGGCCTACCATCACCATGAACAGTGTATTCCATTTCATTTTATATATTTTATATATTATTAAATATATTTTTATAATTTATATATATGATATATACATTATTATTTACACTATTTTAAAAAGTAAATCCTTAGCATTGTAATAGGATCAAGAAAAATAAGTCAAAACATATATAGAAAATAGGATATTACCCAAAACATAACAATAACATGGAGTCGTTAATAAATGGGTAACAAAAATTCCTAATAAAATCATATAATATATTATATATATGAAATTGTTTTATTTTTATATTTATAATAATCTTAAATTTATTATACTGTAGGTTTGAATTTTTATGATGAAATTCAATACTAAAGGTTAGGGGTTTCTTATATCACTTTAAAAATATTTGAGATGCATGCCTTATTCACCACTCATTTATTTTGAATGGTGTATGTAATGACCATGAAAATATTCTTTGATTATTTTACATAAATTTATGGAAATTTTAATATCAATTTTTATGATCATTTTTTCATGGGTCTTATGGTTCAAAAGTTACCAAATTTATAAAGTAATTTTCTATCACTTTTCTTTCATTGAGATACATTCCATGTTATGGAATGTTTTTTAGGCGGTTTATATACATCCCATTGAAATGTAATATCATGAATATCATTATTTAAATGATATTTTAATATCCATGTGATGTTATTCTTTTTTGGGGATTATTATTGAATGTAACCAATGTGTTAAGAGTTTATTACTATAATCTCATCATTTATCACGTTTGTTTGTGATTATGCCTAAATTGTTGAAATATTAGGATCTATCTCCAAATAATAGTCATTAATATATTATACTCTAGTTATCCATGATATTTTAATGTGTTATTTATATTTTTCCACTATTAGGTATTTATGATAATTAATCAAATATTTTTATAGTAACCCATCTTTATTTCTCCTTTGAGTTGAAAATAACTGTTCATTAAAAATTGTGTTATATAAATGTATTCATTTTTTTTAATATTGTTATATAACGTTTAAAATACATTTATACCAATTTTTTGACTACATATAGAATGGTTTTAATGGAATCCTCTTATCATATTCTAATCAATGCATCATTATAATCTTTTAAGAAGATAAAGTAATCTTCGGAATGTACGGACTCACCTAACTTCTTGATTGTTTTTTTATTGTTTTTTTATATGTTCACACGGTTTGTTTTAAAAAAATCCAAATATTCTAAATATTTATTTAATTTAATTTTTTTTCTAAGACAATGTTTTTTCAAAAAATTATTATCTTTTTATATGTTTAAAATGATTTTCAATGATTACATTATATAATTCCTAAAGGTTTTTTTTCAAAGAAAAAGATTTAAATTTTCCAAAGATTACCTTATATATTTTCAAATCTCTTTTCTAGAAGAGGGTTGTCAAAATAATTTGATCCTTCAGTTTAGGGTTTCATTGTATTTTAATGAAAAAATTACTTCAAAATATATTCAAGAATCATTTATAAGTTTTCAAAAATATTCGTTAAGAAAAAAGGATTTCAAAATTACTTATATTTCAAAAATATTTTTTCATAAAAAATAAAATATTTTTCTAATGAAAATGTTTATGTTAAAGTGTAAATATTTCATTATAAGAAAAGTGTTTTGATGTGGTTTTATAAAATATATTTTCAAAGAAACATTATTTTACATAGGAATTTTTTTATGTTATCTTTCAATATACTTCTCCATCTAAGATGAAATACTTTGTTATAATTTATTATTTACTAGGGATAAATCCTTGAAAACAATTAATATTCTTTCATAATTTGTTAATGTTCTAATGTAATGATGTTTATGAAACCCATTTCTCTTTCACGTATTATATACTCTTGAAACCTGCTTCCTTTCATGGGTTATGATTTGATTAAATGATTATGATTCCAATCTCATTTACATTGGTAATGATATGATAAAATGTTTATAATACACATTTCATTTTTTAGGGTAATGATATATTGTTTATGAATCCCATATCTTTTTATGGGTCGTGATATTATTCATGTTTTGTTCCTTTTGGAACATGTTTCAATTATTTTATTATGTGATTGATTGGACATATACTTCCCTCTAATGAATTGGGTAATGATTTATATCTCATGTGATAATAATGAGAAATAAGTCAATTGTCTTGATCCGGAATGGGAAATAGATTTTTTTATGATCCACTATAGGAATATAGGAAAACTGGATCCACTGTGGGAAGATGGGGAAACCCAAAGCACTATGTGAATATGGGGAAACACTACACTTATATGGAAAAGACTGTGACTTGGGAAGGTCATCTGTCAATCACATTAAGTGTAGTCCACATGAAGTTCCCTAACATGTTTCTATCAATGAACCTTGACTTATATGGAATTATGTTATATGTTTATGTGCTTAACACAAATTACATATCTTATTTATATGATATCCTCACATAGTACATGTTGTTGATTATATTATGAATCATGTATTATGAAATGAAAACATTTATTCTATGTTTTATTTTATTAATATTTGATAAGTATGTTAAGATCTTCCAATGTTACGTTCATGTTCTCATACAATTCTATTCATGTTAGTATTATGTATTTCTTTTATTGAACCTTCCTGATAATTCAAGAATACCACATTCTTATATTATCTTTCCCAAAGTTATGAAGAATTTTATTATTTATGCGTACTAAAGGTGATGATAATTAAGGTATATATTGATGATATTTTTCCAAAATAGAAAAACTATATCTATGCTTATAAAAATACTAAGCTTCTATGGTCCTCAATCATTTAATTTTTTCATGTGATGAATATACTTCTTATTTGATGAAATATCAATGCATGTTAATCTGAGGTCACTATATGTCCCCCTTAAATTTTTGGAATCCCATTTTTATATCATTATAGGACATGTGGTATCAGAATAAGTTGCTACCGCACTTCGTGGAATAATGTGGCCCCATGATAAACCCATGAGGCCAATAAGAGGATATAAAACTATTGTACTTTGGTCAGACTATGGTGAGGAATATTTTTTTCTAGTATAGTAGTCTCCCAAAATGGATCATTTCATATTGGGAGAAAATTTTACCATAATTCATATATCATATTCTCTCCATTAGATGTAATATGGTGGTCATAAACCTCACAAATTTCATTCAATGTCATAAATAAAGGGTCACTAACTTTACCACTTGATGGAAAATCTTAATGTACTCCCTCAACATCCTGCTCACAAATGAGATTTTGATAGAACCATATATATAGAACATCTATGTTGATCTAAAATCATTTCCAATCTCATGAAAATATCCATGAAAATTTTAGGGTTCTATAAACACAACACAACATCTAACGGATTATATACCGTGTGCAATGGAAAAATATAGGCTCACATATACAACACAAGGTAAAAGGATTGGAAATGTGTTGACTTATTCTGTTACAATCAGACCAGTACTAGTGACAACTGAGGCCCTTATGAAGGATATTCATCATTTAATACCCGCAATAAATGATGTAAACTACAAAACCACATTCATCAATAGTAATGGAAGGATCAAGGTCACTTGGAATTTAAATAACATATGAAGATAATATATTCCATCTAAAATGAGTAGGTCCGTGTATATTTTATTTTATACATTGTACACAACCGAATCAATATTATTTATAATGAATAAACTCAATGAGGTTATCTTCAATGATCTTCCTCATTATTCCCAACTTCATTAGAAGTTAGGTCACACAATCCAAGACTACTTTGTCATTAAATACACCCTAAAAGGTATGGTTGATTCTAGATGACTGATAATGGTAAAATACCTAATGAATGATTCCTTCGTGAACATAACCCAATTGGAGAAATAATGTGACTAGAAATATGTTTTCTGATAGAATGAACAAATGTTTGATGTTTTGAAAAGTGAAAAGGCAATCAATCAGGCTCATGTCATTCTCAGAGAAAAACTCTATCAACAAATCATACTACCAATGAATCCTATATTAAAGAAACTTTCACCATCAAACCCATCATCTTGAGGCATACATAGATATTATAAAATGAAAATGGAATAAAAGTAAGTGTTTCATACAACAAATAATCTATTGTTAAATCTAAAACATTTCAATCCCTAGTCATTTGGAGAATATGTACCATCCCACAAAATAGAATCCTCAATTGATAAATAGATTATCTTTAATATTGCTAACATTATTTACATAATATACCCCATAATTGATGATGAATATATATATGAAATTGAGTACCCCATGCCTTATCGAGGAATTGGAGGAAGATACCACAGAATCCAACAGAATGGGGGAAGACAATGCCATGTCTAGGAATAATATTTTTCACACATCTTTGTATAAGTAATATATGTGAATGAGAATGATGATAAAAAATATTGGTGATATGAACATGAGTATAATGGTACCTATAATTAATTTAAGAATTAATCTAACCCAATTAGAGTACTGACTGTAAGATGTAAAACTATCCTATCATCCCAGGAGAGTGGGTCGACTGGTTTGACCCAATCTGTTAGAAACATTTCTTCCCACAAACACTATCCTGGCATCAAAATTTTCAACCTCATGAAATTCCTACCCAATGGCTTAGTTCATAGTGAAACCCCAATTTAGTATTTACAGATCTATGGTGTAGAAATATGGAATTATTATGAAGTATATCGTTATCACAGCCAAGATCTCAATCTTGGATGTTATCCATATTTCAAAGGAACCAAGGGATGAACTTTTCAATGTCATGTAGAGTCCCTTGGAGTATGATGCAGATGTTTCTATAGCTAAAATCGGTTGGTCATAAGATTTCTAAAAAAATCCATACAACAATCTCATTCTTGATATAGATCAAGACGAATCCATTTAAGGGAATATCAGACCAACGGATATCCTAAGAAGGCAGTGTAATGAAGATATCCAAAAATCTCTAAATGATAATAGTTTTGGGATGAATCTAATCTATTTATACAAATTACAATGGTTGGGATACATCATGGATTATTTATCTCTCTTTAATATGACCATTCATGGGTATGAGAAGAGTGAAAAGAATACACTCATAAAAATAAATCTCAAGGACCAATTCAATGATTTATTATCTAATTCCTAGTTCATGGTTATCCAGCAGGACATTAATAATAATTTCATACTCATGAGACTATATATTCATATCTACATGGGTTTTGCATCAATATTTTATCAATTCCTGAAATACCCCATCAATGATATGTTTGAGTAGTTGTTCAATGATAGTTCCCCTATTGAATATTCTGAATCCCATTATACTGAGGTGGGTTCCTATATGAGAATTGGAAAATAATTTATGACGTATATTGATATTCCGGTTTCTTCCCACAATGTATGGGAAACATACCCAAAAATCCCCATTGATATTTTTCCATAATGAGTATGTACTGCACATCAAATTCATTAAGGTAGTATGTTCATCCTAATACTGCCTTATCAATGCCAAATCTAGATTAGAAATTTCCCCCATACCATCACTAGATACTAAAAATAACCATACAATATCCCTTATGACTTGGAATATTAATTTCCCTTTATCCTTAGATGATAGAAAAGAGGAAAGAGTTCTATTGAGCCTCAAAGATATCAAAGATTAAAGTGAAGAACTTTCAAATGCTCCTAATCTTGATACCCATTCCTTCGCACTCTTATGAGATATTGGTGGATCCTTATCCATCATTAGGGATTGAAATTATCTAGTACAATCTTCCATATTAGAGGACACTATATTAGATATTTATAAGGAAAATAAATATTATGACCACATTGGCACCCTTCTAATATTTGAGTAAGGTGTATCCCCAACCATTAATGAGATCATACCAGTAAATATAGGAATATAATAGGACTCATGTCCAGTATTGATCTGTGAAACCATTCCTATGGAACATAAATATATTAATATCTAATTATTGTAGAACCACCATTATGCACTAACCTTTGATTATTATGCTAGATCCTAATGTAACTGCCCATCATCTAGGTCAACTAGATGATCCCGAAAGTTTCAAATAGGTTATCGAGAGAATACATCCCTATCATGATACCATGATGGAGTTCGATGTTGATAATATCCCTAAATAAATCATTATCTAGATGGTGAAATACTTGAAATGTATAGAAAAATATTCCTTATTTAAAAAATTGATGGTAGTATCAGTGAATGAATTGTTTTCATGGATCTCAATCGAATGTTTCCAAAGGATTATTTCTCAGTTCTTTACATGGAACTCCAAATCAATACAAGTGATGTATAATCATCCCTTTTTATTATATATGTGTACTTAGGGTAGAACCATATAACAATATCCATCGAAAATAAAAAAATCTCCCTTTTTCAATGAACCATAAAAGGAATTATCATACTAGGACGTTCCCTTTTTTCTTATGTAATTTCATCTCAACCTACCAATTCACTATGGATCAAAATTTTAATCCAATTTTGGAAGAATATTCATGTGTTATTTCATTATCCTAGTGGTTATGTCCTTATAGAACCATAACTATCACACCGACCATTAAAAAATATTCAAATATTTACAAAAACATAAATTGAATATAAAAACACTAATGTGTCCCTTTGGGGTATTTAGAATGATATTCCAAATATTTTTTGTACACCACTATGTTATCATGGTCAATCCAAAAAATTTTAATAGAATCCTCTCAATAATTACTCCCTGATACCTCATTGAGTTGAGTTGGATTCAAGGATTAATTTTATATATCAAGAATTTTATATCCATTCTTTTAATAAAATTCCTCCACTTCATAATATTGATGAAGAATGGGACCACTTATCAGTAGGGTAAAAATTGTTGGCCATCCTTTGATAAACTTGAGAAATATTTGTTGCACTACTGGTCATGATTCCAATAGTATAGGGGAATCCACTTGTCCTACATGTTGCTGCTATGGAGCGATCAATAAATATCCATATCACACAGAAGAATAATAAATGAAAAAATAGTATCTACAATCTCAGTATGATGATGCAAGATAATAGGAAATGATATTCTGATATCATGAAAAGATGAATTGTTCTTCATCTAAGTGGTAAAACACTAGACATTACATACAACACCATGATGTTTTTCTTGTCCAGTATATAGACACACTCAAGTATGTTCCGATGCTCCTTATAATAATTTGGTAATTGGCCCGATTGACAGTCATCCAAAAACAATACGACATTAATGTTGTCGCATATTTAGAAATGACAGGGAATTCACTACAATACTTCCACAGCACATACCCTGTCCCATAGTGCATTCCAGTAAATAGAGAAATTCTAGAAAATGAAGATTTATACACTCATAACATTCCCCATACATGTGATGTGTGTACGTATTAGACCTCTCACAACATTACAGAGAAAATAATGGAATGACTAAAGATCAACTGGGTTGTTCTAGGTATTTTCTCTATTTCCACTGGTATTGAAATATTATCTTATTCGTTTTTACTATCAATAGGATGAACCAAAAACAATGAGATGTACCATGCCCTTATTATTTCTCTGGAGTAGTCCTTGTAGTTGTAAATAGACCATCTTAATAGTAAGGATTACTCTAAACATGAAATTTAGAATATGCATGGTGAATATTTTAATAATAATGTATAATTATCCCCTATCATCAGCAATATAAGGGGACTAAAGGTGGAGATCCCTTTTGAAAAAAATTACCAGTCACATCCATCATTCATATAATTATTTTATTGATGTTCTTTCCAACACAGTCACAACCCTAGTCATTCCTGAATAGCATAATACAATATTCTTCATTTCACACTAATGAAAAGATTCATAATTCATTATTAATGACATTGAGGAGGTCAATTAGATTATTTTGAAAATAGGTTTTGTTGATATAATGTCTATTATCTGACATATGATACCCATAATATACTACCTCTAAAATGGTACCCTCTTATAATATCATGATAAAAAGGAACATAACTTATGATGAGAAGAAATCATCGACATTAATTATAGTTTGAATGGATAAAATCATCTATAAATGAGGCATTTATGTAGTCCTCCTCATATAAGTCACATAAGGATAGATCCATATTGTAATGTAAGATGACCATATTGGCTCTTATAGTGCCCAGTAGTCAAAAAAGGACCTTCCAAAAAATTTATTGGCATGGATATTTTTTTGGTAAAATGTCCTAATCACTTTATACACGGATATTATATCATTTTTCAGAACATTATATACATTACAAAAACACATTCCCAAAGACTATATTAGTTTTTTACATTTGGAAACCAGAAAATAGTAACAACTAGTTCTTAACACATCTACTTATTGTTCCACCTATATCTCTATAAATAAAATCCTTTTGAAATATCAAAAATAATACATTTATTGATATTATGAGAAAAAACATTAAAAAAGGGTGAGATCAAATTCTCAGTAATGGAAAACATGGGAGATTGTTCATCCTAACATTATAACAAGGGTAAAAGAACATTAGAATAAGAACTGAAGATTATATCCAGCATATTTATTATTATATATAATACTCATGAAGTAAATATTGAATGTTCATAATATATAAATCATGATGAAATAAAAATCATATTCCAGGAAATCGAAACATAAGAAAAAGACATGGAATTTTTGGAAGACACATAAACATGTAATTTCATTCCCTATAATTCGACATTCATTTCAGAAAAATCACAAGGAACATCATGGGGACTACAAATATAGGTTGGTAAACACCACCATCCCAAGTCACAATCCTTTCTTTATAATGAATTTGGTTTCCCAATAATACAATAGTGGACCATGTATCCATGTCATCCCATAATGGACCATGTTTTTGGATCTTTCATAGTGTATCAATCACATGGATTTGTTTCCATCATTATCTAATGAGACATAAATATTTAACTATGGAATTATAGAGAGATATCGGTCCCACCAATCCCATAATGAAAACATTTCATATGTCTTCCATATGAAAATAAATCATTTATCATATCATAACCCATGTAAATAAATGGGTTTTATAAATATAATTCAACTATAACAAATTCCATGGAAAAGAAATGGGTTTCAAAAATAACATTCCATCATATCCAAAAACCATTCATAGAATGATATAAAAGTTAAATATTAAATCATATCCCCATAAAATTATATCTATTTTAACATAATGTTATTTTAGATAGAAAATAATTTTGTGAGATCGCATGAAAATATTTTTTGAGGAAAATATCCTTTCTGATTTAAAAATGTTTTCATTTTTTAATAGATTGGAAATATTAATAGAAAAAAAACTCATTGAAAATAAAATTTTAATATTTTAAGGGAATCATACAAACATTATGTTGCAATGATGACATAAAATTATGTTCATTCCATATAAGTAAAAACAATCATTCCTCTTGAACTTTCTTTGGAAAATTCAAAACGTACCTTGATTGGAAAATGAAAAAAAAAAGATTCCTTTCAAACCATGTATTAAAATGTTTAAAAAGGGATAAAAAGGTTATACCTACGTTTAGGAATAGTAAAATATTTTTTTAAATATTTTTTAAAAAAAAATTCATGGTAGATAAATATTTCCCAACTAAGACATTAAATAAAAAAACCCCAAATATTGATGGGATTGAGAAATAAATACTCCTAATATTACATAAAATAGAATAATTTTACCCATGAATTATTAAAAATTTTATTTTTATTAAAATAACATAACATAATTAATATGATTCATAAAAGGCATCTTTGGAAAAATATACACCACATTGAAGAAATAAGTATTGTATAAGGCATGGGTCCCATATAAATTAAAGTAAGAAAAACCCCCTCACAGAATTGGTACTTTTTTAATCGTAAACCCCATGAAAGAGATATCATAAAATGAATTTGTAAATAACTATAAATTTAAGGAATGGGTTTATTTATTACATTAATTGTAATTATATACACCAAACAAATGAACGAGTTGTTATTATGGAATAACTCATATAAAAATGTGAGTCTGGAATTATCCTTACCACATTGTAATCATCTGAATTGTATAACCCATGAAAGAAAGAAAAATTATATATATATATTTATATACTATAATATATTGGATAAGACCCATAAAACTTGTTCATGGGATTTATATACATCACATATATCAAAAAGGTGGTGAACATGGCATGGATATCATGAGAAATAAAAGCGAGACAAAAATTTCTTACCTTAAGTCTTGAATTCCTTCGCACATGTTAAAACCCCTAGTCTAATAAATATATAAATATTTTTATACATATATATTATTTACTTATGACATATATTAGTTTCTTTTAAAAAATACATGGTAATGTTATGTTTTGGGTAATAAACGCTTTGTTTTTCGTACATGTTTTGACTTGTTATCCTTTGTACTCTTACATAATAATCTCTATTCTAATAAACATGATATATAAATATATACATTAAATATTTATTCATGGAGATTCATAAAGTTTAGAAACAGAAAAATAAAATACACAATTCATAGAGACGGTAGGTTGTACATATGCATGAACACTGTTTTCATTTTCATATCATATAAGAATAATGAAAAGTGTTTGATATATTATCATACTAGTTTTATTTTTCTGTTATATGTATAAATAATATGAATTCATAAAATTAATCTTTATTACCAATCATGTGTATTGTATATGAAAAAGCATATCACATTTTATCGTGTAGATGGTAAGTCATACGTACACATGAGCGATGTTATCATTTTCCATCAAATTAGATGGTAAAAAGGGTAGATATGAAATTATCATTATATAAGTATAACTATGTCATAAATATACTATATTTCATAAAAAATATACATTTAATCATAATATCCACTATGATAGGAGGTAAATGAAAAATGAACAATCATCATTTTATGAGGTGGTAGTCTGAAGTACACGTGAAAGGTATGTGTTTACCGATTAGATGTATGTGTATGAAATTATTAGTTAAAAACTAATATAAAAACGACTAATTAAATGGAGGATACATAGATTATTATATTTATATTAATTAAAAATAATTTAGATTTTTCAAGGATGAAATAAAACCAAAACGTGGGTTGATGAACAATACCTCTTCTTTTGGTACCTATATTTGATTTTCACAAAATGAATTCCTTAGTCAGTTTATTGACCAAAAGAATGTTTCTAGGATTATGAGAAGGTATTTTTCTGGAAATATGAGAATATATTGGCCGATTCAATGGGCATAGGAAGTGATAATGAAAGAGAAGGATATGTACTCTTTCAGGATGTAGGGGATGGGAACTTTTGGAAACACTCAAATGTATTGTTTTATAATAAATAAAAACTAATTCCAAATTACCCCAAAATGTCATATATTGTATGAAAATATGTTATATTTTTTTTATAATCAAAAAACAAGTTTCATATAGTTTTTGATGTAATATAAATCTTATATTTATGATTAACACATTGGTAACCTATTTTAATTTCTACTACGGTAACATTGTTTTCAATATTAAATGGATGTAATTAGTATATATGAAGGGTAAATTATACCATAAATAGTCAATTTATGATATTATAGACCATAATGTATCCTGTTTATTTCGTTATTAATGTTTTTTTCAACTAATTTAAAAAAATATTGTTTTCATAAAATATTATTATTGTCAATTTTGATATTAATCATTGTATTGAATTTAAAAAAATATATACAATCCAATAAATTTTATACACAGGTAAAATTTAATATTGACATATAATTTTTTTTGAATCATAATTAAGCCAGATTATATTTCATTTAATATTTATAATACATGTAAATTGATCATTTAATTAATTTCCAAATTATAGAATCTTCATTTTGTAATTAATCAAAATAATTATTTTTTCACAAAAAATAAAATCATAAATAAAATTATGTATATAAACTTTTAATTTTTTTTTGAATAATATATACATATAATCATATCTTCAATTTATACCCATTTTGAGAATATTATACTTATTTAACGAAAGAGTGACATTTTGTCAGTCCCTTAAATGTTTAATAATATATATGTCCACTTTATGGAAAAGTTTCCATTGAAAAATATATTTATATCCATAAGTTGTAAGGGAAGAATAATCATCATCCAATAACTTTTTATCAACTTTTTTTTTAGTTTTAAAAATTTATAATATTGTATATACATTTAATTACCAGAATAATTGTTAACTATGGTAATAAAAATTAATGAAGTTAATATTCATATTTGTAAAAAAAATAAGATAACAATTTATTAATTTTTTATATTATGGTAAAAAATATAAAATAATTTATTAAAAATTCAAAACACTTAATTGGATAAAATTAATTCAAAAATAATACCAGATAAGGCACGAGAATACTAGTTTCTAAAGATAAATCGTTCAAAAGTTAGAAATGTTTTTATATTCAAATAAATGTAAAATTTATTACGATGACCTAAAATTCATTAAATAATAAAATAATAATATAATTAAACTATCAAACCAATAAAATATTTAATTTAATGAAATAATTTATTTGTGTAAAATGTTGTTTTCAATTAGAAATTAAGTATTTTTCAATATTCATTAAAACATGAATTTTATCCAAAATAAACCAAACGGTAAACCACAGTAAATGTTTTTAAAACAATTTAAAAATAGAATTATATTTTATTATATAATGGTATAAAAGTTAGAAAAATATTTAATATGTGTTTTCCATTAAAAGGAAGTAATGTTACCTTTTAGAAAAATATAGGTTTTTATGAATAAAATCATATTTCATCTTATTTTATGCCAATAAAATCTATTGGATGAATAAAAAAAATACTTGATTAAATATATAAAATATATATATTATTAATATCATCCAAAAATTTTAATTAAGTTAATTCATTGATAAAAAATTACTTTGGGAGCATAAGAATAAAAATATTTCTTTTATATTCAATTAGAATAAATTTTGGTTTTTAATTAATTAGAAACCCATGATTTTTTCTCATAAAAAAAATATTTTCAAAAAATATTTTTAACAAAATATATAACTACTAAATTAATATCTAGTTAATTTATATTTTATATAATAATATTATTTAAAAAATATAATACTTTTGGTAAAACATCGTCTTGCGTGGAATAGAATCTATTAGTTGAACTTAGAATTAAGTGTAACACAATCCAAATATAGGGTTTCATTTAGCTCAAACTAATCTAATGGTTTCCTATAACACAACCTAAACAAGGATATTCATATAAATCAATAACAACATGGTTATTTCTTACAACAAAAGATATATTTGGTGTTGACCAAAATGAAAAATATCGAAATTAATTCAAAAATAACATATCAGTAAGTCTCTAGGTGTTATATTGTACAAACCTTTAATTGATTTTCACCCATTAAATTAATATACAATATTGAAGGTTTAATAATTTAATGTTCTTTTCCTTGAAGCCAAAATTGTAAAAATGAATACTAGAACATCCATTTAATATGAATGTTAAAAATATGAAAGTTACCCAGAGTAACTCCAAACTAGGATTCCACATACTAAAAGATAGATGTTAAGTAAAAAAATGGTCTTAGAAGAGAAAATTAACTATCACGCACTGATGGAGGGTCGGTCGCTCGTATCCTCCTCCTCGGGTCAGCCTCAACCCTCCTTCGATGCTCCTTCTTGGCAATCTTGTGGTGGCAGCTCCTCTCTCAGTTGAGGCGTCGTGGTGACTTCATAGGCTCAACCTCCTTTCCCACCGTTTTCTGGCCTTTCCTCATACGGCAGCGTGGTATATGCTGGCGGCCGATGACCCAGCTTCTTCTGTTTGAGAGTTGTCGTCACGAATTATTTCTCAGATCGGTGTGCATGGGTTGATCATTGTGGTCTCTAGGAGAGAGCATGACGGCGACGATGAGATTTGATTCTAGTTTGTGAAAGATTTTTACTGAAGTGCTTTGGAATTCATGAGCCATCTTCGATGTGATGTTTTTTCTTTCCCTTTTTTTCCGATTCTCATGATTTTGTTTTCGGTAAGGATAAATTCTATTACATTTTGCTTGTGGAATGGGGTCGGGATTTGACGGATGCTTTTCATGGAAGTAGATAAGGAAGAAGATGGACATTTTCTTGCGGTTTTAATTATTATGGTTGATGTTAGCTTGAAATCTGGAGGTTTTGGATTGCTGTTTGTTTGTGATAATTTTTAGTGCTGTCTTTTAGATCTGCAGCCGGTGGAGTTTCAACCTGAGCTGGAGTTACTTTGGTTCTCTAGTTTTGTTCGGAGTAGGCTGTTCTAGGTTTTGGTTTTTATTGGTGGATTCTTTCGATAGTGTTGGAAATATGATTTTTTCTGACTGGATTGGAATTCTGCTGAAACCGTTGTCAATGGCTGGATTCATGATTTTACATTATTTCATTTGAGGGTTTGTATTTTTGATGACAGCTTGGTCCATACTTTTCACTTGTAAATGCTTCAGATGTGGATTCAGAGAAATCTGCTTTCTCTATGTATGGCTCTCGGATTTGGAAGATTGAGAGGGTATGGCTTAGCCATCGGTACCAGATCGATGTTTTTTTCATGGGAATGCTTGTTGAGTATCCATGCTTGGAAGAAGGATTTCCATAAAGATGTTGATGCTGGGGTGAGGCATTTTTAGTAGTCTTGTTTTTTGGATCAGGTTATGTTTAAGTATGTTTCTATTTGAAGTCATGTGAGGTTTCCCCCTTTCTCCTTAAAAGGGGGTTTATCGTAAAAGAAATAAAAATTAAGGCCTTCGGGGTATTCAGTCAGTTATTGCGACTTGATCAATATGTACTTTATCTCCTATTCTAATAAATGAAGGTCGGTTTTTTATTCCTGAAGCATTTGTAGATCATAAGATCCAAAAATAGAATGATAGGTCATTCTTTATATCATTATCATAACAAAATGGTTAACATAAGATATTAAGTATGAATAAATCCTTATATGGATTGATAATACATTAATCTCTAAAAATTGATATGTAGTTTAATATAAATCATTCAATCAATGTTTAACCGTATAACCCTTCCCAAAGATAAAATTATAAACCAATTTAAATAAGGTTACTAAATTTCTAAAAAATAGGTTTTCATTGATCCCCCATAAAACATGACATAGATCTTAATTATCACAAACCAAACATGTAATGACCATTATCATGTATTCCCATGAAACATGGTAATAAAATAAATTAAAATACACATGATTATTCCTTCCTTATATATAATCTTTTGACATGAAAAAAATTCATTGGATCCTTGGGTTCCTCCATGTATTGATATAATATGTGATTTCATTATTCTAGAATCCAAGTAGACAATCACATGAAATTTCACTAATGGGTAAAGTATTAAGATTTTATTGGGATTTTGTATTCAAAATCTATCCTGAAATATCACAACAATGTGTAGAGGGAAGTTTATTCCTAAATTATCATGGTTCGCTTCCTCAATGATGAGAGTATAAACATTTAATTTATATTTTCTCTTTATAGGTTTCTTTGGATTACAACTCACATTAGTCCTTGGATTAGAGAATTTTTTAGTGATATTCCCAAACTCCTTATAATTTAAAATTTTAATTATGAGTGTTTCGCTCATTTGAACATTATATTTTACTCCAATTAATTATCCAGTCAAATGAATGATGACCTTTTTTACAAAACAGAAAACAATTATCAGTCCATGTAAGGAAATTACCTTCATATTCCCTTCCACAGATTGAGCATAATGTAAATATAGATTTACATTTTCTCTGCATTTCTTATCACCTCCATGGGGAATATAGGAAACATAAATATCCCTTTTAATAAAAATAATACAAGGATGGTACTTAATAAAAAATATGTTCTTGAACTCATCTCAATCAATATAGTCAATTTTATCATGTTTCTTTATATTATTGATAACGTTCCACAGGGGATTCACTTCACATTCCATGTGATAAGTGAACAATATAAAATTTTCATGTTTTGAACAATGGATATTTCAAAATATATTTTCAATGGTACTGATCCATTTCTCAACAACAAGTTGATGGATCATTCCTCTAAAGGAATGTGGACATTCCCTTAAAATGGATTCATGAAAAATGTGTTATTTGTATTGTTAATTTAGTATATCAACATGATTTATGGATTTATATGGTTTTGAGGTCATAGAAATGTGTCTAATCATTTCCACTTCAACAAAATATAGTTCTAAATTTTTGACATAATTTAATTTTTCTTTGCATTCCTCATTAACACGGTTCGTTTGGGTTCCATGTTTTTACTAAAACCAAACAAGCTATTTAAAAAAAATATTAATGGTTGGAAACCCACTTAATCATGAGAAAATAATTATTGAATTTCAATCGATGAAACATTAGCTTCAATCCGAAGAAATTGATGATTATTATGAAAACTATAGAATGGTAAGGTATACACAGACATATCCTTAGAGACATCCATAAACATAGACCTATAAATATATTTAAGGATATCAATTGATATTTTTCATCATAGTTTCAAAAAGATGACTAAACATTCCTTATGATACCAACTATAATGATCCAGGATATTTATATATTTATATTACATCATTTTTGTTGAACATTTCATAAATTACCTAGACAGCTGTCAAAAGACCACATTATTTTAGTGTCATGGAAACACGGAAACAAAAAACATAATTTCATAACACATCTACTTGATAAACCTCTTAATTATTAATAACTAGAATGATTTTTGACATATCAATATTATTACTTTTCTTCATATCCTGGGTATTGTAAACATAAGAAAAGGGTGAGATAAGATGATCAGTAAGAGAAAACAAGGTTGTTCATAATAATAACATGAACAAAAAGGATTGGGAACATATGAATAAAATATTAAGATCATATCCTTAATATTAAAGATCATATAAAAGAGTGATGAAATAAATTGTAGATATTAATTATTCTTGAATCGTTGAGAAATTTGGGGATGAAGTCATAAAATCCTAACATAAGAATAAGACATAGAATTTTTGGCAAACACATAATCATATGATATCATTTCCTATATGTCAAGGCGTATTGAAAAAACATAATAGGTAACTAAATGTGGACTACAACTACAGGGAGGGACAAAATACCATACCTAGTCATAGTTATTTACATTTAACGTATGGTTTTCCCCATCTTCCCATAGTTAATCAGGTTTCCCAATTATTCCATAGTAGATTGGGTTTGCCCATTTCAATATTGGATCAAGCCTCTCCACTTGTTTCCATCATCTTCTCAATTGACATAAAACATTACATAGTTAATTGAATGTACATATAATTCCCAACCATCATGTAATAAAGACCATACATATGTTTTCCATAGAAACATAAATCATTCATTATATCAGTACCGATGGAATGAAATGGGTTTCATAAACATCAATCAATCATAACATAACCCATGTAAAAGAAATGGGTGTCATAAATATAATTCCTTCATAAATGTTAACCACTAATAGAAATAATGATAATGGTATAATTGAATCATATCCCTAGTAAAACAAAAGTAACATAAATTATTGTTATAATATTTGGAAAATAATTTTTCGTGATCATTTGAATAAAATTCTTGAGAAATATTTCATTGATCTTTTAAAAGTATTTTCTTTCTTAAACTAGAAAAAAATATAAATGAAAATTTTTTATATGAAAAAAAATTTAATATTGTAATAAAACCATTACAACATTATGGTTTCATGTTTCCATAAAATTCTATTTATTCCTTATAATTTGAAACAAACATTTTTTTATTATTTTTTCTAAAAATTAAAAAATTACCTCATTTTGAAATAAGAAAAATGATTCATGGAAAAATATGTATTAAAAAGTAAAAATGAGTAAAATTCAATTCAAACCATTATATGAGATTATTAAAAACATTTTTAAACATTTTTTGAAAACATGGACATGTAAAATAATTACACCACAAGAGAGACTTAAAACAGAACAAACGCAAATGTTGATGAGATTGTGAAATAAATAAAAATCACATTATAATCAGTAGAATTATTTTCCCCATGAATGAAATTAAATTATATTATTATTAAATGACCATAATATTTTGGATAATACTCATATAATACATTCGTGGAAAGAATAAACCCGACATATAATAAATAAGTAGTGTATAAGGTATGTGTCAAACATAAATAAAAGTGAGATATAAATACCTTAAAGACTTGGTAAATATTGAACTATAAACCCCATGAAAGAGATATAATGAAATGGATACGTAAGATTCATTAAATTTAAGTAATATTGTCCTTTATTTCCTTCATTTGAAGTATATAGACCACAAAAAACAATGATTAGTGAATATGACATAATTCTTAGAGAAATAAATGTTAGAATACAAATCTAGCAACAACATTGAAATAATTCAAACCATATTCCTCATAAAAGTGAAATAATTATACTAATATGTAAGAACCATTATATATATAATTATACATAAAAATTAATTCATGTTCAGTACATACCCCACATATAAGGAATAGGTGGTGAACATGGCTTGAATCTCACGTAAAATAAATGTGATATAGAAATATGTTACCTTAAGTACAAAATTAATTCACTTATGTTAAAACCTCTTATATTGTACATATATGATTATTATCCAAAAAAATAATAATATTCATATATATAACACCATATATAATTTACTTAGGTCTTTATATTACACTATTTGTAACAAATCAATGTTAAATTTATGTTTCTGGTAATAAGAATTTTTTCATACATGTTTTGAATTGTTATACTTGGTCCTCTTACATATATCAAGATATAATAACATAGACAATTATAAAAATTATATATATATATATATAATAAATATTTATTCATTTTGATTCATAAAATTTGGAGGACGAAACTAATATACATCGCTCATTGAGACGATTGCTTGTATATACTAATGAGCATTGTCTTCATTTTCATGTAATATTCAAAACAATTATATGATATACGATAAATAAAGAATTATTATTCTATAATATATATCATATATATTCATAAAATTTATACTCATTACCATCCATGTGAAATATATATGAAAACAAAAATAGTATCACACCGTTGAGAGGGTAAGTCATACTTACGCACGAGGGAAGTTATCATTTCCAAAAAATATTGTATAGTAAAAAGGATATATATGATATTATCATTAAATAAGTTTAATTATTTCAAAAATAAAATATATATAACAAATTAATATCATGTAAATTATAATTCCCACCATGAGGGATGGTAAAGGAAAAAAGAAAAAAAATCATAATTTCGTGGGGTGGTAGTCCTCCGTACACACAAATGGTATGTTCATTACCCATTAGATAGAAGTGTGTGAATATGTAGGTAGAAAAATTAATATAAATTAATCACATTATATTTTAGATATTTATTTTATTATATAAACATTAAATAAAAATTATTTAGGGGGCTTAAGGAAGAAATTAAAAAACTAGTTATTGGGTGGACATTACCAATTCCATGGTTATCTCATTTTGATTTGAACAAATAGACTTTTTTGGTAGTATTATTGACCAAAGGATGCTTTCTAATATAAAGGGATAGAATTTTGGAGTATAGTTTTGCAGATTTTGGCTTATAAAATGTGATTTTGATTTTGAATAAAAGAGAAGGTTGTGTTCCCTTTTATAAGAGAGGGGATGGGCACTTTTGGAAACTCTCAAAAATATAACATTATAATTAAATAACTCAATATATATAACTAAACAAGGGTATATATTTGAATATAGGATTATATATGGTTTTATAAAAATTATCCAATAAATTTTATATAGGTTTTGAGGTAATTATAGACATTATATTTCTTAATAAAATATAGAAAACCTATTTAAATTTTTACCATGGTAACGATGTTTTTAATATTAAGAGGATGTAATTTTAATATATAAATCTTAAATGAAAACAGAAATGGTATATTTTTGATATATTAGAACATATTTTATCCTATTTTTCCTTATATAGTATTATTTATTATTTTAAACTAATTTATGAAAATTTTGTTTTCGTAAAATATTATTATGGTCAATTTTGACACTAATCATTACATTGATGTTAACAAACTCAATAAAAAAGAAAACTTTAAAAAAACTCATGTAAGAAACCCATAATATTCCTTATTAACCTATAATTTTTTTGGATAACCTTAATTAAGTAATGATATATTTATTTTAATATTTATAATATCATTTAATTGAATGTTTCTTTAATTACATAATTACTGAAACATCATTTTTTAGTTATTTAACACAATTATTTATTACATAAAAATTAAAAATAAATTTTATAATGTATATAACAATTTTATTGTTTCATATAATATATATAGTCGATCGTATATTTAGTGTAACCCCATATTAAGGATATTATACTTATTAAAAGTAAGAGTGTGACATTTTGTCACTCCCTTTGATTTTTAATAATATATAAGTCATTTTCCGGGAAAAGATCCATTTTAATAATTATATATATAAAAATATGTTATAATTGTAGAATAAAACTCATGAAATAACATTTGTGATTGTTTTAGGGTAATATTCTAATATTTATAATATTATTTTTACCTTCAATTTAATGATTTACCCTTAACAATGGTAATAAAAATTACTGAAGTCACTATTCATATTTGTTGAAAAATAAGAGAGGCATATTTATTAAATATTGATATTATTATTAATAGTATTTAATACATTTTTTAACATTAAAAACATTGAATTGATTAAAATTAATTTAAAATTAATCATGTTTATTGAATGAGAAAACGTGTTTCTAAAGTGAAAACGTTCAAAATTTTAAAAAATTTTATATTCAATTGTAATGTAAAATGGATTAAAATTATCTAAATTAGACTAAATTATAAAAACTAATATTATTAAACATTATAACCAGTCATAAATATTATTTATCTTGATTATTTATTTAGATGAAAATTCTGTTTTCAATAGAAAATTCATTGTGTTTCAATCTTCATCAAAAAATGAATGATATCATAAAAATTCTAAATGATATCCCAAAGTAAATTATTGTATCCCTATTTCAATGAAGAATTTTATTTTTTCATATAAAATTCTAAAAATCTTCAAAAATTATATTTAATATAATTTCTCTATTAGATTCCTTTAAAATTTTAACAGAGAAATATATATGTTTTTTGGCATAAAATTGAGATTATTCTTATCAAATCCTAAAAAACATGTTATATTAAAATACAAAAATATTTGTTTGAATATATAAGATATATATATTTTTAATATCATTAAGTAATTTAAATTTATTGAAACTATTAATTCAAACTGACTTTCGGAAGATAAATATAAAAATATTTCCTCTCTATTCAATTGGTATATATTTTCATTTTTTATTTATTAGTAACCAATCAATTAATCATATATTATATATATTTTCATAAATTTATTTAATATTATTTATAAAACCAACTTTAATTCCTAGTTTATTACTTATTATATTAAATAAAATTATTTTAATAATTTTCTTATTTTTGGTAAAACTTGGTCTTTCTTGTAAAGGATGATGTCAAAAGAACTCAATATTATGTGTATCACACACCAAAAAAGTGTTGCGTTTACATCAAGAAAATAAAAGTGTTACAAGTAGTTAAATCTTGACTTTATGTTTTGTATAAAGAAATAATAACTTGTCTCATTAATATAAAAAAATCTATATTTAGAGGTATGTCAAATGAAAAATGGAAAGATTAAATAGAAAAATTATTTCCAAAAATATCGAGGTGTTACACAGTGAATATAAATTAGTACTCTATGGATTTAAAAGAGAGGATTCATTCATTTAAAATCCATTTTAAAATCTTCCACCGTCCCCCAAAATTATTTCATATTGTCAAATACTCAAGATCGTTTATTATATGAGGTGTTGATGTCTGGGGGCCATAACCCACCGATACAACTAGGACATTTAGTTTTAATTTTTTACAATCGAATTATTCTCCCATATATGATCAAGTTATACCCATAAAAGATTTTAGGATGAATAAAATCATAAAATCCAAGAATTTAAATATAAAGACTAGTTTTTTTGTCCTTCAAACAATATTGACGGAAATTGGCACCAACTATTCGTCCATCAAGTTGAAAATATTGTATCCGGAGTAAATTAGTGACTCAAACATCTTCAATCATTGTCAGATAGAAAAAAGAAATTATAATAAATAGGATTTAAATATAACTTTGAGAAATATAATTAAGAAATTTTTTGTAAAAGGAAATAAATCATTGCTGAAAATACTCCAGCACAGTTTCTGGGATTTTACTTCTATGACACGCACCACCACAAAAGCAACCCCTTATTCTTTTATCTATGTAATTGTGGATGTTCTCCCCATAAAGGCCAACATTTACTCACATTGAATATATTTTTATGGTAATATCATTGAATATGTGTAATCATATATGTGATTTAATGAGTTAGAATGAATCAATTAGAAGTGGTTGCATGCATTTCAAAAACATGGATTCAATTTGAATCTTATCACATAAGCCATTAACAAAAAGTTATTAATTCATCCATTAAAACTAGTTGATTAATAATTTATTCTCATTTAATCAATGATAACATGGAAGAAACCTATAAATAAATTACCAAATTGGGAGGGACCTTATTTCATATACAAGGTTTGTTCCAAATGAGATTAAAATATAGGCACCATATACAAGAAATTCCTCACACCCACACTAATTAATGGTTTTACAGTATATTTTTCTCATAATTCGTACATGAGAAAACTAGTCATTGAAATAATAATTTAAATTACATTTCACCTACATCCTCTACTTATGAATTTAAACTACATAGTCACCATCCATGTCGTATGATCTTAAAGTTCACAATTTCTATTCCCAATAAATGATGTTAAACAATGAGGTCGAAGTTCATCCACATGACTCTAATTTCATAGAGTGGCTCAGTTTGTGTTGAATATTTCTCCCATACTTTATATATTTATCCATTTAGTTGTATTTGGAACACATTCGACATGTTCTATATAGATTTAATTCCCCCTATTTATCACATATGATGTAGATCATTGTAATGAATTGTCATTTGAAAGAACTGTGTGTAACATTGAATCCTTTAACTATGGTATACATACTATCATCCTATTACTAAAACATGGACCCATCCACTATCCAATGAATCAAAATATGGTCATAACCCCCCTCCCTCACATTTCAGTTACATATGCACATGGGATTTCAACATGGGTCCTATATACCTCTTATCAAAATAAAATTCCCACTCTGCTTCATATGATTTAAATCTGTATAGGATAACATTAATTCTATGAACAATAGGTGGATTGATCCCTATATCTGTAAGATATGTATTTTATGCTATATCCAATATATTGGTCTCAACCTCAATGTCAGAGACAATTCCCTCCCATACACATGATCTTGAACGATGCATGTGACTTTCTATATAACAATTATATGTGACATTATTTCTAACCTTTTAAGACACAATGATTTGACCTGGTATATTATTATGGGTCTATCCATGATTTCATCATCATCACTACATCCCTTAGGGTTTGGTTAAAATTATTCACCCTCATTTGGATGCAATATTATGAGGATTCCCCCACAAGTTAGAGAATATCCCAATATAAGTCCCCTTTTTATTTCACAACATAGTGAGTATTTAGTGACAACAGACTCAGATAACAGGTAAATTCTTTTTGATGAGAAATATTCATCTTTACAACAACATATGAGTCAAATATATTAAAGGTTTCTTTTCATCAAGAAATACATACATCTTGATTCCTATCCATACATCATATGTCATGTCTCTTGGATCCTCCATATTAGGTCAAACAACAATCCTTAAAATAATATATCCCCATTTTATTCTCTATATATGTGATAGGTCTATATTCAGATGTGTGGATTTATTCTTATTAGCATACGATTCATATTTATACTCAGATATCATATCCCATGTCCATCCATAAATTTTTTAAAAAAATCCCTCTCCTACCTTAGTGTACGCACCTTTATGGTGACACTACACCCCCTGATGGTATTGCACTAAGTTATGAATAATTTTTTTTCACTCCACATGAGATAGATTGATGTCATGGAAGACTCAAAAATATATTGTATGCCTTGATGAAATTCACATCTCCCTCCATATGATTTTTATCTATGAAGGGATCCTTATAATAAATGCATGTTGATAGATTCCTATTATCATATGATCTTTAGTGATGATATGATCATTATCCAAGTCCCAACCAAAAAAATAAGTAGTAATATCCATGGTTCCCTAGAATAAAAAATAGGTCTATATAGAGTACCACTAATATAATAAATACATGTTTCTTAATTCATATTTCTATAGGATATATATTGAATCCATGACCTCCTATCCTGGACCTAGCCATATTAGTTTTTTAAAAATTAACCCATGTGTATGTTTTAGATATATTCATGAAGTTTTATATGATAAAAATGAATGTGGATTGATTTTTATACTTATTAGATCAAAATTGACACCAAAATGCATCTAGTCATTTGAATATAAAATTCCCTAAACTCATATCGCTTCCCATGTAAAAAACCCCATAACTGGTGGTGGGTCTTATATATTTACATCACTAAGGTGAGTTTCTGCTATCTCATTCGCGAAAAATGATACATGAAAATGTTTAATATGGATTGGATCCTACTCCTTAGTGTGATATAGATCTTTTATGGAGTCCTCATCATGATTTCTCTCATTTTTTGACCCATTCTATTGAAAGATGACTCCCATATATCATTTTCATCTTTACCATGAGACTCTAGCAGACATAATACAATTCATTCTTCAACCAAATCTTATATATCAAATAGATAATGACTCATGTAATTTTATATGTTTTTATAGTCACACCATTCTGAATAACTAGGATAATCATGGATAAATATTGGAGGAGAGGAGAATGGTTCACCTTAAAAGACCTTAAACCACTTATAAATGGTTTAGTACAAATGACCCACCTTTCAGGTGTATAAAAATGATCTATGGTATGGGCCCTCAATTTATGGAAATTTATCGATAACCTTATACATGGATAAAAGTTTCCATACATCCCATACAATATTTATAATTATAAAACGTATAGCATAAGGTCCTCCTCACATGAACCTAAATTTAAGAACAACGGAGTTCTTATTGTGTGATGTTAAACTGAATGATAATTGTTTCCTAAACATATAATGTTAAAATTCCCATACCATCTTCCATTTTCACTTCCTATAGAATTGCTAAAATATTCTAACCATGTCTAACCAAGTATAACGATACATAAATTATTTTTTTTAACACCGCTTTCCATAAATCACACTTCTTGTCTTGAGTGTCTTGAATTATCATAAATCATCCAGGTATTTTGAAATGAGAGTATATAGTATCAATGGATCCACTTTCTGAATATTAATGTATTCCTATTTATTAAGAATATGATCCCCCATCAAATCAACCAATGTTGTCTACAAAATGAAAAATGGTCTTTCATTCCCTCTGTTTGATAATAACATTGGAGTAGAACTCTTTACCCCTGTGTATTTCATTATCATCCCATACATGTTTATTCCATACCATTACTAATGATTAAAGAAACTTGATGCACTATTTATATCATATTTACCTCCCATTACAAATATTTTCAGAGATTTATTGACCTCAGGAGTCCTAATTTGGTTTTTGTTCAAACAGCTCTCTCAAACCTTTTCCATGCATCCTGATATAAATTTATCCACACATTGTTCATTACATCACAACCTCAAACTCAATCCCAAGATGGTCAAAATAGAAAGCACATAAAGTAATAGTGAATGATATACAAATCATGTTAGACTATAAACCATTTATGGTTAGTGTATGATAATTTCATGTCAATACTAAAAAATATATAAACTTCATGATGCTAGGAAAAAGTTAGGGGATCAATAAAATAGGTGTAATGCTCCTAGAATTTATCATTTGAGCCTTGAAATAGATGAGTTATTATCTCTGAACCCTTATAGACTAGTGCAATATTATATAATTGATTTATCACACCCCTACACATTTATAACTTGTCCCTTACATGATGATATAACTTTTTGGGTGCCACAACCCTCATTTGATCTCTTTTTACTCAAACACTACATTACGCCGCAACTATTTAGATCCTCCAAACCAATTCATATCCTAAAATGTAGATTGCATATAGATTCAAGGGACTCTCTTCCTGACTGTGTATGTATGAAAATAGTTTCTCTTGAATATGATCCTCTGATATATCCTCCAGAGGTGTATTTTCTTTGAGAAAGGTGTCCTCTAATCCTTTTAATCCATATAATCATTGAAATTGCTCTCGTCGCGTAATAGTGATTCAAAAGAACCATATTAATGAATTTCCAAACTAATTACCATAAATTCAAAGTCCTTGGAAATTAAAAAAGAAATCTTATTATCAAACTATTCAATTAAATTCAATATTCATGACATTACATAACCGTATATATGGTATACCATTTCTCAAAGAAAGTAAGAAATACCTCATTCTCATTTTGATTTTCATTACCATAATCGTAATGAATCCTTTCATACAAGGTAATATATACTAGAAATTGATCTTATATTAATGATTATTTTCTCTCAGCCCTTTCCTCATAAACTATTTATGATGTCCTATAACCATCAGTGGAAAGTCATTTTCCCCATAACCAACATTATTTTTCAACTATTTGGATATTTCTAAATATTTCATGGCCCTTGGTGTGGAGTGGTTCATGATTCCAAAGAATAACTTCTTCATTATTTATGTTATCCCATATTTTATCCCACATATGATCCCTTAGACTATTAACTAGAGTTATCTTTGTCTTGAACAAAGGAATGTTGATCCATATGTTCTTTTAAAATATTGTAGGAGAACTTTTCACCGTGGAGTGATTCATGAGTATCCCTATTAATTTTATCTGATCTAGTCATCCTCAACTCAAACACCTAGATATATTATTGACAAAACTTTTATTCCGACTATCTAGAAATATTTTACATATTTTATGTTATGTCACAATATGGCATACCAATTCTTAAAGCAAGGATGTAGGGTGTTACAAACCTTTTTAAATATTTATCCACCATGACCCACATACTATATTTAGTTTCAAAATCCAAAAAAATATATTTTATAGCCTATATTGAGAAGTGTATATGTATTTAAGATAATCTCTACATTACTATAAATGTATAGACTTATTTTATACTATATATGATCCCATGTCCTATTAATCATAATAGTCCTCGCATAAACAAAGGTCAATGGATAATTTTTTTATCAAACAACATTGTAGTAGAACATGACATGCACATGTTATTTTTGATCTCATAAATTTGAAATTCATATATCATTACTCTGTTTCATGCCAATTGAGACATGATTCATGTTTTCCATGATTTAAATGATCAAATGTGGTATTTTTCTATCGAAATATGTTCCAAAATCAATAGTGACTTATAGTCCATGTTATATGAACCTAAACTACAGTGAAATGTGGTCCAAGAAACATGAGCATAAACTATAGTAAAAAATATTCCAATATATATGACAATAATCTATATAAACATATTTTCTATGATATAATAACTTAATCTAAAATAATAAATTTTCTCATATATATGGACATGGACATGAAAATTATTGGGATATATTTATTTAACCTTATAAATCTAAATATTCAGTTGTCTCAGAAGTCCTTATACTTCCCATGGAAAAAAACATAATACTCATCAATCCCAAAACGCTAAAGGTAATTCTAGGAAAAAGTTGGGATTATTCTTTCTATATGCATGCATTTCTTGTTTAGGGAAAAAATACATGTAAAAATATTTGAAAATGGTTTAGAACATGTTAGGTCAAAACCCCATAAATGATGTACTATGAAAAATTATTGTCATTTCCAAGGAATCATTCCCTATAAGAATATTAAGAAAAAGTAAGGTAAATAAAATAAAGAGGCATACTATGTTTGGGTCCCATCATATATCCCCATCAATTGACAATATCTGATAATTAGGTCTTTGTTCTAGGGAAAAATTTTAGAACACCATTTATAGGATATACTCACCCATGTCACCCCTTTGAACCAAATAAATCAACAATATTTCAAATTTGTTGTCCCTAGTGTGTAAATAATGGTGTTTATAACATTATTTGTGTATAGTCTACGCCTTGGAATAAATCATTATAGACATGATTTACTTGATTTATAATTGGATAAACATAATATTTTTTATGTCTTAACATGTTTCAGTGACTTATATACATTGAGTCATATAAATATCATGTACACTACAGAAATAGGAGGATGATATAAACACATGGATATAAAAAAGAATCATTTATTGATTTTACTGAGGGAGGTAGGAATCCACACTTGTTGGAACCACATGCATGATCCCCAAAATGAATGGAGGGGGATAAACATTAAATAAATGAAGACAACATGATATATGAAGAATCCCTGAGATCTACCACCATTTTATTTATGGTGCATATGTATTGGTGAAGTTAATTTTCCTATGATATTTCTACCTCTATATAATGTGATAGTTCCTATATCCTAAAATTTAATAATGTTTGACCATTTTGGTTAAATCAATAAGAATCAATTTTTCTTCCATTATCTATTCCATAGTATTTATTATTTATCCTAGGTGATACATATCATGTTGAAACCTATTGATTTTAACTCTCCCGGAATTTTCCATGTTTTTGTGTGTCTTTATTTCTATCATATACTAGGAAGCTTAATTCATGGTATTATTTCAACATTCATTGGATAATGATGAGGCATCCACCAAAGATCCTCTTAGTTTTAGGATCATCATCTTATCCCATATAACGACCACATCCTTCACCTTTTTATAGAGTGCATGAAAGGTAAACCCATCATACATGAGAGTTGTGAACATATTTTGGAGGTGGCCAAATTGATCCCTGACCTATGTAAATGTACCCACCATGATCAACATCTAGATATCTGAAAACACATTCCACATTAGTAGCTGAAGAAATGAAACATGTTCCATGCCTCTACCTAGTCTTATCCCAAGATGTAGAATGAATTCTACAAATAGATCACTATGTGAGGGAATCATACTCTCAACCCATGGTGGGCTTGGAGAAGAGATGGATTCTATATTAGTTAGTCTATTGGGGTGATATCAAGAAGTTAAATGACTTGGGATCTCTAAACACTAAGTATGATATTCTAAAATCAAACCCAAAAGGACTATTAGTTAATAAAAATAAATAATAACAACAGACAGTGAATATTCTCTCTAATCACAAATAATATACCACAATTAACCATGTTAGTAGAAACATCCATAGTCTCAAACTTAACATGAGGTGTGACAGAGACATATTCTTATGGAAAATGGACCACAAACACAAATAATGTCCCATCTACAGATACATTTTATTCTACACCTTGAAGGAATGTAACCCTAAATAGAGGTCGTACAATATGATATGGATCCAATGGTGTGTCCAAAATAACAAAAAATGATTACCCATACCCATTGATGCCTCCATCCTAGAAAAGTTTGCTGAAGAATAACTACCTAAATTATAATCTTTCTAGAGAGAATGAGCTTGTGTAAGTTAAAAGGGAACAAGAACTAGGGTATCCACATGGAAACCATGTCTAGCTCTTTTTAGATACTGAAAACATCAATCTCTCCAAGGATCTCTTCCAATGTGTGAGGTATCATTGGAGGGATATAAGGTGTATAATTTCTTAGAAAATGATTTACATGTCCTAAATGGAGCCTGATGATAATCATTATAATTAAACATTTACATATATGCTATTGGTGAAATATAAAGGATAAACCATATAAGAACAGTAATAACTTCTTTACTCTGGGTGAGGTTGTTTAGTTGATGACCTTTCCTATTTCATCTTCTTAGTCTTCTCTATAGAAGGATATTTAGAATATAATTTAACATGAGTGACTCATGGCCATACTAGAATAATAACATATAACGATTCTTTTGGATTAAAAATTATTACCTCCACGAGCTCTATTTTTTAGGACAGACATGATATTCAAACCCCCAGTCACCATTTAAACTCTCATAGACCACCATTCCCCTAGGAGAGTATAACAAAGAAAAAAAAATGACCAAAATTTACTGGCCTCCTAGAATTTCCAAAAGGAATGAATGGGCATGGTTCTAATAAAAATAAGATTATATTTGGGTGGTGTTAAAATTTATCTTAAATAATTACTCGGTCTATGCTGGTCAACCTCATCTTCACCTAGTACTATTATATTCGGAATCAATATCTGTACCTGTCACGTACGTAACCTATTTTAGGGTTATTTTAAATTTATTTTCCACTCATGATTTGTTTTGGTGGTTTCCAAAGGTTTTATTGAGAGTAGGTGAGTTTTCATGAATTGGGCCAAACTGCGAGCCCAATTCCAGATTTAAAAATAAATTTTGTTTCATTTATAACATTTTCAATTTTTAATATTTTTGACACATTCAAACTCCTAATTGTTCTCCCCTGATATATTAACCCCAAATTTAAATTTGGGGCCTTTATAAATCCATAAGCATGGGGTATTTTTGTTTTTATTTGAGAATTTGGCCAACCCGAAGGCCCATTTTCCAGTTTTAAATTGTTTCATTAATTTATTAATATCTTATTCATTAAAATGGATTTTTCGGTGATTCCACCACCCTATAGACCCTAAGAATCCCAGGCGCGACCCCATGCAATCCGCCCACAATTTGGAGCTCGATAGAGTCACGATAATAGTAGAAACGTTCTGGATTTCAGAAATCGTCTAGATTTTGGAGAGGTAAATTGATCCTTTCATAAATCCTTCTATTCTTAATCTTTTCCCTCCATTCCAATTCCTAAATTACCTAATAATTCTTGTGAGACCATCCCCTGAGTTTTGGACGTTTTAAATGTCAGATACTAGTGTTTTGGGGAGATTCATTCTAGATTTCTCAAGTAAGTTTGTCCATTTCTTTTCCCCTTTCAAATTGATTAGGGTTTCATTCTATTTTTTAGGGTTTCCTCCCTTTTTATTGAAGTGAACAATGACCAGTGGGTAGGGATTCGAACATAAGGTTTAACCTTGGGTTTTCTTGGTCCAATTTTCTATTTTGAGGTTTGATCTACCCTTCTTCAGGTGCGGCGGTGGTGCGTTTGTGTTTTCGCACAAAGGATTCAATGGTTTCATTTGATTTGGTAGGTGATTCCAATGTTGATGCAATCTTTGTGTATTAGCATGCTGTATTTATCATATTTTCAGATTTATATAATTTTATTATTGCTACAAAAATTGGTTCTAATGATGTTTCCATTACAATTGAATTTAAAATACCAATTTGGTGTGAAATTGGGGGTTTTCCAAAGAAGTGTTTTGTTTGTTTATTTGGGGATACCCTATAAATACTTAATTGTTTTTATTGATATGTAATAAGGCATAAAATACTGTTTATAATGTTTATCCACTTTTGTAATTGCTGCAAATAATGAGTTTTAATTGTGCTTGTAAAGAAAGTGAAGTTTTGGTTCCACTTTTGTGTGAAAATGAAGGTTTTACAAAGAGAACACTTCTTGTTTAACATGAGGATGCCCAAAAATTGATTTGTTGTTTTCATTGATATTTATTGGGCTGACTTTACTATTTTGGTAACTTACAATTGTGAACATCGTGTACAAGTGGGTTTCTTAAGGGGTTTTGTGTGCAAAACTACACGAGATTTTGTAAAATTGATTTATTCAAATTCAAAGATTTTTTTGTGTGTTTTATGTGGTATAAAATGAGATAGATACTGTATTTGGTGTATGTGACCATTAGTGGTGTTTTACATTAAAATGGATGTGTGTTAAATCCTGAAATTGTTTGAGCACAAAGGGGGAAGCCCGGGTACCTAGGTGGGGCGGATTTGTACTAGTACGGCTAGTGGACCGGATGGGTTTTGTCCCTGTTTCACTTAGCATTTGGATAACGACAACTCTAACTAAACTTTGTGGATGATTATTGGGGACCCCTAGGTTATGGGTATGTTCCCTACTAGTGGCTCGTGCACGAGAAAGGATTTTACTATGGTTACATTACACTGAGGTACGAGGTACATGGGGCTTGAGACTATCTAGTGCCTAGGGGTGTTCCCGGTTTTGTTGCTCAATGGATTTGTGGTATTTGCCCTTGTTTTTGGGTGTCTTTGCAATTATAATGCAGTATCTAATATTCCCATTTAAATGTGTTAACATTCTGAAAGTTTTATCTTGAAAAATGTTTTCAATTTAAAGTTTCATTTTGTGGAAATTTTCACCGCTTTTAATTGCATATTAAAACTGCTTGCTTTTTCAGCTTGTATTGCATGCACCTTGGAATCATAGGGTGATATCCTATTGGGTTTAGGCTCACACCCTACTTACACCCCTTGGTTGTAAGTAGACCTGTTTTTTTACCCAGGTAAAGGAAAGGCTAAGGGTGTTGACGGTTCAGGGTGTTAGTCCTCATCCTTGGGGAGGAGTAGTGGAGACGACTTGGGGGTGATGACCCCTTGTCATGTGGAGTCCATGGGGATGTTTTGTTTCTGTTCCATTGTGTCTTTGGACCTTTTTGTATTGACTATAAACCTATGTATTCAGTTCTGGTTTTTGTTTAAACATCGTTTGGTATATATTTTTCAGATTCAGTTTATTGATTGTTTTTAATGGTTTATGCCTTCATATTCGGGTAAATCGTTCCCAAACCTAAATAAATGATACCCGGGCACTTGTGCCAGCCCGTGGGGATAGGGAACGCCCTTCGGGTCATGTCACAGGCTGGGTTTGGTGCCGGTTTTGGCGGTCACCAGATTCGGTTCGTGACAAAATGGTATCAGAGGTGGTTCTGGTTAACTCTTTGGGTCACGTTATTTGGGGAATAGTCGGGATAGTATAAAGTTACGATTGTTGGGACTTGGTAGTTCGGTTATGGGTAGTGTGCCTGATCACCACACCTCATGAAAGGATTCGAGTCGCCATGGGAAGTCGGGATTTATCTAATTCCTTTGGTTTTCTTGGTTTGATGATGATTAGGGGAAATGAAAAGAGAGTTTGGATAATGGTCTCAGTGAGCTCGCAGGGCCTGGAAAGCCATGTGAAGCTGGGGATATTCCCTAAAACACTCTCTGTGACAGTGAAGTGATTGGAATATGGCTGCCAACCATATGTCCAAGTCACCCACTGAAACTAGTTTCCTCTCGCATTGTCTAGTGTTCTTTAGTTTTGAAATCTTGGCATTTTGGTTTAATGGTGACTTGGTTTTAAGAAGCGTAAAGTTTTTATGAAATGATTTTCAAATAAAGATGGAATGGATGGGTTTATGAAATGGCAGAACTGAATTTTCAGAATTGTTTTGAAATATAAAATGGTGTTCTTACACCTCTTTGAAAGTATGAACTATATTGAAGTTGGTTTTGAAAAGTGTTTCCAATAGAGTTTTCTAAACAATCAGAGTGTGTTTTAATGGGATGAGATGTTTTGAAATTGATGTGAATATCTTGAAAGTGAGTTATTTTCTAAATGGTTGTGACTTTCTGAAATTTTTTTAGATGTGAGTTGGGATTTTGATGTCGTGGTTAGCGATTTTGAGAAAAAAGGATGTGTTGGTTGACCGTTTTGGTTTTGAAAAGTGGAACAAATTTTTGTTTTACCATTCGGTATTTCCATGAGTGACCACATGCATGGGGTTATATGGGATGATGGATGGTTGATGGCATGACTGGATGAGTGCTGGGATGGTTATGAGGAGGGTGCCCGGTGTTACACAAAAACATGCATGTGTGAGGCCCATGCGGTACCATTGGTGGATACGCTTACTGCAAAACTGTTTGTTTTCAAGGAAATAGTTTTAAAGAAAAACATGATGTATTGATGAATAGTTTGGTATAGTTTTTATTATGGGTTTTTGATAATGTTGATGTTGTGGGATGTTTTGAGTCCAAGAACCCCTCCTGTTTGAACTGTGTTTTGGGTTTGTGTTTGGTCGGTGAGCTGTGTTGTTGGGACGATTAGTGGTCTCTTCTGAAAAATGTTTTGGGATGCCTTTACGGTGGTTCCCTTCATGTGTTTGGATCTGGTTTGAGGCATGTTTTTACTAATGGGCCAGCTTGGTTGGGTCCTTGGGTTCTCTCATTGGATAAGGTATGCCCCCATTAAGGGTTAATGCACAGCTGAAGTGCAATCCATATTGTTTCGCCATTTGAAAATCCTCCAGTTGATCAATATAAGGAATATTTTATCGATCATTGTTGATTGAGTCTACACCCATTCATTTAGTTGATTTTTTGATCCTCTTGTAGTGGTAAAGTTATTGTGGAAGGTTGAAAGAAACCATAGTTTCTAAAGTTTCATGATTCGTCGAAGGTGGAAGTGTTCATTGGTTGTAAGTGTGGATGAGTGTCTCGATGGTGTCTAAGAGGACCTTTGGGTTCTTCAAAGTTTCTTTGAAGCATGATTTCATGTTAAACCACCAGTGTGAGAAATATGGTCACGATAGGATATTGTGGCCACTTTATAGAATTGTGTGTTGTTTGGGGATGTTGTATAAGGTCCCTCTCCATGCATTGTTTATATCAGTCACAATGGGCATGTTCGGTGATGCCTTATGATGTCATGTGCTCGATTGACCATATAGGTGAAAGTCGTGAAATCCTCTAAGAGTCCCTATTATGTTGTGAGAATGTCTCCCTTGGAAAAACTTCAAAATATTCCATTTTAGACGAAGGTGAGTGTTGGTGTTCTTTACTTCTATTGTTTCTCACCTAAAGAAACAAGGTGGGATGTGTGTGTATCTTATTAGCCCTTGTTTCAGTGAAATATCGGGATAGGTTAAAGTGATTTTGGAATGTGTTATGTCTGGAAAACTTATCTGGGATTGCGTTGTAGTTGTTGGTTTCATTGAAAGAAGAATTATCGTTCATGGGGTTTCCAAATCCTAACTGCGAGGCCGAAGATGCTTCAATCATTTGAGCTCCAGCCATAGGTCTCGGAGAGAAGCTGGCACGTAGTTAGGGGAAACTCCAGTGTCATTTAAACCGTTGTACAAAGTCCAATCCGCAGTATGAAAGTTAGGAAGATTTAAAACCTATAGTGTCATAATCATTCTTCTGTTGTCCATGTTCGGTGGAAATAGGTGGAGGGCTGTGTGCCCATGTCATCACCCAATGTTATCACCCCCCCCCCTTTGGTTGTTTACACTGTTTGTGAACACAGTTTTCACTTGGATAATAGTGACCATGCCCCAGAAAACCATGCTGAAAGAAGGATCCCAACTATTAGTGTATGGCTTCCCAAACCATGCAAACTAACTGTGTGGTCGCCCCAACTCTTTAAATTTTCGGGTCTTTCTTTACCGGCCAGTGCTGGTTGGTTAAGATGATTGATTCTTATAGTGGGGAGACCCACTATGAGTCTTATATAATTTATTTTGTAAATTTCTGATGGAATTATATCCTTTATACCGGTGAGTCCATTTAGTCCTCCCCTGTTAGTCTCTTGATTATGTCTCAAAAAAATATTGGTTGTCTCTTATGGTGGGGAGCGTATTTGTGTCCCCCCCGTACCAGTAACTTAGATTTTTCCATGGTCTTGGCATGGTGTAGATATTATCGTTCAGATATATCTAGCTACCAACATCATTCTTGAGTAAACATTGGGACTGGAGAACACCCAATGGTTTAGTTAAAGTAAGGTAAGTGTAACCTTGTTCAAAGTTGTTGTTCGTTTGGGTGAATTGCTTGAGTATTGTTCGGATTGTGTTTGAGGAGTTTTTATTTGGGATAAAGCCTGAATGTTCATGATGGTTTTAGGAAAGTGGTGTAAATTTGATTTGTGAGAGTATTCTTTCCTTCATTGATCACTGGAGGTGTTTTGACCTTTGGGGGTGAAACCTGGCAAGGGTGTACCTATTGGTTTCTCTGTTAGGTTTGGTTATTGCTTTGACCTTGCTGTGACTTTCCGGGGTAGAAAGTTTTCAAGGTGGGGAGAATTGTCACATACGTAACCTATTTTAGGGTTATTTTAAATTTATTTTCCACTCATGATTTGTTTTGGTGGTTTCCAAAGGTTTTATTGAGAGTAGGTGAGTTTTCATGAATTGGGCCAAACTGCGAGCCCAATTCCAGATTTAAAAATAAATTTTGTTTCATTTATAACATTTTCAATTTTTAATATTGTTGACTCATTCCAACTCCTAATTGTTCTCCCCTGATATATTAACCCCAAATTTAAATTTGGGGCCTTTATAAATCCATAAGCATGGGGGATTTTTGTTTTTATTTGAGAATTTGGCCAACCCGAAGGCCCATTTTCCAGTTTTAAATTGTTTCATTAATTTATTAATATCTTATTCATTAAAATGGATTTTTCGGTGATTCCACCACCCTATAGACCCTAAGAATCCCAGGCGCGACCCCATGCAATCCGCCCACAATTTGGAGCTCGATAGAGTCACGATAATAGTAGAAACGTTCTGGATTTCAGAAATCGTCTAGATTTTGGAGAGGTAAATTGATCCTTTCATAAATCCTTCTATTCTTAATATTTTCCCTCCATTCCAATTCCTAAATTACCTAATAATTCTTGTGAGACCATCCCCTGAGTTTTTGACGTTTTAAATGTCAGATACTAGTGTTTTGGGGAGATTCATTCTAGATTTCTCAAGTAAGTTTGTCCATTTCTTTTCCCCTTTCAAATTGATTAGGGTTTCATTCTATTTTTTAGGGTTTCCTCCCTTTTTATTGAAGTGAACAATGACCAGTGGGTAGGGATTCGAACATAAGGTTTAACCTTGGGTTTTCTTGGTCCAATTTTCTATTTTTAGGTTTGATCTACCCTTCTTCAGGTGCGGCGGTGGTGCGTTTGTGTTTTCGCACAAAGGATTCAATGGTTTCATTTGATTTGGTAGGTGATTCCAATGTTGATGCAATCTTTGTGTATTAGCATGATGTATTTATCATATTTTCAGATTTATATAATTTTATTATTGCTACAAAAATTGGTTCTAATGATGTTTCCATTGCAATTGAATTTAAAATACCAATTTGGTGTGAAATTGGGGGTTTTCCAAAGAAGTGTTTTGTTTGTTTATTTGGGGATACCCTATAAATACTTAATTGTTTTTATTGATATGTAATAAGGCATAAAATACTGTTTATAATGTTTATCCACTTTTGTAATTGCTGCAAATAATGAGTTTTAATTGTGCTTGTAAAGAAAGTGAAGTTTTGGTTCCACTTTTGTGTGAAAATGAAGGTTTTACAAAGAGAACACTTCTTGTTTAACATGAGGATGCCCAAAAATTGATTTGTTGTTTTCATTGATATTTATTGGGCTGACTTTACTATTTTGGTAACTTACAATTATGAACATCGTGTACAAGTGGGTTTCTTAAGGGGTTTTGTGTGCAAAACTACACGAGATTTTGTAAAATTGATTTATTCAAATTCAAAGATTTTGTTGTGTGTTTTATGTGGTATAAAATGAGATAGATACTGTATTTGGTGTATGTGACCATTAGTGGTGTTTTACATTAAAATGGATGTGTGTTAAATCCTGAAATTGTTTGAGCACAAAGGGGGAAGCCCGGGTACCTAGGTGGGGCGGATTTGTACTAGTACGGCTAGTGGACCGGATGGGTTTTGTCCCTGTTTCACTTAGCATTTGGATAACGACAACTCTAACTAAACTTTGTGGATGATTATTGGGGACCCCTAGGTTATGGGTATGTTCCCTACTAGTGGCTCGTGCACGAGAAAGGATTTTACTATGGTTACATTACACTGAGGTACGAGGTACATGGGGCTTGAGACTATCTAGTGCCTAGGGGTGTTCCCGGTTTTGTTGCTCAATGGATTTGTGGTATTTGCCCTTGTTTTTGGGTGTCTTTGCAATTATAATGCAGTATCTAATATTCCAATTTAAATGTGTTAACATTCTGAAAGTTTTATCTTGAAAAATGTTTTCAATTTAAAGTTTCATTTTGTGGAAATTTTCACCGCTTTTAATTGCATATTAAAACTGCTTGCTTTTTCAGCTTGTATTGCATGCACCTTGGAATCATAGGGTGATATCCTATTGGGTTTAGGCTCACACCCTACTTACACCCCTTGGTTGTAAGTAGACCTTTTTTTTGACCCAGGTAAAGGAAAGGCTAAGGGTGTTGACGGTTCAGGGTGTTAGTCCTCATCCTTGGGGAGGAGTAGTGGAGACGACTTGGGGGTGATGACCCCTTGTCATGTGGAGTCCATGGGGCTGTTTTGTTTCTGTTCCATTGTGTCTTTGGACCTTTTTTATTGACTATAAACCTATGTATTCAGTTCTGGTTTTTGTTTAAACATCGTTTGGTATATATTTTTCAGATTCAGTTTATTGATTGTTTTTAATGGTTTATGCCTTCATATTCGGGTAAATCGTTCCCAAACCTAAATAAATGATACCCGGGCACTTGTGCCAGCCCGTGGGGATAGGGAACGCCCTTCGGGTCATGTCACGGGCTGGGTTTGGTGCCGGTTTTGGCGGTCACCAGATTCGGTTCGTGACAAAATGGTATCAGAGGTGGTTCTGGTTAACTCTTTGGGTCACGTTATTTGGGGAACAGTCGGGATAGTATAAAGTTACGATTTTTGGGACTTGGTAGTTCGGTTATGGGTAGTGTGCCTGATCACCACACCTCATGACAGGATTCGAGTCGCCATGGGAAGTCGGGATTTATCTAATTCCTTTGGTTTTCTTGGTTTGATGATGATTAGGGGAAATGAAAAGAGAGTTTGGATAATGGTCTCAGTGAGCTCGCAGGGCCTGGAAAGCCATGTGAAGCTGGGGATATTCCCTAAAACACTCTCTGTGACAGTGAAGTGATTGGAATATGGCTGCCAACCATATGTCCAAGTCACCCACTGAAACTAGTTTCCTCTCGCATTGTCTAGTGTTCTTTAGTTTTGAAATCTTGGCATTTTGGTTTAATGGTGACTTGGTTTTAAGAAGCGTAAAGTTTTTATGAAATGATTTTCAAATAAAGATGGAATGGATGGGTTTATGAAATGGCAGAACTGAATTTTCAGAATTGTTTTGAAATATAAAATGGTGTTCTTACACCTCTTTGAAAGTATGAACTATATTGAAGTTGGTTTTGAAAAGTGTTTCCAATAGAGTTTTCTAAACAATCAGAGTGTGTTTTAATGGGATGAGATGTTTTGAAATTGATGTGAATATCTTGAAAGTGAGTTATTTTCTAAATGGTTGTGACTTTCTGAAATTTTTTTAGATGTGAGTTGGGATTTTGATGTCGTGGTTAGCGATTTTGAGAAAAAAGGATGTGTTGGTTGACCGTTTTGGTTTTGAAAAGTGGAACAAATTTTTGTTTTACCATTCGGTATTCCCATGAGTGACCACATGCATGGGGTTATATGGGATGATGGATGGTTGATGGCATGACTGGATGAGTGCTGGGATGGTTATGAGGAGGGTGCCCGGTGTGACACAAAAACATGCATGTGTGAGGCCCATGCGGTACCATTGGTGGATACGCTTACTGCAAAACTGTTTGTTTTCAAGGAAATAGTTTTAAAGAAAAACATGATGTATTGATGAATAGTTTGGTATAGTTTTTATTATGGGTTTTTGATAATGTTGATGTTGTGGGATGTTTTGAGTCCAAGAACCCCTCCTGTTTGAACTGTGTTTTGGGTTTGTGTTTGGTCGGTGAGCTGTGTTGTTGGGACGATTAGTGGTCTCTTCTGAAAAATGTTTTGGGATGCCTTTACGGTGGTTCCCTTCATGTGTTTGGATCTGGTTTGAGGCATGTTTTTACTAATGGGCCAGCTTGGTTGGGTCCTTGGGTTCTCTCATTGGATAAGGTATGCCCCCATTAAGGGTTAATGCACAGCTGAAGTGCAATCCATATTGTTTCGCCATTTGAAAATCCTCCAGTTGATCAATATAAGGAATATTTTATCGATCATTGTTGATTGAGTCTACACCCATTCATTTAGTTGATTTTTTGATCCTCTTGTAGTGGTAAAGTTATTGTGGAAGGTTGAAAGAAACCATAGTTTCTAAAGTTTCATGATTCGTCGAAGGTGGAAGTGTTCATTGGTTGTAAGTGTGGATGAGTGTCTCGATGGTGTCTAAGAGGACCTTTGGGTTCTTCAAAGTTTCTTTGAAGCATGAGTTCATGTTAAACCACCAGTGTGAGAAATATGGTCACGATAGGATATTGTGGCCACTTTATAGAATTGTGTGTTGTTTGGGGATGTTGTATAAGGTCCCTCTCCATGCATTGTTTATATCAGTCACAATGGGCATGTTTGGTGATGCCTTATGATGTCATGTGCTCGATTGACCATATAGGTGAAAGTCGTGAAATCCTCTAAGATTCCCTATTATGTTGTGAGAATGTCTCCCTTGGAAAAACTTCAAAATATTCCATTTTAGACGAAGGTGAGTGTTAGTGTTCTTTACTTCTATTGTTTCTCACCTAAAGAAACAAGGTGGGATGTGTGTGTATCTTATTAGCCCTTGTTTCAGTGAAATATCGGGATAGGTTAAAGTGATTTTGGAATGTGTTATGTCTGGAAAACTTATCTGGGATTGCGTTGTAGTTGTTGGTTTCATTGAAAGAAGAATTATCGTTCATGGGGTTTCCAAATCCTAACTGCGAGGCCGAAGATGCTTCAATCATTTGAGCTCCAGCCATAGGTCTCGGAGAGAAGCTGGCACGTAGTCAGGGGAAACTCCAGTGTCATTTAAACCCTTGTACAAAGTCCAATCCGCAGTATGAATGTTAGGAAGATTTAAAACCTATAGTGTCATAATCATTCTTCTGTTGTCCATGTTCGGTGGAAATAGGTGGAGGGCTGTGTGCCCATGTCATCACCCAATGTTATCACCCCCCCCTTTGGTTGTTTACACTGTTTGTGAACACAGTTTTCACTTGGATAATAGTGACCATGCCCCAGAAAACCATGCTGAAAGAAGGATCCCAACTATTAGTGTATGGCTTCCCAAACCATGCAAACCAACTATGTGGTCGCCCCAACTCTTTAAATTTTCGGGTCTTTCTTTACCGGCCAGTGCTGGTTGGTTAAGAGGATTGATTCTTATAGTGGGGAGACCCACTATGAGTCTTATATAATTTATTTTGTAAATTTCTGATGGAATTATATCCTTTATACCGGTGAGTCCATTTAGTCCTCCCCTGTTAGTCTCTTGATTATGTCTCAAAAAAATATTGGTTGTCTCTTATGGTGGGGAGCGTATTTGTGTCCCCCCGTACCAGTAACTTAGATTTTTCTATGGTCTTGGCATGGTGTAGATATTATCGTTCAGATATATCTAGCTACCAACATCATTCTTGAGTAAACATTGGGACTGGAGAACACCCAATGGTTTAGTTAAAGTAAGGTAAGTGTAACCTTGTTCAAAGTTGTTGTTCGTTTGGGTGAATTGCTTGAGTATTGTTCGGATTGTGTTTGAGGAGTTTTTATTTGGGATAAAGCCTGAATGTTCATGATGGTTTTAGGAAAGTGGTGTAAATTTGATTTGTGAGAGTATTCTTTCCTTCATTGATCACTGGAGGTGTTTTGACCTTTGGGGGTGAAACCTGGCAAGGGTGTACCTATTGGTTTCTCTGTTGGGTTTGGTTATTGCTTTGACCTTGCTGTGACTTTCCGGGGTAGAAAGTTTTCAAGGTGGGGAGAATTGTCACATACGTAACCTATTTTAGGGTTATTTTAAATTTATTTTCCACTCATGATTTGTTTTGGTGGTTTCCAAAGGTTTTATTGAGAATAGGCGAGTTTTCATGAATTGGGCCAAACTGCGAGCCCAATTCCAGATTTAAAAATAAATTTTGTTTCATTTATAACATTTTCAATTTTTAATATTGTTGACTAATTCCAACTCCTAATTGTTCTCCCCTGATATATTAACCCCAAATTTAAATTTGGGGCCTTTATAAATCCATAAGCATGGGGGATTTTTGTTTTTATTTGAGAATTGGGCCAACCCGAAGGCCCATTTTCCAGTTTTAAATTGTTTCATTAATTTATTAATATATTATTCATTAAAAAGGATTTTTCGTTGAGTCCACCTCCCTATCGACCCTAAGAATCCCAGGCGCGACCCCATGCCCTCCTCCCACAATTTGGAGCTCGATAGAGTCGCGAAAATAGTCGAAACTTTCTGGATTTCAGAAATCTTCCAGATTTTGGAGAGGTAAATTGATCCTTTCATAACTCCTTCTATTATTAATCTTTTCCCTCCATTCCAATTCCTAAATGACCTAATAAATTTTGTGAGACCATCCCCGGAGTTTTGGACGTTTTAAATTTCAGATACTAGTGTTTTGTGGAGATTCATTATAGATTTCTCAAGTAAGTTTGTCCATTTCTTTTCCCCTTTCAAATTGATTAGGGTTTCATTCTATTTTTTTAGGGTTTCCTCCCTTTTTATTGAAGTGAACAATGACCAGTGGGTAGGGGTTCAAACCTAAGGTTTATCCTTGGGTTTTCTTGGTCCAATTTTCTATTTTTAGGTTTGATCTACCCTTCTTGAGGTGCGGCGGTGGTGCGTTTGTGTTTTCGCACAAAGGATTCAATTGTTTCATTTGATTTGGTAGGTTATTCCAATGTTGATGCAATCTTTGTGTATTAGCATGCTGTATTTATCATATTTTCAGATTTATATAATTTTATTATTCCTACAAAAATTGGTTCTAATGATGTTTCCATTGCAATTGAATTTAAAATGCCAATTTGGTGTGAAATTTGGGGTTTTCCAAAGAAGTGTTTTGTTTGTTTATTTGGTGATGCCCTATAAATACTTAATTGTTTTTATTGATCTGTAATAAGGCATACAATACTGTTTATAATGTTTATCCCCTTTTGTAATTGCTACAAATAATGAGTTTTAATTGTTCTTGTAAAGAAAGTGGAGTTTTGGTTCCACTTTTGTGTGAAAATGAAGGTTTTACAAAGAGAACACTTCTTGTTTAACATGAGGATGCCCAAAAATTGATTTTTTCTTTTAATTGATATTTATTGGGCTGACTTTACTATTTTGGTAACTTAAAATTGTGAACATCGTGTACAAGTGGGTTTCTTAAGGGGTTTTGTGTGCAAAACTACATGAGATATTGTGAAATTGATTTATTCAAATTCAAAGATTTTGTTGTGTGTTTTATGTGGTATAAAATGAGATAGCTACTGTATTTGGTGTATGTGACCATTAGTGGTGTTTTACATTAAAATGGATGTGTGTTAAATCCTGAAATTGTTTGAGCACAAAGGGGGAAGCCCGGGTACCTAGGTGGGGCGGATTTGTACTAGTACGGCTAGTGGACCGGATGGGTTTTTTCCCTGTTTCACTTAGCATTTGGATAACGACAACTCTAACTAAACATTGTGGATGATGATTGGGGACCACTAGGTTATGGGTATGTTCCCTACTAGTGGCTCGTTCACGAGAAAGGATTTTACTAAGGTTACATTACACTGAGGTACGAGGTACATGGGGCCTGAGACTATCTAGTGCCTAGGGGTGTTCCCGGTTTTGTTGCTCAGTGGATCTGTGGTATTTGCCCTTGTTTTTGGGTGTCTTTGCAATTATAATGCAGTATCTAATATTCCCATTTAAATTTGTTAACATTCTGAAAGTTTTATCTTGAAAAATGTTTTCAATTTAATGTTTCATTTTGTGGAATTTTTCACCGCTTTTAATTCCATATTAAAACTTCTTGCTTTTTCACCTTGTATTGCATGAACCTTGGAATCATAGGGTGATATCCTATTGGGCTTAGGCTCACACCCTACTTACACCCCTTGGGTGTAAGTAGACCTTTTTTTTTGACCCAGGTAAAGGAAAGGCTAAGGGTGTTGATGGTTCAGGGTGTTAGTCCTCATCCTTGGGGAGGAGTAGTGGAGACGACTTGGGGGTGATGACCCCTTGTCATGTTGAGTCCATGGGGCTGTTTTGTTTCTGTTCCATTGTGTCTTTGGACCTTTTGTATTGAATATAAACCTATGTATTCAGTTCTGGTTTTTGTTTAAACATCGTTTGGTATATATTTTTCAGATTCAGTTTATTGATTGTTTTTAATGGTTTATGCCTTCATATTCGGGTAAATCGTTCCCAAACCTAAATAAATGATATCCGGGAACTTGTGCCAGACCGTGGGGATAGGTAACGACCTTCGGGTCCTGTCACGGGCTGGGTTTGGTGCCGGTTTTGGCGGTGACCAGATTCGGTTCGTGACAGTACCACTTAGGGAATGTAATGAACATAACCCTTTAAAAAATGTATCACTGCACTGAGGTCATAGTGAAATGGCTCAAATAATCATATATTTTTATTTGAGTAGATGATTTCAAGAGAATCAACATTCACAAAACATTCTAGATCTATCTTTACATAACACAAGACCCTCAAAGCCTAAACAACCGTTGAATTTATCATCCAGTTCTTCAATTTCAATAAGGAAACTGAATATTACACTATTATTGGATATGGTTCCCCACAGAAAAGTATTTCAACTGTGGGAACCCCTCCAATGCCACATCCTCTGTTGATTATTTTCATGATTATGGTATTGGATCCAAATTCCTAGAGTGTTTATGTGTAATATCTAGAGTTGTGAGTTTTATAGAATATTTTTTTACAAGACCTCTAAATTATTGATGATACTATATTACCGAATACCTTAACCTCAATCACCGTCTACTTTGTTTTAGATTTATCCTTAGTTTATCTAATTGACTAATTAAAAAACCAAACCAATGTTTTCACAGAAGCCTTGAATATAATGAAACATGCACCTACTATAGGGATGACCCCCAAACATGATTATCTAAACTTTTAATCATCATAATAAATTGGAAATCCATCATTATATTCCTTTATGAACACATGTTAGGAGAAAACAAGGATTTTTTTGAACACAATCAAATATCTACCTATACTTATATGGTGAATAAAACTCATAAAATACATCTCCATTAATTCTATTAGATACGGATCCCAGACAATTTGCTACAAGAATATATTATTCTTAAGAATCACTATTTCTATTTAAAGTGGTAGAATAGGATTTTACCCAATATAGAATGAATAAAAACTGGTCATTTCAGTTTAGACCACTCTGTATCATCAAATCTTTTAGAGCAGTGATCCTAACCCATTAATGGTTTGATGAAATGACTTGAACTAGGAACCATGAATGCAATGAGTGTTGAGAAACTCTTAGTGAACCATGTTGACACTGTGCACACCTACATTACTAGGAAGGGGATATATATCCTATATGGTACCTTGTCCCTATAAATGTGGAGAAGTTTGTAATATAACTTAGGAAATACGGGAATAACCATGAAAATGTGTTTTTCACCTACCTTAGTTTCCACCATGATGAAGGTGGAGAACCCCAATCCTCCCTTTTCTCATATTAGGAATAAGTACCTACATAGGTAAGTCACTATGAAGCTAGCTAGATAGACAAAGCAATGGGAAAGGGAGGTGACCAGCCATCCACAATCATTAAACTAGAAAACATTATCAATTGCTAAATAATCACAATCTACCCCATGGTATTATCATGATGTGATAGACTTGGTCTTCATTGAAATATTTTTATGTTATGTCTTATTGATGAATAACTCAATATACTTCTTGAAAGGGAAATTAGAACCTATATATGAATATTTACCAAGGGAATTATTGGGTAGGTTAATAATCCCCATAAAAAATGGAAGCGTATATTTTTCATCTTCCCATGTAGATGGTGGAGGGTGAACTCATCCTACATGTCCCCAAAATTTTTTGAAATAGAAATATTTTCAACATCCCATTATCTGATACCAAGTTCACTATGTATCCGATGGCACATGTTTTTAACCAAACTATATTGGCTACAAAGTTATTTCATTAGAAGTTTTTTTCAACATATGGTTTTATAAACCTAAACAGTCTTTTAGAAACATATTTTATTCATCTTAATTGATAATTCAATAGTAGTATGCTTCACATTGAAGGGTCATCCCTAATCTATCCCAATGCTTCCACATGATTGGATACCACAAATGAATTTATATGGAACTTATGATTTTATATAAAATTACATATTATAAAAATGTATATATATTTTAATGTATTAGAAACATGTTATACCCCTTAAAAATCCATCATAAGAGGCTCCAAAACCTGAAATTCTTAGTGATCCTTTTTGGGGATGAAATGAACCACATACAAGATGTTTGCTTGAATGTATTCCATGTCTAAAGGATCATAGAAAGGGGCCTGATCCATGCTGGATATGGTGAGGCTCTAACATTATTATGAGTTTGAAACCCATACTATAGAATCCAATAATAAACACAGTGATCCAAGTGAATTTCTACTTTAAAAATTACATTATGATCTCTTGTTGAATGAATGAATATACGCAGGACAACCATCACATTATCCACCTTGGCAGTCTAATGAGACAAAACACCTCAAAATACTTTCCTAATGACACCTATATTTGATGAAAAAAGTAATATTCAGTTTAAGTATGAAAGAGGATAATTATTTACTAAAATGGGTCAAAATAAAATAAATTTATGGGACTCATGTAATATCATGTGACGCACATGACCCACAAGATATCATGTGATCCTGTGACCATAATAGGGTCATGTGGTCACATTATCCTTGAAGAATCATGAGATAGTGTGAAAAAAACTATCATTAAATATAATGAATATGTTGAGGATACACAATCCATAGATGTAGAGAATTATAATTTTTGATTACACTATTGGTTTCTGTGATAAGTTCACATGATCATTTAACACACAAATAATTTTGTGAAGGGGGATTCGGCAGCGCTTTCATGCCATAGCAAAAAAATAAAATATATTTGTAAGTCTCAAACAAGTGAGTGGTTCACTCTTCCAAATATTATTTATATAATACATATTTGAATACCAAGAGTCTTCATGAAGAACAAAATACAAAAATGATCCAGAGGGACTCATGTAGGCATTTACTTCTCCAAAACTAAGTCTTCTCTTCTCTCAATTGTCATTTTTAGTGGGGTTGATTTATTGATGCCCAATATATGAATAATAAAAAGTTTAATTATTCAACATACCCAAGATATGAGAAAAAATTTGGTAAAACATAATTTATAGAATCTAATTTATTCCTTGATCTCATAATGACATGAGGGTCATGCGGTCGAGTTACAAAACAATGTCACCCTTAATGCTTCAAATGATAACATAACCTCAAGAAAATAATACATACAAAGATTTATATAAGTGGAGGATCATGAGGTAACTCTTTATCATCAAATGACTCTGATGGATGCACAATCACTTAGTATAAAATGATTCATGCAACTGAGGCTATCATTGAAAGAAGGATCATGTTGTCATTATTCATTAAAAAATTCTACCTAGATTTATGTTATCATCCAACATCAGACTGATCATGTGTTTGAAACCATGGATTGTGTAACACCCCATGATAATAATGAAATATATTTTTAAATTACTTCATAACTAGAATTACACCATTAAAAATTGACAAATTGTGTTTCACAAAAAAATGGCTTAGCTTTCATTACATGTGATACAGTGTTTCTATAAAAAATCATTTTATTAATATATAAAAAATAGAATTATAATCTAGTCATTAGAATGTAAAGTATATTATGATTAATTAATATATAAAAATATTAATACTGGGGTGAACTATTAATTTTAAATAAAAAAAAATCCAATTCAAAATTAATAATGTTTTTGTAGGAAAAAGTATTCCCATAATGAAATTTTATTTTCATAAATTAAATTAATGAAATTTTTTGAATTATCGTAGTTAAATTTATATTTTTTAAAATAAATGATTTTTTTGAAATTTATCCAATACATTTTATAGGCATAAAACTAGGAGAAATCCATTTTTTGAGCATAAAAATGTAATAGTTTTCAAATAGTAGTTTTACCGCCTTTTAATAGAAAAAGAATCATCAATACCACTTTCAACAAATTTATATATTCTATTTGAAAAATTAAACATATTATTTTAATTTTCATAATGAAAATTTATTTTGTTTCATTTTTTCGTATTTTTCTGAAAATTTTTAGTTTTAATGAATAGTGAATATACTGATTGTTTTTGGAAACTGAATTTTATTTTACTCTCATTGTATGTTCAAACTATGTTTTGAATTAGTTTTAAATTTTAATAGGTTAATTTTGAATCAATTTCAGTTTTTTAGAGGATTTATTATTAAAATATTATTCGTTATAAAAGGAATTTTCTTCTGTATATATGGTTTTCATGACATATCAACGGTTATATTTTTAATATAATTATGAAACTATTATGTTTTGAAATTTGAAAAATGTATTTCATATTTGTATTTAAGATTTAAAAATATAATAAATAGTTCCATTTATATTTTTTTAATATTATTAGTATCCATGGTAAATTTTGTTACCATGATAAATGTTAAATTTGGTTATTTAGGTTAAAAATAAGATTTTAAAGACTATAAAATGAGCTAAAATTGTAAAATCTTATTTTTTAAATTAACTTTTTCCATTAACAATTATGGATATCAATTATATTATTTAATAAGAAATTTTTAGTGATAATAACTTACAATATATTAAAATAAATGAAATACAAAATGTGTCATTTTCATAATATTTAAATCAACGAAATACAAAAAGTGTCATTTTTGATGTCTTTAATATCTATTATGTGTCCACATTGGTACAAATTTCTAGTATGAATGAATCTAAATGAATATTTTTTACATCATAATCATATATTCATGATAAAAAAACCTATTTTTGATTTTTTGGGCCACTTAGATAGAATTAGGATATTTATATTGTTTTATTTTTTAGAATTTTAAAGATGTCACATTCGTGCTATAATAACAATAACTTTTATAATATAAGTCTTCACAGAAGCTATTCTTGACTATAATTACTCATTTTAATGATAAAATATTTTTTTATTATAGTAATTTATATTTAAATAAATAATTTCCATAGAGGCTTATACAATGATGATACATTAATTATTTAATTGATAAAAAATCAACAAAATAATATTTAATAAAATGATAATAAATATAATGAGACCAAAAAAAATTTACCAATCATATTGGTCAAGGATACATCAATACTAATAATCCACATGTCTAATTATTGACCATTTGGGACACATATAATATATTATGACACTTATAATATTTTATCTAAAGTAATAGAAATGTTATCATATTCATGTTCTAATAACTATAACATATTTTATGTAGGATTTTCTAGAAGCTATATTCAACCATAAGAAATCATATTAAATCTACATGATTTATAGTCATAATACTACTTTAATTTTTATTTTTTATTCAACAAATATGTATATGTAATAATTACCAAAAAATAATGTAGTTAGTAAATTATAAATGGAATTAATAAATTTATGTTAATAAAAAAATAAAAATATATAAAAGATCAGATAAAAAATATATCCAATTGATTTAATAGATGACCTTGACAACATAGGGATAGAATTAAAAAATTTCTAATAATTTATCTTGTAATCAACATATTTTTAATAATCAATGAAATGAATAGTTTTAAATTGACACTATTGTTTTTTTATAAAAAAATATTTTATTAAAATATTTTATAAAATCATAATACATCGTTAAAAATACATATTAAAAATAATAAGGTCAAAAAAATTATAAATTGTTCATTTATGGTATAATATAAATATAAAAAGGGAAATTTAAAGCTTTTAAATATTGGACAATTTGTTACATTATTTAAAAAATAAAATAGAATAATTAAGGGTTAATTAAGAAGATAATGTTTAAAATGACATCAAAACATGTCTAAATATTATTTTAAGATGTGATTAAAATATTTCATTTGATGACCTATGAATATAAATCATTTACTAGTATTTTTTAAAAAAATTAAATTATTATAATTTAATATTTTCTGAAATTCAAAAAGTGCCTTTTAACTCAATTATAAAAGGGAACCTAATACCACAGTTATTAACATCCCTTTCATCCTTTAAGGTAAAAAAACTCTTCAAATTTCAATTATAAACATTATTATTTACATTATATAGGTTCTATTATTCCCAAAAGGCTAACTCTATTTCCTTGAAGTGGATATCTAGAGGGATCTCGTCGAAGAAATGGTAATCTATTATACTGATTCTGTCATACATATTTCTTATTCTACTTCTACATCATGAATTTTTTCCATTATAAAGTTATATATTTTGTATAAATTTTGTACTAAGATATAATTATGATTTTTGAACATCCAAATTCCACCGTCTATCCATCCTTTAAGAAAATAAATCACCACACGTGCGTACGTATGACTTATCATTTCCATGATGTGGTGTAATATGTTTTCCACCACCACCTTACATGGATGGGTATAATGATGGGACTAATAACTATATATTTTTATAATAACATGATATTTAGTTTTTAATAAGATATATACCATGTACTAACATACTGTTTCACAATTATTGGCTTGATATCATCAATTTTGCGTACATACAACCTACCATCTCCACGGTATGATGAAATTCATTCTACGTTATCTTCAATAACGCGTGATTATATAAATGAATATAATGAATGAATATGATATATATTATTATAATTTCATTTTATAAATTATTTAACTATATCGTAAGAATAGGTACAATAACTTATCCATGAAAATATGTGTAAGATAATAATGTTGTTAATACCCAATGGATGAGTAATAATTTTATTAAAAAATGGGTAATAATATGATCACATATAATATTATAAAAAATAATATTACTTTTGAAAAAGTTAGTGAAATTATTTAAAACCTTATACAGGAGGTTTATACATGTATTAAGGAACCCATACCTAATGTATGAAATAATTTTTCAATATTATTATTATTTGAGATTGTTTATACATATGTATATACAAGGTGTTTTTATCATCAATGTCAACATTTCCTAAATACTTATTCAAAAATATTATTTATATCCTTAATCAATTTTACAAATACAATAGTACCCATTGGTGAACTTTTATTAACTTGTATGAGATGATTCTTTTGTTGTTATCAATATGTGTTAGTTTTTGAATTTCAGACACATATAAGAGAAGAATGATTTATTTTATGTGATATGGAATTGAAATATTATTAAATTTTCATAACAACTTTTTTCCATTAATCACACTTTATAATATTTCATGTTTATTTTCAAAGAAGTTATTTTATTTTAAAATTGCACGGTACATTGGGAAAAAATAATATTTTTGAAGAAGAAATGTTAATTTTCTTTAGAATTAAATTCAATTACTCTGTCGAAATTATTTTCCATCTAAGGTGGAGATATTTAATAGGGTTATGATTCAAGTATACTAACCCTATTATTCTTATGGTTTTATTATGTTTTTGGTGGAATTATATTTTAGAAATATTCTTTTACATCAATTGTGTTATGATTGGATGGTGTTTAAGAATCCGAGTTAATTCCATGGGTTGTACTATGAAGAATGATTTATGATTTGGTGGAAAACATAAGATTGATTTTATTATGGGATGAGTGGGATGAATATCACCATAAAACATATTGGTTCAATATTTATATCTCAATAGATAGATAAGTCTAGAATGGGAAATGATCTCGCCCTTATATTACAATGTTGGAATATGAAATAATATCAGTTTAATAATGTAGGACTAGAATGCAAAGTAAACCCATTTTAGTACTACATGGATGGAACAAGAATAAAACAATATTTAGTAATGGAATTTTTACACTATGATGCTCTTGGAAATTATATTTGACTAATAAATGATAGATTTTCTATTCTTTTTTGGAATCTACAATTCGATGTTTTATTCCATTCTTATTTTTCCATCCATCCTATTCCATTACGATTTATGCATTATTAACTGAAATGATTTAATCAATGTCTTATGATTTTTTATATGGGTTATACATGGTATGATTTTCAAAATATATGTTCATGTTATTATATAATTATAATCATTTTTCATTGATATTTACCATGTATACTGTTATTGAGCTTCTAATCTCGCCTTTTTCATAAGTTAATTTTCTATAGGTTATAATAAAATTATGATCTTTATGTTTTTATAGAATTATTTCACATGGATGAAATTGATGACCTAATTTGAAACAATAAAAGTTGTTAATAGTTTTTGATACTATATTTTAGTTAATGAACCAGTTGTTTATACACTCATGATGTTATGATATTGTATTAATCCCTTAAAAAACTATTCATGAATGGTACTTGGTAATGTATGTGAGAAATTATATCCTTTTTATGTTGTACATTTTTATATAAAAATGGGACACATTTGTAATGTTTATGTCATTCGTACTGGATCAGGAAGTGAACAGTATGTGGTATTATGTTTGGTATCAGAGTAGGGTTTATAAAATTTAAAGGATCATGATGTTTTCTTAATATTTAAGGATATCATCAAGATTTTATAAATTTATGGTTTATCATAGGTTAAATGTCTTAGAAACCCCCTTGGAGGGATTATGATATCAAATTTTAGGGAGATTAATGGTATTTTTTTGATTCATTTGTTTTCGAGGTAATTATGTGTTATTACATTTTGAAATGAAAATTGAATGGTATGAGATATAATTTGATGATAAAACATTATATGGTTAATTTTTAGGACATAATTTTATTTTTTGAATGTTATTATAATTATATATGTTTAGATAAAGAAAACCCAATAGGATGGGTGACAACCCCTCACATCCACCATTGTCATGAGAATCGAACCCATTAACAATGTGTGACAAGGGTGCATCACCTACCAATGGACTACGAGATATTTTTATTAGTATGTAATTTATTTTATTGTTATACAATGTTATGAATGAATAATAGAATGACTTTTGGGCAATATATACATTATCAATTGGTTTAGATATGTATATATTGGTTGATTAATGTTATTTTGAACGAATATTTCTCTTCTTGAAAACCTTATATAATAATCTGGGATATTATTTGGGTAATCAAGGATGAATTTTATTTTAATGATATATAAATTTTTATTGTGGATTTATGGTCATTAAATATACTTATAGAAATGCTTATCATATCTTGAATATTATTATGGAATTACTTTTTGGTATGAGACATTAAGATTGGTTAATGTTATTTGGAGATAAATGTTAAATTTGTCTTGGAATTTTATGGGATTGAAAACTTATTATTTTCTGAGATTCAATCTTAATAATGTTTATTTACTATGATGGTATATATTTATATAATGATCTATGATGATATTGGGGCTTTACTAATATAAATGAATATTTATTTTAGAGATTTATATTTTCTTATACTGACTATTTTATTTTTTTTAAAAAAAATTAAGGCATGTATAATATATTTTTATATTATTTTGTGGATCTCGATGCTTTTGGAATCATTAATGAAAATTGAATACTCATCATTTGAGAAAAATATGAGTTTTTTGTTTTTATTTAACAAAGAATAATAATATGAATTATAAGTATGTATATTTTTTTATGATATTAAATACAAGTAGTAAAATAATTCCTTAACACTAGGAAATGGATCTTGAAACAATAAATGTAATCATAAAACCTCCTTTTTAGATGAATCAAATGGTTCCCTACTTCATTGTAGATTTATGGCTTGTATGTGTTTAATTTATCTTCACAATGTTCTATATCACTCTCTATTAGTATATGACAGTGTTATTTCTCATCCATGTCCATGTTTTCACTTTCCACATATTTTCTCTTATTTGGAAACCTATATATGGAAAACATTGGTAAATCTTTACATATCAAATTTTCTTTTTTAAAATGATATTTTAGTATTCATTTTAATGATATGGGTTTATATGAAAGAAATATCCATGTATTTAAACATTGATTACCCAAATGAATTTCATGGATGAAATTCCTTATAAAGGGGGGAGAATGTAACACCCTAAGATTTTTATGAAATATATTTTAAATTAATTTGATAATTTGCATTGAATAATTACTCCCTATTATTTTTCTGTTTCACGCAACACCAAATTATATTACTTTACACGCAACTATAAGGTTCTATAAAAACTGGTTTTCATTTTATGTAAACATGACCGTTATTAACTAATTATTAGAATTTATGGTTTAATATGGTTAATTAAAATTTGGAAATATTAATTCATTGGTGACTAATTTATTTTTAATAAAGATAGAAACCAATTGAAAATTAATAATGTGTAATTGTTAAAAAATATTCCTTGAAGGCATTTTATTCTTTTAAAATGAAATTAATGAAAATTAGTGAATAGTAAAAATTAATTTTTTATTTTTTTATTATATGATTTTTTATTTATTCAAATCATTTTAACGGAATAATATAAGAGCATGCCCATTTTTTTAGCATAAAAAGAAATATTTATTGAATGACTAATTTACCACCTTTTAAGGGAAGACCTATCATAAATAAAATTATTTACAAATTTATGCAGACTATTTGAAAAAATAAAAAACTTATTTTAAAGCATAATCTAAAAATTTCTTTGGATTATTTTTTGGTATTTTTTTAAAATATTTCATTTTTCAACAAGTCATTATTGGATACAGGCAAGCCTTGTCCCCACAAAATTTGTTGAATAAAAATAGTAAAAAGTATAAATATTGGGCATTACAAGGGGTTTTTCACGAATGGGAGAGTATCACTCCATGCATGTCATAATCAAACATGGTGGTACAAAAATCAGGTTCTCGAAAATACCACATTTTTCTTTCTTTATAGACAAGAATTTTTGACAAAGAATCTACCACCATGTTGGTTTCTCTAAAATCTTGCGAAACTACTAGGTGCAATTGATTCACCTGATTCAAACAATCCACCCACCTGGGTAAGTAGTAACATGAGACATTCCTCGTTCTTGACTTTAGAGCTTCAACACTGCTTTTAGAGTCTGATTCAATCCAAAGGGAATTCCACTTGTGGTAGAAATTATATTTAATAGCATAAAAAATTTCCCATATCTTCGTATAGACTTTATATCCCAATATAATGATAAAAACACTATTTGAAAAAACCAAGATGTGTTCATAAAATTTTTCACAGATTGATGGTCATAGGGATTTTGAGGTTGCTCCATCAAAATTCACCTTAATCAACTACCCAATGATGGGGGGTGTGTGTCCATCTAACACATCGGGTGTGCTAGACCAATCGAGATGTCGCGGAATTTTTAAACACAAATTGGTTCTGAACAAATCTTCTTGGACTAATATATATATACTGTAATCATATCAGGCACTAGTTAAATACCATTTGGGGAAACTTTTAATAGATTATAAATCTTATAATATTTTATTTAAATTACTGCTAAGGTTGTGATATACACATTTGAATAAATATAACATTTATAATATTTTATATTCCATAAGCTATATTAAAGTATATGTATTCATATGTAATCTATATGATTTATATTTTTCTTATTGATTTTTTAATTTTTATTCAACATATATGTATATTATGTAATTTCGCAATATTGATGTAGTGATTATTTTATTAATGGAAATATCGTATTAATGTTATTAAAAATATTAAAATAAATATAATTGGGGATAATTAATATATCCAATGAAATTTATAGATGACCTTGACCTATTGGGTATATAATATAATATTTTTTTATAAGTCATAATCTTATATAGATAATTTAGAAATCAATTAAATATATGATGTTAATTTGAAACTATAAATTTTTTTATCAAAATATTGTTTTATAAAATTATTTAAAAAAATAATTTGGCATTTTAAAATATCAAATAATAATAAATGGTCAAAATATTAATAAATTATCATCTATGGCCTAATAGATAACTAATAATTAAAATTTACAACTTTTTAACATTGGATAATTTTTTACTTTAGTAAAAATTAAAACATGATAATTAATGGTTCCTGAAAAATATAAGCATTTCATTGACATCCAAAATTTTAAAAAATTTATTGGATTATGATATTGAAAAATTATTTTATCTTATAATATAATATAATTAATTTTTTAATTAGTTGTAATGATTTTGAAATTTTTATAAAATAATAATTATTGAAAATCCAAAAAGTGCTACTCACCTCAATTATAAAAGGGGACCTCTTTTTTCACATCATCACATCCCATTGATCCTTGAATATCAATAAAATATCATCCCATTTACCTTACCAACATCCTTAGTAACATTATAGACGTTATTTGCTTCTCAAAATACCAACTTAAGTGCCTTTAAGAGGAGATCTAGAAGGAGCTAGTCATAGAAGATATAATATCCCCTACTGATTCTATCAAATTTGTTTCTTATTCTAATTCAACTTCATTAATTGTTTCCATTATAAAGTAATAATTATTTTATCACATATATTCTTTGATATTATTAGGAATATGGAATAGCCAAATTCCACCTTCTATCTATCACAAGAAAAACGAAATCACTATGTGTGTCTACGTACGTCTTACTGTCTCCTTGTTGTGGTGTAATATGTTTTTCGACACCACCTTTCTTGAATGGGTATAAGGATGGAAATAATAACTATTTTTTACTTTTATAAAATTATATGCGCTCTTGAAAAAATATATACCATATAATTCCTTACCATTTCACAATTATGGGAATGATATTGTCGATTGTGTGTACGTGTGGCCAACAATCTCCATGATGTGTTGTGATTCATTATACATGATATTCATTAAAGAATAATTATATAATTAAATATAATGAATAAATATGATATATATTATACTAATATCAATTTTTAAATTATATAACTATAATATATAAAGAGTAAAAATATCTTATCTGTCAAAACATGGTAAGAAAATAAGTTGATAATGCCCAATGGATGAGTAAAAATGTTATTAAAATGGGTAATAATATGATAAATTATGAAATTATAAAAATTAATATTATTCTACAATAATTTAATGACAATTTTTAATACCATTAAAGGAGGTATGAATACATATTAAGGAACCCAGACCAAAGTTAAGAGGTGATTTTTCAATCTCATCATTATCCATGATTGTTTAGAGATATGTATATACTACGGTATATTTATCATCAATGTCCATGTTTCTTAAATATGTATTCATAAACATTATTTCTATCATTATTTAAAATTTTAAAGTCATTTTTACCTATTGGGGTATTTTAATTAAATGGTATACAAGAAATATTTTGTCATTTTCTATATAAGGAACTTTTTTACTTTCTGACAAATGTACGAGAAGAATGTTTCCTTTTAACATATACATCCTAAATGGAATTTTAAATTTTCATAATGATTTATTTCCATGAATCTTCCTTTACATAATTTCATGTATATTTCAATTAAATTCTTTTTATTAAATTGTGTTTAATTTTCTGGAAAAAAAATTATTTTCATGATGAAATGATATTTTCCTCAAGAACTAATTTCAAGGGTTTTATCAAAATTATTTTCCATTAAAGATGTAATTATTTAATAATGTTATGTTTTGAGTATAATATACCATTTATTTATAAGGTTTTATAGGATTTATAATGTAATTATAATTATGAAATTCATTTATTATACCTAGAATATGTTATGATGGAATGGTTTTTTGGAAACCCATTTTATTCCTTATGTTATTCTATGATGAATGATTTATATTTTTCAGGCTCACGTAAGAATGATTTTATTTTGATCTGAGTGGCACCTATTTTTCAATTAAATGCATTGGTTTATGATTTATATATATTGATATAGATATTAATGGAATGGGAAACGATGGTGGTTTAGAAATACAGGGTTGGAATGAGTAGAGAAATTTGTTCAGTAAACAACTTTGTCCACTGTGATGGTCTTGGAAATGGGTCCTGACTAATATAGAAATTAATTTATATATTTATGTTTTTCCACAATTCCTTTTTTTATTCCAATTTTATTAACTCAATACTCATGTTCTTTAATGATTTATTCACTATTTACTTCCAAGATTTATTCCATGACTCAATATTTTAATATATGTTTTATATGGTATGGTTTTCAAATGTATTGTTCATATATTTACATTTTTATGTGAATGGTGTGTTTGATATTTACATTTTTCACCCTTACTAAGAATATGATATCACCCTTTTCATATTTTTTTCCCAGGGTTTTATGGAAATATGTCAATAATGTTTTGTCTAGAAGCATTTCACAAGTATGATGTTGATGACCTAATGTGAAATAAGAATAGATTGACACAACGGTTGACAATGTGTTTTTGTTTGTAAACTAGTTATTTATGAACACATAATGTTAATATTTTTTCCTAATTCTCTCGAACTCTAAACCTAAAATGTCCATGGAAATGTAATTGATACATTTCATCTTTTTTATTTTATATGTTTTTATCGAAAAAATTGGGTCACATTTTTACTATTTATGTCATTAGTACTGGGTTTGGAAGTGTGTATTCTAGGATATTACAGACTGGTTATCCATTATAGACACCTTTAACGATCTCTCTTTATCATGAAATTCATTATATCACATTATCAATGATATAAATTCTGGTCACATGATATATACACATTTATATCAATTAAACCTAGAAAACAATCCACTACATCATATATAGTTGGGGAATACACTTATAAAATTCCACTTTATATAAAAATAGAAGGAATTTTTATATATGGAGAATGATTTATATTATGAGAACACTTTCCAGGCATATGAATATCGGTGTCAAATGGTGAATAACACGAATTAGTGGATACTAAAAATATTTTACCAGTTATCTCTTGGAAACCACTGAAGAATGTTTTTGATATACAATGCTTTTTTGGTCCTGATGGGTATTATAGATATTTTTTTAACGACTTCTCATTACTAGAGTCCCCAATGACAATGTTCAAAAAGAAAAATTTTCCTTTCCTATGGAGTTAAGAATATGATATTTCTTTTAGTAGTTAAAATATTTTCTTACATCAGAACATATTGTTGTTTTTTCAGAACTAGGACATGGATATGTGGTCTACTATGATTCATCAGGATCTTAGTTTTGATGTGTTCTCATGAAAGGTGACCACATGGTTTCTTACGATTCAAGATAGTTGATAGTTCATGAGAAGAATTACCCAACACATGATTTGGAGTTAGTCTTAGTCATCCATGTGTTAAAGACGTGGCGTCACTATCTCTTTTGTGAGAAATTCACTATGCTCACCAATCATTAGATATTTAAGCACATTCTCTCACGAAGGGATCCGAATATATGGAATATGATATGGATGTATTATCACTAAATGTTTGACTTTGACATGATTTATACACAAGGAAAAGGTTGTTCGATAGCTAATTCATTTAGCAAGAATTAATACACTCAGTTGGAAACGGAATCTTCAGAGGAGTGGCAGTTGATGTTGGTATTAGAAGATATACATGTGTAATTCAAAAATCAAGGTGAAGTTGTGTTTTTCTTCTAATTTTTAGTAATCTAGTATTTGGTAAAAATGGATAATGAGGCATAGAAATCTGATGAATAATTATTTCTAATAAGTTCAAAAATCAATGGAGGGGAGACCACTAAGGGATAGAATCTTGATAGTACATTAGTTTTGTGGTTCAGAGATCGAATGGTTGTTCCTATCAATTTTTAGGAAAACTTCTTCATTTATATTATTCAGTAAATTATCAATGAAATTGATTTTAAAAAATTTTCAAGATTTTATAAAAAGTTCATAAGAAAAATGATTTTTAAAACGTGTTCAATCTTTCTTTAGATGTTATCAATGTTTTTTCAAAGATATTGTTTTTTTAAAAAATTAAACATATTTTTAAAATTTTCAAGGAAAATGATTTTCAAATAAAATTATATGTTTATTTATAATATTTCAAAGTTATTCCAAATAAATTATTTTCAAAAACATTATGAATCTTATTTTATAGTTTTTTATGGGAAAAGGTTTTCAAAATGATTTACATGTTTCTTTCTATGTTTTATATGCATTTTAAGAAAATTGATTTCTTATGGTTTTGGGATTTAAAAACACTTTTCAGAGAAGAAATAATATTATCCTGAAGAAATGATTTAAAAATATATTTCTAATTTATTTTCCTTCTATGATGACATCCATTGATGTAACTCTTTACCATCATGGAAATTATATAATGTCTTCATTCATATTCTTTCCCTAATGGTTTATGTTTTGAGGGAATGATTCTTATATCACTCTTTTCTCTTCTACAAGTTCTATTCTATTCAAACCCACCTATTTACATTGGTTATTCATTGATGAAATGATTATTTAGCATATTTCTTTTCTATATGTTATGATTTGATTATATTTTTCTGATAAATATACCATTTTAGGGATTATAATATGATGTTTATAATTACCATCTCTGTTTATTGGTTAGGATATAAGGAATGCTCTATTATCATATGTCACGTGTATGAATGGTTTTTTAATGTGATGGGTGGGACCTATATCTCCCTCCAATTAATTTGGTAAATATTTATATCTCATCGGATAATTATGGGAATCACATTGATGGTATTAATACTCTATGGGAATATTGGGAAACCTAACCCCATACAAGGAATGAATTATGACGGGGGATGGTGGTGTTTCACAACTTGGAGGTGTAGTCTCTGTAAATATTCATGATTATGAAACCTGATCTACTATGGGAATATAGGGAAACCCAGTCCCTTACCTGGAAAGGACTATTACTCGGGATGGTGTTGTGTCCTCCCAGTAGGTGTAGTCACCATGAAAATGGATGATAGGGAAACATGATCCTCTATTGGAAGATGATGAAACCTGATCCCTTCCAAAGAATGGACTATGACTCGGGATGGTGGTGTGTCCTGCCTAGAAGTTTCATTTCCCATTAAGTTCCCTGATAATAACATTCAATTCATCTTGAATTTAATGTAATGTTATCACATGTTTATTTATTTAATAGTTTCATGTATTATTTCTATTTTATGCCTTCATGGATTATGTTCTATATTCCATTGTGATTAATTTCATATGAACATGCATGATCTATTCCATGATAATTTTTTCTAATCTAATTAAATATGGGGTATTATCTTCTAATTTCAAGACAACATTCTCCTAACCATATGATTATATTTATGATTATGTATCACATTTGTTAACCCTTACTATGAAATTGATCTCACCCGTTTTTTGTGTTTCCTTCCCTTGGATATGATGATATGTACTAAATATGGAGTGTCTATGAATAGAGTTAGTCATAAATACCCTAGTGGGAGATAATTTAGTGAACTCATATATCATCATTTATGATTCCAAAGACACTATAGTAATATGGAATATGGGTGCCTGTTTGTTCAATTTTTGAAGTATTTCGTAAAATTTATGTAAAATCAATGTACATTAAGAATGTTTCATTATAAAAAAAATACTTTTTAAAAAATTTCATGTCCCACATTACCTCATGTGATAACATGGCCCACATATTCTTCATGTGATCCCATGGGCTTATAATCTTTATAGGGCCACAAAACTCCAAAAAATGATACTTTAACCCTCCTTAGTCTGTCTTCTTCTCTCATATGGCTATATAAATCATGGAAATCATCCTTGATGTATGATACCAATTTTGCAATATTTCATAACTACTAAGGAAATAATCCACATGATTTTAATCATCATTACTTATCCATTGGTGGGTGACGAAGATATTGAATATCAGTACTCCGATTCTTGTTATAAATATGATACATAGGATACATTTTCTTTAAAAATATCTATATATATATAATATTTACATTGATCTTTTATAGAAATTATATTCACTATGAAGGCTATAACATCCCAACATAAATTTCAAATTATAATAATACTTGTTAAATATTATTACTTATATAGTAAATCCATATTCCCCTTAAGAATCATTACCAATTTAATTTTAGGGATGCCTCGGGGTGTATGTCCATAAAAATTCAATCTTACACTCATATGTGATTTATCTTATCTTCTAATATATAGTTTTTCTCATACCAATCATTAATCTTTTGGGCATAGAGATTTATAACGTTCGTGCTTTTAATATATTGATAATTACTCAATAAAGGCCCTACTCTATAGATGTAAGTCTGAATTACATCTTTTTTCCTTCAGAGGGACATATCTCCAATAAAAAATCTGAGGGAAACCTTATTTGTATAATCCCCACTCAAGAGCTTGTTGTTGTACCTTTTGAAGAATATATATCCATATCACCGGAATTATATAGGCCATATTTCCTTTATTCACAAGACATAGAGGATGCCACTCTAATGCTCGATCCCCCATATCGAATATTAAAATGTCCTTTCATTCTATATTATGACATTATACTGATATAAATTTTATAGTATAATCATTTGACCCTACGCAATGTACTTCTGTCTATATGGTATTTGATTCCTATATTGATGGGAACCATAAGATGCATTGATGAGGATTAAACACCACACCAACAACCTTCCATGTTTATCCTCATTGATCTTTATTCTTCATGAGATTGTTCACATCCCTTCACAGTATGGCAATACACCCATCATTATTTTTTTTGTCTATTGGGGTCATTTTCCCTATTGAACATTCTCTATATGATTATTATCCAAATAATATAATTCCACAACCTAGATGGATATATTCATTCTAGGTTCCATTACACCTTCCTCATTGGGTTATACTTTTGTTGGATGGTATTTTCATAGAAACTTACTCCTTGTGAAATAATCACATCATCATTGGTCCATAATCCACACAATGTCAACCAAAAATGGAAACTATTTTGAGTTAAAAGATGTTTTGAATTTCAAATTTATCTTTTGTTTTTGAAATCACAAATTACTTCTTGTTTATCATGTATGTTGTTTTAAAATGTAACCAGTTTATACATCACAATTAGGTTATGTATTGTAACCATGATATACATTATAACCAGGTGATACATCATATTCATATTATGTATGGTAACAATGTGAATCGTAACCAAGTTATGTATTGTATTGTAACCATGTTTATTTTAACCTGGTTAAGTATTATATCGTAACCATTTGTATCTTAACTAGGTTAAGTATTGTTTCATGATTATGCATCATAACCAGTTATATATTGTGCATCGTAACCATTCTATGAATTGTAACCATGCTATGAAACTTAACCAGGATATGAATTGTAAATATGATATGATTCTTATCCATGTTATGCATCGAAACTATGTTATGTATCATAGAAACGATATGCATCATAATAAATATATACATAGCAACCAATTTATGTATCGTACTCATGTAATGAATTTTACTCAAGTCTTTCTTCAATAATGTATACGTGTTTTACATAATCATTGTTTCATACCTTTTCACTTAATATTTTATAACTAAAATTATGTATTTTAGTTGGTTATATACTAATCAAAATGATGTTGTATATTTTGTTTTTTTCACAATTGTAATGTCAGATTTCCATGTCCCTCTAAATGCTTCAGAGAAATATGATCGTTGGAGGAAATATGACCGTCAGAAACTAAGGACTGTAAATAGGACGTCATTCCAACATTAATATACAACTTTTTCATATATCATTTTCTAGAGAGAGACAATGTGACTTCTCTCTTACTTCATTCAAAATACTTGAAGATACAAGACCTGAACAGCTTGATCCAAGCTCTTGTATTTCTATAAGTGCATTGTTTTTTTGTGGAAAGAAACATTGTGATAACGATCGTGGGATTATGGGGATAGGAATACATGCTTCAGATCATGGTATCAAGGGATTTCAAGTGTTTGAAGGACAGAGGTGTCATTTAACAACTTAATCAAGGGCTTACGTGGATAGGAAGATAACTGTGATGACCCTCATATTGATGTATTACCAAGGTTGTGGTAAGTCAAACCATTAAACATACTTTTAAGGATACCCTACACTTTATGATAAAATTATTATTATACCTTTAAATGTACTCTGAAATTTGTAATAGAAAGGGAATAATTTTGTTTCTTGTTTCTATACGTACTCTTTTACTATTTTAATTGTTTCAATTATGATTCATTAATTACATATTGTATTAAAATATTATATATGATGTTTGGTAGAATCATTTACATTTGTATTGGTCTAGTCATTGTATTCATTTAATATAAAATTGTTCTTCATTACTTGAGGTATTTCATCATATCATATCCATCAGATCCCGGACCCGTATGGTAATTTGTATTGGTTGTGAATTATTTTAGTTTAAGACCTATAAAACTATGTTCTTTATTAAGAGTTTAAATACAACTTTTTAAAACTACAATTCACGCCCCTTGTGTATAGTTCCATCTCATATACATATAAATCTGTATTACGATCCAAAAATTGTTATTAGATGAAGGTTTACAATGATATTTATTACATTCGTTATTTTTTTATAAGAAAATTGTATTTCTTTTTGAAATAGTTTTTTTATAATTACTTTCTACACATACATAGGGAGTCGAAAATTATTATTTTAGAAGATGGAGGGAATGAATATTATATTTATTGACAATTGGTTTCTAACTAGACCACATATTATTGATGGAATGATTTGGAGTACTTGATATATTGAATAAAGTCTCCTGTTATTAATACTGAATTAGATAATTTTGTGATTCTCACTGGAGATTAAAAAGTACCAGGCATGGAAGTCAGAAGAATCAACAACAAAGAGAAACAAGAATATCAACAGAATTAAAAGATACAAAATAATTTGTTTTTTTCTATGACTAAAAATATATATAGTCATATATCATTATGCGAAGATGCCAATTGAATCTAGAAAAAATTGGAAGTCACACATTTTGGTACATCTAATGTTATAGAAACAAAAAGATCCATGATCTAAGCTTAATATCATGGGTTTGAATTTCATTATGGAGAACTGGTATGCAAGGAGAAATAACGAATTATGAAAATCATCAAGTGCCTACAATCCATGGGTGAAAAGGGACTTAATGATGGAGTGCTTGTGGACTAGATAATTCAAATAAATCCAAATGAATGGGAATAAAAAAGGGAATCTATTGATGAAAACATGAAAGTTACTCAAATCAATCATGATGAATTATTTAGAGCTCTCTTACAGAATGGGATATGAATGAAAAGAGATGCATATTTTAATAAGAAGAATAATTTTATTGGAAGTATAGCTTTTACTAGTACATATAATGCCAAGAAACCAGAATTTGTAACAAGATCCAAAACTAGGAATGATGTTGTTATATGATAATCTAGTGAAAGTGATCATTCATAAAATAAACTAGAAAATATTCATTGAAGAATGAACAAGATTTTAGGAAAGAAATATTTTCACTATAGATTCAAAAATAAAGATAGAAAGGTAAAGAATGACTTAGAAGTTACTTATTATGAATGTAAAAGAGCAGATCATATCAGACTAGATTTTCAGTTGCGTAAAAGAAAATATAGGAAGGATAATCATTATGAAAGAAACAATAAAAATTATTATAAATCAAATAGTATTAAACATATTGAAAAAATGACACTAGGAGCGCTAGTTATGGTGATTTGTCAGAAAAATCATCAGAATATGAATATTCCAGTCAGAAGATTATTTCACTTTTAACAGAACTACCTATTGAAAATAATTCTCTCATGGATACGGTACACAATGAATAATCTCTTACAAATGTATCATTATATGAAAATTACCTTGAAGAGAAATATAATTAAACTGTGGATGAAGAATTTTCCTTAGTAGAGGACAATTTACCTTCTTTAGATGAAGTATCCAGATTATCTAAATTACATGAAAATGAGATTTCCAAACTCAAAAAAAAGATTTATAAGGAAAATTATACAATATCCATCCTTACAAATGATGTATCATATCATTCAAAAGATCATGATCTTATAAATCATGATTTTTAAAATATTTAAAAAATCCTTATTCATGTAAATTCTAAGAAGGTTAAACTTTCTGAGGACTTTGAAAAAACTGTTTTAAAGAAAAATGGTATTGAAATAAAACCCAATTCCAAAAATATTTCATGTGAGAATGATAATTTAGTCATTAGACTAAAATATGAAATATTTTCTCATAAGAAACATTTATCAAATTTCCCAACTTGAAAGAAATAATTTGACAAAATGTATTCTCAAATTCTTACTCTAAGGAATAGTTTTTGAATTAGTTATACTCAATCAAAAAAAATTCATAACTATTTTGTTCCAAAAACATTCTCCATTCTGCACCAAATTTCAATTTAGTGTACATTGGGAAATAAATTTTTATCTTAATAAAACTCAATCATTATGATTTCATAAAACTCATTTTAAAAAAATTGTGGATTCCTCATGTTCTTTAATTTATGATTTTCAGTTCCAAATAAGTTTGGGTTTTGAAAAACTAACTATTTCTTTTTCAGGAAACAAAATTGTACCAAAAACAAGAATAAATAGTACATGGATAGTTTTTTTTTTTCTCAACATATGACTGAAAATAATTATTTCTTCAAAAATATCATTGAATTTATTTTTGAAAATACGACATTAGGAGATAATCCCCGTGGAAAGATCATTGGGATATGTAATATTATTCTTTTATTAAAAGTTTTAATATCAAATGTTTTGTTAGTTAAAGGTCTTAAGCAAAACCTTATAATTAAAGTCAATTATGTGATTATGGTTACCTTGTTAATTTTAGGAATGAAAAATCATTAGTTACAATCCCAAGGGTTAATTCATTATTTCTTCCCATGGGCATGATAATTTATACAAATTCTACTTTGAAGACCTTATGAGCCATGAACTACATTGCTTAAGTGAAATGGAAGACCAATATTTGTTATAGAATAGAAGGTTAAGACACTGTAATCATAGGAAAAATTCTAAATTCTCAAAGAAAATACTCATTAAGGATCTATTAGATCTATGGTATGATTCTTAAAATGCCTGTGACCCTTGTAATTATTCAATGCAACATAAAAATATGTTTAAATCAATTAATGAAGTTTCAAATTTAAATGCATTACATTTAGTGCATGTGTATATTTTGGTTCTAAAAATGGACCCATTGTACGAAAGTACTATTTATTTTTTTAGATGATGACTACACTATATTTAGATGTGTATATATTCTAGAAAATAAATCTGATACCTTTTTATTTCAATACATTTAGATCCCAAGATATAAATGAGAAAAACCTACCACTCATAACAATTCTAATTGAAAATGGAGAAGAATTTCAAAATTCATATTTTGAAAACATTTTTAATAAGAAAGGTATTACTATAAATGTTTCAGCTCTAAGAACCACTGAGAAAAATGGTGCTATTGAAAGAAGAAGTCGTATTCTTCAGGAAATCACAAGGACCATGAGGATTGAATACTCATGATATAAGCCTTTATAGGATGAAGCTTTTAGTATTGAATGTTAGTCAATAAAGGTTGTTTTAAATATTCCTTTTCTTAAAAAGCAACTTATGAATTGTGGGTAGGTCAAAAACCAAAAGTTTCATTCTTTAGATTATTTAGAGGCAATAAATTCGTATTGAATACTAATGAAAATTTACATAAATTCACACCCAAATCATATGAAGGAATATTTCTTGGTTATTCCACTATTTTTAAGGCTCACGTAGTTTTTAAAAAAAATTCTTTTACTATTGAGGAAAAAATGTAGGTTAAATTTGATGAAATTTATCTCTTTGTTTTTAAACAATCCCTACCAACATCAACAGATGTGTTTTCACTAACTTATTGTCTACCATTGTTTGAAAACTCTTTTAAAAAGTAAAATAGTTCTAAAATATTTACCATAGATGACTTTTGACCTTATTTTGATGAATATGTTTTACAAAACACAAATCAATTAATTTTTAGCTATCATCCCAATGATAATATCATTGGTGATATAATCAACATGTACTAACTAGATTTTTTTTAGAAATAAAATAGAACATCTATATTTTCTATCTCAATTTTAATATAAAACATTTAATGAGGCCTTAGGTGATGAATATTGGATAAAATCAATGCAAGATAAACTATATGAATTTGAAAGGAATAATTTCTTTACCGTGGTTGAATGACCAAATGAAACAACAATAATTGATGTAAAATGGATTTTCAGAAACAAATTTAATAAAAATGGAGTCATTATAACAAATAAAGCAAGGATTTTTGCTAGAGGATATTACCAAAAAGAGGGAACAATCTATGAGAAAAATTATTCTTTGGTAGTTGGATATGAATCTTTTCATATTTTATTAGACTTTGTTGAATTATTTAACATCAAACATTATCAAATGTATGTAAAATCTGCTTTCCGTAATTGTTTTGAATAAGAACTATCTTTTATAGAAAAACCATCTATTTATATAAATCCAAAACATCCAAATCATGTTTTTAAACATAGAAAAGATTTATATGGCCTTGAATAAGACCCAAGGGCTTGGTAAGATATACTAATATGATTTGTTTTACAGAACATTATGAAAAAGGTACTACAAATCGAACTCTTTTTATTAAAATGGAAAATAAAATTTCATTGTTTAAATTTATGTTGACGAAAACATATTTAGATAAACCTAGTAATCTTTAACTAGTTCTTTTATGCATCTAATGATTTTTTTAAATGAGTATGATGGGAGAGTGAACATTCATTTTTGGTTTTCAAATATCCCAAAAACTAGAAGTAACATATATATCCCAACACATGTTTATCAAATATTTACATGAAAGTATGGATATGAAAAAACTAAGAATATAATCACTCCAATCGGTACCTCAAATACACTTGATCTTGATGATACCAGTAAACTAGTGGATAAAATATCTTTTTGAGGTATGATAAGAATTATGTTATACTTATAAACTAGTCATCTAGACATAATGTTTTTAGTATGATTATGTGCAAGATATCAGTATATTCCAAAAGAATTTCATTTAAAATCAGTGAAAATAATTTAATACTACTTGAAGGAAACTATGTATTTATGACTATTTTAGTCTTCTGGAAATGATTTTCTTTAAAAAGATTTTTAGATTCATACTTTTGTGGTTGTAGAGTGGAAAGAAAAAGTACATTCAGCACATGTTATTTCTTAAGAGAGTCATTAGTTTCTTGGTTATGCATGAAGCAACACTCAGTAGAACTTTCTACTTCTAAAATGAATATGTAATAGCTGGAAGTTGTTGTGATCATGTTTTATAGATTAAACACACACTCACTGACTATGGAATGAGTTTTTTCCAAAACTGAAATACTATTTGATAATACTATTTCTATTTCATTAGTAAAGACCATGCACATCACTCATGTGAGAAAAACATAGATATAAGGAAACAATTTCATAGAGATCGCATAGGAAAAGAGATATTATTTTACAATTTATCGGAATGCAAGAACAACTTACTGATATTAAAAAAAATGATTATCTTATGAAAGATTTGAATACATTAAATAGAAACTAGCAATGATCACTATGAAGTAATCATTCATAAATATTTCTTGTTTAAACCATATCCTTATATTATGTTACCTATTTACAAAGGATTAGTATATATAATTTTATCAGTTTCACTAATTAATTTAACATTTATTAGTTTAACCCTTACCGGTTTAAATTTTTTACCTTTATCGGTTTTTCATTTATCAGTTTTTCTTTTATCACTTTTATATGTTTATTAATTTAACTTTAATTGATATCGGTTTCATCTTTATTGGTTTTATATTTTAATAGGTTTCAATTTTTTCAGTTTTTGATTTTAATCAGTTTCAATTTTATAGTTTTTAAATTTTTAATTGGTCTCACTTTTATCAATTTCATATTTTTTTATTGGTATATGTTTATTTTATATCTACTAGATTTTCTGTATTGTATTACTTTATCTATTCTCAAAATCTATATTAGATTATTTTTGGTAATAAATTATTGGTACTGTATTATACAATCAGTAGTAGATTATCTATAACAGATTTATTTTATTATATCGGTTTTATAATTCAAATTGGTCTCATTGATTTTTAGTATTGTTTATATTATTATTATAAGAACAATATATCATAACAAATACATCTATCCTAATTCTCTGAAAGGTAGAATTTCAAAAACCTTATTTTTTTTGTTCAAATAGTTGTTTCTCAGTTCATTCGTTTAACTTTTAATCGGTTTTAGTTAGAATATGATTTTATTCTAAGGAAAACATCAAGAGTTCGAAGTCATTCTCAACTATTGGATCTTTTAGATCTCATCTCGATCAGGAATTTCGTTTTAAAATAACTTATCCCAAATAAAACGCATCATATTGTCTCTCATGTCTTGATGATATATGTATATAGCATGGTTCATAATTAGAATTTTTCTCAGTTTTTATAATCATAGATCTCATTAGCTTTTGGGTTTGATACAGTCTTTCATGTCTCAGTCATCTACTTCATCTCCAAGGGAAATTCCTAAAAAATATTGCTATTCCATGACCTTTCGTGGTGAAAGGTTAGTCTATCGAGTCTTTTATGGGACTTCCAATTCATCTTTTAAATGGATAGTAAACTTCCTTGGGTGGTAATATATTTTTATTGAAGGAACAGATTCAAATCACAATTTTGTATATTATAATGAGGTGCTACAATTTAAAAAACAACATATATAGGTAATGGTCTCAATTTTCGTTTAAGATGTATGATAACAAGTTTAAAACATCCATAAAATAAGAAGATATGTTTTTATGTGTTCCATAGGATGGTGATGCCCTATGTCCTTCCCATAAATTACTGAAATTGGATGGTACTTTTAATAAGAGAAAATATGAAGAATATCATTTTGATATTCTTGATTACAAAAGAATGGTAAGTCATTTATCCGGAGATAATTAAAGCGTAGCCCTCTGGATGCAAGGGTTTTTAGTACCAAGAAATAGTGAAAAGGAAACATTGAATTTTTTTCAGATGTTTATGTGCTTGATTATTTGGTGAATATGTTTAAGTTTAATCTAATGGGATTAATTTCCTTGAAAAGCTCAAATCTTGTCCTTTTGAGTCTTAGTTTGTGATGTTTCCAACCATTCATATTAATTTTTTGAAAGAATTATTATGTTTGTGCAAGGTTGCAATCCTGTGAAATTAAAAATCATTCAAATTCCCTCTCATAATTAAGGATACAATAAGGATACTTATGTTAAGAGTCTATATTGAATCAAAATTCTTTGAAAAAGATCTGAAAGCAGAGAATGAATAGGAATTAGCTTAAGGGAGTCAAAACCCTTTTTAACCCTCAAAATAATCCTCATGAAAAATAAAGGTAGATGTCAAAATAAACCACAGAAAATAAATGAAACAAAATGTTGTATCTTATGAGGTAACTATTGAGTGGTTGAAAAAGGAAGATAGAAAAAAGGGGATCCTCAGTTTGATTTGTATCCATATGATGCTTCGGATCAGAAAATAATATCAATTGAATCTTTTAAGGAAGAAAAATTATAGAATAGAATGAATAAGAGAAAGTCCCAAGATATAGACAATGATAGTCCTCCAAAAATCGTTGAGAATTTATGAACTAGTATAGTAATAAGGGAGCCACATGTTCAGACTCAATCGGATCTAGGAGAGAAAGGAAAATAAAATACAATCGTTTAAACAATAAGCCACACATAGTCTCATTAAACAATAAGAAGAATAAGAATAATAAGAAGAATGTGGGGAAGAGAAACTACTGGAAGAATTTGGTGGAAAAGTAGAAGAAATTGAAGAGAATGAAAATTAAAAAAATAAAAACCATACTGCTGAATCCTCAGAAGTTACATCATTCAAATTTCCATCTCTAGATCTCTATTTTTCTAAGGAATTTTGTCGAATGTTTTCTTCAAAGATAGTCATTTTGATTTTTGATAATGAATTTGAATAATCTGAATGGAATCAGATTTAGTTTTCTCAATAGATCGGTGTTGAAACTCATTTTGGTGATCTTCCAAAAAATACCAAATATACAGATTTTGAGAGGACAATCACATTGAAGAGAATTTATTACATCAAAAAATCATTTAACAGACTAGAAAAAATGATACCATTCATTCCAAAAATTTATTCCTGGTTAGTAATCTTTTAAAATAATCATAATGGATGAACAGACTCCATAAAGATTTCGATGGACAAGTTTTTGATCCTTGAAGCTGATTTCAAGATATTAAAGGAACATGAAACATATCAAAGAAATGCTCGTAATAAGGTTGTCAGGTGGTCATAGAACATTGATGATAGTATCAAGAATCATATGGACAAGTAGAATGAATTGGTGAACCAGGAAAATGATTTCAATTACCTCTATTAAAAGTTGATTGCTGATTTGAATGATAAACATGATATCTTTCAAATACCGAGAACATAAAAAAGAATATAATCTGAAGAGCTTGATCATCTGAAGGAAAATTTATAGAATGAATGTAATGAGTTATTTCCCCTCGAATAGACATGTAATCCTAGAGAATGCCTACAGACATAGACATCATTATTTTAATAACCAGGAAGCAGGGAATAAATCTCGGGATGAAATTTATCGGATTTATGATGATAGGATCCATAAGTATGAATGGGTTATTTCTGAATATGATGTGAAGATGAAGGTTAAAAAAAATCCCTTGAAAATCTGATGGAGGATATAAAAGAGTTCAAGAAGATGTCAATTTTCATGTTCAATATTCTTGAAAAACAAAAGGGGAAATAATGATTTCTTGAACACTTGTTGTAATAAAAAAATTCATTTCATGTAATATATATTATTTGGTACTCTGTTTCTCTAACCCTTAGTAGGGAATGAATGTTTTCCCTTATTATTTCATAAAATCACAAAGTGGGAGAATTGTTTGGAAAACAACAAACCTATGAATACCTTATTAAGGGGGGAACTCAGAATTAAATATAAATACAATATGATACTTAGTGACAATCATTACCATCAAATGGAATTAGAATTATTTACTATTACTTTCATAAGAGTTACTTATCTTAGGTGGAGATAAGTCTTCATTATTTATTTTGTTTAGTGCTTTCCCAAAAGAGGAATATTATTGAGTCAAAATATGTTTTGACTTTCTAATTGATATTTTGTTTTGGATATCAAACATTTTTTCATGTTTGTCATGTATGCTGTTTAACAACGTAACCCGGTTATACATCATAACTAGTTTATGTATCATAACCACGATATACATCATAAATAGGTTTTACATTATATTTATTTTATGTATTGAAATAGTGTGCATCATAACCAGGTTAAGTATTATATCATAACAATGTGTATCGTACTAGGTTATGTATGGTATCGTAACCACGTGTGTTGTAACCATGTTATGTATTGTGTTGTAATCAGTAATCATAACCCGATTCTATATCATACATCATAATCATGCTATGAATTGTAATTATTCTAAGAATCGTAACTGTCATATGAATCGTAATGATGATCTGAATCATAACCATGATATAATTCTTATCCATGAAAAGCATCGTAACCATGTTATGTATCATCACCATGATATGCATCATAATAACGATATACATCATAACCATGTTATGTATCATACAGATTCAATTCATTGTACTCAGGTCTTACTTCAACAGTGTATACATTTTTCTCATACTCATTGGTTCATACCTTTTCACTTACGATTTTATAACTAAAAGAATGTCATTTAGTTGGTTGTATACCAATGAAAACAATGTTGTCTATTCTATTTGTTTTGACCATTATAATTCCAGGTTTCCAAGTCCCTCCGATTTGATCAGACAAAATTTGATGGTTGGAGGAAATAAGACCATTAGGACCGAAGGCCTTTAAATAGGAGGTCATTCAATCTAGTATATAAAACATGTGCATCTATCAACTTATAGATAGAGAAACTGTGACTTCTCTCTTGCATCGTGTGAAATACTTGAAGATACAAGATGAGAATGGATTGTTCCAAGATCTTGTATTTCTATAAGATCATTGTTTTTATTTTTGAAACTGATCATTATGATAATGATCATGGGATTCCAAGGATTGGAAGACATGATGTTGGTCATCGTATCGAGGGATTTCAAGTGATTGATAGATAGATGCTCCAATTACAGTCTTAATCAAGGGCTTTTGGGGACAATAAGATAGTCATATCTATCATTGTATGAAGTGATTACTATGGTGGTGGTAAGACATACATTTTGTCCTAGGTGGAAGGATACCCTACTCTTTGGGATAAATGAATTGTAATACCATTAAATTTTCACAGCAATTTGTAATATAATGTGAATCATTTTTTATTCTTTCTATTCATATTGTTTTACTATCGTAATTGTTTCAATTACAATTCATTCATTACATATTGTATTATGAGATTCTATACGTTTTATGGTTGAATCATTTTCATTTGTATTACTCTGATCATTTTATTCAATTAAAATACAATTGTTTTTCATTACTTGTGGTATTTCATCATATCATATCCATCGGGTCCAAGACCAATATGGTCATTTTTGTGGGTATTGAATTGTTTTAGTTTTAGACCTCTTAAACTATGTTCATTCTTAAGAGTTTAAATAAAATGTTTTAAGCCTACAATTCAACCTCTCTTGTATTGTGACATTTCATACACATATACATTTATATTATGATCCAAAAAACTCATGACTAATTACCACACTATCTATTGTAAGGAATCATTCACCAAGATCAAATTATCTTATGACATTGAACTGCATTGATCGTTCCTTATCACACAATAATACAAGTTATGATGTTTCTCCTAATGTGGAAATTAACAATTTTAGTTTTGATGCATATTACAATGATACATATAAATCATCTTCATGGGATTTATCTCATTATCACTCAATCCCAACATCATAAATACCTACTAACTTCCAAAGATTAGAATAACCTCCACAGCTCTTAGATTTATATATTTAAAAAAATCAATACCAAATTTAGAATCATTATGTTATAATGGGTAAAAAAAGATAACCTATGATACATATTTAAGGATACATTTTGGGATAACCTATGAAAAATAAAGATATTCAGTTCAATTGGATACCTCTCATATGTACTTATTCTCGCATCAGCGTCAATAACTGAATGATTAATGTTAGGGTTTCCATTCCAATGTCAGGATCATCAAAAGAATCATAGACCAGACATAAATATATAAGAGAGTCACAAAGTAGGAAATAATTCCCCCAATAAGGTGGGATGAGCTTGACCACTCTTGTGAGTTCCAAAGAATTATTTCTATGAAACCCCAATGCCTAAATATCTTTGTTCAGAAGTTCAATAACAGATTATGGATTTCAGAACCATTGATTGTCTTTGGTTCCTTGAATAAAACCAATTAGCACCGATCTAAATTTAGAGTAATGAGTAAATATATGGATTTTCCATTCAATATAATCACCTCACAAACACAAATATTAGGCCTCTCTATACTATGTAAAAATCTAAAATTCATTGGATTAACAATTGATAGTGTGTTGAGACCCATTTTTATAATTCCCTGACCCATATTACCCTGAGTCGATGCATTATTACATAACATTTTCATGATCACAAGGGATCAAATCCTGAAAGGCTAATTCGTTTAGTAGCCTTGGAATTACTAGATTCATACATATGTTTTACAATACATTATAAAATGAAAAACAAAAACAACATTATCTACTTTGAACAAATTCATATCCCTTAGACTATCCCTACACTCCAGTCATAATATACTTATTCGCATCCTTGGAGAAATAAAACTTAGAAAGGGGTGAGATAAGGTGTTGAGTAAGTATAACAATACTGCAGAAACTTTCATAAATAATCATAAACATTTAAGGAAATGTTTAAAACTAAAAAAATCATTTTAAACATAAGCTTCTGCATTATATAGAAAAGATAAATCAAATAATGTGATTTACATATTCACATGGATATTCTACTAGTCGAATAATCACACGTAATATCAATAGCCAACTTCATAATGATGGAATGTATAATATCGGACATCATAACCAAATAGTCAAGGCCTTATTCCAAGACAAAAAATAATACTTCTTCTCAGCCTTATGCCAAGACCTTGGTTTGCCTCATGAGATCTACCGATTCATCGAGGAGCTAGAGCGGGTCCACCCTTCACTTACAAATTCTAATGCATTTCTCCTATGAAAAGGATGAAACATAACATAATCAATCATATTAAAACTAGTCATAAAAACGATAATAATTTAACCATAAATGATGAATGGTATAAAAATAACACATCCAGAGTCAATCATATCACAAAACCTTCACTATAGTATGGACTATTTGTATCATTATAAATCAAATTCAAACAACAATAAAATCCATCAATGGATGTTGACATAGATGAAATCGACATTATTTGAGAGAAATATCTCATTCTATTTTGAAATCATTTAAAAGTCACATAACTATAAAAGAGAATATTTAATTTGAAAATATATTTATAATCTTGTAAAGGATGCTTTGAAGGTGTCATAATAGTAGAAAATAGCCACACCCACTGTATGAGTTAAAAAACATTCATACCTTAATTCATCAAAAAGGTCGTAAAGTACCTTTTTTGGAAAACAACGCAAATATTCATTTATTAACATCTCATAAAAAGTCATACAACTGTATCAATGACTTTAGAGGATATTAAAGTAGGGGTTGGCTGAGTCAAAAGGATTTAGGGAGTGATTTTGAGTGATGGGGGAGTACCCATTTATAAAAGAGGTGAGGTCACTTTAGGAAAAGAATGAAATATTATTTTATTATACAATCATATTCATGTTATAATGGCTTCACAATTATTTATTTTTAGGATAAGTAGAGGATTGGTCGAAAAACTCTAAACCAATAGTTTTTAGAGCGGTTTAGGTCACCATATTAACCATATCTTTTAGATTTAACTCTAAGATAAATAGTTTAAATTTTACCATGTATTCTTGTATTGTTAAAATAAATGGTTAATAAACTTACTAAAAAAACCAAGAGAACAAAAAGTGGTTCATTATTGATATATCTAACCTTATCTAAGTCCATTTACAAAACCATATATTTTTATGAATATTATATCAATTAATAATATAGAATTTTTTTTATAAAGTCATTTATGTCAATTTTGACATAATTTGGTATTTTATTTTTCTGAAATTCATAACAACTTTATTACTTTGACAAAAAATATTTTATAAACCCTAAAATATCATATTATTTTATAAAATTAGTGAAATTTATTATAAGTCTCAAAATACATTTATTTGGATATTTATAATATTAATTATTTTAATCATTCGCTAATAAGGTATTTCTGCATTATATTTGTGTGATAAATAAATTTAATTATTTATTGTCTAAAAATTGTAAATTTAATACCGTAGTTTATGAAATAAATTTATATTTCTAATTAATATTGATATTTGAATTTATCTTATTTATAACCCTATATTAAAAATGGTTCACTTATTAAACCTTAAATTTAACACTTTTAACTCTTCATTAAATAAAATAATAATAAATGTACTAATCTAAAATATGTGGACCTAAAGGATCAGATATTATTCCTAAGGTTGATTATGGTTAGAATACACTTATCCAATAGAATTAGGACATTTTTTAGGGTAATAATAACACAATTCTTACCTTCAATTTCCCTTTTTACTTATAACCATGGTCAATAAAAGTCAAAAGTTATGATTCACCAATAATTATTTTCATCTTATGGAACCACATTTTACATACTGATATAAACCATGTCTCATATTTTTGAAATTAAATTCATAAAAGCAGTAAAATTACATTTTATGAAAATTTGTTAATGTGCCTAGAATGTGGGTAAAACAAAAAAAAAATTCAATAAAACATTATACATCTACTTTTATTATAAAATTACTTCAATGAATTAAATTGTAATAATATAAGAATTATATATCAAATTTGACTTAAAACAAAATTTAAATAAAATAAATAATTTTTTAATTTAAAATTTGTTTTTAAACAATAACATGGTGTTTTTCACAATTCATCAAAAATTAAATGTTTTAAGAAAAATAAATAAAATTCTCCCTAAGAGAATTTTGAAATTTTAAATCCAAAACTAAAGTCTATTTTAAAAATTAAAATTCATAAAATTTTAAAATGTGGGTATTACTATTCATAACGGCTAGTTTGATTGGTCTTGTTTTGATAGAACTCAAAGTTACAAACAACTCAAGCTATTGTATTATCCAAAGGGAAACATACTGTGTAAGGTTTGGGTGTTACATTCTTCCCTCAAAATAATTTTGTTTTCTAAATTTCTAGAATACCACTGCATAAAATTATTCGATTGGTTCATCAATATAACTTCCTTGGGTTCCCACGTTTCCTCTTCCATCATATGGTTTTCCATAAAACATTCACTAGAAGAGTTGTCGGGCTTCTTAACAATGGTTCTTTAGTATCAAAAATCTTGACAGGCTCTTCATAATAAGAGTGATCGGGATCCATTTATATTTCTTCATAGCTGAGTTCATGCTTTGGGACAATCATCTATTTACTTAACAGTGAAATGTGGAACAAATCACGAACTTTGGAGTGACATGGCAGGATTTACAAACGATAATCTACAACTCCAATTCATTCTAGAATTTTGAAAGTTCTGATATACATGGGACTCATATTACCATTATTATCGAAACTTATAACAACATTCCATAGAGATACCTTCAAGAAGACATCATCACCTACTTGATATTCCAAATCCCTCCATTGGTTATCGGAATAGCTATTTTTCCTACTTGGAGCTACATTGTTATGTGTTTAGATAATCTTCACCTTTTCGATTATTTCCTCTACATGTTATGGGCCTTTGAGTTTTCTTTCACAAAAATCATCCCAACATGTTGGTGTGTGAAATCTCATTCCAGATAACGCTTCATATGCTGCCATCTAAATATTTGAATGGAAGCTATTGTTATAGTAAAATTCTATTAGAGGTAAATATTGATCCCACATACCATGAATGTCAAGTGATAAAGATCATAACATGTTTTCTATGGTTTGAATAGTCTATTAAGATTGTCCATCAGTTTGAGGGTTGTATGTAGTGCTCAAACGAATTTCATTTTCCAAGGCCTTTTGAATACTTTTCCAGAATCATGACGGAAAACATGGATCACAATCAGAGACAATGGACAGGAGAACTCCATTAAGTCTTACAACTTCATTAATATATTGTCTTTATATACATTCAAGTGGTAAATCTTATCTTATAGAAAGAAAATGTGTTGACATGGTAAGACGATCAACAATGACCCATATTGTATCATTCCTTCTATGAGTCTTTAGTATACCCAAGGAATATTCTATCATAATATCATCACATTTCCACTCAGGTATGGGAAGAGGATGCATTACTCCTCTTGAATGTGGTATTCCAAACATAACATATTGACATACTATACTTATTGGAAAATAATCAGCAATCTCCCACTTCATGTTTTCCCACAAAAAATGTTCCTTTAAATATTTATACATCTTTCTACTACTAGGCTATATAGAGAAATTAGAGTTATGAGAATCATTCAAATGTTCCATTTTTAGATCATGTATATCGGGAACACAAATTCCCTTCAAAAATTTCAAAATTCCATCTTCATATATGAATTCAATGAATCTCCCATCATTCACATTATTATATTTCATTTTAAACTCCTCACTATCAGTTTGAGAGAATTTTATCCTTTCTAATAATGATGGTTTAGATACCTTTTAAAAAAGTATTGATGTTTCACCTTCCATCATTATTCCCTTATCCATCTTTACTAGATCCTTGAACATTAAATCTCTTTCAACTCTCAACTTGTTCAAAACTCCATGATCGTTTCTGCTCAAACCAATGGCCACCTTATTTTCCTTCCTCATGTGGTATTGTATAGTGAAATCATAATCCTTGTGTAGTTCAAGCCATCATCTTTTCCTCATGGTGAGTTCTTTCTGTGAGAAAATATACTTCAAACTCTTGTGATCTGTATATATCTCACATTTTTCACCATAAAGATAATGTATCCATATCTTAAAAGCAAATAATATAACCTATAACTCAATATCATGAGCGGGATAATTTTTTTCTTGAATTATTAGCTGTTGTGATGCATAGGAAATAACTCTATCATTCTTCATAAGGAAAAAACCATGTCTTTTCTTTGAAGCATCACTATAAATATCAAACCCATTATTCCCCGATGGTAGAGTCAATATAGGATCATTGACTAATCTTGTCTTTAGTTCAACAACATATTCTAAACACTATTTTGTCCAAACAAATTTAACCCCATTCCTGAGATCTTGGTTAATGGGTTTTCCAATCGGGCAAAATTCTGGACAAAACACATTTAATAACCTGCTAAACCAATTAAACTATGTGCCTTAGTTATACTCATCAGTGATGGACATTATTGTATTTCTATTGTCATAGAAGGATCAATATAGATTCCATCCTTAGAGACAATATGGTCAAAAAAGAAATTTAATGATGCTAGAATTCACACATGCTGAACTTCCCATAAAATTAATTTCGTCTAAGGGGTTTCAGAATAGTGTGCATGTGATTTTCATGATCATCGTAGCTTTTTTAGTGTTGCAAGATATCATAAATAAATACTACTACAATTTCATCTATATTTTCCTTGAAAACACGGTTCATTATATCCATGAAAATATAGGGTCCATTAGTCAGTCCAAAAGTCATTACTGTAAACTCATAATGCCCATACCTGATACGAAATGATATCTTCATAATGTCTACCTTCTTTACACACAAATGATGATATACAGATAGAACGTCAATCTTTGAAAAATATTTATCTCTACGATGTTGATTGAATAAATCATCATTGCGAGGTTGGGGATACTTTTTCTTTATTGTTATAGCATTGATCTCCCTGTAGTCAATGCACAACCTCATAGATACATATTTCTTCTTAACAAAACGAATCGGGGCTCCCCATGGACAAACACTAGGGAAAATAAATAATTTATTACTCAATTCCTCTAGTTTTTTTGTTCCACTAATTACACAGTGGCTATTCTATAAGGGGTCTTCGATATTGGAATTGAATGACAAATTAAATCAATGGGAAGCTCAATTTCTTATTCTAGAGGATATCTAGGTAAATCCTTTGGAAACACATGAGCATATTCTTGAAAAATAGGTACATCCTCTATTTGAACATTATTTTTTTCACCCATAGTTATTTTATTCTCTTCCTCCCAAATAATTGAATCTAATAGAGCTAATAGGGGTATATCTAGATAAGAATCAGGTGGTGGCATTTCTACTATAAAAATAAGGCACTTTTTATCATTAGGTAAAATTGTATCCTCCTACTTCTTACAATAAAATTTCTCATCATGGATCAAAATCCAATCCATAATGAGGATTATATCAAATTCAATCATGGGTATGATTATGAAATCATCAGATAAATAACATTTATCTTCCATAATGGAAATTGGTTCACAAAACCTTGTTGTAATGACACTTCCCATAGGAGTTTTGCATGATGACTCCCTTATTGAATCAAAATGGAAATATCAATTTTTCATAGAAAATTAGGAAGATATTATATAATTTGATGACCGAGAATCAAATAAAGCATTGTCTAAAATTTAGGAAACCATTAAATTACTAGCCAAAACATCATTCAGAGCTTCAATCTCAGTAGTAGTGATTGAAAATGATTGTACTTGCTCCTTGTCCCTTTTAGGAGGTAATTTTACTTGGCACTTTGGAAAATAATTTTCATAATTTCCCATTTCTCTACAATTGTAGGATTTAACATGGACCACGTCTTTCTTTCCCTTGCAATCATGATCTTGTTGGCCTTTTTCACGACACTTATAATAGACTCCCATTCCCTTTTGGCAAGTCCCGAGGTGTTTCTTCCCACATTATCCACAGGATGGGCATTCAGCATTTCCCTTCATCCCCTTATTAACATTTCCTGAGTGTAGAGAAGATTTCTTCTTCTTTTTATTTTATTTAAATTTTTATGACATAGAGAATTCATTTTATTTCTTGATATCACATTAGAAAATATCTTCGTATGATGAGAAGGATTGTGAGACCAATGCTCGATAGATGAACGGTTTTAACCCAGTAAAGGATCGATCGATCTTACTCCTTGGGTTACGTATATAATCTTTTGAATTCCTTTCTAACCTTGTAATGATAGCCCCATACTTTTTGACATTCCAATCCTCCTTTGGCCTCAGATTAAAAAATTGTCTCTCCATATCTACTCGATGGTCATGCGAAAAGTATTTTTCCGTTAAAAACACATTAAAATAACTACATTTAATATTTGATACATATTCATCTTACTTAGTGGTTTGAATTAATGACCACCATTGATTTGAATCTCTTGTGAGGCGATAAACTACCATGATTTGTTTTTTGTTTCTTTACTACCCAATGCATCAAATATTTTCCCTATGATACTTATCCATTACTGAGAAACAAATGGATTTGTACACCAGTTTAATAATGGTGGTTTTTCCCTCAGGAAGATGTCTAACATTGATCCACTTTGTTATGGATTAGGGTGCTCAAAACAGGTAAGGTTATTATTAATAACCTGAGAGAGTTGTCCCAGTTCAGAAATATGTTGTTCAACCCAACTTGCATCACCAGCTCCACTTTAGTTATCTGAACTACTAGGGAAATCCCTACATGTAATACGTGTATTGATAAGGTTTTCATTCCTTCCACTAAGTGCCATTTATAAACAATGGCATACACTAGATTAGTTACTGAATCACAATACATAATTCCAAATTATTAAAAAAATAACAAAAATTGAACAGTTTATGGATATAATTCATTACCATAAAAACATATTCTTTGAGAATGTATATACTCATAAATCCTTCATAATGGTTCCTAAATAAAATTTGATTTATTTTAATCATATCGTCCGGGAGGGTCGTAACCAAGGGTGCAACAAGGCTTCTGGTCGTGTACCACGACAACCCAGGTCAAGCTAGAAACTACTTGTCATATTTTTCACTCCTAGGTATATATGTGCTAGAGCCACCTATACTAGATCGTATCTAGACAGGGATGTATTGCTTGGGAAAATACACAAAATCACTACATTACCAAAATTCTAGGATGTTCTTCTATACTAATTCTCAAAGACTATCATAGGGTAATGTTCTCTAATAAGAATATTTCTAAATAAAGTTTCCAAGGCTTGTACTAAACATCCCCTGATACTAACTGTAATGACCTGACCCCATTTACCTAGAGTCTTTTCATTATTACCTTACATTTTCCTGATCACAAGGGATAAAATTCTTAAAGACCTATCATTTTAGTAGCCTTGGAATTACTAGATACATAAGATAATTTTAAATTACATTATAAAATGAAAAAAAACAAAAAATTGTCTCCTTTGAACAAATTCATATCCTATAAGCTATCCCTATATGTAAGTCATAATATACTTTTCACTTGTATAAAATAAAACAAAAAAATAGGTGAACTCAGGTTCTCAGTAAGGATAAAAATACAACAGTAACTTTCATAAATCATCATAAAAATTTAAGGAAATGTATAAGACTAAACACAATCCTTTTAAACATAAAATTCATCATAGTATGACAAATATAAATCAAATAATTCCATTTATTTATTCTCATGTATATTCTATTATTCGAATAATCACATTTAATATCAATAGCCAATTTGAAAATGATGGCATGGATAATGTCGTATATCATAAACACATAGTCATGGCCTTGTTCGAAGACTAAAAATATGTTTTTTCAAGGCCTTGTTCTAAGACACTAGTTTTAATCATGAGACCTACCAATGCATAAAGGATCTATAGTGGGCTCCACCCATCACCCACTATGTCCAATGTATTCCTCATATGAAAATTTTGAAACATAATAGAGTTATTTGTATTAAAAATAGTCATAAGAAATGTTAATACGTTATCCATAAACCATGAATTGTATAAAAATAACACATCCATAGTAAAAAATATCACAAAACCTTTAACACAATATGGAATATTTTTATAATTATAAATCAACTTCAAACAAGTGTAAAATCCATCAAAGGATGTTGACATAGATGAAATCAAAACTATTTGAGAGAAATATCTATGTCTATTTTGAAATCATTTAAAATTCAAATAATTACAGAAGAAAACATTTATTTTGAAAATATTATTATGATATTTTAGGGGAATCTTCGAAGGTTATATAATGGTAGAAAATAGTTTCACCAGCTTTATAAGTTAAAAAAACATTCTTACCTTAATTCGTCGAAAAGTACGTACAGTATATTGTATAGAAAACGATGGAAATATTCCTTTATAAAATTATCATAAAAAGTCAAAAAAGGGTATAAATTAATTGAAACCATATTATATGAAGGAGTAAAATTTTTATGAAATACATTTTTAAGAAACAAGGATGTAGGTGATAAAGAGGTCTCAGTCGATACTCACGAATAAACAACCTCGGATAATGATGAGATTTTAGAATTAACCATTACCATGTAGTTTTCCTTGATCGAGGGTACGTTAACCTCCTATATTATAGATAAATAATTGTTATTAAAATATACAAGAATGAAATTCAGAAATATTTTATCATATATGATTTTCTAATATTTCTTTGTTTATATTATTTCAGCAGTATCATCATTTTTGTTTTTAACTGGTTCATTTTCATTTATATGCATGCTTACATAATCCATGATTATTATGGATATAATGTAATTGATTCATATCCATAATTATATTAGGTTCTTAAAAATTATTTGTATTCATAAAATGAAAATTATTGTTGAATGGTTATGATGGGGAATCAATTTCATCGCGTTCATGGAGACGATAATCCGTACGTACTCACCAATGACAATATCAGTATATTGATGGTGAAATTGTATGTAATTGTATGGTATATCATATATAAAGAATCATTATCATGTTATATTTATTATTTACATCAGTTATAGTAATTATTATACCCTTACAATTAATGAAGTGTTTGAATAACAAACTACACCACTACGTGGAGACGGTAAGCCGTACGTACGCACATATGGTGACTTGACATTCATAGGATGGATAGAATAATGAATATAGTTATAATGTATTTATAATAACATCCAATTATGTATAAGTTATTGTAGATTTTATTTTGGTATGGAAACAACAATGAAAGAGGAAGTGGAAGAAGAAACTAAATTTGAAAGAGGTTGTTAAATTATTACCTATTTTCTGGTGTTTCCCTTTGAGTTGATCAAAATGGCTACATAGGTTACCTTTCTGATAAATGAAACACCTCTAGGTATATGTGATGGTATTTGGGAGGAAATTTTTGTTGGGTTTGGATGATCCAAATGGCTTTGGAGGTTTTATTTTGAGTGAAGGTAAATTTCCCTTCTATAAGAGCGGTAAGGGTCATTTTTTGAAAATCATGAAATATTATATAATTATACATTCATATTAGGTTTATAATGGCTCCAAAATCATTTATTTCTATGATTAGGTGGGGATGGGTCTCAAACATTTCAACCAATAAGTTTTAAAAAAGTTTAGGTCCCCAAATAAATCTTATATTTTATATTTCACTCTTAGTTAAATACTTTATCTTTTACCATGTATCCTAGAATTATTATAATAAATGGTTAATAAACTCACAATAAAAAACCATGTTAACCCCATGTGGTTTATAATTGATATATCTAACCTTATATATTACTTTTGACTGAACCTTACATTTTTATGTATATTATATCAATTAATAATATAGTAATTTTTTGAAAAGTCATTTATGTTAATTTTGATACTATTTGGTATTTTGTATTTGTGAAAGATAGAAAAACAGTATTATTTTGAAAAAATTTAGATAATCTGTCCTAAAATGTCATATTAAACATGAAATCTAGTGTAATTCATCATAAGTCTCAATTTACATTTATTTGGATATATATGCAATCAATTATTTTAATCATTCATTAATAAGGTAATTACTACATCATCATTGTGTCATAAATAAATTTAATTATTTAATTTCCCTAAATTATGAATAAAACACAAAAATGTAATAAATTTTTTATATTTATAATAAATATTTATGAATGAATTTATCTGATGTATAACCCTATATAAAAATGGTTTAGTCATTAAACGTTGAATTTAACACTTTTAACTCCTCCTTAAATAAAATAATAATAAATATCCAAATCTAATCCAAGTGGACCAAAAGGATCATATTTTATTCAAATGTTCATTTTTGTGTAAATACACTTATCCAATAGAATTATGACATGTGTTTGGGAAATAATAATATCATTTGTATGTTTAATTACTTTATTTAATTTTTACCGTGGTTAATAAAAGTCAAAAGTTACTATTTACAAAAAATGATTTTCATTATATTGAACCACATTTTACTTACTAATATCAACAATGTCTCTCAGATTTTTCAAATTCACTTCACATAAGTGGTAAAATTACATTTCATGCAAATTTGCTAAGGTGCCTAGAATGTTGATAAAGGAGGGTAAAAAGTTCCATAAAATTGTATACATATAATTTTATTACAAAATGACTCCAATAAATTACATTGAACTAATATATGTATTATGTAAGAGTTTTTACATAAAATAAATTTAAGTAAAATACATAATTCTTTAAATAATGATTTGGTTTCATATAATAACACAATGTTTTTCAATATTTATCAAAAATTGATAGTTTTCAGAAAAATACAAAAAATTCACCGTAATCTTATTTTTATATTCGAAATTCAAAAATGAAGTCCTTATTGAGAAATAAAATCTCTAAAATTTCTAAAATTGGGTTTTACTATTCATAACCGCTAGTCTGATTGGTTGTGGTGTGCCAGAACTCGAAGTTGCGTACAACGCAAGATATTGTATTGTTCAAAGGGTAACATACCGTGGATGCTTGGGGTGTTAAATTGGCGTTAAATAGTTTGAATTCACTTCCAGATTGGATTTGGGGATGTGAATAGAAAGAATATTATTTTCCTATGGTTATTTTTGAATGCGTAAAAAACTCTTTAGAGACCAAACACTAAATCTTATAGATTATATAGAAATTCATTCATGATTGGCCCATGGTCCATTAAACAATGTGGCCATGTCATGAATGGTGCCATAACAAATACGAAACACTTTTTAGACCAATAATTATCAATCCACAATTTCTAGGGACACATCTTGGTGGTTCAGGTGATATTTTAATAATGTAGATCACACACACACACACACACATATATTTCTTATTTTTTATTTTTACCATTTTTGTTTGATTATTTCGTAAAATATTCATTTGTAAAAGGGGATTTCATGGAAGATAAAATTTAGTTTGAAATATATCCTTATTTATTTATTAGAAAAATGTATTGTATATCATAGAATCATGATTACATGAGTGTAAATACTTAAAGATAATTTTTAAAATTGGATTGATTTTGAGAATTTTTTTCGTAATTTTTTTATTCTAATGTTGTTTAATTTTGTTAGGGAACAAAAAAATTAGTTTCTTAAAAAAACCTTTCATGTTATAATAAAAATAAAATTTCAACTGCATGATGTGCTTTTTTAAAAAATTATTTTTTTTTCTTAATTTAAAGGAAATTAAATTATTTTTGGATTGTTTTCGAGAATGAAAATCGAGAATCATGGGTGGGTTTATTGTTTTATAATGGATTTTTCAGTTTTTAAAACTAGTTAAAATGATTATAAAAATACCTCATGGAATTTAAAATTATAATTAATGTTTAATAGTTTCATATTGGTTGGGTGATTTTAAATTCCTATGTATTGGGGGGAAATGTGCCTTCATTAATTTGAAGATGCCATGGATTTTAATGAAATGTGTTCTTGTTAAGGTGAGTTCCCTTATTTCAATGGTGTTTTTGATTTTCCCACCATTATACTGGTTGTAACCATTATAATTGATAAATTAACCATGGAAGGAATGGTTTTCTGTTTCGTTATAGATAAATAATTCCCCTTATAAGGGTTTTGAAAAAATTGGAGTATTATTTTTATGGTTAATTATTCCTTTATATGTGGCTCTTTCCGAGACATCGAGTGAAGTGGAATGTTTCATTTCATTTATTTTAGTTTGATTTTAATGATTGTGAACTATATTTGTGACGATAGATTTACATAGGTTATCAGGTGATTGGATTTTCATATAATTCTTTAATGATGATTTTAGATCCTTTTAACATTGAGGAGGATTTTGGTTGGTGGAATCATTGGGATCTGTTTTGGTATTTATATTTTTAGTGGTGTTAAATTTAGATTTTTCCCTGTTTCATTGTTCTATGTTCCTTTTAAATTTTCTTTGGTGATTTTTTCCATTTTTTAGAGATATAAATTTTTTATATTATTATTTTGATGTTATAGATTTACATTAAGGAATCTAAATCAATAAATTAACATATGAAGAAGAATAGTTTAGATTATGCAGTGGAAGGTGTTATTTTAAATGTGTTTTGGTTTACCCGGAGATGGTAACCATGTAATGAGGTCATAATTCTCTCTTTACTTTAGTATGTGATTCCTTGATAGATCCCTCTTCATTTATTTATTGGGTCTTGTCTTTTCTCATTATGTTTTTTGGAAGTTTTTAGATGAGGTTATTGTGGAAACCTTCTAAGAAACCATTACATAGTTTTGATATTTTGATTTTTGGATTTTTTTGAAATCCCAATCCATTTATATTGGATTATCCTTTTCTTTAGGTCTTTCTGATGTTCCATACACGTGAGACAATTTTTGGGAGTCAACAATTAGTAAAATATGGTGGTGTCTCTAATGGGTGTGTGTAATAGATTTTTCATAATGAAACTCTTATTTTAGTAGTGTCTGCTGATTCACCACTATTTATACTAATTATAAATGGTGAGGTGGACCCCCACTTGATCTCTTTTATTTAGATTTCTTTATAGATGCTTGTGTTTGTTTCATTCTTCAGGTTTCTCATTCTCTTTGAGGCTTTTACAAACGTTTTATAGAATATACCATGTCTGATTTTTTTGATCCTGGGATCTTATGAGTTATATTTGATCATTTCAAATATTGCTGAGGAGTGTAAAACATTCATTACTCCGTCAATCTATTTGTTTCACTACAAAATTTATAAATGAATAATGTGTCATGATTGGGAGAATTTTGAATCCTACATGTCACTGATACTTTTTATTCGATGTTCTTTTATTATATCTTTATGTAATTTAAGAATTCAATAGGTTTGGGGATATAACATGAGAAACGTGGAATTTTAATATTGATGTATGGTTTTCACACTTGGTTTTGGGGAAACTATGAAACTACCTTTACCTAGGTACTTCTCCATTTTTTCTTAAATATTTTATTATAAATTATTTACACACTATTCTGTAGTGACCATGTAAAGCCTAGGGGAAACAATGATGGTCTCTTTGGGGATTTGAGTGATGCCACATGACTTCTTCTTATCTACAAAAACCATTCAACAAGAATTTAAGGTGTTTAGAAAATTCTATGTTTTCATTTTCCTTTGATGGTTCATGAGTTTTTCAGCTGCGAGGATTTCTTAGGGGAATCTATTGAGTCCATTTCTAATTGGGAAGTGGAATCCTTATTTTTTTCTGCCATGTTTTGTCATATATTTTTAAAAGAAAGAATTCTTCATAATTTATATAATATTTGAAATGTCTAAAAAATGACATGTATGAATTTATGGTTTGGGGGCCTCCATTCTTTCCCCATTTCACAGACGGTATGGGGTTCCCTTGATAGAGCATCAAATAATACAAAATAATATGTTGATTAGAGGGGGTCGGGGGTTAGAGGGGGTTATTCACAACAACCTCTATATACATTTTCTACATAAATTTAATGTGGTAATGAATAGACCCCGGTTATCATCGAATTTAGAGGAGGTTCAATAAACCCCCACAAAATGTGAAGCCGTTTTTCAAAAATTGGTTTCATTATAGAGTTAGTTATGTCAAAAATGGCAGTTATTTAATAATTAGTGGTTCTATATATATATGGAGATTTTAGAGGTTCTACATATATAAAATATTAATTTGGTTTTTTGTTGATATATATAAAAGAATTTGGGTTTTGGAGGCTATATATATATATATTGTTATTAGTTTTAATTTAAGAAATGTTGGGGATTTACCAACCCCACTAATCTCTTAAATTATAGGGGGTTCATTAACATATACTAATAACATAGATTAGAGGGTGTTTTGAAGCCCCGATAATTTTTTAGATTAGAGGGGGTGTTAACCCCCTATAGTGCATTAAATTATGAGGGGATCATGAATGGTTTCTAATCGCTTAATTTAAAGGGGTTTCGAACTTCCTTGAATTTATGACATTATAGTGGTTCCTGAACAACCACTATTTTATTATAAAATTACATAATACATATATAATTAAATTATAATATATAAATTTATTTATATACAATATATAAACTTATTATAAATATTTCTAAAAATAAATTATGTTTTATTTAATCATATTTATATGTATACATAAATAAAATTGTACAATATGTGCACTTATATATATTTACTTCTATAAAATGGAATAAAATATAAGATTTAATTATTATTATAAAAAATAATAAATATATTACAAAACCATTTGAATAAAAATTATTTAATAATGTATCACATAAATAAGCTTCTAGTTTATAAAAATTATATAATAATAATAATGGATTATAAATATACATACACACACATGAATATAAATAAACATGTATGTATTATATAAATAATGTATTTTATTCTCTATATATTATATTTATTTGTATACATGAAATATAATAGACGTTCATTTCATTATACACATAAATGGGTAATATATTGCATACAAACATATACATACAAGTAAATATATAAAGACATTATATTTATACACACAAATATATATAAAAGTAAATATATAAATAATGATTTACGGATAAATAAATAAGTTTATATTAACATAAAGATAAATATTTAAAATATTACATTAAATATATATTTGTATATAGAGTATAACTATATATATAAATATATGTATGAGTACAAATATATTTATTATTTAAATTAAAAATATATATAAATATACATAAAATATCATCTATATAGAAATAATATATTATATTACATGAATATATATAAAATAAAATTATATATACATATATATATATATATGTGTATATAAAAATTAATTTTAACATATAATATATCAGTTATACGTATATTAAATATAATATTGTACAAATATATTAATTTTTATTCGTATATTAATATATAATATATAATATATAATTGTATACCAATAAATATGTAATACATATATATATGTATACACACATATATATTAGTTTTACTATGTAAATATGAAAATATAATATATATATATATATATATTTGTGTTATATATTTTGGTAATATATAAATTTATAATATAGAAAATATATATTTGTATATACATAGAATTATAATATATATATATATGTATATTATATATATATCACACAAATAAGTTGACCCATGAGATTTAAATATATAATAAAAAAATTCATAACTAAAACATCATTAAATTAATTAATATAAAGGTATATATACGTTATGTATTTAAATGTAAATAAATAAATTATAAAAATAACATTTATTTGTATAAAAATTAAGATGTATATAAATATATTCATCGGTGAATTATAATAAAAAAACATATATTTTATATTTGTAAGGGGGTGTAGGCACTTAGGACGTTGGGTGATCGATCTCAGTTTGAATAATTACGAGGGATTTTTATGTTGGTTCACATGGGAGGGATATAGGGAGATGTGGGAGTGGGGGTAGAGTGTCTATGGGAATGGGGAGAATTGGGTCAGAGTGGATTGATGAAGGGAATGTGGGGTGTGCGAGACCAACCAAAGGTGATTGAGGGGTTATAAGGGGGAACCAGAGGGAGGTAGCTCAGAAATATGATAAATAATTATTAGAAAATAAAAAAATAATAGATCAATTATAGGTAGTTCGAGGGGAATCTCAAATGAGATAGATGAGATTTTTGAAAAAGAAAAAAAAATAACTCATTTTGGGGTGGTTGTAAACCAACCATGAATTGAATTGTTCTCTAATATTAGATACAGTATAAACAACCTCTAAAATAGAATACAAATTATATTCACTTTGAAGGGCCTAAAATTTGTGTAATTATTGAATTTTTATGAGATATTAGACAGGGTTTAAACCCATTCTAAAATAACCACCTCTAATGCCTGACATACCTTACCAATTGTTTATTTTAAATTCCTTTAACGAGATATTGTGGGAACATTAGCGGCAGTTTTTGACAACCACTACAAATATAATTAAAGGGGGTTACAACCCACACTAATATAAAATATAACCCATCCTAATCAGATTAATTTTTTTGTAGTGTCCCCACTATTACTATATGATTTAGAGCTTCATAATATGATTAATCCCCTCTTTCTTCTCCTTTATCATCCTATATTATCACATTCCCTTCTAGATTATTTTTTCCACCTCCCACAACATATAAATTATATTTAATCTTATAATACAGTTTTGTGAGGTGGGGTATAATGAGTTGGATTTCTATTATGCATGTTTGATAAGTTTATTTCTTGTATTGGTTGGGTATTCCCTATTAATGAGGATGGAATTTAGAAAATAATTCTTGAAATGAAGTTTGTGCTTCTTTGAACTCCCTTGTAATGCATGTTATAAATTTCTTACATTGATTTAAATGAATTATTATGGTTTTAGGGTCATTTGGTATGTTCCTAGGAGGATAAAAATGATTTCAAAATAGATTTCTTTTCTTGGCATGGATGTATCAGTTTTCAAACGCTTGTGAAAACGCTTGAGTGACTCTTTTATGATGATGTATGTGTTTTGATACGATCACTTGGGAAAGTATATTTTTAATTCATACCCTATAGATTTTAAATAGCTTTAATGTTTTTTAAATACCTAAAATTTTCTAAGGATTCATTATTTTTGTTTTTTAAAATGTCCTACTGAGTTTTTGAAATATATTTAAATTTTTTAAAGTGGTATTTCAAATTGGTTTCACCCAATAACAATTATTGTGTTATTCAGATACATATTTTGTAATAAAAGGGAATTTAACTTAATTATCATTAAATGGTTGTTAGAACATGAGGTCACACGGTTTATTTAAATACTTATGATTTGAGAGGTTTTGGTTTTAAAATGGTTCTTGGAACTTCTTGAATTCATTCAATGTATGTGGTGTTATTTCAAAAGTAATTATGTGAAAATTGTTGGATATCCTTGTTGGATTTTAATGTGTTGTTTGAAAAATCGTTTTCAAAATAAATTTGAATTTTATTTCAAATGGGTTGAAAAGGATTTAACTCATTATCACTTGTGTGTATTCCTGGTGAGAAATTTATGTTGAATGGTTTTATAAATAATTGAGACCCTCTTGATCATTATGTGACTATTGTTATGATAATGGTGGTTTTTTATAACATAATAGATATTTTATACTGTTTGTTATTATATCTTTCATATATAAGAATTTGGAAGGGGCTAGATCTTACGATGGCGAAAGAGAATGAGAATGTGTTATTCCAAATGATATTTAATTTATAATTGTGATGGTTTATTTGTTAAAAACTCCATTTCACTATTCATGAGGTTCCTAGGTAGATAATAGTTGAACCGTATGAGAGGAAGCACTGGTGTGAAGTAGCGGAATGTCTAGGGAATTTTACCTGGCGACACCTTGTTTGTTAGTGCGAGATGATAGTGATTCATATGAACAGCAATCTATTTTGTATCTAATGGAATTAAAGGAAAACTAGGTATAATTATTTATGGATAGTCTGATAGGACCACTAAGGATATAGAAATCTTTAGTAGTGCTAACCTAGGTTTTTTATCCATTTTAGTTTATTATTTATATAGATTGGGGGGATTCGGACAAATCATAGACCTTCTTAAGACTCTTTATGATATTTTATTTATGGTTTGATTACATTTCCCCTATTCATTTCATTTTTGGAAACATATTTGATTTTTTTCATGGAATATGATTTATTGTTTCCTTGGGGAGATTTTTTTGGATTCATGTAACACTTTAGGTGTATTTCATTACCTTCAAATGGTTTTTTAAATATTTTAAAATTGTGATTTAGATATAAAATTGTTATTTCTTAAATGGGTTTTAAAAATACTTTCCACGAGTGTTTATATTAAATAATAGTGTTTTATGAAATTTATTGGAGAGGGATAAATGGTGATTAATATTATTTCCCATGGTTTTGAAGTCACTCTTTCCATAGTGTGAAATTCTTTATTAAAATTTTCAACCACCCCTTCATTGATTTTATAAATATTTTGTTATTTCAAAATCTATATGTAGTATTTACTTTAAATTGTTTTTATAAGACATTGTAAAACTATATTTCATGATTTATATCAGAAATTGCATCATTATTATGTATTTACATAGTATTGGTTGGTAAAGGCCAATTGTTTTACTTTAGATCGTGCCTATAGAGATAATATATATGTTTTATATACCTATAATATATTTATTTTTTTGTTTAACCTTCTTCCATGGATATATGAGTTATATATGATTAGTGATCGAGGGTATCCTATAGTAATGTTGGAGCTATTCACGTGTTGTATTCCTTTTGCTTTAATTTGTTACATTTTAACAACCTTTAGTATGGGAATGTTTTCATGTATCTACTACTTGTTTTTAACAATTACTATTTCATATTTATATGTAGATATTAATATATTTTTTCAAATTTTTATTTTTATTATTTATAGTTTCGATAGATTATTTATTATGTTCTAAAATCTATGGGTTAAATAAACACCAAATAGAATTATTGAGTTAGAGGAACTTGTTTCTAGCCTATGGGGATTGGGAATTCCCTTCAGGTAAATATAAATTTGGTTCATATAGTGGCCATATTACACTCAATATAAATTTTATCGGTGCCTAGGTTTCTAATTAGGGACCAAGGTTTTTAAGTCACTGAATATCTATTTGGGGCTATTCAAGTAGTATTTAGTTAATATAGTCTTCTGGACTCACATGGTTGGTCATGAGTGGGTCATTGATAACAATCCTCCATGTTGACACATGAGTTACCATGGGGAGTGAGTTTTGAATATTGAATTTGAGATTTTATGGGATTAATAGGGTTGGTGTGTTTATCCCCATTTGCATTGTGCATGTCACTCTGGGGGTTATATTTAATTTTTGGATAGGATCATAAATTTGATTGATAGCGTGAGGGTGCATTGAAATACCCAATAAACTGGGGCCACGAACAAGAAATATATCTTTAATTTTTTATATTAATTGTTTAATGATTGGACCATGGTCAATAAACCATGTGAATGAGTTGAGAATGCTTCTGCATCCCATTTTGAATTTTGTTTTGATTGCTCTTCATAGATCCCCACTGACAAGGTATGCGTCAGGGGGGTCTTCTGATATATTTAACATATTTTTTATATTTTTTAATTTTTTATTGAATTTTTTTGGTGTGATTTATGAGTTAAATGGGGTTTTTTGAAGGAAATTTCATGGAAGATAAATTTTTGTTTGAGTTCTGCTCTTGAGGAATTTTTTAAAAAATGGTTTTTATTTCATGGAAATCTATTTTATTAAATGTTATGACTTGGGGTATCATTTTTAAATTGGATTTATTATCCAGAAATATTTTTTGAATATTTTTAACCCTAAATGGGTGAATTTCGTTATGAAACTATGAAAACATTTTGGTTTTAAAAACCATTTGGTTATTGATTATAATAAACAATTTATACTTATGGGGTGATTTAAATAAAGATATTGATTTCAGATGATGACTAAAAAATTGAAATGTTTTTGGAGTGTTTTATATATCGAGATTAAAGGAACATGGTTGGGTCCCTGGTTTTATAACTAAAGTTTTGGTTTTAAAAAATCTATTAAATTGTTATAAAATTTCCTTTTCTAATTTGTAATTAAAAAAAAGGTAACTAGTTTAAAATTAGTTGGGATATTTTAAATTTCCACGTGTTTTTTGAAAAGGTATTCTCATTCATTCAAGGATGTGGTTTTAAAATGATATGTAATTTTGGCATGTGAGTAACCTTGTTTTTTATTTTGTTTGGGATTTTGTCCCCTCATGCATGTTGGTAACTATTAATGTGATTTGGTAAATTTGAATTGAATGGGTCTATGTGTTATTATATATAATGTATAGAACACCGAATAGTATTGAATAAATATGGAGTGTTTATCGTTATGGATAGTCATTCCCCTATCCATGTATCTTTTCCATGTATTAATGTGGAATTGAAAAATTCATTCCCTTTTAATGTTTGTTGGTAATGGTTGTGAATTGTTTTGGCGAGTATTGAATTCTATCGGGTTTTGGGAGATGTCATATTTTTAGGATTGTTTCCTGATGGGTTTCGATCTATATGAACATGAGGTGTCTTTTGTTTTGTGTAATCCTTCAATAATTTTTTGGTTGATCTTGTTTTAATGGTTTTAATTTTTGATGTGTTCATTTCCCAATACTCATAGTTCCTTATTAAGTTTTCTAGTGACGTAAAATTTTTACAGAGATCCAAGAAATAGTTTTTTATTGTTTTAGGATAGGGATTGACCATGAGATGTGTCTTTCATGTGAGTAGGATATTTATAGCATTAGTTGAAAGTATATAAAAGTTTTTTTGTTTTTAATCTGTTTAGTTTACCGTGAGAGGGTGACCTGGTTATGGGTCTCTCGTTCTCTCTTTAATTTTTAGGATGCCCCATGATATAATCTAAATCAATTTTTTATTGAGTAATTCCTTTGGAAATTGTGTGTTTAAATGTTTTGAGTTGTTTTTATTTTTATTAATATATCCTCATGAATTTTTTTTTGTTTGGGAGGTAATGGTTGTGGATCATTATAGAAACCCAATCCTTTGATATTGTTTTTTCATTGGTGTTGGTTCCCTAAACTATTTTTCGGATATGAGCTTGTTTGTCGGTATTAATGGTTAGTGTAATTCAGTGGTTTCTCTAATGGTTCTGAGTAATATTGGATTTCATAGTAGTTAAAATATTATAGGATTGTAAAATTTTACTTCACCATTTAAAAAGATTCAATATTTTTGGGAGACCAGGTTTGGCATTGCATTTTTTAGAGTTCCTTGTCAAGTATTCATGGATTTTTCATTCTTTAGGATCCTCAAACTCTAAGGATTTTACCAGAATCTAAGGGACTAAACCTTTTCAATTTTTTTCATGATCTATGTATCTTTTTAGTTGTTTGTGATCTTTTTTAATTATTGTGGATGAGTTGTAGACCTCTCGCATGTATTCGCTTGATTTGTTTGATTGAGGAATTTCCAGGGGATGATAATGGAATGATGGAGAGAATTGTGATACCGCATGAAACTGTTATGTTTTATCCTATATTAATTTATTATATATTTTGGAAATTTAAACATTCGAGGCGTTTTGGGTTGAAAATTGATAAATTAGTAATTTCTTCCACCATGCATTGTTTAAATGCATGTTTTAGGGGAAACCATGAAACGACCTTTACATTGGTACAATTTTATATTTTTTTGTTCTTATACCATTTAGTTTGAATCGATAGCACCTAATTCGATACAGATAATGTAAATATTTGGGGAAACCATGCAAATTCATTTAGGTATTGGATTATTATATCTTTGTTTCCACAAATTTAGTTAAATCATTTGACAAGAATGATAGGTGGGTCTATAATTTAATATATAGTTTTTCATGATTAGTGCATATTTTTTCAAAAAATACAAAGCTCCTTAGGGTATCCATGAAATATTATTTTATCTAGGTTGTTTTTCCCACACAATGAAACATTTTTTGTCAAACCATATGACCAAACAATACCCTGTGTATATTATTTAAAATTTAATGAAATTCCAAAAATTCCATATTACTTATAAGGGTTGGGGGGGCCTTATTTATTCCCATATTTATTGAAAAATCTTGGGTTCCCTCAATGTGGATTCTACCCTATATTCTTCATTTATTTAGAGCTTCCTCACCCTCATACTTTATGTTGTTAATCCAGCCTTTTTTTCTCTTCTCAACTTCTACCTCTCTTATTTCCTTTAGTTGTTCTCACCCCCAAGGACCCCCATCAATATTCAAGTTAGATATATTATTTGGGGTGTGGGGTTATAATTTTTAGTATTTTTTTCTAGGATTAGACAGCCATATATTATATTTTATGCATTTTCCAACAAATACAACGGATGTCACAAGTTTTCTTCTGGTATAAGATAGTTTTTTCTATGGAAACCCTTATAATAAAAGTTACAAATATATTTTATTACTTTAAGTTATTTATTTATATTTTATAATTATTTTTATAATCCCATATTAGTCAAGAAATTATTTCCAAATGATTATTATGTATTTTATGGACATGTGACGTACTAATTCCTTGTGAAAATGACTGAGTGATTCTTTTGAAATGAGTTTTTAAATGATTTTTTATGAAAATAAATTTTTATGACATAAATTATTGGTTGAAAAATAGAATTAAAATGGTAAAAGGAAATGGTTTTTGCCTTGGTTTCTTTCCATATTCTTTTTAAAATCCACTTGTTTCTTCTATAAATATATTTAAATATTTTAATGGGGATTTGGACTTACTTGTTTCTTTTAAAATGGGCGTGTGATGTTTTAGATGGATGATTTAGAAATAAATGGTAGTTTTAATTCATTATATTTAAATATATTTGAGAATTTGGGGTCCCATGGTGGCATTAATTATTTTTAAATTGGGATATATGGATTTTTAAAGGGTTCTTGGAACCATTTGGCTTCTATTAAAAATTGGTGTGTTATTTCAAAATTAATATTTTTGATATAGATATATTTCCAAATATACATTCTAAATATTGTTTAATATATAATTTTTTAAAATATTAAATGTGGTTTTTAAATGGTGTGAAAATGACATGTTTTCCTAAGTGCTTTGGGAATTATTTGTTGTCACTTTACGTAAAGTGGTTTGATAAATATCTGAGATTAATTTTTTCCTTATAGTACTATTTTAATTTTTATTGATTATTTTGATTACATATGGAATATATTATATCTTTATATTATTATGTGGTGAATTTTAATGGATGTGTATGGGGTTGGTTCTTTAGAGGGTTTAGTAGGTGATCAATGAGTTATTCAAAATGGTATATATTTGATTTATCAGATTTTTTTGTTCTCACCTGCATTTTTATTTTCATGGGATTACTTGGTAGATAGTCAGTGACCTATATTCATGAAATACATTGTGTACAAAAGTGGTATATGTAGGTAATTTTTCATGAATAATAATAATAGGTTATAGCGAGATGATAATTGTTGTATGATCTAGATATATTTTTATACACCGCGGTAGTGAAAGAACTACCAATCAATAAATTTTTAGATAGTTTGATGGGACTATCGTGAATATGGATAAGTTTAGTAATTACATCCAAGGTCCCTTTATATACTATATGTTTTTATTAATTGATCCTATAGATGATTCACATGACACTTTGTCTTTCTCCAGATTTTGTAGTGTTTTTTTAGTGATTCAATTTCATTAAATGGATCATTTGTTTATTTTCACCACTATTGGTTGATTTATTGGATTATGATTCCTTATTTACTTGGTTCCTTTATTTAACTATGAAAAACCTTGGGTGTTTTGGTTTATTTCATAACGGGGTCATTTCATAATCTTTTTGAACTTGGGATTTAAAGTGGAACATAATTTAGTAAAATGTTGAAGGGTTTTTATGAAATTATTTTTCCTTTTCTTTTTTTAAGGAAAATGAGTTTCTAGAATTCATTAGAAATGGTACCAATAGTATTATGGAATATTTCCCCTTGATTTAAATATCCTATTACCATTAATTGAAATGAATTATTAAAAATTTTAACCACACATTATTTGATTTTAAAAATTGTTAGTTTTATAATAATTTTTAGGTGGCTTGATATTGTTGTTTTTTAAATAAGTAATGTGCATATAATATTTTATACAATATATTAAAATTGTAATTTTATTATATTTTTAACAAATGGATTTCCTTATTATATGGGGGTGGGAACCTACTGGGTTGTTTAGTTCCTTCATATATAGATCTTCAATAGTTATCCACTTCTAGGCGCTACTTCAATTATCTGGTTTAGGATTATCTCCAGATGGATAAGTAGAATTTAATGAGTATATCGGGGAATCATTTAGTGAAGTTTGATATTTTTAGGTTTCCAATCACATTTTATTTATTTTTGGTTGTTTATAGGCCATTTAACTGCACCCTGATATTTTAATAAATATTTTTCTCTAGATAATTTTATGTCTTCAGTTCACTGCATTGGTCACAACCATGAGTTTTAATGAACCAACAGAAACTATTAATATGAAATGACCATTATAATGTAGATATTAATTTGGTAGGAATAAAAATGAATAAAAAATTTGAGAAATATATAAATCAATATTAATATATTTCAAGCTTAAAAATGATCACACAATTTATAGTAACATCGCGTTATTCTTAAAAATGCGATTTATTTAAAAAGGTTTTTATGATATGTTTATTTTTAGAATTAATGAAAATTATATTTAATTTTATTAATTTTATTTTTGAATTCATCATGTCCAAATTATCTAAAAATTATTTTTTAATTAAATTTTCGATTTATTTTCAGAATAGCGTAAATACATATTTTTATTGAAAACTATATTTTTATATTAAAGTAATTACATTGTAAAATTATGTTTTTGATTAGTTTTAAATGTTAAATTGATAATTTTTATTTAAAAAGATCTAATTATTGGGTTATAACAGTATTGAATAGATGAGTTTAATATGAAATTATTTTATGTTTTAAATTGCATTTTTTAAAAACAATTTTTCTTGGGATTTTATCAGTTTTATAGGAAAATGACATTTGAAACTTTTATGTTTTCAATATTAAAAAATGTATTCAAAATTTGGATTAAGATGGTCTAAATTTAGTAAATAGTTCTCTATTACTATTTTCAATATTGAATAGTAACAGCGGTAAAGTGTTTTACCACGATGTAGGGTAAATTGGGTAATTTTGATTTTAAATGAAATGATAAAGATTATAAAATTACTCCAACAGATGGAAATAGTATAGGATAAAAAAAATTGAACATTAACACATAAGTTTCAACTAATATATTTTAATAGAATATTTTCCAATAAAATGACTTATATAAAAATTAATTCAAAGAAGGTCACAAAATGTCACTTTCATTGGGTCGGGTATCCCTCATGTATCCACATTTGGAAAAAGATATGTTTTGAATGAATATAGCTATAAAATTTTAACTTAATAAACATATTACGATGATATTAATTTATTTTTTACATTTTTGGTCACATATAAGATATTATGGTATTTATAATATTTTATTTAATAAAAATTTAAAGACGTGAAATTATTGTTTTAAATTTTATATCGTTTTTTTATAAAGGGTTTCACACAATATAAACTTGACTACTAATATTTTGTTGAAATATATAGGATTTATCTTAGTAATGGTATTTAATTTATAAATTTTTAGGAATAAATAAGTATATTAAATAATTAAACAATACTAATATAGAAATTATTTGATTAATGGAAATGTAAAATAATTGTTACTAAAACATTTAAATAAATATTGTTTTATATAATTAATGTGATCAATGAATTTTCTAAGTGAACATGAACTATAAAGGAAATAATAAATTGTTTGTTATGAGGGAAACTTGTTTTCATGATATTTTTAAAAGTAAAATTAATTAGTAGTTTCAAAATTCACTATAATATTAATTTATAAAAATAATATTTTATAAAAGAAATTAATACTAATAAAACATTTTTAAAAATAAAAAAAATATGGTCAGAAATACTATAATCTCTTCATTTGTGATTTAATTTACACCACATGAGTATAATTGAAAACATTTTAATATTGAATTTTTCTACCTTAATGAAAACAAAAATAGGTTTACTAAGGGTTTATTAATATTATATGTATTAAACAAATACCAAAACTTATATAGAATTTATTGGTTGATAATATTACAACATTATATAATTTTAGCTTAAAACAAATTACCATAAGGATGTATTTTTATTGAGATTTAATTTGTTATAAATTAATATCTTGAGAAAATTGTATAAGTGCCCCTCACCTCAAATATAAAAGGTCACCTCCTCCTTCACTTCTACACACCCCATATAGCATTCATGATCGACCATTACCTATAAATTCATTTTCTCAACTTCCCTATATACATTTTATAGTTTTTGGTATTCTCAAAATTGCAGCAATGATATATCTAAGAGGAGATATAAAGGATGTCCTCCAAATTAGAGGGGTTTCAAATACATATTAATGAATTAATAACAATGGTAAGGGTTAATTTCACAATCAAATTATAATCCGAGAATGTATATATATAAGTATTTACTAGGAAATATTTATCTTACCTGCCAATGTATCTTAAAAATGTTTTCTAAATTACATTTACAATTATCCTATAAATAGTTAAATGTCCTTTTAACTCATAAATGAGTTTTTACTAAAATAATGGAAAGGAATATTTTTTAGTTTAACTAATGAAGTACATTTTGATTTTTTTGGAAAAGTGACGAAGAATGTTTATAAACATATATAGAAAGAACATATTTTTCATTTTCATGATTCTTTATTTCCATGAAGATTCCCTTATAATTGTAAAAGGTTATTTTAAGAAATAAAATTCTTCTATAATTGTGCATCATTTTCATAAAAGGATACATTTACATATAAAATGTTATATTTCCTTGAAGAATTATTTTCTAGTGACTTAAATATTATTTTCCTTAAATGATAACATTATTTGATATAAATTATTCTTTATTGAGGATATTTTCAAGGAAATGATCCCTAATATTTCTATGGTTGGGTTTTCTTTATGATGGAATGATATATATAAAACCAATTTCTTTTGCATGGGCGAGGTTGTGGTGGAATGAAGTTTATGAAACCCATTTCCTTTTATGGGTTCTAATATGATGAATGGTTTTTGTTCTTGTGGGACACATATTTCGGTTTTCATTATTTGAAGGGTGAAATCAATATATCAATTAAATTCATTGGGTAATTATTAACATATAATGAGATACAAATGAAAGGAATAAGAAATTGTCTCAGATTAGAAATATAGGACTAGATTGGGAAGTAAATTCATTTTTGTAATACGGTGCTGGAAACAGGAGGGAAACCAGTTATGAAAATGACTTGTCCATTATGGGGGCCTTGGAAAGGAGCGTTGACTAATCTGGAAATTATTTTATATGCTTAGGTGTATTCCATTATTTCACATCTTATGTCATCATCTTATAAATTATGTACTTTATGAATATATATTATTTGTCCCATGATTTGATATCATGATCTTTGATATGCTAAATATAATTTTAAAATCATTGCATTTGTTATTATGTATTATGATTATGATATGATTGATACCTCTATTTTTTATCCTTACTGATCATATTATCTCAACATTTAATTTTCTTCCTTCCCAATGATATAAATAAATGTATTATGTAAGATCTTTCAGAAGGGGTTCTAGTTATGACGAAATAAGTGGGGGACAATATAGATGTTTCATCATCATATTTTTTTATATTTCCCTGCTTCCAAAGACAATTGACATATGTGGTTTGAGGGTGGATTTTCTATTTTATGTAATCAATATTCTTCTATTTAGTGTAATATCTATGTATTATAATTATTGAACATTATATTTTGTATCATAGTAAGGATTAGTTATCCTTTGGGAAATATGATAAGAAATCCTTAATAAGAACACTGATGATAAGTATAAGTATAGTATTCAATCCTAGTTATTGGTAAAAATCATGACTATCCTAGGAATTAAACATACGGTGTCATAAATTGAAATTTAATAATTAATTTTCCTTTATTGTGTGGTTTAAAATTTGTAATTGTGTTGATCAAACAATGCTATTTGGTTTTACTCAATTGTTGGAAGTTTTAGGAACCATGTTAATAATGAATGTGGTGGGAAATGAAAATATTTTCATCCTAAGAAATCGAATGTTTTGGGAGATGGAATGATAAAATTTTATCACTACCCAGATGAATCTTTATAAATTTTTAAATCATGAAGGAGATAAAAATGTTAAAATAAGGGAACAACCTTATGTTTATTCCTTCGTGAGCTAGTGTCCACCTTTATTCTGGGTGTATTCACTTCTAGTAGTGGAAAAATAATATATTAGTACCAAAAAAATATATTTTTTTCTCTCCAATGTTCATAACATGATATTGTCATTTCATAAGCTTAGTATTTGGAAGGTGATGTGGATTAATGGTGGAATCTCATCTAGAATATGAGGTAATGAGATGAAATTGACTCTAGGGAATTGTTGAGTTGAAGAAAATAATTTTAAATAAGTAATTTTCTGATATTAATCAAATAGAAAGATGGATACAAAGTTCCACTAGCTTAAGAAAAGTGATGAAGAATCAGTTTGTACCTATGAAGAAAATATTAAATGGCTTCTGAGGTACACTTCAAGAATTAACATTCAATTTGAGAGTATGGTTGATTTATACATCAATGCCTTTAAACCAAGTTTCTAAAGGAAATAATCCATAAGGTAATTCAGTAGACATGAAGAAATCAATCAATTTCATCACCACGTAGATATGTTAATTAGAGTCACAAAATAATATTTATGGTTTGATAAGAAGAGAAAAGTGTAATTCAAGAAAAAATATAAAAACCATAGTGAATAGAAGATTCTATTTATTTTATGATAGATGTAGGTAAATAAACATATAAGAAACTATATTATAGGGACTAGTAAATTTTATAAGTGTGGTAAATAAGGTAAGCATGCAATTTACTACTGAATTGATGTGAAAAAGATATATATTCATGAAAATAGAGAAAAGGATTCCCATATTTCACCTCCAACAATTCAATGTAATAATTGAAAAAGATTGTGGGTATTATTCTATCCAATTCCCTAATACATGGGTTATCAAATATCATATACTTCATCAACCATTTAAGGGAAAAGTCAAAGGAATATCATATGTGATCATTGTTGGTGTTTTGGTGTATTGTAAAAAAGGTTTGAAAGGTACACATATCATCGAATCTAAATAATATAATGTTATATCGGATTTGAGGGCCACTAAATCACTTATTTATAATGAATTTTATATGGGTATCATTGAATTAACTCAATAATTAGATATTTAGGTATATGTGAAAACCTTTAATGGAACAACGGTCGCATCATAAATTTATAACTCCTCTATTGTTACTATTTTTTGGGAAGTTCTTATGTAAAATATTTTGATCCATCATTTAGTTGAATTCAATGTGAACCATTCCATTTATTAGAAATATATATATGGATCTCATATCAATTTTACTAGAAGAGAAGTCACATATTATATTCTATATGAATCTATGATCATCTATCGATGAATGGATGAACATGAAATTCTAGAGGATATTAATTACTTCTAGTGGAAATTAATTTCATTGTTGGAAGGTTACCAATCTCAAATAGATGTGTAGAAACTCACAATTAAAGATACACCCACTATACATGATATTGTTAATGTATTTTCAAATTAATTTCCAGGAATTCCATGAATCATGAATTGGTGTTTTCAATAGAACTCATGCTAGTTTCTGTGCCTATTTCAAATAATCCATATAGAAATCTCCCTAATTAAGATGGGATAATTAATGAAGAAACTCAAAGAGAATCTTGATGAGGGATTAATATTTCCTTATTCATCACCTTGGGATGAACCAATTCTACATGTTAATAAGAAATATGGATCAATGAGTGTCATTATTGATTATCATGAACTTAACAAGATCACTATCGTGAACAAATACGCCTTCCCCCATATTTATGAATTATTTTCCCAACTACATGAATATAAATTAATTTGTTATATTCATCTTCATTCTGGATATAATCAATTAATGGTTGAAAATGAGGATATATCCACAAAGACATTTCAAAGAAGGTATGGAGACTACTAATTTATACTGATACATTTTGGTCTTACTAAATCCCCCAAATTCTATATGGAATTTATTAATATAGTATTTATGGACTATCATGATCAGTTTTGGGTAGTATTTATAGATGATATTCCGTTATATTCGAAGACAATGTAAGAACAAAAAGATCACATGATTTTTATACAAAACTCCCTGATAAAGGATATGCCTTATGAAAAATTTACCAACTGTGAATTTTGCCTTTTGAATGTTTCTTTCTTGTGTCACATAATATCAAGAGAGGGTATATTTGTGGATAAATAAAAGATAGAAGTTATTAAACGTTGTTCTCAACCAACAATGTTTACTATGATCCAAATGTTTCATGGATTTTCTAAATATTGTCATTGTTTTGCGAATTATTTATTAGGATTATCAAATCAACACATCAATTTGACTTGAAAAAGAGTAAAGTTTGTATGGAATGAATAATATGAAAATATTTTCTGGGATTTGAAAAGAGAGTTCATTAGTAAACCTATCCTCAAACTACCATATAATGGAAAAATATTTGTGATATATATTGATTTATCAGATAAGGGGTTAGGGTGTGTTCTTAGGGAAAATGATATGTTGATATATTATGCCTCACAACATCTGAAATTACGTCAGCAAAGTCACCCAATTCATGATGTGGAGTTAATTGTGGTAATATTTTCATTTAAGAAATGGAGGCATTATATTTATAGAGTAATGTGTGATATTTATACTGATAATAAAATATTAAAGATTCTTTTACCTCAATAGGAGTTGAATATGTGCCAAAAAATAAAGTTGTGGATGATTAATGATAATAACTTATCGATACATTACAACCCTAGAAAAGTGAACAAGGTGGAAGATGATTTGAGTTTAATGGACCATTTTAGACAATATATGATGAGGATCACAAAAGATCCATTATTTATATATTTTCAAAGGATGGATCTAGAAATTTTGAAGGAATTTGAGAAATATTATCTGGATCAAATGAATGTCCAGACTTCAATACAAGTGATGATTATTAAGGAAGAGAAGAAATATGTAGATCTACCAATGTAGTACTCAGTTCAAATTTTATGGTGCTGGAATTATAAGGTTCAATAACCATGTTTCCATTCCTCCCAAACCAGAATAAAATAATGAACTCTTGAATGAAGCACTTTGTACATTATTTATTCTTCACGAATGCACAAAGACATATAGAAACCTGAAAGATTATTTATGGTGGGATGACATGGAGAAATATATTTTCTGAGTTTATTTCTCGGTAATAAGTTTTTCTGCCAATTAAGGCTATGAGATAGATGATTAAGGAGATGTTACAACCATTACCCATACCAGAATAGAAATAGGAAAACATCAACATGGAAATTTTCATCAGTGTTCCCAAAACATATAAAGGCCATAATTCTAAATGGGTTACAGTTGTTCATATTACTAATTCATCACACTTTGTTTCTATCAGATAAGACTTATTTCATGAAGAACGTTCAAAAATATATATTATAGAAGTTGTAATATTTTATGGAGTACCACATTACATTATATCTAATTGGGACCCAGGTTGACATCAAAATTCTAGAGAAGTACTCTGCATGCTCTGGATATAGAGTTATGTTTTAGCTTATTTTATGATCCTCAAAACAATGGTCAATTAGAGTGAATATTTCAAACTCTAGAAGACATTTTGGGAGAATTATATATGGATTCTAATGGTTTTTGGGATCAAAACCTACATTTTATAATATTTTCATACAACAATATCAACCAAAATAGTATTCAAATGTATCCACATGGGAAATATTTTATATTATGAATGAATATAACTCTGAATTTTTATCTTAATAAACATATTTTCTGGATATGCATTTATTTTTTAAGTATTTGGTCACTTGGTTGAAATTACAGTATTTATAATATTTTAATTAATAAATATTTAATGATGTTGCTTTCATGTTTTGAATAAAAAAATTTTAAGGGTTAAAAAATATATATATTCAACTATAAATATTTTTCAAAATTATATAGGATTTATCATAGTAATTTTATTTCTATTTTAATTTTTTGTGCCAAATTAAGTATAATAAATAATTACACAACACAGATGTGGTAATTATTTTATTAATAAATATATGAAATAAATGTTAATAAAAATGGTAAATAAAATATAATTTTATTTGATTAATGTTATCAATAAATTTTCAATATGAACATGACATATTAGTGATATAAGAATTTTTTTGATGTTAACTTGTTATCTTGATATTTCTAATAGTCCTTTGTAATGAAAAGTGTCAAAATTGGCCTTAGTGATATTTTATCTTAATAATATTTAATTTAATTAATTAAAAATGATATATAAGATTTAGAAAAAAACATTAATATGGTTTAAAATGTTATAAATTATTCGTTTATTATTTAATTTAAATCTCATAAGAAAAATATAAATCATTTAGTATTGAAAATTTCATTACCTTAATTGAAATTCAAATAGGTTAACTAAGGGTACATTAAAATTTAATTGTTTAAAAATATACCCAAACATTTTTAAAATCTATTGGTTTATCATATTATAATCGTTTCTCCTTTTACTTCTAATACATGTCCTTTTATGGAATTTTTATTAAGATTGAGTTTTTAATAAATTAATATTTTAAGGAAATTCTAAAAGTTCCCACCACCCAAATTATAAAGGGGAACATAATCCCATGCCTCTACACATCCCATTGAGCATGCATGCTTGACCATCACCTTCTAGTTTCACATCTCAACTTCCCTAACCTCATTCTAGAGGATCTTGTGTCCAAAAAATAACAACCCTATTATCCCTAAGAGAAAAATTAAAATAAGTTATCCAAGGAAGGGGAGTTTGGAATGCACACAATGTATATTTTACCTAAGGTAAGGGTTATGTTAATGATATAATTATAATCTGGGAATGATTATACATTTTTATTTAAAAGGTGGTATTTATCATTCATATCCATGTTTCTTAAAAATGATTTCCAAATTATTTTAACTATTCTTTTATGTTTTTTATAGTTATTTTTAATCCTACCTGTTTTTTACAAAATAGATTGAAAGGAATATTTTAAATTTTTCCTAATGAGGTACTTATTGAATTTTCATGAAAAAATTTGTATAATAATTGTTTTTCCTTATAGAACATGAATATATTTTTCTTCTTTTGGGATTCCTTAATACATTCAGTTTCACTAATAATATTACATTTTTATATGAAGGGAAAATTTTTTCTTTTAAAATTGCACATCATTTTAAGAATATTAACCATTTTAAAAGTATGTTGGATATTTTCTATAAGAATAATTTAGCATTGATATATGAAGATTATTTTCAATCTATGATATCAAACTTTTATTTTGATAATTCATTATTGGGAATAATTTTCATGGAAATGATCCCTAATCATTATATGGTTAGATTATGTTGAGAATGGAATGATATTTATGAAATCAATATATTTTCCATGGGTTAGGTTATGATGGAATAACGATTGAAAAAACTATTTATTTTTATGGGATTTGACATGATGAATGATTTAAGTTCTTATGGAACAAATTTGTGTGGTTTTCATTATATTAAGGGAGGGATATATATCTCCCTCCAATGCATTTGGATAAGATTTATATCTCAAGAGATAAAGATGGATGGAATGGGAAATGAAATAGCTTCAGCAATACAAGGCTATATTGTGATGTATACCAAGTGAATTAATACAACACTGGAACGGGGAGTGAACCCAGTTTAGTAATGGAATTTTTCAAAAATGATAGTCTTCAAAATGATCCAGGAATAATATAGAAATGATTTTATATACTTATCTTAATGAATAAATTTATGTATTATGTTTTAATCTCTTTAAATATGTTCTTTAGAGACTTGTTTCATTCATTCCATGACATGATATCATGATCTTTGATATACATGATATAATTTTAAAATGTTTTTCTTTCATTATTATATCATATGATTATGATATCGTAGATACCTCACATTTTTACCCTTAATGGTCATTTGAGATTAGCCTTTATTGTTTTCCTTTTCCCATTATATGAAGAATGGTATTATGTAAGATGTGTCAAAATGGTTTCTAGTTAATATTGAATTAGCTAGAGATTATACAAATGTTATGAGAACAAGTTATTTATATTTCCTAGTTTCAACGTACACTATACCTATGCGGTTTGGGTGTGGTTTTTCTATGTAATGTAATGGATATTATTATATTTAGCTGTAATATATATGTATGAAAAAATATGGGATGTTATAATTTTGGCCTAGACTATTTATCTATATCTATGTGTACTTTGTATTCATTATAGTTTATTTTTTGTTCATAGATGTTTTTTGTTATGAAATGAATAGATTGTTTATTTCAATTTCTCAGTTTTTTTATTTTATATTACTATATAAGGATGAGATCATTACAAAATAGTATTTTAAATATGAAAACACTAGTTTTCATACCATGGGGGTAAGGAAATCCCTCCGGACCTATGGTGATTCGGGTTGGTTTATGCTTAGATGATATCCCCGGGAATGTTTGTTAAATCATTCATACAGAAAATAAAACTCTTGGATATATATATTTTGTTGTTCGGTGTAATTTCCATGGGATTTCTTGAGTGTATTTTGGTTGGATTCAATTTTAGAGGAGGAATATTTCACACAATAAAGAGTTTTTTTGTTGGAAAATATATGATAAAAATTATTAATTTTGATAAATTTAAATTTTAAATTGTTATTTTGCATTAGGATTGGATGTTTTTAGTTCATGATAATATAATTGATACATCTCGCGTTATGGTAGTTACTATTTTAGTGATATATCTGGCCCTAGTTTGTCTATGAGTATATGTTGCTGGGTAGGATGCCTTTCATGTTGATGATGATTCAAGATTAGTATTATTAGTCAATATATATAATGGTGATGGATAAATGTCCCTAATACCCATTGAAGTTATGGTGGATAAGTTTCATCATTTGAACAATTAATATGGTAATAATTTTATAGCTTCCTTTGATGGATTTACATTATATCCATCAGACAAATCAAGGCCACAAAATTACAAAACATGTTTTTGGACCCCAATAATTAATATATCATTCAGTAAAGAATGTTGGGAAAATATTTTAATGAGGAAAGAAACTGTGATCTCCTTATATGATATTCCATCTCAATTGGACTTCATTTTGTTTTTTTCCATGTTAATTAATGTTCATGTTTCATGTATCATTTAATAAATGAAGATTATAATGAATCATGGGAGAGTTTGAGAAGGGTTTAATGTAGACACATAATAAATAGGCCTTTTAATTATAAAAAATATGTATTCACACTAAATATATCAATTTTATTTGGACAATCATAGAATAAGGATGTGGGAATTGGGAATATTTTCAAAACTACTATGAGGACCCACTTTCAGCTGTCCTATATATGATCATTGAATATATATTCTGGGAATCTTTCTGGGATTCATTTTCTTGTATAATTTTATTTAAGAGAAATTTGAAATGGTATTAATGTATCTGATTCTCTATATTACAAAATTTTTATCATATTGTACTATGGTACTCGTCTACCATAACTGAGGCTTCAATGAATTTTCAATTCTATAAAGAAAAACTAATAAATAATATATTCTTTTTTTGGGGGTTATGTTTACCTATACTATTTTTATATATGATACACAAGCCCAAATACCAAAAACTAATTAAATTGGGTGAAAAATGGGTTCTTTCTATGAATTAATTTTCATGTACCTGATTTTTTACACTAATTTTAATAAATCCACGTTTTTTAGTGGATAAGTTGAACCCAAAATAATGGTTAAATACGAAGGATTGTATATAAATAAAAAAAGTAAATATATAATCTCCTCCTTTATGATATTTATTATTGAAAAAAATATAAATTGTTGATCTTAGAATTTTTTCATTTATTTGGTATGGTAATTTATGAATTTCATGACAACATATGAACATTATATAATAGTGGTGACTTTTTAATTTTGATAGTACAATGATTTAAAAAATTATTAATCTAAAACAATTTCTATAGAATCATGTTTGTGTGAATTATATATGAATGTTTGTGATATGGGATACATAAATATAGAAGCATTATCTTGAGTTAGAATAATTAGTGAAAATATTATAAATCATTGATTACGATGTGTAGTTCTACAATCTGACACTTATGTTATGGGTTTGCTGATAGCCTTCATATTCACCACTCATTTATCTCCAATAATTCAAATTTTATCTTAAAAAACATGCAAGTTTAATATTAAATTGTTATTATTATTATATAATTGAAATGACATTAATCAAAGTTACAAATTGTTTTCATTCATATAGATACGTTTGATAATCCATTTTTTCAATTATTTGAGTTCTATAAAATAAACATTAAATGGGTTTACTCATATTTCTGTAATACTAATCTCAATATCTTTTTATTGAAAGTTTATTTTTTGTAATAAATGTTTTGATTAGATTTATACTTTAAATGGAAGTTTTATATTCATTTTCAATAAATTTCTCTAAACAAAAATTTTTATGGAATAATATTTTAAGTAATATATTTTTGTTCGTATAAATGTAAAATTACACTAACAAAATAGGAAACATGATGATCCAATATATGAATTGAAAATAATTATAGAGGGATTTTTTCGGGATTTATAAATATTATAAAAAACTATCGAGCCCTATATTTTGATCCATGGTTCAAATTTTATATTTCTAAAATCCGTAGGACAAAAAAATTCAACAATGTTTTTATTATATCAATTTTCCGACAACAAAACATTTATATTTCAGTCAAGATTTATTAATTAATTAATTTTGATCAGTATTATGATAAGAATGATTGAGAATTTGTGTAGAACAAAAAAATGTACAACATATTGAGAATAATATAACCCTAAAACATCAATATTTTCTGATTTTGTTATAATTGTTTTTGATTATTTAAATAATTTAAACACAATAATCTTTTATTAATTTCAATTTAACTACTTATATGGTATTATCATGAACCCATTGTTTATAATGGTGTCAAGAACAATTATTTTAATATAATTTTCAACTATAAATTGTTTAAAAACGTTTAATTATATTATCATTATTAATGTTCTTATAATTTTAAATATATATGTATTATAATTTATTCAGATATATAATTTCAAAATAGTAAAGGTTCAATTCCCTTTTAATATAAAAAATCAATATACATGTCTTAATCTAGTTGAGGGACAATATATTATACGTCCTATTTCTCAATGGTCTGGAAGAACAATACGTTAACCAAAGGCATTGTGATGAATATGTTTCACTACATATATCACAAACTATATATGGGACTATTAATCAACATAATTACCTATGTCTCTAGTTGCATCACAGATCCCCCAAGGGGTTGAAAAGATTTGATCCCTAGTCTCCTGGATGTGTAGGTTAGTGGGGATTACCACTCAACTATATAACCAGACAGATAAAATATAATAATTATTATAATAATGATGATGATGAAGTATTATTATTCTTATTTTATCATCATTTTCTAATAATTTTTAGTATGATATTATATTTATAGTTTTATAGTACTACAATGATAATGACATCTTGATGAATTAATTATGGCCAATATATGAGAGGTATGTCTGATTTCAATTTTCATATTTGATCCCACCATGTAACCTTTTATATTCTAGTTCAGAATAATCGTAGAATTTTCACTCGGTATCTTGTATAGATAGATAAATATCCCATTTGACTTTATTTTTACATTTAATGTAATTTTGAGACTTTTTAATATATTTTAAATCGTTGATGGAAATTTTTTTCTGTAATAAGTAAACAGAAATCAAAATTGACTTTTACTCATGACAATCATAAAATATTTTTATTAATAATGAGCCCTTACTATGGTGTGGAACTAAATTTATTATAATAACTATAAGGCCCTGGCTTTAAAACATTACATAATCTTGAATTAAATCAATAATTCACATTGAGGATCTTTTCAGGTTTAGAGATTTATAAAATTTGGACATAACTATTACATCTCAATGATTACTATGTATACACATATAATTAGTTCCCATTTGTTCAAAAAATAAAAACTATTGAACAAAAGATTCGTGTCTAGTTCCATGTTTTAGATATTATGATTTTTCTTTGATCCCATCCTTGACCCTATTCCACTTTATGTCACGTTAAAAACATTTCAAAAACCTGGGATGAGCATAAAAAGCTCTGTAAGGGATTTAAAAAAATACGGAAAGAAAACATTATTACATGTATACATAAGAATCAATGAAATCATAATTTACTCATAAAATATAAGAACTTTAACATACATCATGAAATCATAAGATTAATTAATAACCCATATAAATAATAGGACATAAAGGGAACTTGAGGCATTAATAACATTCTTACGTAGGGAGTAACCCTCATTATTATGTTTGGAATACCCATCACAGTATATTCCCTAAATATCTTTGGAGAATCTTTACTGTTTAACTACTTCGAGTTACCCAATGCATTGGAGAGCTATCTTGGGATCACCCTCCCATAGTTTATCATGGAACCACCCATCTTCACAAACAATGCCCAAGAACCATAACATAGTCGTATCACATAAAACATGTATAAAGGAAACATAAAATTTCCACATTTCAAACAAACAATATCAATAAAACACTTTGATATAATGAAAACATTATCAAAACAATTATCTATTCCAAAATAATGTAAAACATAGTATTTAATTTTCATTTAAAAAATTTTATGGCTTGTAGAGGAATCTGAGTCTCAAATAACGGTCACGGCGGCGGAGAAGTCCTTGTCGCCACATACATAAGAAAAAACAATCCTTTTTTCGTTTACTAAAATGATTCATGTAAAAATATTCATTTTTAATGAAATTAAAAGTCAAAAGGGTTTTATACACCGTATAAAATAAAGTCGTGTAGAAATCAAAATATGCATCAATGGAAGGAGATTGAGATGAAGTCCCGTACAAAGACGGTATCATTAGATTAAGGATAAATCAATTACATAATTACGTGGGACAAATATAAATACACTATATATAAGTGGATATTATGTTTAAAAAAATCAGATTCATCTACACATATTCATATCACAACATAATCAAGAAGTAGAGGTTTAACCCAAAGAATTGAAATTGGGTTAAGAAGTTCCCTTAAAGATATTTGGTAGCCTAACAGCGTCACTTTAAAATTTTGAAAATGAGTTGATGAGAGAAAAAAGGGTAACTCATCACTTGGAAATAAAATTTACAGCAATAAGGATATATAAGAACATATCCCAACATAATAATATGTAAATTAAAAGACCTAACAAAAAGAATAGATTTTAAAAGAAGAGGTTGAAAGCTTCCCTTACCGATTTGGGTAACCTTCGAAACATACACCCCATGAAAGAAGGACTATACAATGTTGATGTAAATAACCATAAACTATATTATAATACACAAAGATTAAAATAATGGGCAGTACAGACACCACTCAATGGATATAGTGTCAAATATAGCATGAATCTTACGGGAATAAAAAGTGAGATAAAAACCCCTTACCTCGTTTTAATAAATCGAGTCGTATGACCAAAGGATAATAAGATCCAAATGAATCAAATAATACCATGAATATAAATAGAATCATGATAATATATATCAAATGGAATTACACAATACACCCCATGCGATAAATAATTGGCGAACAATGGAAATCTCAGGGAATTAAATGTGAGATAAGAGATCCCCTTACCTCAAGTCTGACTTGTCTTGTTCATTTCGTTATATTTATGAATAATAAACTTTTTTAAATTTATAATTTCTTAAGGACATCCTTTAATGTTTATTATTAAATTCATATCACGTATTATCATGTTATAAAAATTAGTTAATTATGTGAGTTTATATCATACGTTTTGTCGATGTTCGATACATGAGTCAACAATGAACTTGTTTGAAGAGAATTGTCCATGTAGTTATAAGTACATCATCTCTAGAATGGTTTTCATGATTTAAATATCATATATATCTAGTATATATGTATTGAATAATATTCCATAATGTTTTGACATAATAAATGAAATGTGACGTTCATGGAGACAATAAGCTGTACGTACGCATGAACGCTACTTTCATTTTTTGTCATATTAATTGACTTTAAAACTAAATGAGATATAGATATATTATAATTAAAGTATAATATATATTTTATATAGGTAACATCAGTTCATTAATTAAATTCTTTATAAATTCAATTTTTGGCATGAACGAGTCACATCACTTGAGGGGGAGGTATTCCACTCTTCCTTAGATGAAATTATCGCATTTGAACAACATGAAAAGCACAAAGGTATCTTTTAAATAAGAAATACAGAAGCATTGTAAGGGAATAAATATAATATATATAATATATAAATATAGTGCTATCATAATGGCAACCATGTAAGGTGTTAAAAGAAGATTGAAAAATCATCGTTTCATGATGCAGTAATTCGCCACCCCAAGAAACAGTATGTTCTTTAACCATTCGACGGAGATGTGTGTAAGTGTAGGTAGAATAATTATCATAACAAATACTAGTATATTGTGGATATTTATTTATTATGGTATATAATAATAAGAATATAGTGGTGAGTGTAGAGGGAAAATAAAAGAAAGAAACTCAAGAGAAGGCATTAACCCTATATCAGGTAACTCTTTTTGATTTGAGCCAAAGGCATCCTTGGAAAGACATCTTCCCATATTGAGGGTTATAGAATTAATATAGGGATTTGGAGAGATAATATGAGAATAGGTTAGATGATCCAAAGGCTTGAGAGGTGTGGGTATGTGGGTAGAGGTGGGGGTCTTTTATAAGAGGGAGGAGGGTCACTTTTGGAAAGTCTGGAAATTTTACTTTATTATAAAATGGTTTTGTAATTTTAAAGGTCCCACATAGATTTATTTCGAGGTTATGGTGATAAGGGTTCCAAATCTACACAACCAATATGTTTTTGAAAAGTTTATGTTTTATAATTTACCTTATCTTTTCATTTTATTAAATCGTTTATTAATGAGGTAATCACTGCATCATCATTGTGTCAATAAATAAATTTATTTATCTAATGTCTAAAAATAATAAAAAAAATATCATGATTTATGAATTATTTATACATTACCAATGAATATTTATAGTCTAATATATCATTTATTTAAAGAAAATTAAAATTGTTTTACTTAAGATATAAAAACCTTTGTTATATTTCTCTTTTTTTAAAGATAATTTCATAAATGTCACTATCACACCCATGTGACCTCATTGGCCATATAGTTCAGTAAAAATCATAAAATGGTCGTCAATGACTCAAAAAATAAGATTTGGACACATTTTGGGGTCATTTTATATTTTTAGGATATTATTTTATTACCGTTAACTACCCGATTACTAATTAAGCATGATAATTAAATATAATTGTCGTTGTTACTATTCATAATGTCAAAAAACGTCTTAATTAGATAATTTGGACCTTATGATTCCAAATAAGGAATAAATTTTAACAAATTATTAACATAGAAATTGCAGTAATTAATTTCAAAATAATTTCCGTGGTCACAACCAAAGACGGGTTTTTAAGAAGTAAAATTTATAAAAATATTGACTTGTTTTTACATACAATTGACATGTGAAATTACTTCCATTGAACAAAATTTTATTAAGTGATAAAAATATAATGTAATTACACTTTAAAACTCATCAAAAGGAAAATATAACTATATAATTAAATTAGTTGAAAAAGCAGTGTTGAAGTAAAATGCAGCATTATTCACTATTCATTAAAAATTAACATTTCTCAGAAAAATACCAAAAATTTATACAAAGTAATTTTGTTATTCCACATTAAAAAAATTATTTCCATTTTACCAAATTAAAAACATATAAGTTGAATTAATTAATTTTAAAATTAATTTCAATTGTCAAAACAAATATTGTGTTTTTAAGAAACCATATCTATCAAAAGATTATAACTTGTTTATGTCCAATTTTAAAGTGAAAATTAATTTCAATGACCACCATTGGATTAAATGGTAAAAATATATTTTAACAACGCTTTAAACCCAATTAAAAATATAATCTAACCAGATAAATAAATTATATTAAAAGGAGGTTTTGAATTAAAATACAGCATTTTTCACTATTCATAAATAAATGAACTTTGTCGGAAAAAATAACAAAAATTTACACAAAGTAAATTTTGATGTCCCGTTTCTAAAGAAGGATTTTATTTTTTCAAATATAACATATAAAATTGACAAAAAGTATATTTAAAAAGGGTTCTCCATCAAAAGGCTGTTAATCGACCATTTAAAGAATATTAGAATATTAATGCTTAAAATTGGATTCGTTCACATTTTCAGCCTCTATAATTTTTTGTGTAATTGTTAAAATATTTAACAAACATATGTAACAATTTTTTAGTTAGTTCTGTTCATACCCGCCATTATAATGGCTAGGAGTTAACTACCATTTAAAATAATATTATTCTATTATTAGTTTGCAATGTAAGATTTCAATGAAACTCATTGTTGCGTTTTGGGTAATCCATCGAACATAGGATCCTATTTAAAGTAATAATAATATTTTATTCACAAATATTAAAAATTATGAAAATTTCATATTCTTTATTTACCTGGGATGTTACATCCTTCCCCCATTTTGGGAATTTTGTCCTCGCAATTTTAAAATTGGTCTCGGAAACTTCATTGAAATCCCCACATCAGAAAAGGAGTAAATTAAACTATCACATTAATAGAAAAAAAGAAAAAGAAGTACAATGGTCACCATAAATAACCCATACTAGGATTCCATGAAATAATGGATATGGAGGAGAAAACAAACCATCATGTTCTGATGGAGAGTGATAGAAAACATGTTTAGGAGAAAGTTATCCACAAGAAAATCACAAACTTGTGATGGGTTAAATAGTATTTGATTCCCTAGTTGGAAAATTTAATAGACAACGTTTTTGTTTTAAGTTACTTTTCATTGAGGAACATAGTTTTGAGCCTAACTAAATCATAAGAAAACATACTTACTTTTCATGTAGACTTTCATCTCTTACTAGATATTTTACAAAAACTCATATTTTCTCCAAAAGATGAGTATTTAGGATGACATGTTCATATTAAGAGCGCTATAATAAACTTCTTGAGAATAACCTAATCCACACGATGATGAACTATATATTTTACATGTCTTTAGACCTTAACCAAAACCAAAATTGTTAGTACAATATCAGATAATCCCAAAAGTATAATCCTTTATAAAAAGAACTACTACTCTTAATCTCCAAAATTAAACAAAAAGAACCCAAGGTTCAAGAAAGAAAATTAAATAAACATATATCCATAAAATTCTTCAATGTAATCTAAAATAATATTGAAACCCAAATCTCTGAAAGATTTAATCACATAGTCTTCCAAGTTAAAGATTAACATTTATCTCAAAATAACATCAGTTACTCTTAAAGTATCACATAGAAAAGTAATTAACCAACCCACATATCTTCCATGATAGGTTAATCATTTCCATATATAACCCAAAATCAACATATTCTTGATTCTTCAGATCATCTAACTAAAAGGAATTAGTCACACTAACCTAGGTCTTCACGTAGTCCAGTGGTAGGCGATAAATACCAGTCGCAATTTTGTTGTGGGTTCGATTCACGCGGCTTTGCCTGATGCGATGGGTTGTGACACTGTTTGCGTGTTGTCACTTTTAAAAAACTACATAATTTTATAACATTCCCAATAAGAGATAAATTCATCAAAAATATCCATAACATATTTTAACCACAATGGTTATCTAATAAATTTCGTTTTTCATCCCAAAATGTATTAACCAGTAATTTCCTCAAATTCAAGGATTATATAAACCCAAATGGTTCATTATAACTATATCCACAAAATAAAAGATAAATATTCCTTGAATAAAATTTCCATATATCAAACATAAGGGTTGAACATACTATAAAAAGTATTCTAATGTAATCCCATCCTCAAAAGAGACTTAATAATTTTATGAATTCCACCATCCTAAAATATACCATAACTCTTGAATCCCTTATATGTTGACTTCTTACTCATTAAAAATTCATCATGATCCATTAACCATTACTTTCCAACTTATTCTGAAATAATTATTTCCTACAAACAAAATCATGAATCATATCCTATGATTTCAATAATAGGAAATCATATGTTAAGAAATAATACATTCCTTTCATTGGTCATTGTCAGTTTCTTCATCCTCAATCAGAATGGAATTAGGTATTGGTAAATGAATATTTTTATGATCCTAGTGATCCCATACCCGAAAAATCATTGTAGGACATGTGTTTTTATAATTACCATGCACACAACATTTAAAACATTCAATTGATCCCTCAGATAGGACTTATTTCCCTTTCCTAGAGTCAACTAGATGCTCCCTTTTTCCATGGATAGTTCTTGCTTTATGACCTTCATTTCCACATCTATAGCATCTTTATGTCCCTTTGAAATATTTTCAAAGGTGTTTCTTTCCACATCATGGACACATAGGTTTTTAAACATACATACATTTAGGATTACTACCTAAACATCCATAGGGATTTGTTTCTCGCATATATGATGCCTTATAAAAATCACTAAGGTTTAGGTGGTTAATCATGACTCCAAATAGTTGGTTGGTAATAACCACAAGATTTCTCATTTCAGTTCCCACATCATTCAGTTGCTCATTCATAAAATCGTCACAATTTTCTTCACATCCACTATTACTTTGGTGCCTGCTAGATCCGACCATTTACTAAAACCAAAAAGGTCAATGTTGGTATATCATTAAAATAATCAGATAATACTATGATATAATTATTGATGTTATCATAAACACATTCACATTATCTAAAAAACTATGAATCTTTCTAAAATCCTAACCATTATGGTAATGTCACTTATGTTTAATGAATACCCTATCCTCTAAAGTTATGTAAACCGACCATTGATACCATCTATAAGGACTCAACCTTAAAATATTACATAATCTTTAATTAATGAATAATTCACAATGAGGATCTTTTCAGGTTTAGAGTTTTAGAGAACTAGGACATAACAATTACATCTCAATGATTACAAAGTAGACACATCTACTTAGTTTCCAGTTTTTTCACAAAATAAAAACTATTGAAAAAAATAGTCATGTCTAGTTCCATGTTTTAGATAACATGACATTTCCTTGATCCCATCCTTGACCCTGTTCTACTTTATGTCAAGTGAAAAAAATTTAAAAAACATAGGATGAGCATAAAAAACTTAGTAAGGGATATAAAAAATTTGGAAATAAAAAATTAGTCCATGTATACATAAAAATCCATGAAATCATAATTTACTTATAAAACATAAGCACTTTAACATACCTAATTAAATCATAAGATTAATGAATAACTCATATAAATCATAAGACATAAAGGTAACTTGGGGAATTCATAACATTCTTATGTAGGGAGTAACACTTATGGTTATGTTTTGAATACCCATCATAGTATATTACCTAAATCTCTTCGGAGAAACCATAACATTTATCTCCTTCGCAATACCCAATGCATTAAAAAGCTATCATACACTCACATGCCCTTATTTTATCAGGGAACCACCTGTATTCATAAACAATTCCCAATAACCATAACATAATCATATCACATAAAACATGCATAAAGGAAACTTAACATTTCCCCATTTCAATCACAATATATCAATACATCACATTGATAAAATTAAAAAATAATCAAAACCATTTTCAATACCAAGATAATGTAAAACATGGTATTTATTTTTCATTTAAAAAAATTTATGGATTGTAGAGGAATCTGAAACACAAATAATGGTCATGGCGGCTGAGAAGTTGTTGTCACCGCATAAGTAAGAAAAAAACATTAATTTTGTGATTTAGTAAAAATAATCATCTAAAAAGATTCCTTTTTAATTAAATTAAAAGTCAAAAGCGTTTTATACACCATATAAAATACAATTTTGTAGAAATCAATAGATTCCTCAATGAAAGAAGATTGAGATGAAGTCTCGTACAAAGACGGTATCCTTAGATTAAGGATAAATCAATTACATAATTATGTGTTAAAAATATAAATACACTCAATATAAGTGGATATTAATTGTAAAACAATCATAGGTCATCCACACATTTTCATATAATAACATTTTCACGAAGTATATGTTTAACCCAAAGAATTGACATTGGGTTAAGAAGTTCCCTTACAGAAATTTGACAACCTAACGGCGTCACTTTAAAATTCAAAAAATGAGTTGATGAGAGATAAAAAGTGTATCTCATCACTTGGACATAAAATTTACATCGATAAGGATATATATGAACATATCCCAACATAATAAGATGTAAATTAAAATACCTAACAAAAATAAGTCTTTTAAAAAGAGGAGGGTGAATGGTTCCCTTACCGATTTAAGTAACTTTCGAAACGTACACCCCCTGAAGGAAGGACTATAAAATGTTGATGTAAATACCCATAAACAAAATTATATTACACAAAGAGTAGAATAATGGGAAGTACATACACCACTCAATGGATATAGTGACAAATATAGCATGAATCTCACGGGAATAAAAACTGAGATAAAAACACCTTACCTCTTTGTAATAAATCGAGTCTTATGACCAAAGGGTAATAAAAACCAAATGAATCACATAATAACATGAATATAAATATAATAATGATAATATTTATATAATTGAAGTATACGATCCACCACATGCAATAAATAATTGTCGAACTATGGAAATCTCAAGGAATTAAAAGTGAGATAAGAAATCCCCTTACCTCAAGTCTGACTTGTCTTGTTCATTTCTTTATATTATTGAATAATAATATTTGGTCAATTTATAATTGATTAAGTACTTTCTTTAAAGTTTATTATTCAATTCAGATCATATATTATCATGTTATAATAATTAGATAATCATGTGACTTCATATCATATGTTTTGTCGTTGTTCGGTACATGAGTCAACAATGAACTTGTTTGAAGAGAATTTTCCATGTAGTTATATGTACATCATCTCTATAATGGTGTTAATGATTTAAATATCATATATATACAGTATTTATGTATTTAATAATATTCCATAATGTTTGGAGACATGAAATGAAATGTACCGTTCATGGAGACGGTAAGCCGTACGTACGCATGAAAGCTACTTTCATTTTTTTCATATTAATGGACTTTAAAACAAAATGAGACATAGAAGTATTATAATTACAGTATAATATATATGTTATATAGGTATCATAAGTTCATTAATTAAATTTTATATAAATTCCATGTTTGTCATGAACGAGTCACATCACTTGAGGGGGCGGTAGTCCACACTTCCCTAGATGAAATTATCGCATTTGCACAACATGAAAAGCATATAGGTATGTTTTAAATATGAAATACAGAAGCATTGAGAGGAAATAAATATAATATAGATCATATATAAATATATTTCAATCATAATGTCCACCATGAAAGGTGTTATAATAAGATTTAACAATCATCGTTTCGTGAGGCAGTAATTCGCCACCCACAGAAACAGTATGTTCTTTAACCATTAGACAGAGTTGTGTGTAAGTGTAGGTAGAATACATATCATAACAAAATCCTAGTATATTTAGGAACCTGTTTTTATGATTGGATCAAATAATAATAATATAGTGGTGAGTGAAAAATGAAAATAAAAGAAAGAAACTCGAGAGAAGACATTACCTTTAAATTGGGTAACTCTTTTTTATTTGAGCCAGAGGTTTCCTTGGAAAGGCTTATGTACAATGTGAGGATTATAGGAGTAAGAGAGGGATGTAAGAGATAATATGAGCTTAGGTTAGATGATCCAAGGGCTTGGGAGGTGTTGGTAAGAGGGTAGAGGTGGGGTCATTTTATAAGAGGGAGGAGGGTCACTTTTGGAATATCTCAAAATGATATATTATTATAAAAGGGTTTTCTGATTTTAAAGGTCCCAAAATGATATATTTCGAGAATAAGGTGATAACATTTCAAAATCCACCCCTAAAATAGGTTTTAGTCATGTTTCAGTCTTAGATGTTACCTTATCTTGTCATTTTATATAAATCGTTCATTAATGTGGTAATCACTACATCACCATGGTGTCATAAATAAATTTATTTATATAATGACTAAAAATTATAAAAAAAATATCATGATGTAGGAAATATTTTTATCATTCCAATTACTATTTATATTATAATATATCATTTATGTAAATAAAATTAAAATTGTTTTACTTAGGATGTACAAACCTTTGTTATATTTCACTTCTTTTTTAAAAATAATGTCATAAATGTCACTATCACACCCATGTGACTCCATGGGCCCTAAAGTTGGGTAAAATCTTCCCATGGTCGTCCTTGAATCATAAGAGGATATTTGGAAACATTTTGGGGTCATTTCATATTATTATGATATTATTTTATTACCCTTAACTACCCGATTACTAATTTATCATGATAATTAAAGATAATTGTCATCGTTACTATTCATAATGTCCAAAAACAAAAGAGTCATAATTAAATAATTTGTACCATTTAATTCCAAATATTGAATCCATTTTTATGAAATTCGAAACATAGAAATTTCAGTAATTAATTTAAAAATAATTTCGTTGTCACAACCAAAGACGGGTTTTTAAGAAGTAAAATTTATCAAAAGATTGAATTGTTTTTACCTCCAATTGAAAAGTGAAATTACTTCCAATGAAAAAAATTGTATTAATTAAAAAAAATATAATTAAATTACACTTTAAAACCAATAAAAATACAATCTAACTATATAATTAAATTAGTTGACAAAGTAGTTTTGAAGTAAAATGCAGTATTTTTCACTATTCATTAAAAATGAACATTTGTCAGAAAAATACCAAAACTTTAACCAAAGTAAATTTGATATTACAAATTCATAAATGATGTCCATTTTACCAAATTCAAAACCTAGAAGTTTAATTAATTAATTTTATAATTGACTCCCGATGTCAAAACAAATTGTGTGTTTTTAAGAAACAATATATATCAAAAGATTGACACTTGTTTATGTCCAATTTCAATGTGAAATTAAATACAATTACCACCATTGGATTAAATGGTGAAAATATATTTTAACTACACTTTAAACCCAATTAAAAAGATAATGTATCCATATAAATAAATTATATAAAAATGAGGTTTTGAATTAAAATACAACATTTTTCAATATTCATAAAAAAATGATCAGTATCAGAAAAAGAAAAAAAAATTACACAAAGTAAATTTTGATGTCCTGATTCTAAAAAGGATTTTATTTTTTCAAATATAATTTATTGAATTGACAAAAAGTGGATTTCAAAAGGGTTCTCCATCAAAAGGGTATTAATCGACCTTTTAAAAAATATCAGAATACTTATACTAAAAATTGGATTCATTCGAATTTTAAGCCTCTATAATTTATTGGGTAATTGTTAAAATATTTAACAAACATATATAACCACTTTGTAGGTATTTCTGTTCATTCCCTCCATTACAACATTTATACGTTAACTACAATTTAAAATAATAATATTATATTATTAATGTGCAACGTAATATTTCAAAAAAAACGTGTTGTTTCGTATTGGGTATGCAATCGAACATAGAATCCCCTTTAAAGTATTATTAATATTTTATTCACTAATATTAACAAATTTGAAAATTTCATATTCTTTATTTACCTGGGATGTTACAATAATGTTTCATAATAATCAATAAGGTATGATTAATTATTTCTATAATATAGTTTAATTATAAAATTGATATATTTTTTCTTCATTTTAGAACATTTTTATTATCATTGGAGCGTAATATTAATATAATAAATGTGAGTTTACTTTTTTCTAATTATGTATAATTTTATTATGAATTAATAATAATTTTATATATCAACATGTTTGAATCTTTGAAAATAAATTACAAAAGTTAATCTGTGAGGATTATTTTAATTTATTGTGTTTAATGTATTAATATAAATTATGTCAATCCGTATGAAAATAAAAATAAAAATAAAATAATTACCATCATAATAATAATAAACAAGAATTGAAATCAAGATTAAAATACATAAAACATCAATTATTTCATTTAGGTAATTTTTATGATGTTATAAATAATGGTCACAATGAAATTAGTTATATATAATTGTATGAAAAAATGTAAATAATGTAACTTTTTAAATTAAAGTTGTGTTCTATAATAGTTAATGGAAATATAATTAAATTTTATAGTACTTATTATGTTTTTAAATTAGTTATGACAGATGGGGGTCGATTATGTATGTAATAATTGTTATATAAGAATACATGGTTTTCAAAAATATGATGTTGTGTTAGAAATCTGGTGGATTTAGAAATAATGAATCATGTATATATATATATTAAAATATGCCATTTATTAAACAAAATAAATGTTAAATAAGGGTATCATTTCTAAAATTTCTTTAAATAGTACTTATGTTATGATATATAGAAGAATAAGAAAATTTGGAAACATATTAATGATAAGGGGGTATTATAAAAATAATAAATATCACAATATCAATGTTTTTAATAATTTTTATATTACCTTTTATTCTTGTAAAAAAAATTGAGGAATAATTATATGATTCACATTAACAATTTTGGTAAAATATTTTATTTATAGATTTAAATAAAAAATGATAATGATGGTATGACATTTACAAAAATACTAGAAAATTTACGATAATTTGTAAGTTAGTATATTTAATTTCATGATGTGATAAAATGAATAATCTTATAGGTAACACATGATAATTATTTCATTTAAATATTCTATGAATAAATAAATATCATGTATTGATATTAGAGTATAATGAATTATTCTGTAAGAATACTATTGTATGTTGATCTGAGAATCATTGACTAACTTTTTTATAATTTCATTTTACCCATCTATGAGGTAATTTGATGTAGTCTTGTTACTAATTTATATTTATGGTGAACTATAATGATTACATTTACACTCAACAATTCACTTAGGTTAGGTTAAGATGATGACATCTATCATTCTCACCCACTCCAATGGATTGAGACTGGCTAGTTATAAATTCAATACTTTGGTAAAAGATATATTATTTTTTACCTAATTGTTTAAACTATTTCTCTTTAATTTCTCATGGATATAGGCACAAAATAGTGATCTAACTAATAAATTCAATTTTACCCACAAAACATGATATAATTTATTCAACGTATTATTTTTTAGCTCTAATATAAGAGTGGGGAAATGTATTTCTTACAGAATCTCAAGATGTTGTATTTTTTGTGAATCATCAAGTCAGAAAAAAAAAATTATAAACTTTGATATGATATTATATTTTGTTTAACTTTTTTCATAATTTGAGTACCATATACATGTTAGACACAGGAGTTCTACAATTTGATGAGAGATGGTCACAATTTTTATTCAAATGGATAGAGTGATTTGATGATTATTCAATACTAGAAAACAATGTGTTGGATTATAGATTATCTGGGTATAGAGCCTTGGTATTATTAACCCTCTCTTGGATATTAAGGATCGTATTATGGCATAGTGAGGCTGGGATCCTAGTTTTCTATTGACCTATTGTAGAATGTTGTATGTGATTTCTATGTTCTTATCATAATAATAAAATATTTTAATATAATTATATATAATCACTATTAATTGGGGAACATGAGGATGTTTAGCTATGGTTATCTTGAAATAAACTAATTATAAATATTTTTATGACAGTATATGATGTTGCATTTTGGGGTTGGTTTGAACTATCTACTGTTTACTGATGGTGTACATAGACTCCAGTTTCCCATAGGTTCAACACACTACATGGGACAACCATACTATGTATTATTAATTGCCAATATATATTCACTCATTTTTGTTCTCTCTTGGTTCCATTTTAATCAGTGGATGTAAATTATAGATTAAAGTATAATCTATATAATTATTGTGGATTTCATGATTATAAAATATAGCTTTCTTCAAAAAAGTTTTTATTTTTCCCTAAAAATATGATTATATCTATTAGGGAGGTGTTACTTATGTGTTTTGATTCAACTAGATATTATGAATTATATTATATAGAGAAATTTCATATAGCCACATATTATATTTTCTATTTTTATTGTTATATATTTCATAGGTAATGATATTTCAGGATACTTGACAAATGAATACGTATAGAGGGAATTCATCCCATCAACATAGGGGATACCTTAGTTCTAGTTCAAGACCTTGACCTATTTTACATGAGTATGGGGAGATTACTTACGGGTGATTCGACATTGGATATTGTGACACCAAATTGTGTATATATCATATGATCTCTTTGTTAATACATTTAGTAGTTTTTTATTATTATTGCTAAAATTATATTGGACAGTCACACAATATTGTCTGTTTTCAAACCATGTACAAAATGATATGATTCCCCGTCTCTGACAAGCTATTACCTTTTGACATTCTTGGGAGAGTGAATTAGGAAATAAAATTAAAATATCTTATATTATAACTCAATTAATGTCTCCAGTATTTACCGCAATAATCACATTGAATAATATTAGTAATCTTTTCATGTTTTTTCTATAATTATTTTTTAAATATATGAAATTTTCGAATTATTGAAACTTTTATCTCATTAGAAACTCGATTCCAGAACAATTGACCTCATAAATAAAATTTATAATGTACCTATACCCAAAATTTTCTTATATAATCATTGGTATATACACTTTACTATGAGTTATTTCTAATACTCCACTTTCCAACTTTTATTTATTCACTAATTGCATATTTAATCATTATTCCTAATAAAAATCACATTTATCAAATGATTAATAATGAATTGATTTTATAAATATATCTTTATAGAGTTTTCTTTCATTAATCATTTATATTCCAACAGAGATAATGAAAATGATAATTTTTTGTTTGAATCAACTTTGATGACGTTTTTATCTAAACTTTTATTCACTAAATTATCCATATTTAGATTATATTAATCATTCAATATATTTACAATACCATAAAAAAATTAATTCATTAATATATAAAATTGATTGTAATCATAGACAATAAAAATTTATAGCCTAAAATAATTATATAAATCATAAATTTGTTTATAGAAATAATATAGTATCAATTTTATAATTATAAAATCAATCCAATTGGTATATATAGATCATAAGTTCCATCCACTAATGAAAAAATCATGCACCATTTTCAACACATATATTTACTTCTCTACTTTTACAATTTATATCTAAGAATGATTTTGTGTACATCGACAAAAATGTTTCATGCACATAGAGTATCGAATACCTAGGAGACATAATTAGATATATATATTCGAATAATATTATCATCATTATGGTACGAATTATTCTAATTTATAACACCTCTTAGACACTAATAGAAAAAATATTAATCTGGAGGTCAAACCTAGAACAGATCTCAAAATGGTTATCATGATGCATGAAATTATCTATAATAAGATGTATTTATATAGTAAGTATCATGTTTTATATCATTTAAATTGTATAGTAATTAAATATAATATCACTAAAATATTGAACCTATAAATCATGTCAATTAGTGGTCTATGATCCATATTTAAGTAAATTTTGATGCACATTGTAATGTCACACAATTATTTGTTTGTGGTGGATTATTATGTCAATCAAAACACATATAACCTAAGTATAGTTAGGTGGATAACTATGTTATCAATTCATCATATAAACAATCACGACTCGCCACCACAAGGTATTTGCATATGTTAACAATGGGTTTGAGTGTTCTCTTTGGATCCTTTTTTCAATAGGGTATGGGTTAGAAACACAAATAATGGGGATATAACATCGTAGATTTATGGGAAAATTTACTATTTAAAAATGAAAAAAACCACATCATCATGAATAATATAAATTTATTTCCTGGCTAAATAAAGGAATAATGTATATAAATGTCATTTCATGTTATAAAAATCTCAACTATATGTGGAAAATTACAACAATGCCTATCATAGTTAAGGTCTCCTAAATCCCCAACAAGTATTATCAAGATAATATAAAAACTATTCATATAATTAATTGGTGAGAATATAAGTATCCTCAGTATATTTGTCCCTTGAAGTTTCATGTGTCTATGTAAATAAATAATTATAATGTATTTTTTATGATATTATCATAATAAATTAAATAAATTAATCCATCATCCACTCTACAAATCAATCTATCCAAACCACCTCCCTTACATACATCATAATCCAGACATATACCATCATATAAAAAATTAAATAACTATCATTAAGAAAAAACAACATCGCCAATCCATATCCACATGAAAACAATCGTATATATATATGTGAGATTCTAAACCACAACATTATCATTGATTTTTAAAAGGAACATATAAATTCCAACGTGTGTACACCTTTATCAGTGTTTTTATAAAGAATTTATTGAAGCAACCCCACTATATTAACTTATATTATAAATTATTAAAGAAGATATGATAAAGTAATAAACTTTTATTCATGATAAATATGTTATCATAAAGTGTACCCTTTAACAGTTCTTGTTTTTAGTAGTGATAAAATATTTCCCAATGTACCCCAACTATTAGTGCTAAAAACATACACCATTAAAGGTATCCATTATCAATGATTTTTCTAGCATTAAAAAATTTTAAAATTTTAAATATATATTTATATATATAATTATTATATTTTTTATTTTAATAAGTGGATATGTTTATAATGATATAAATTTAATATATATACATAAATAAGACTTTTATAATATTAATTTTTAATTTACTTTAAATATAATACATCCATATTAATATGAACTGTAAAATAGTTTATAATTAATAATAATTTATAATATGGTAATTATTCTTTACTAATTCATATTAAATACCGATTTAGAAATAAAAAATATTATATAATTAATTAATATCCTAAGACTAGTTGAAAATAGAACGTAAAATTAAAAAAACAATACCTTTTAATTCAAGAGAATTGTATGGCTCTGAGAGATTTCATATCAACTTTTTCATAAATTTATATGATAATTACCATTGGGGTAACCCATAGACCATTTTTTCTATGTTAGAAGACCATTATGATAACTTTGAGACAATGTTTTAAATTATGGTACCCTATTTTTTGTACATTTTTAGGAAATTTAATCTTAGTTTAAGAGCGTATTCCTTTCCTTTTTGGGTGGAGTTTGAATTTATTCTAAAGAGTTACATTTAAAATAATAAGATTATTCTGATATTTTAAAATATTTCATGTAGTAGTCTTTTTTATAAAAAAATATATACATATATATACATATTTACAATTGTTTAAATATAAAAATTAAATTATTTAGATAAATATTTCGACATATGACTATATTAATATATTTATATATGAAATTCATATTCGAATATTTAAATAAAATTTAATATATTTATATATACACACATATATAGAAACACACATATAAATAAATATATATATATATATATATTAATCAATACAGATGTATTTAATTATATATATTATAATAATTGTAATTAAATATTACTATATATATGAACATAATTATATTTTCAAAAAATGTATGAATTTTGCATTATATAAAATGTGAAATCATTTGGGATAGTGTTAGGGGTTCATATTCAGAATTTTTAGGGAATAAGAATAATTCTAATCGAATTTTAGAAAATTAAAAATCTCAATAGGGGGGGTTGTTGCATGTGGTTACTATGCCAAACATAATGGGGTCCCTTGTGTGTATATTGAAGGTGGTTCATATGATACTATGATCAATTTCATGGGTTCAGACTAGAGGTTTTTACTTGAACAGGTTATAAAAACATTTTTAACGGCTTTCTTAGTGCTAACAACACTTAAACTAGAACAGTTTAAAGGGATATTTTATAAGTAGTATCATTTTGTTTTTCTATAGTCATGCCCTTTCATTAATTCCATTTTTATCTATTCTAAAAAAATTATTAAATACTAAATTTTAGAGACAATAAATGTGATTTTTATAGTAGATCCCAGTAGTTTTCTACCAATATTGATCTCACTATAATAAATACACACTTTTCCACCCATTGGTGCGTCTCTATAGTATCCACATGTGGTTTCCTACCCATTTGAATGTATATATGTATTTTTCAACCCACCATGTACCTCTCGATATTATTTCCATTGGTAGAGTTGTTGTACAGTTGTAGGGAATCTTAGTATTACCCCATTTTATAGACTGTTGGACTATCTTCCACCAAAAACTACTTCAGTTGGGCAGTAGTCCTACGTTAGTGACTCTCATTATATTACCAAGAGTTAATATACACCTTATAACACATATCCTCTATAACATTTCTAATTTTATACATTATTTTCTGAACCATGACTATTTTGGGCTAAAACAAGGAGCATGGTTTGTGATTTTTGTCAATCCTATCATGGATGATCATAGAGATTACAAGGAAATGGATAATACAGTTCAAGTTGTAAGTAGTTTTGAAGGAGACGTTATTTCCCAGTTTTTTCCATATTTTTAGACCCCAAAAATCTATTCGAATGGAAAGCATTGTGAAAACTGGTTTTTCTTGAACCTCTCATATGAATATATAAAAGGTGTGAGTTCCAAAAAGATTGGATTAATGAAGTGTGTTTCATGAAGACATGAATATTTTGATGGTGTGCTCTACGATTATGAGACTTGCTTTGCGAGTGGTGATTTGTTGTGGTAATTTGCTGTGGTGTGATAGGTTTTGATGGAGATCTCTATAGTTATAAAGATCATTATGGTGGAGGATTTTTCCAGGATCATTGTAAAGACAGATATGCAACACGAAGATGGTTTTGAACAATATTTATTTTTCAATTGAAGAGGCAGAGCTACACATTCGACCGTGCCTATACATAAGAGGGAACCCTTACTCAATTCGCACGATTTTGAGAGACAAAATCTGGGATCGTTTTGACATCACAAATGAAGGGGTGCTCTACAGAAATGATTTTTATATGTGATAATGAGCATTGTGAAGATATATTTAATATTTTTTAGAATTACAATTCTTATATGTCATGTGATATTCATGAAACTGGGGTGTTTGTGTCAATGATCTTCATGAAGTAGGTTGCTCTTTGAGAAAGTGACATCCAAAAAGGGTTATGCTCTGTGAGATGATGTGATCTTTTAAGGATTGATCTTTGCGAAGTTGTTTTGAAAATTGTGGTCTTGAGTATCAGTGTTGAGTGTTCAGGGATTTTAGTGAGCATCTACTCTGGTCTTTGATTGAATAAATGTATCGTATTGGATGGAGACACAGACTTCAATTCCAATATTTTGAACCGTCCTTCATATTGATAAGAATAATTAGGATTTTCTCATAGTATTGAGCTAGGAGGATTTTATGAATGTTTTCTGAGGGAGGCAGTGATCCATCCTTGAAATTTTGTAAGGGAAATGTTCCTGGCATAGAGATGTTGTGACCAAACTCTTGTACTCCCCAATTGGTGATGATTATTTGATTTAGTTATGACCAACACACTATCATCCTATGACCCTTTAATGTATCCCTTTGTAGTGAACCAAGTAAAAGTGTTGTGACATCTTCTTTTATTCATTTGACTAATCAATTAAACATGTTCTCACCAACTTGGGAACATGATCGATACCATTAAAAGGGAAAAGTCGACACCCTGATTCACCCCTCTCTTCTAAGGGTGTTCTAGGGTCCTTTAATATTACAATCATTTTTCAACAAAGGATAAAATTATCACTATCAATTGTAACTCCTACCCAAGAAACCCCCAACACAAAGGTCCTATGAAGTGTAATCAAACAACATTAATATACCATGATCCTATATATGTCCTCTGAAACTAGACCCTTAAGATTAAATAATTTTATTCAATATTCATACTACAATACCACCTAGGTCTACCACAACCCAAATCATATACTGTAATTCTATTTATAACTAATATTGGTTGTATCATATGTACCATAAGTTCGAAAACAATGTCCCTAGAAAATAGATATCATAAAAAACATTTTTTGGTATTCTATTCAGCTACCACACCCACTCTTTATCCACAATAACATATAACCATAAAAGAGTTGTTTATAGTATATGAAAGTGTCATAACCACTATTAATTCATCCAAAAACATTCAATATACACATAAATGAATGTATACAAAAAATACATATGGATGAATTATTCTAAATAATACACATCCTAATCCCAATGTGGTATGACTGAAGAATAATTTATACCACCATTGTGATACTAAATAAAATTTTTCATACTATAAAAACATATTACATAGTGAAATTAATGTTTGTAATGAACTTAATGTAACTCACTACCACTATATAAAATTATATCAACATTACTTCAATATATTTTTCTAGAGTGTGGCATGACTATCATGCCAATTTAAAATTATTTTTAGCGATAGTTTTAAATAATATATCCACACATCCTAGGGTATATTCAGAAAAAATAATCTTTATAGGCATAAAATTTAATATGATTAATTTTAAATATATTCATAAATATTAATAAATGATTATCAAAAAAATCAATAATATTAACATAAACAATTATTACATCATTAATGGGAAGTAATAATCCACACCAATTTAATCCTAAAAACATATTATAAAATTTTCCAACATTAATTAAATATATTAAAAATTAAATGTAACTAAATCAACACTACCATTAATCCTCCACAATTCACAATAATTAATACTCTAATATCAAAATTTTTATTTACCCATTTATTTCCATATTTCACTGCCACTGTTTACAAATTCCCATGAATAATACTTTGTTTGACATATCAATTTTATTTTAGTTAATCATATAGAATTATTATTACACCAATATCATATTTATTATTATTAGTTTTCATATAGTTATAAAAACATTATTCCATAATATATATTTTTTGAATTTTTTACAATTAATTAAAAAAGAATAGTATATTCATAAGGATTAATAAAACATTGGAGAATATAAAGACACCTACGTTGATTTAATAATGAATCTCAATACTAAATACTCTAATTATCATTCATATATATTATTTTAATTTTATAATTCTATATCTAGTTTAACATGCCACACCATTTTAAAAAACATTAGAGATATTGAAAAGGGGGAGAAATGATCTCATTATTAGAAAATATATCAATTAAGAAATAATCATGTATATGCAAAAAATATAATTCCATAAAGTCCATCACATTACAATTTTTCAATTTTCACCCTCTTCCCCATTAGACAATTGATCATGACATTAAGATAATTAAAATATGTTGTATTTAATTATTTAAATATTAATTGTCATCACCATTGAAAATATCTCGTAAAATATAAATTATTTAAAAAATAATAATTCATTAAAATTGAGTAAAATAATTAAATAATTAATTTAATTTCATAAATAATCAAAATTTATGAAAAAATTCAACCACTTACAAAAATATTAATAATTCCAACCATTGGTATAAATCATATCATAGACCAAAGACATGCTAAATGATTCATTTTATGTTGAATAAATTTACATTTTACTATCCATAACTAAAATGTCACAAAATATTAGAAACATTAAAAAAATTATTTTTCTATGTAACTAAATTACACAAACCAATAAATATTTTAGTACTTAAAAACCCATAACAATAAAAAATATAAAGGGAACAACTATATGAATTCCCAAAAAATTTCAACATTCTTATTTAAGGAAAAAATCTATTTCATAATAAAATTAATACATCTCTAAAAAATTTATAATACGATATATATAACAATAATACCCACTCCAATTTGTATTATTCGACCACACCATTCCTTTAATGATCTCAAAAAATGGGAATAAATCTTTCCCAAAGGACATTTTCTTTATATTCCAAAAATAGTAATTGGTGTTGAACCAAATTCATAACAATATTCATATCAATATCATCCATATCAATCAAATATAAATAATTATGTTAATACTTATGAAGTTGGGAAAACATAAAATTCATGAATCCTCTCTTATCATGAAGGTATATTTACCCAATTAGTTAACTCTCTAACTCAATGTAAAGAATCAAAAAAGATAATAAATATTTATGAAAATATGTTTCCCTTTCTAAAACATTGTAATTCACATTGCCAATTAAATCATAATAACTCATTATCCAAAAAAATAAAACAATAATGATCTCATTATCAAATTAGTATGGGATTTATATATGTTTTGAGCATTCCTCAGGTGATATAAAATGAATCTAACACATTCTATAATCTATTAAACCATTTTCATATTAACAATTTTTTCATCACCAACATTGACCAAACATAGTGGTGAATGAAATATAATCCTACAAAATATATGATACGTTTCTATACTAATAAAGTAATTATAGATTATATCATAAAAATTTACAGAAATTCTAAATGGTCAGCCTATAAACATCCAAAAACATTGATACATGAACATTACATATCTTCTAATATCATAATCTGCCACTCAATTTGACCATCAGTTTATTAGAGAAATGTTATGAAATGGGAAAACTGGGTTTCGAAGGCATGTTTCAATCCCTTCAACATTGATAATGAAAACTGTTCATTATATGAGATTATAGTACTCAGAATATCAAGAAGCATTACTGTGTCAATTAAATAAATCCTTTTCAATCCCTCAACTTATATTGAATTCCTAATCAATAAAAAATGCAACAGATTCATTAACCAATCCATAATAACCAAAATAATTTAAATTCATCTTTGTGTAAAGGATAATAATGTCAAAAAATACAATGAAAAATTGTACTACATAAACATGTGAATCTCCATGGGATACTAAAAAATCACAAGAACCTGATGGTTGAAACCTACAAGAACATAATATAACAAAATATAAGCTCAAAAATTTATTTCTGTATCCCAAGAAACTAATGTTTTCTCTATAATCCATAATATAACATAGTGATATCATAAATTACTAGAAATGATAAATTATTGAACATTCATAGACCTAATTTATACATACTCTAAATAAAAAATATCATTTTAATAAACAAAAAATATTCCTCATCTTCTATCAATCCATATAGTTCACTGACATTCAATATTAAATCTCAGGATATCTCTACTACATGGTCTCTTAGCTAAGAATCTTTTACATTTCCTCCACATAAATTTGACACTATAATATTATGAATACAAGATCCATGAACAATCCTTAAAAATTTTAGATGTAATGAATCCAAAACACTATATATTCTTATTATTCATCATCCTATTGGGATGTGTTACTATAATAAGTTCACCTCAAATCATTATCCAACATGTTAACCTTTTAATGTGTATTTCTGATCTCAAAATCATATTATTAAAAAAATTACATCAATAATATTTATCCCAAGTTCAAATCCTTCAGAGAAATGATATGCCTCAAAATCATATTATCTGTATAAACTAAAAATAATTATCTATGCAAATTATTCTGCAAAATAATATACATAAAAACCACTAGAATATGTTAAAAATCAATGATACTATATCTATATCGATGAGGAATTATTTTTTAAGTAAAATAAGCATTGATTACCATCTCTTCAATAAAAAAACATCCAAATTAATATTGTAATGTACTAAAATTCGCTTCATAAGGAACACCTTCTTCATGAAATTAAGGAATTAATGAAATCATTATCACCTCCCTTTAATATCCAAATGAATATTTTCACTCTTCCACAAAAAAGATAATTCATTTTATTTTTTGGAAATACGTACAATAGTGTCAAAATATTTGAATAATTGCTAATAAACATTATATATTAACCATATTGGGCTATGAATCTCAACACCCTAGAAATAATATTTATTGGATTCCTTTGAACAATAATCACATTCATTTTTGGGTCTACTGTGACTCCATGTTATGAAATAACATAACTCAAAAAAAGGATTGTACATTTTCATAGCCCACACTTTGAAATCATCCTAAAAAACTAATGTTTCTTTTGAAAAATCAACAATTTTTGACCACTTTGATTCCACATGTTCTAGAAATAAGATTTAGTGTGGACCTCAAATCCCAATTTTAATAAGAAAAAGGATAGATATTATAACAGAGGTTATTATATCACACACATATATATAAAATTTCAATTCATAAATGGAAAATAAATTATCACCATTAATATAATAAATTAATTAAAAAAAATATTACATGAATAATTTTTATAAAAATAATTTTTTCCCATGTAAATCTAACCCATATGTTTAAAAAAACATGAACAAAGTCTATAATATACTTTATATCTCTATTAAGGTATTATGTAATCTTCCACTACCGACATGTGTCCTATATCAAGTGATAAATTCACTAGAAACCACCACCAACTATATATATAATCTGAAAAAAAATTAATCTGAAACAAACACCAACTTTATGTAATTTGAATGTATTTTTCCTATTTCTAGTGATAAATTAATCATTCTCTAATTATAGATCTAAAAACTAATTCAATCTAAATGGTATAATTCACACACATGCCATCTCACAAAATTTCACTGAAATCCATTTCATAAAAACTACCAACACTAACTATTTTCAAATGAACAAGGGAATTTTTTATTTATATCGGCAGGATTTTAATAACTCTACAAAAATGTCTACATAAATTAACCACAAAATAGTACACTCATATAATTATCCACCCATTGAGGCCTTGCTAATAAATCTTTGTGTAGCTATCAATTCATAGAGAGCTCAGTATACCGTGTCTATTTATTGGGTCACTATCCACATATAAGGCCACTCACAGTTTATTGAGTTTCCAATATAATGGAATCTTCTTCCAAATGATAAATATCCATTAAAAAATCTACAATTCTTGATTGTCATTAAATCCTGGGGTGTACACTATTAGGGACACTCCACTCATTGACATGTAAACAATTTATAAAATACATAACATATCCGTAATAAATAGCTACATCATCTTTATCCTCATAGTCATGTCTCATAAATTGATTGTGACCCAAAACATCATTCATATCTCCCACTTAGGACTCCACTAAAACAATCTAGTTAGTTTTGAGTTATATTCCATTATAATTTATGAGTGACAATAATAGTATTATTAATATATTTTATTTAAAACAAAATAAATATATTATATAAGATTCATATTGATATATAAATTAATATTATAATTTAAAAATTGTTTTCTTGTTTTTGGAGATAATAAATATCCTAAATGACATAAACTCAACATATTTAATAAATTATTAAATAAGAAACCAGTTTAATATCACCATCTTCTCTCATGATAATGATTATTATTATTGGATTGAGGATAATTATTAACCATGAAATACACATATATTCAATACGGAAGAAAAGTATTATACATATAAGTGATAATGGAAAATGAAATAAATTATTTTACAATCATCAAACCAATTTAAATTATAAAATAATTTAAATCACAAAATATAATCTATGTAAAATAATCATGATTACGTTTACCGGTTAATTTTTTAATCTGTATATAGTAATTATAAAACTATTTTATCAGTAATTTTTTATAATAAATAAATATATTTCATATTTTGAATTGTAATTTTGAAATTTAAAAATATGTTTTTATCATTTATTTAATAGTTAAACAATAATGACATATAATCACAAATAAAAAATAAATTTTTTCCCTTCATTCTAGATTTTTTTAAAATATATTTAATTAATGATTATATTTAAATATAGGTATAAAATTCAAGGATCTATTTCATAAAAATGGTCCATTTTATTTATATCACTGATTAGTAAAATTACTTATTAACATCTAATAATAATTATGGAACTGTAATAAAATCTAACTTTAATATTCGTATCTAAATAAGAAAGTCTTATTAAAAAAATTATTTATTATATATTATATGTTTTTATGAAAAAGTTAAATTTATCGTATATAATTTATTAAAATGAATGAAATATATTATTTATAAATTTATAAATTAAAAACCCATTCTTAATTTTATTACAAATTTTTTAAAAAAGAAGATAAAATATTCTAATGTTATAAATTTCTATTTCTCAAATAATTATATTTTATTTTGATAATATATTTTTAAATTAAAAAATTAAACTAATGTATATTACTGAATACTTTTAGTTAAATATAATATATAAAAATAGAAAAAATTAATATTCTGCAAATGTTTTTTTGAAATGAATAAGAAAAAATTCAATTCATTCTTAAAAGAAAAATTCTAAAACAATAGTTATTATGTGTTTTCCATTATTGTATAAAAATGATTTTTTATCCGTTTTATGAATTGGATTTAATAAAATGGATTCCAAAATTTTGAATCATCTTTTATAAATTAGATCATGTATCCAATTTTTTTGGAATCAATATAAGTTAACGGTGTAAATTATTTACTTATCATGGTAACTATAAATGGGTTAAAGAGATAAAATTAAGGGGAAAATGTATTAAATATAAAAAAATATTCGTAATTTATTTTTTTGAGTGGTCTATATAACTAAATTCTTTATTTGAAGATACATGTATAGATTACTATTCATACTTTATTATCTTATTATATAAGGAATTGTTTTCTATGAAAATTACTTTCCTCCTCACATATAAATAGTCCCCTCCAATACCCCTCTAAAACCACTACTTTAAATAAAAAACTATTGAATATGAACCTATTATACTCTATTAAATCATTAATAGATGTTTTTTATCTTATAAGACCCTGATTATTACTAGTTATTTATTTTAGTATTATTTATATTATTTAATTTTATTTTGAGTTTTAGTAATTTGTTTCATTTAAATTCTTTAAAAAATTAAAATTTTAAAAGACTTCATGGTCAAAAACATTTTTCAAATAACATGCAATGACCTTGAGTTTTTTATTTCCTTGGGCATTTCATTTTTAATGGGTATCACATTGTTAGATTAACCCTACATGGATGTAGGAGTAAATGTACAAGGATATGTTTTCTTGGTAGTTAGTGTATGGCGATTACTACATGGTTGGAAAATCTTTAAGAGTTAGTAAATATGTAAAATATTTATTTTCGTCGTATTTTTATTTTTTACATAATTTTATTTTTATATTTTATATTTTCGTATTCTCTCTTTTTTTATCTCCTCTACTCTTTCTGTGTCACACTAAGGTTGAGACCTATCACATGGAACAACATCCCCTTATCGAGCATCCCTCATTCCTGGCCTACCCTTACCTTGACTCATTTGTAGTTCCCAAGATGATATCTCTCCTCCATGTGCCTCCCCACAGTCTTTCTAACATTCACAAGATGGTCATGTAACAAGGAGGATGTCCCCCATCCTCTAATCTTAGGTTTTCATCTCCATGATTTTCATGTGGGAACCAACGGTCGGTCTTTTTCAATATGTTTTCTTCATCCCTTACCATCCATTCCTCCTTGATTATTATTACACCCATGAACTTTATGGTTTCTTTGTATGTGATTTGGTTTTTGTTTTGGTGGTTCTAAAACTAATTTCAATGTTTAAAGGGTTTTTTTGGAAAAACTTTTTTGTATTCGTTTATACTCTATCAAAGGAGACATGTTTTAGATAACTTCAGTGATTTTACACAATTTTAATGTAGTTTTGAACCATGTTTTTTACATTAAATTATTGAACCATTATTTTCATAGATATATAATTTTTGTTTTAAATATTAAATGGATGTATTTACTTTAATTAAGTATTATTTAAAATGAAAATCATTATTGATATGATTTTAATTTATTTGTATAGAGTTTATAACCATTGAAATATATTGAAATATTCATTTAAAAATATATTTTTATTTTTATTTTTAAAAAATAGGAATATATCATTAAAAATTGTCTTCAAATATTCAATATGTATTTTTATTTTCTAATAAAGTTTTAAATAATTTTACCTGTCATTTAAAGTGGTACATTAAAGGGATATTATTTTTGATTTATTAAAATTATTTTTTTAATTAATGTTGCTTGTTTAAATATTTAGTTAACCCTGGTTTGGTAATGGAATCAATTAAAAAGGGTGTGTTTCAATTCATTTAGAGTTTCCATAAAAAGGGGGAGTTCTTTATTAAATAAGCATTTAGATTCAATCAATGAAGAATTATTTAATAAAAATTTTATATTTTATTTGATTTTATTGAATTTAAATTTAATGGAAAATAACTCAATAACCTAAGGTAATTTTTATTAAATGTATAGTTGGCACATTGACATGGTCCGTGATTCATTGACCCTCTAAAATTTCCCTATTTAAATTTTAAAGCTCGTTACGGGATGTTTATGATCATTAGTATCCCTATAATGTATTTTTAATGTGATTAGTGAATAATATTCTGTGACTTTTTGGGGTGTTGTGAGGTTCACCTGATTTCAATTTTAGAGGATGTGTTACATCATTTTTATAGTATTTTTGACCTCTACAATTTAAATTTCATGGAAAACCATGGGTAGATAGGTGTAAAATATAGGTAAAAATGTTTTATTAAATTTTTATTCTCTCTAACAAGAAAATCAAAGATATTATATGTTCTGATTATTGGAAGTTTCCTTTCGGTTTGACTAAGAAAAGTAATTCTAGGTTTGGAGGTAGATATTTTTAATGTCAATGAAGATATTTGTTTATATTTATTATATATATATGTTTTATAGGTTTTTTTAAAATAATCACATAGGTTCCAATTATACTATATAATTCTACACTGAGAGATGTCTCTATTTGGTTTTCACTAGTTAGATTGGCACAATGGAACAATTTTTCATTTTTTTCATTATGTCTTGATTCCTTAATTATTTTCCTATTAAATTTTTATTCATCATGTTCCTATAAAAACATTAAAAATTGATTTAAAATAAATTTTAAAAAATATGACCAAATTTTATGATTTCAGTAAAATGGTTTGTGGAGATAAAAAAGTTTTAAATTCATTATTTTCATTTAAATAAAAAATAAAACTCAATTTCTATAATCATATTAAAAACTATAAATAATTAATCTTTTATTAAATGTTATACGTGTTCTAAATTGGATGGTGAAATAAATAGTATTTTTTGTGATCACAGTAATTATATATTAGTATCATGTTTGGGTTTGCCTCCTGGCCACTGTTGGGATTGTTTTTTGGATTAGGACTTAGTGTATAGATTTATTTTATTTAATTATAATTGAGATTTTTATATTATGATTTTTATGACCTACCTTTTATTTTCAATGTATTTACGGTCAAGTAATCCCTAAAAATGAGTTATTTTACTCTTTCATTTATTTTTTTGAGGATTACATCATTTATATTGAGGTTGGGTTATTTGTGAGCCACAACATGTTTAGGGAGTTTGGGGTGAAGGGCTATTTTGAGGGTGAGTTTAGTGATTATTCTATTTTTTTATATTTTTTTTATTTTTTATGTTTTGTTTTATATATTCTATTTCATTTTTGGTAAGGAGGTCCCTCCTATAGATGGTTAATTACATAATATTTATAGAAATATAATATATTTTTAACATTGATTTAAGAAAGAAATTGTTCCCATTTAATATATATAGTTTCAAGGTTCTATTATTCAACCCATGGTTATAGGTAACACCCATAGGGTACATCATGGCATAGTTTGGGCATACAGTTAATGTCAAATAGTATTAGAGGTTAGGATCAATAGCGGGAGCCCAGATTTTTGACTATACCAGTCTATTTTTTGTTAAATTATATACTTGAGTTTTATTATCAATATAAATTAGGAGGTTGGTGTAGGGGGAGTCTATCCAACTGTTCATTTATAGATTTTTCTGTTTCCAGGGAAATTGGTATTTGAATTTGCATTTGAAATTTGTTCTAAATAACAATGATGGTAGTTTTTACTAACACGTCATTTTATGATTTTCCATGAGGTTAATTTTTAGTTTTATATTAAAAATACTGGTATAATCAAAATATAAAAGTTGAATCACATGAATTTTATAACCACATGGTATCTAAGAGATATATACTAGACCTGTTATAGGATCTATTGAATGATTGGGATGTGGATATCACCCAATTATCCATGTCAATAATGATTTTGCATCATATTTCTTGTTTTTCTAATTAGAAAACCTAATTCTATGATTATCTTGGTTAGTAATGCAAAAGGGAAAAATATAAACGATATATTTTTAATATGGTTGAATTATTAGATTATTTTTTTGATTTCATTTTTGTGTAATTTGGGTTGTCTACAAATTATGAATATTTGTTTCAGTGAAAACTGTAATTCTTTTTTTGGGATACCATTTGAAAATATTTGATTATATTTGAGATCCTGGAAAATGTTGTTATTTAAATACTAAACTCAGAAATGTTTTAAAGAATTTAATTATTTTTGAAATAGAGGTTTGAAAAAAATATATTAAAATTAGGGTGGTTTTCAAAAATAAAATGGAGACCACCATTGAAATTATATTTCAAATGTTCACCCCCTCTTAGAATGGTTATTATGTCATTTATAGAAATTAAAAATTATAAAGAAAATGGTATTCTATAATGTTTGATTGATGTCACATGCTTGATTGATTTATTCATTCATATTTTCCCCCTTAGTTGCCAAAAGATTTTTAGCTTGTTGTGTGGAACATTAAAAAAATTTGTTTACATTTTATTTTATTTAAACACATATTCATGGATAATTCATAGAGAGGATGAATGGTATGTTTCTAGGGATAATAATCTAGGTGATTTTATTATTTTTTAGGTTTTGTTTTTCATGTTTAGAACCCTATCTAGAATCACAATCAAGTTGTTTAGTAAAAATCTCCTAGTCTTTGGAATATGTTTTTATTTTCCTTGAATATATTCACATATTTTTTTATGGTAATATATGTTAGTTGAAGATATTGGTGGATGTAATGTTTCTGATGTAAATATTTAAATTAGTGGATTTATTTTAGGTTTTTCATAATTTGATGATATAATTTTAGGTATAATTTATTTTTTTGTGCTTTGGGTGACTTTGGGAGGGTTCGTATGGGATTCTATATTTTTCTTTGTTGTTAGTGCCTTGTTGGTGATCGAACAACTTATGTTTCATATGTTTTGAGTTTCAAAATTGATTAATTGTGATTTATTTTTGATGGAGGGTTATGGGAAGAAATTTTGGATCGGTTCATGTGTAACTAGGATGGGAGTTACGTTCATGTGGTTGGGAACTTGATGTAACACCCTAGGTAAATAAAGAATATGGCATTTTCATATTTATCCATATTTGTGAATAAAATATTAATATGACTTTTAAGGGGATGCTATGCTTGATGGCGTACCCAACACGCAACAACGAGTTTCTTGGAAATCTTACGTTGCACTCTAATAATAAAATAATATTATTTTAAATGGTAGTTAACATGTAGCGGATGTATTGGCGCGAATGGATAGAAATAACTAAAATATGATTATATATGTTTTTAATGTTTTTACATTTATACAATAAAAGATAAAGGCATAAAATACAGAAATAATTCGATTTTAGGCGTATATGCCCTAGTTTTCACTAAAGGTTCACTTATCGCCTTTTGATGGAGAACCGTCATTAAATATAGTTTTGTTCACTCTTATACATCCTTTTTGAGAAAATGAAACTCTTCTTAATAATTGGGACATCAAAATTTATTTTGTGTAAATTTTTGGTATCTTTCTGATAAAGTTCATTTTTTTAAATGAATAGTGTAAAATGTTGTATTTAAATTCAAAACCTCTTTTTAATCTAATTTATTTATATGATTAGATTATCTTATTGAATTGGTTTTAAAGTTAAATTAGAATATATATCTTTACCATTAAATCCAATAGTGGTCGTTGGAATTAATTTCACTTTGAAATCAGACTTAAACCAGTGTTAATCTTTTGATACTTATTGTTTCATAAAAACACGCCATTTGATCTGACAGTGGGAATTAATTATTAAATTAATTAATGTGACTTATATGTTTTGAATTTTTTAAAATAGACTTTATTTTTGAATTCGTAATATCAAATATAGCTTAGGGTGAATATTTGGGATTTTTCTGAAAAACTTCAATTTTTGATGAATAGTGAAACCACTAAGTGGTACTTATAACAACTGATTTTTCCGTTTAAATGAATTTTTTCCATATTTGTGTTTTGAATTTCAAAAATCTGACATGCATGGTTGTCATTAAGAAGTAAAATGTGGTTCAATGGGATAAAAATATTTTTTGATGAATAGTAACTTATTAAGTTTTTAATCGCAATTAGAGGTAATTAGTGTAGTTTAAGGTAAAAATAATGTTTTAATAAACTTAAATGACCTAGAAACATGTCCTAACCTCATTGGATGTGTAATGGCCGACCAAGACAAGCCATGGGTCAACTTGGGGACCCCATGAATCCACTTTGGTTGGAAAATGACATTAATATCTTTTTATTTAAAGTTAAAGTAAAAATGAGACAAACATGAAATGTTTTACTAAAACAATTTTTACATGGGGTTATACAAATCAGATTTTTGACTATAAATATTCATTGGAAATATAAAAATATTTCCTTCATCATAGTATTTTTTTTATAATTTTTAGACACTATATAAATTAAATTATTTATGACATCATGATGATGCAACAATGACCTCATTATTTAACTATTTAAATAAAATGGAAAGATAATGTAATATCTAAGACCTAAACATGTCCAAAACCTATTGTATGAGTGGATTTAGAACCCTGATCACCTGAGACTCGAACTACATCAATGTGGGACCTCTTAAATCCGAATACCATTTTAAAATAAAGTGACTTTTCTTTACTTTACAAGAGTGCCCCTCCTCTCCTCTTATAAAAGGCCCCCACCCCTACCTCCTTACCCACACTCCCAAAGACTATGGCTCGGCCAACCTCTGCCCATTTTGTCTCTACACTTCCCTATCTTAATACTTGAAGCCTCACTTTGGGCATAATTCTTCCCAAGGAAGCCTTTGAGCTCAAACCAAAGGGAGTTACCCGATTTTAAGGTAATGTCTTCACTTGAGTACTTTTGTTTTATTTTGCTTCTCCAACCCCCTAAAATCTTTTTATTCATTTCATTTGTAACAAATCCAGTATCATAAATATACTAGGATGTTTTTATAAGAAGTATTCGATCTACACTTTCACACACCTACATCTAATGGTTAAAGTACATACTGTTTCCGTGGATGGCGAATTTCGGCCTCCCAAAACGATGATTATTCAACATTATTTGAACACCTTCAAAGGTGGCCATTAAGATGACACTATATTTATATATGATATATAATATGTTTATTATTTCCATAATATTCTGTATTTTTTCATTTTGGGAATACCTTTATGGTTTCCATTATGGGTAAACGCGATATCTTCATTTAAGGAAGTGCGGACTACCGCCCCCTCAAAGTGATTTGATTCGTTAATACCATATGTGGTACGTATAAAGAATATATTTAATGATATTATATATGATACCATACTAGAATTAAAATATTGTTATGTATCATTATGTTTTAATTCCATTAAATATGAAATAGAAATGGAAGTAGCGTTCATGCGTACGTACGGCTAACCGTCTCCATGAACGGTACATTTCATTTCTTATCTCAAAATGTTATGTAATACTATAAGTACATATAAATAATGGATATGTATGTAATACATTAAATCAAAATTATGGATATCATTCTGGAATTATAACATATATATATCTCTCTCATTTTGTTTTAATTCCATTAATATGACAAAAAATGAAAGTTGCGTTCACGCATACGTACGGCCTACCATCTCCATGAACGGTGCTTTTCATTTTTTATCTCCAAATGATATGTAATAGTATTAAATGAATATTTACTGGATATATATGATATTATAATAATTTATACTATTCTTTAAATTATTTACTTATAACTACATGGGCAATCTTTTTTCAAACAAGTTCATTTTTTACTCATGTACCAAACATCGGCAAAAACGTCTGATCTGAACTAACATTATTAAACAATTATTATAAAATTATAATATGTGATATGAACTGAATAATAATATCTAAAGTAGGTACTTAGGAAATTATTAATTGACCAAAGTTTATTATTCAGGAATATAAAGAAACGAACAAGACAAGTTGGACTTGAGGTAAGGGATCCTACTCCTCTCTTTCTTTTTAAGTACACTCTTTTATGTCATTCCATCTAAAGCTGATATTTCTTGTTATTGGGATGTTATATTATATTACACTTACTGTAATTTTTATTTTCATGTGATGAGAGACCCTATTCTCTCTCATCAATCCATTTTGGAAGTTTTGAGTGGCGCCGTTAGGCTGTCGAATTTTCGTAAGAGATATAATCTCTCTCTTTCTTTTCAAGTACTCTCCTTTATGTCACTTATTTTAAGCTCCAATTTGTTATTTTGGGGGATGTTCTTTTATATTCCTCTTTATATAATCTTTATGTTAATATGATGAGATACCCTATTTGATCTTATCAATCCATTTTTGTAAGTTTTATGTGGCGTCGTTAGGCTGCTGAGTTTTCGTAAGGGATTTTTCATCTCACTTTTATTTCAGTGACATTTATGCTACATTTGCCACAATTTCGTTTGAGTGGTGTATGTAGTTCCCATTATTCTACGCTTTGTATAATATAATTTCGTTTATGAGTATTTACATCAATGATTTATTGTTCTTCTTTCATGGGGTGTATGTTCTGAAAGATACCCAAGTCGGAAAGGGAACCTTTCACACTCCTCTTTTTAAAAGACTTCTTTTGTTGGGTCTTTTAATTTACATATTGTTATGTTGGGATATGTTCTCATATATCCTTATTTATTTAAATTTTATGTTCATGTGATGAGATACACTTTTAATCTCTCATCAACTCATTTTGATGTGACGCCGTTAGGCTGTCAAGGGAACTTCTTAACCCAATTTTTATTTCTTTGGGTTCAACAAGTAGTTATTGAGTATGTCATCTTTAGAATATGTTTGAATGACCTTTTATTGTTTTACACTTAATATCCACTTATATTGGGTCTATTTATATTTTCCACACATAATTTTGAGATTTACTTATCCTTAATTTAAGGATACATTCTTTATAAGGGATTTCATCAAATTTGACATTTCTATTGAGACTTCGTTGTTGTTATGCACCAATTCACTCTTATATGGTGTATATACTGGCCTTTGGAATATTATATCATGAATTTATTTATTCTCATGATATTATAAAGTTCTGACTAAATTTTCTTCCTCAATTATTGAATTCAAGTGTCTCTATTTTTCGTAAAACCCCTTTTACCAAAATATCGCTTTAAATGTTTTAACTATTTGTTCTTATTAATATCCATGTTTTCAAAATGGTTGTAAGGATTTATTTATATGGATATTAATGGTTTAAAATTTTAAAATCTTCAAGGTGTTATGGGAAACTTTGATTCAAAAATCTCTTTATTAAATGTTTTAAATGGTTTTGGAAATGGTTTCTTTTTGAATGGATTCATTATTTCAATATAATAAAATGTTATATTGTGATTGAAGTGTGGAAATGTTATGTTTCCTTTATTCATGTTTTATGTGATACGTTTATGTTATGGTTCTTGGGAATTGTTATGAAGACGGGTGGTTCCGTGATAAACTAAGGTCGGGTGAGCCCGATATAGCTCTCAAATGCATTGGGTAACGCGAAGGAGTGAAACGTTAAGGTTTCTCCGAAGAGATTTTGGGAATATACTATGATTGGTATTCCAAACGTAACCAAGAGGGTTACTCCCTACGTAATAATGTTATGAATGCCTCAAGTTACTTTTATGTCTTATGACTTCTAGGATTTATTCATTATTTGTTAAGGTATGTTAAAGTGCCTATGTTTTATGGGTAAAGTATGATTTCATTCTTATGTATATATGAACTCATGTTTCCTTTCCATATTTTTATAACCCTTACTGAGCTTCTTATGCTCATCCCATGTTCTTGAAATGTTTTTCACAGGTCAAGGGAATGGTACATGATGTGATGATAGTGTCAAGGATGTGTCAAAAAAGAATCCATGTTTTATTTTAAATATGTTTCCATTGATGGGAAGAATGAATATTGCCTTTTATGTAACCACTTTGTTTAAATGTGGAATGTAATGAAAGTTTCATGATCTAATTCTCTAAAACTCTAAACCTGAAAAGATCCTCAACGTGTAATCTTGTAATAACTCAAGATTAAGTAAGGTTTAAGGCTGGGGCCTTATAGTTGGTATCAGAGGTCGGTTTAGATAACTTTAGAGGTTAGGGTATTCTCTAAGCATAAGTGACATTACCATAATGGTTAGGATTTCAGAAAGAGTCCTTGTTTTAGATAAATTGAATGAGTAAGTATATCTTAGTGTTTACCTTCCTCATTAATACATGATGGGTTTGTTGATATACTCACACTGACAATTCTATTTTTAGTGAATGGATGGATCTAGAAGGCACCAAAGGGACAACAGGTTTGAAGGAAACTGTGGTGGTTCTATGATTAAGATACTAGATAAAATGGGGGATTGAATGAGGAAACTTGTGGTTGTTCTAAACCAACTATCAAGGAGTCATGATCAACCACTTGATCCTTGGTATGATCTTTAATGCATCATGTACAAGATGACCAATCCATGTGGAAGTTCAGGTAATAATTATAAATGTAACCATTAGAGTTTATATGATCCTTACTTTTGAGGTAATTATTTGTTATTATATGATATTCTGGAAAATGAAAGGCATGAGATAAACGTGATGTTAAAATATGTTATGATCATTTTTGATGATTTTATCTCTTTTTGGGGAATGATTTAAGAATTATATAGTTTTGGAAAAAGGACAACACGCAGACTGTGTGACAACCCGTCACGTCGGACAAAGCTGCGGGAATCGAACTCACAACCAAAGTACGACTGGTATTTATCACCTACCACTGGACTACGTGACGTCCCTGGTGATTTGGACCGATTATTTTTAGTTAGATGATTTTATGAATTAAGAGTATGTTGATTTTGGGTTATTTATTAAAATGATTAACCTATCATGGAGGATATGTTATTAGGTTAATTACTTTTCAATACGAGACTTTAGGAGCAACTGATGTTGTTTGGAGATAAATGTTACGATTTAACATGGAAGACTATGTGAATAAATCCTTCAAATACTTTGGTTTAAATATTAGTTTGGTTTACATTGAAGAATTTTATGGACAAATTGATTATTGAATGGTTCTTGTTGAACTTTGGGTTTTGTTGGACAAATTTTGGAGATTAAGAATAGATTTTCTTTTTATAAAGGGTTATCCTTTTCTGGATTATCTGATCTTGTACTAACATTTTTGGTTTTGGTTTTGGTTAAAGTCTAAAGACATAGGAATTATATAGTTCTCTTTTGTGGATTCAGTGACTCTCTAGAATTTTATTATAGTACTCTTAATGCAAACAAGTCTCCCTAAATACTCGTCTTTTGGAAAAAAATATGAGTTTGATTAAGGAATCTAGTAAAAGTTGAAAGTCAATAAGATAAGTGATTATGTTTACTTATGAATATATTCCTCAATAAAAATTAACTTAAAACAAAAATGTTGTCTATTAACATTTCCTACTGGGGAACCCAATACAGTTTAACCCATCACATGTTTGTGATTTTCTTATTGTTAACTTTCTCCTAAATATGTTTTCTATCACTCTCCATCAGAACATGACCCTATGTTTTCTCCTCCATGTCCATGTTTTCCTACATGGATTCCTAGTATGTGTTAACTCAGATGACCTCTGTACTTATCTTTCTTTATTTTAAAGTGATTGTTTTACCGACTCTTGTTCCGATGTGGGACTTTCAAGGATGTTTCCAAGTGAAATTTTAAAATTGCAAGGACACAATTCCCAAAAGGGGGGAAGGATGTAACACCCCAGGTAAATAAAGAATATATCATTTTCATATTTATCCATATTTGTGAATAAAATATTAATATTACTTTTAAGGGGACGCTATGCTCGATGGCGTACCCAACACGCAACAATGAGTTTCTTGGGAATCTTACGTTGCACTCTAATAATAAAATAATATTATTTTAAATGGTAGTTAACATGTAGCCGTTGTATTGGAGGGAATGGATATAAATAACTAAAATATGATTATATATGTTTTTTAATGTTTTTACATTTATCCAATAAAAGATAAAGGCATAAAATACGGAAATAATTCGATTTTAGGCGTATATGCCCTAGTTTTCACTAAAGGTTCACTTATCGCCTTTTGATGGAGAACCGTCATTAAATATAGCTTTTTTCACTCTTATACATCCTTTTGGACCAAATAAAACTCTTCTTAAGAATTGGGACATCAAAATTTACTTTGTGTAAATTTTTGGTATCTTTCCGATAAAGTTAATTTTTTAAATGAATAGTGTAAAATGATGTCTTTTAATTCAAAACCACTTTTGAATCTAATTTATTTATATTATTATATTATCTTTTCAATTGTTTTTAAAGTGAAATTTTAATATATTTTAACCATTAAATCCAATAGTGGTCGTTGGAATTAATTTCACTTTGAAATCAGACTTAAACCAGTGTCAATCTTTTGATACTTATTGTTTCACAAAAACACGCCATTTGATCTGACAGCGGGAATTAATTATTAAATTAATTAATATGACTTATATGTTATGAATTTTTTAAAATAGACTTCATTTTTGAATTCGGAATATCAAATTTAGCTTAGGGTGAATTTTTGGGATTTTTCTGAAAAACTTCAATTTTCGATGAATGGTGAAACCACTAAGTGGTACTTATAAAAACATATTTTCCATTTAAATGAAATTTTGCCATCTTTGTGTTTTGAATTTCAAAAATCCGACATACATGGTTGTAATTATGAAGTAAAATGTGGTTCAATGGGACAAAATATTTTTTTGGTGAATAGTAACTTATTAAGTTTTTAATCGCGATTAGAGGTAATTAGTATAGTTTATGGTAAAAATAATATTGTAATAAATTTAAATGACCTGGACACATGTCCTACCCTCATTGGATGTGTCATGGCAGACCAAGAAAAGCCATGGGTCAACTTGGTGACCCCATGATTCCACTTTGGTTGGAAAATGACATTAATATCTTTTTATTTAAGGTTAAAGTAAAAATGAGACAAACATGAAATGTTTTACTAAAACAATTTTTACATGGGGTTATAAAAATCCGAATTTTGACTATAAATATTAATTAGAAAGATAAAAATATTTCCTTCATCATAGTATTTTATTATAATTTTTAGACACTAAATAAATTAAATTATTTATGACATCATGATGATGCAGTGATGACCTCATTATTTAACGATTTAAATAAAATGGAAAGATAATGTAATATCTAAGACCTAAAAATGTCCAAAACCTATTTTATGAGTGTATTTAGAACCCTTATCACCTTATCCTAGAAATACATCAATGTGGGACCTCTTAAATCCTAATAAAATTTTAAAATAAAGTGACTTTTCTTTACATTACAAGAGTGCCCCTCCTCTCCTCTTATAAGAGGCCCCCACCCCTACCTCCTTACCCACACTCCCAAAGCCTTTAGCATGGACAACCTCTGCCCAGTTTTTCTCTCCACTTCCCTCTCTTACTCCTTGAAGCATCACTTTGGGCATAAGTCTTCCCAAGTAAGCTTTTGAGCTCAAACCAAAGGGAGTTACCTGATTTTAAGGTAATGTCTTCACTTGAGTACTTTTGTTTTATTTTGCTTCTCCAACCCCCTAAACTCTTTTTATTCATTTCTTTTGTAACAAATACTGTATCATAAATATACTAGGATTTTTTTATAAGAAGGATTCTAGATACACTTTCACACACCTACATCTAATGGTTAAAGAACATATTGTTTCCGTAGATGGCGAATTTCGGCCTCTCGAAATGATGACTGTTCAACATTCTTTTAACACCTTCAAAGGTGGACATTAAGATGACAATATATTTATATATGATATATAATATGTTTATGATTTCCTTAATCTTATTTATTTTTTCATTTTGGGCATACCTTTATGGTTTCCATTATGGGTAAACACGATATCTTCATTTAAGGATGTGCGGACTAGCGCCCCCTCAAAGTGATTTGATTCGTTAATACCATATGTGGTACGTACAAAGGATATATTTAATGATATTATATATGATACCATACTGGAATTAAAATAATATTATGTATCATTATATTTTAATTCCATTAAATATGAAATAGAAATGGAAGTAGTGTTCATGCGTACATACGGCTTACGGTCTCCATGAACGGTACATTTCATTTCTTATCTCAAAATGTTATGTTATACTATAAGTACATATATATAATGTATATATATGTAATATATTACATCAAAATTATGGACATAATTATGGAATTATAACATATATATATCTCTCTCATTTTTTTAATTCCATTAATATGACAACAAATGAAATTAGCGTTCATGCGTACGTACGGCCTACCGTCTCCATGAACGGTGCTTTTCATTTTTTATCTCCAAATGATATGGAATAGTATGAAATGAATATTTACTGGATATATATGATATTTTAATCATTAATACTATTCTGGAAATTATTTACTTATAAATACATGGGAAATCCTTTTTCAAACAAGTTCATTTTTGACTCATGTACCAAACATCGGCAAAAACGTCTGATATGAACTAACATTATTAAACAATTATTATAACCTTATAAAATGTGATATGAAATGAATATTAATCACTAAATTAGGTACTTAGGCAATTATTAATTGACCAAAGTTTATTATTCAGGAATATAAATAAACGAACAAGACAAGTTGGACATGAGGTAAGGGATCCTACTCCTCTCTTTTTAAGTACACTCTTCTATGTCATTCCCTATAAAGCTCATATTTCTTGTTATTGGGATGTTATTTATATTAAACTTACTATAATTTTTATGTTCATGTGATGAGAGATCCTATTCTCTCTCATCAATCCATTTTGGAAGTTTTGAGTGGCGCCGTTAGGCTGCCGAATTTTCGTAAGAGATCTAACCTCTCTCTTTCTTTTTAAGTACTCTCCTTTATGTCACTTCTTTTGATCTCCTCTTTGTTATGTTGGGGGATGTTCTTTTATATTCCTCATTCTATAATCTTTAAGTTAATATGATGAGATACCCTATTTGATCTCATCAATCCATTTTTGTAAGTTTTATGTGGCGCTGTTAGGCTGCCGAGTTTTCGTAAGGGATTTTTCTTCTCACTTTTATTCCCGTGAGATTTATGCTACATTTGCCACAATTTCCTTTGAGTGGTGTATGTACTGACCATTAATCTAATATTTGTATAATTTAATTTCGTTTATGATTATTTACATCAATGATGTTCTGTTCTTCTTTCATGGGGTGTATGTTCTGAAAGATACCCTAGTCGGTAAGGGAACCTTTCACCCTCCTCATTTTAAAAGACCTCTTTTGTTAGGTCTTTTAATTTACCTATTTTTATGTTGGGATATGTTCTCATATATCCTTATTGATGTAAATGTTATGCCCAAGTGATGAGATACACTTTTTATCTCTCATCAACTCATTTTGATGTGACGTCGTTAGGCTGTCAAGGGAACTTCTTAACCCAATTTCGATTTCTTTGGGTTCAACATGTAGTTATTGAGTATGTCATCTTTAGAATATGTGTGAATGACCTTTTATTGTTTTACACTTAATATCCACTTATATTGGGCCTATTTATATTTTTCACACATAATTTTGATATTTATTTATCCTTAATTTAAGGATACCTTCTTTATAAGGGATTTCATCACAATTGACATTTTTATTGAGAATTCGTTGTTGTTATGAAACAATTCACTCTTACATGGTGTATATACTGTCCTTTGGAATATTATATCATGAATCCATTTATTCTCATGATATTATAATGTTCTAACTAAATTTTATTCCTCAATTATTGAATTCAAGTGTCTCTAATTTTCATAAACCCCTTTAACCAAAATATCGCTTTAAATGTTTTACCTATTTGTTCTTATTAATATCCATGTTTTCAAAATGGTTTTAAGGATTTATTTATAAGGATATTAATGGTCTAATATTTTCAAATCTTCAAGGTGTTATGGCACACTTTGATTAAAAAATCTCTTTATTAATTGTTTTAAATGGTTTTGGAAATGGTTTCTTTTTGAATGGATTCATTATTTCAATATACTAAAATGTTATATTGTGATTGAAGTGTGGAAATGTTATGTTTACTTTATTCATGTTTTATGTGATACGTTTATGTTATGGTTCTTGGGAATTTTTATAAAGATGGGTGGTTCCGTGATAAACTAAGGGCGGGTGAGCTCGATATAGCTCTCCAATGCATTAGGTAACGCGAAGGAGTGAAACGTTAAGGTTTCTATGAAGAGATTTAGGGAATATACTGTGATGGGTATTCCAAACGTAACCAAGAGGGTTACTCCCAACGTAAGAATGTTACGAATGCCTCAAGTTACTTTTATGTCATATGACTTCTATGATTTATTCATGATTTTATGAGGTATGTTAAAGTGCCTATGTTTTATGGGTAAAGTATGATTTCATTCTTAAGTATATATGAACTCATGTTTCCTTTTCATATTTTTATAACCCGTACTGAGCTTTTTATGCTCATCCCAAGTTTTTGAAATGTTTTTCACAGGTCAAGGGAAAGGTACATGATGTGATGATAGTGTCAAGGATGTGTCAAGAAAGAATCGATGTTTTTTTAAATATGTTTCCATTGATGGGAAGAATGAATATTGTCTTTTATGTAACCACTTGGTTTAAATGTGGAAAGTAATGCAAGTTTCATGATCTAATTCTCTAAAATTCTAAACCTGAAAAGATCCTCAACGTGTAATCTTGTAATAACTCAAGATTAAGTAAGGTTTAAGGCTGGGGCCTTATACTTGAGGGTGTCCAATTTCTTTTGATGGGACCATTATGAGATAATGACTTCTTTCGAGGTCCTAGATTACCTAATGAGTACTAGTACCCATGGTCAAAGTCAATGATTATATTTTATCCCATGATCTGGAAAATAATTTTTCTTTGTTTGAGGATAATCTATATTTATGGTTGATTATATGTATTTAGGAAATGTTGTTTGTTTTTTTGTTCCTCTCTCATAGTTATACAATGGGGATAGAATTATGGTAGCTGAATTTTCATTGTCTCAAATTTTAGAAAACATATAAAATATGGGGAGGCCATGATATTCTGTCATTCTAATTATGATTTCTAGTTTGGGTGTTGTGTATCTTGGAGTGTGTTTGTTTTTTGGACCCACAATTTTCTATAAAGCTTAAATGATGGGGAGACCAATATAGGTCCTAATGTTTGTTATGAATTGTGTCCCCCATTGATGGCTGGATTCTAGTTAGATATTTCTGGTAATATTTAATTATATTTCCTACTAATCACAAGAATTTGTTTTGTTAGTGGTCTCATCATTTTTGATCTGTCATAGATCTTTGTACATCTCACCTCTTTACTGTGTTTGAGCTGTGGGTACCCTATTTTTTTCTATTCCAGGAAAACTAATTTCTTGGGGAATATAAAATTATGGTGGGGAGATCATAATTCCTTGTGTATTATTATTTAATTACATTTTAAGTAATTTTAGACTATTTTATGTTATTTTATATTTAATGAATTATATTTCAATGAAATTTGTGAAATAAAATTTTAAATCCATATCTGTTGCCAACACGATTGGAAAATTATTTGATGATTGTGCATTTTTAATGGTTAACAGACAATATTCTAAACCATGTGGAGGTATATAAGTAACCAAATGATGATAGTTTTTTCTATTAAGTGAGTATATCATGATTACAATACTATTTGGAAAAATATATGGGTAATATAGCTAGTTTCCCAATGTATAAATATTTTATTTCTTATATTTTACATTATTTATTTTGTAATTATTTTTTATATTAATTTTTCCCTTTTTATCCCCTCCCTATTATACATCTCACTAGATTAGATCCCCCTCCCATGGAGCGACATCACTTCCTCCCACCTCCTTCTCTATCAACCTCTCCTTCCCCTTGACTCATGTGTAATGCCTCGCCAAAATTCCCCCTTCACATTCTTTATCCCCTACTCTTTTAAATGAGACAACACACCATGGAAGAGTTCACCATTCTTCCAATTTCATGACATCATCTCCATGATTTTATAGTGGGACCCACCAATGAGTATTTCCTCTCTCCTATCAATAACAATCGATTCCAATTGCATATTGATTCTTCTCCAACCAATGAAACCTATGCCTTGAATGGGTGTGATTTGTATTTAGGGAGGTTGCAATTTTTGATTTCTTGGACGTTTAAAGTCCATTCTGATTTCATTTTTCATATTTTGGTGTTACCCATCAAATGTGAAAATTTTCAACTAATTACATGGATATCCATCATTTGAATTTTATTTTTCCCCTAGTTTTAATTTTTTGTTTTTAGAACTATGATTTTATTAAAAAATTTATTCATGTATTATTTGTTGAATGGTGAAATTTAATTTCTTAGGTATTATTGGATATAAAAATAATGTTTTTATAGATTTTAATTTCAATATAGAGAGTTTATAAAATTTTAAACTTGTAGAAACCTTCTTTTATTGAACCAAATTTATTAATTAATTTTATATTTTAATGAATACCTCATTAAAATAATTATTGAAATATTAATATTGGGTTTTAATTTAAAAAAATCAAATTGATTTTAAATTTAATTTCATGTGGTAAATAAAATTCAAATTATTTTTTAGTTATTGAAATTCTTTTCTAATTAATTTTTGTAGCATAAAAAATACTCTACTCCAATTGGGTAATGTAATCAATTAAAATGGATGTGTTTCAAGACATTATTATATTTTTTAAAAAGGGGGAGTTATTTATTTAATTAATGTAATGGATGATTTCATGTAAAATAATTTAGTAAATGTTTGATATTGACTTATGAATTTTAATTTAAAATGGAAGGAAAATTGCAAGGTATCCTATGTTAGATTTTAATAAAGGCCAATTTGGATCATTGAAATGGGCTTGGGATTCCTCAGACCCAAATTGGTTTCCCCTTTCTTATTGTTAATATGGTGTAGGTATTTTATTATTATTATTATAATCCTTGGGATATATTTCTATTGTGAAATTCGTTGATGATTGTGATGTTTTGGGGGGTGTGGTTCCATTTACTTGCTTGTGATTTTGATGCATGTATAGCTTCTTAATTGATTTTTTTGATCAATTGTATACATTTACATTCATGGGAAATACTGGGATTTTAGTTGAGAAATATAGTTACAAATTTTGCAATAGTTTTGTATTACACTTTGACTAGGGACCCTTATATAGTTTATGTTTTTATTACATGGTTTTCCACTAGTTAAGAACATGTAGGGAAACACCGTGTGTTAGGGATCATAGACTGAAAATTGGTACCATTATTATTTAATGTGATTGTATATATTGTTACTAGAATGTTTCCCTTGGTATCCTATAATTTCATGATACTAGGTTATTCTAGATAGGGAATTATCTCTCTCTATCTCTCTCTCTTTCTTTCTTTACTTCTCTCTCACCCCTATCTCTCTGTATTATCTGACTTGATTAGCAGTAGGTATTTTTTTAGTTCTTAGACACTATTGATTGTATTGTTTGTCTTGGGATTGAGATGTTAGTTTTATTTTATCTCATTAAAATAGTGATAACTATAACATGATTTGTATAACCTGCCTTTTATTTCCATATAATTCCTAGAAAGGTTTACAATTTAAATGAGTTTATTTCAACAATCAATTATGATTATTATTGGACAATATTATTATTTAAGAGATAGGATTATTGGGGATCTAGAGTATGTCAGGGTAGTTTGGGGCTGAGTGGGGGTTGTAAGATATGTGGGTTGTTTTGGAGGGTGAATCAAAGGATTAGATTGTATTACTTCACATCTAACTACATTTTATAGTTTCATATGTATTTAATCCTTTAACGGATTGAAATCCTACCTATGGATGACTGAAGATGAAATTGTTTATAAAATTTGTTATTTTATTGACTCTGGTTCAAGGAAAAAAATTGTTCACAATGTAGGTATCTGATACCCTGAATCTTCTCAATAGCCTTCAGGGATTAGTAACACCCCTTAGTTATGTCATGGACTAGGTTAGAAATCTAATTGATGGATGTATTGGGATGTTTCATGACATTGCTTCTTGTTCTGAGATGTAATCGTAAATCCTTAATTATGAAGATACTTATATCAAGAAGGAAATAAATAATCAAAGTATATTCTGAGTTATTCATAATCTTGATCAATTTCTCTATAATCCCAACTATTTTTAAATATCATTTTAACGAATTTTGAGATACTATATTAACATTATTATCCTACAGAAAAAATTACATTCATATTATAAAACTATATACACTAACTTATTCACTAGTATAACATATTTGTTTTGGATTGGTTCACCCACCTACATAAATGTTGTTATATCGACATCATAATTTTTATCATGATTAAGTATCTAGAGATTAACACTAGTTATATATGATATTAAGTAGTAAATTATGTAATTAATATTATTCAAGAAGGTTGGATAAAAAATGAATAATCATAATATATTAATCCATTATTATTCGAAAATTACTTTCAATAAGATCATTTTGTATTCCATTATCGCAAACCATACCCAGAACATCCATATGAATGGATATGGGAATTATAAAATTGTTGAGACAATGTTTTTCCAATATATTAACTAATCTGGGAATGAGGAACTTCATATCATGGATTGAGGACCTTCATTTATACTATCATACAAGCATAAAATAAAAAAAACTACAAACATCCAATGATGAAACAAATAACTATATAATATATGTGTATTGAATGGGGATAATTAATGAGTATAATATTAAATAGATATGAAAATGGTTTTTATATAAGTTTTTAAGATGATTCTATTTGTTTTGTATTAGATTAATGTTCATTTATGGAATATGAGGGTAACTGTAAGTGTCACGACCCCATCCATCCAAAGATTCCTCAATGAGTGGAGAGAGATAATGACCAATCGAGTCCCACCTCTAGTGGGACTTGGGATGTCAACTTGCATCGAGGGAATTAAAATATCATAAAATGTGTGAAATTTCCCACTATACTAGTATATGAGTGGGAGATAGAATAAATTTTCCATAATTAACTCAATGGAAGAATATAGAAATAACTCAAAACCATACCACAATGTATGTATAAATAAAACCATTATAAATAAAATTCATCAAAAGTAAATACCCAATATAAAAGAAAAATAAGCAACAAAAAAAATATCAAAAAATATTTAACCTAGTACTATATATCATGATCCAGAAAATCCATCTAGAAACCTTAAAATTAGTTTATATATATATATATGGTGATTATAAAAGTATACTCAATAAGAAAACTGAAGTATCTCTTACACATGTGAAAGAATATTACGAATGCACCAATGAATATTCTGTAGAACCAATAATACCAAAACCTGTCAAATATCTATCCCATCCTCACCATGGCATTCTAATGAGATAAAAAAATCCATTTATAATAACATAATAATAAAAATATGGATAAAGGGTGTCACAAATTGTTTTCCAACTATTTTTCTGCTCTCACACGCCAACATCATATATCCTTGCACTCCTATATATTATCAATAACATATACCACAATCCCAAATGCTTGGTTACATGAAATCAAACCAACTAACACTTGGGCCACCACCCCATATCACAATCACATATTAATGTTCCCTAAGACACCTAGGTTATCACCATAAAACTACTACCATAACAAGTGTCGTTGGGTATCATGAACATGAAATACATCAACCTCATTCCATCCCCCTAACATGAATGAACTTCACCATAAGATGCCTCACCACATAGTTATACCACATCCCTCCAAAATACACCTTTTCTATCCCCTAGTGAACTAGTATACCTCCTACCATCAAATTTTTTTCATATCTACTCACCAAGAAGAGAGATCAGGGAAGAGTAGTTAACAATCAATCCATCGCCATTACAATGATGTTGGAAAAAATCATACATATGAATTTAAGGTTGTTGTAACATATTGTTCAATGTGGGTGACATGTTTATAAAAGTCTCTAGAGATATAAAATTATATAAATATAGTTACACACAAGAAAATCCTATCATTTCGCAATAAAACACTACCCAAATCACAAAATCTCTACTTTAATTTACACCTATAAATTCATAACACCACACAAGACACAAGCCAGATTTCACACACTACTACAAAATTGGTTGTTAAAAACTTTAAAAATGGCCTTTATTAGTGCTAGAGAACCACTGAATACTAGAGTGAGAATAAAATGCCTAGTCATTAATTAGTGTTTATGGGATCATGATAAAGGGTACCTTTAACGGAATTTTTAAAAGAACTAATAAAGGGGAATATTGTAGTGTGTTGTAATTTATGAATGATTCAATAGTTCCAAGTTCATCAATAGTACACTGAAACACCAAAAAAACCACCAGATATCAAGAAAATCATGTACCCATACTGAATTTAAATGAAATGAAATTTAGAAAATAATTACATGAAAAAAGAACTCTATTATATTCATTTCAAAAAGAGGTTTATATAATTATATTTGTAAAAATTATTACATAAATTGAAAAAAATCAATGATTTTTTGTCTTATGATCCTTACCTCGACTTATACTATTGCTAAAAAACCACCCCCTATTGACAAAAATAATTTACCATTATAGGGAAACAAATTTTTTATTTAAAATATAATGAAATAAAATAAAATAAAGTTTTGATTTTAAACTAAACATCGAGTCCTACCAGGAACGTTGTGTATTGGATTATGAGGTCTCAGTTTTGAGCCTCTTATGTGTATTTAGATAGGTTTTCATTTTTTAATCCCCTCCCCTGACTAATTCTATATAAATAAGTATTATAAAAAAAGGAAAAACATAAGTAGTAGTAATTGAATTATGTTAAAAAAACATGGATCATTTTATCTGTTTTGGTGATATGATGCACATTTTAAACTAAAATATCACATATATATTTAAAAATTCACATGGAGTCATATCAGTCACAAAGTGTGTAGGATTGAGTTTTTTCTAATTCCTGCACATCTCAAATGAAATATGGATCATTTTTATAATGTATACAAACTATCTGAATGTGTTTTCTCAATTTTGAGTACATCACTATTCTTTTTTACGGAAATGTCATTTTAAACTAGATGTAGACACTTTGACTCATACTGGTCACATCGTGTGTCAGTTTGATGAGTTATTGAATCCTACACATCATAAATGAACTATTAATCATTTTTATAAATTATCAATAAAATCCGAGTTTTTATTTGTTTTTCAGTGAGATGCACTTTTTTATATAAAATATCGATTTAAAACTGATAACATACACATTGAGTCTTACTAGGCACTTTCTTTATTATATTTAGGCTCAGCTCATTTATGCACATCAAAAATAACTTATTTATCATTTACCTAATGTATAAAAACAATCTGAATCCATCTACATGGTTTTGTGTAAATCTGTAGACCTATTAACTAAAATTGTTGTCAATTTTAAATAAAAAGATGCACATGGAATCATAATGATCACACTGTGAATCATATTGGGGTGAGGATAATTCTTACATGTCTAAAATTTCATATGTATTTATGTTATAAAGTATCCAGACAATCTAAATTAGTAATCTTGGTTTTGAGTATTTCCCTTTTCATTTTAAATAAAATTTCATTTTAAAATGGAAACACAAACATCACCTCATACCGATAACACCATATATTGGGATGATGTGAGACCAATTTCAGGACATAAAAAATGATTTATTTATTGTTATTGTATGTTATCAATAAAATATGAGGATGTTTTCTCTATTTTCTTTGAATAGGGACTATTTGAAATAAATTGTCATTTTAAGCTATTATTGGACACATTGAGTCATACCTGGAACATCGTGTATCATATTTAGGTTTTGATGAATCCATAATATCAAAAATGACTTATTTATTTTTATCCTAAATATCCACGACAATCTATAATTTTTTTCATTGTTTTGAGTAGGTCAGTTTTCATTTTTACTAAAATTGATGTCAGTTTTAAATAAAAATATACACTTTGATTCATTTCAGTCACACTATGCATTAGATTGAGATGAGGATGATTCTTACACTTCTCAAATTATATATTGATCATTTTTCTAATGTAGCAAAATAATTTGAATGCTCTGGATCGATTTGAGTATATCACTTGTAGGTTTTACTAAAACATTATTTTATATAGGAAACAAAAAATTTGACTACTATAGATCACATACTACATGAGTTTTATGTGACTACAATTCCAATACAACAAAAATTATTTATGAATCCAGTTCATAAATCATCATGAAAAATATATATTGTTTTATTGGTTTAGTGATTGAAACATTTTGAACTAGAATATCCATTTTAAACTGATAACAAAAACATTGAGACATATTAGACACAATTTATATCAGGTTGTTGTGTGGTTGGTCCCTACATTTCAAAAAAACTTATGAATCAATTAACTAAAATATCAAAATAATCTGATTGTGTTTTCTTAGTTTTTAGAAGGTCAGTTTTCCTTTTTAGTAAAATTGATATCATATTTATATTAAAATAAGAACATGCAATCTTACCGATCACACAGTGAATTGTATTTAGATATGGATAATTCCTATATGTATAAGATGACTTATGGGTTATTTTACAAATTTCTCATAACAATATTCATTATTTTTCTCTATTTTGTGTGCATGACCTATTTCTTATACTAAATTTTCATTTTAAATTGGAATCAACTACATTGATTCCTACTATTCCCATAATGTATTAGTTTTATGTGATATTGATACCAACATTTCACAAATAATGTATTAATTGAAGTCCAAAATCATCAATAAAATTCAAGAATATTTTCTTGGTTTTTAATGACTGGAATTTACTGAACATAAATTTTGATTTTAAACTGATAAGAGACACGTTGAATCATACCAGGCATATAATATGTCAAATTGAGGTTTTTCTGATTTCTTAATGTCAAAAATGACATTTGGATAATTTCTATACATTATGTAAACAATCTAAATTCTTTTGGATGGTTTTGAGTACAATTATTTTCCTTTTTTATAAAATTGTTGTCAATTTTAAATAAAATGATGTACTTGTAGCCATACATGTGAGATCATGTATCAGATATAGGTATGAATAATTTTTACATGTCCCAAATGACATATGTATGATTTCATAATGATTAAAAACAATCCTAATTAATTTTATTGGTTTTTTATACATCATATCTCCTTTTTTACTAAAATCTAATTTTAAAATGAAAACACGTATGCTAACTCATACTGATCACATTGTGTATTAGTTTTATTAGTGAGAAATTCCAACACATGATATATTATTTATTAATCAAAAAAATAAATAATAAATTAAATCTATGCATGATCACTATCTATTCAATAATGGACACTTTTTTGGACTAAAATGTAAATTTTATATTGATAACGTAATCTTTGAGTTATACAGGGCACAGAAAGTTTTAGATTGAGGTGTGGAAGATTTATACCTGTCTAAAATGACATATAGATCACTTTCTGAAAGTATCAAATCAATGAAAATATGTTTTCCATGTTTTAATAATTACATTTGTCTTTTTTAATAAAATTCAATTCAATTTTAAATAAAGAGAAGAACTTGGAGTCATACCGGTCATAACATGTGTTGGATTTAGGATTGGATGATTTCTACACATCATAATGTCTCAAAAAATCATAAATGCCCACATTACCATGATTTCCATTGATTTTATTTGTTGAATTTCCAAAAAATCATATTAATTTAATGGACTTAGCCTAAAAACATTCTTATTGTTGAAATATTCAAGAGAATATGAGGTTAATGTGCCGATTTTATGCTGATAATTCACCAAAATGGGAAAATTAACCTCTTCTACTCTTCTAGATTTCAATATCGAGAATGGATTTTCAACTAAGAACATAAACATAATTTGTTGGATGGGAATTTAGACTATGAAAGGCAATGGAAAAAGTGGTAACATTAGAAGAATGTAATATTTTGTCTCTTATTTATTGTTACTAATGATTGGAATAAAAATATGACTTCCCAAAAGATTTTAGAAAATAAAAAAATAAGTATCGGATAAATATTAAAATGAAATTAACATAATAATAATATATAAATAATTGAATAATTAATTACATAAGTTCTTGTATTTCACCTTCTCATGATGGTTTTATGAATTCCAGATGAATTTCCTTTTTTTAATATCTTTGTTAAAGTCTAGAAGTCTAATATTTTGTGATCCTGAGAATCATTGAAAAAACTACACAAAATAAAAAAAATCCACATTTATTTGATAACAATTATTATATGAGTAATACTAAAAAAAGAAATTAAACATAAATATGATACAATACATTAATTCTATAAAAATAAATTTTTCTATGAAGAAATAAATATTACTTATGTGATTGAGTATTAGAGTGATCATGAAGGATATTTTCAAATGATAAGGCTATATGTGTGAAATGGTTTTGAGGGAGAATAAGTCTATGGAAGATTTACTAATGAATGGATTGTAAGATGGATTTACCATGCCAACCAAAACAAAAGGATCGACCTTTATAAGAAAAAAATTCTTATTTCAGCAATAATAAAAAATAACTATACATAATTTATAAATAATACATTAATTACGTGGGAAATTATTTTACCATGGAAACTTCCAGATTACATATCTGTTTTAGAAGATTTATCATCATTTCTCTTTATTCAAATGGAGTAGAGGGAACTTGAATAAAATTAAAAAATGCAACACTTTAGGGGTGAATAGGTGAGTGTAAATCTATGGATTTTTTGGTGAATATAGGTATGAAATATGGACATAAATATTCTAAAATAAATGAACTCTATAAAGAATAATGAAACACTATTCAATGTTTCATTATTTAATTTTTTATAAAATATAGATATATTGTATCATTAATTTTAATTGTTCCAAAAGGTTTTACATCACTATAGATTTTTTTCAAGTGATTGGTAACATCCTCATGTGTTGAACACTTCCTCTACATGAGTAGATGAAAATTAAATTTAGATTATCTTAATGCAGAAGTGAACATATAATATTAATGAAGAAAACATAGTATATTAAAACACACTTTTACCTTCTCATTGAAATATATTTCTTTTTTTAATGCTTTAGGGATGTGGTTCACTATAGAGAATCCAAAATACCTTCTTTTTGGTCCCCTCTAACAAAAAAGACATTATTTACATTGGTAGTAGTATTAACAGATTGTGACCTACCATTGAGAGGGACTTCCTCAGTTGAATTTTCATCTTACCCAACATTTTCATTATTCTACATTGGGACAATCGACCAATTTTTGTTAGTTATATTTGAGGCATAAAATACATTCAATTATTGTGATGAAATTATTAAGGGCTCATATTTTTTCACTTCCATGCCAAAATTTACCTTAATGAGACCAAATTCATCAACAATCACTACACTCATATTGTCCACTCTTTTTTAATAGAAAAACAGTTATGGAAATGTTGTAAAATCCAAAAAATATATCTGTTCGATAATTCCAAAATATGACATATTTCCCTAAATAGGATTTTTATCCTTGGAAATAGATATGTACATCACTTCTAACACAAGTATAATGCTACATTATTGCCTCATACTGCTTTAATCATGTTCTTTTGTATAGAAAATATGACTATTGATTACAAAACCATTGAAAGATATAACATTTTCATTTAATCCCCTTGTAAGACATTTAAGACATTTAACAATTGAAATCAGATTTTCAGATAACTCCATGTAAATTTTATCTAAGAACAATCCTTAAAATTGTTTATTATGTGTATTTGATATCCATACATCAACCAATTATGAATTAAAATCTATAAGAATTTATTTTTGGCCTTCAATGTATTGATTAACATATTTAATTTTATGTAAAATGTGAAGTTGTTCTTGCTCTAGATCTGTCAAGTTAATTTTAACAACATCTCTTCTTGAAATCCCTTCACTCATAAGGCATCCAATGTGACCAGACATTAGGAGACCAATATTTTCAACTTCTGATAGGTAATGAGTACATAATTCAAAATCATATTCAAATCTATCATTCTACAATATAATGTTCTGGATGAATTTGATTCTTAACATACCCTTTCAAAATTTTCATATACCATTCATTGAGGTACATGATTCTATATTGGAAAATACAACTTTGTTAACCTATCTAACCAAATGAATAATTAGGTATAAAATTATATCATATAATGGTGGTGGGAAGAACATATAATTTACACATAATATGGATAAAACTACCTTATTCATCATTTGAAACACCATCTAGTCTATATCATTAATTCATATGGATTTGAAAAAGAAATAGAATTTGGTTAATGAATGTCGTACATTTTGAAGAAAAATGTAACAAAATGAAATATTCATGAAATCATCCATCAAAACATGACTTTCGTGTTATTTTATTCCTTTTCACATTAAATTATTAATTGAACCGACATAATTAATATTCTAATAATATCCCTCTTTAACTTTTATACTATAAAGGAAAAAATCAATTTATTTCGGATAGAGTGTATGCTTCTAGAGGTAGAAATGTCATTATTTTATTGTTCTCTGGTGCCAAATCATCCCTCATACCCATGTCAATCATGTAATTCCTTGCCATTATGCGATGTTTTGTGTCTTCAAGAACATTTAACACTGTCCAATAACATTATAAAATACTATTTTTTCAATATGAAATAACATTATATGATTTCTATCATTCGAACATTTCCAATACTGTAATTCAAAGAATATTGATATCTTCATCCAACCACATTTCTTATAGTTTTTCAAAAATGGATTATCAAAAATACTGATAATATATTTTACTTCATCGAATTGTTGATGACCCATTATTGGAGATGGTGTTGTACATTGTTCGATATTCCCATCAAATGAGGCCATACATGATCGGTATTTATGACATCGAGTTAAAAAAATTGATGTCATAAAAATATAGTATTCAAGGAATGTTTCAACCAAGCTGAGTGAGTTTTTCATTCACAAATAAGACTGACCCAAAAAAACGTTAATGTTATATCATGATAAATTTCCTTGAGACAAGGATTCATTTATCATCCCATATAACATGATCCTAAATTTGAATTCTTCACTTCAATGAGAATTATACAATTTAACACTTATATCCCACATTAAATTAAGAAATTCAATCAATAGTTCCATATCGACATAAATATCATTACAGTGTTCGTTTGGTCCATATATAAGAAAAGACAACATAATTTATTTTCACTTCATGCATACCCATGGTGGAAAGATATAATTTACCAACATGACATTCCATGTACTGTGAGTACTATAATATATAAAAAATGATTTAATCCGTCTGTTGATAACACAAGATGAATGTTTCCTGGTTCATTTCCAAATTCAGGATACTCGTAATCAATTTTCTCCCACTTAAGATAATCATCTAAATGACGTAGAATTCCATATTTAATTCTTGAATATACCTTTCATGTCAATTGTATCACGTTTTCCTGACCTCTATATATTCTTCCAGACCAAGGAATGATAGGAAAGCAACATAAATATTTGAAATTACTTGATTCATTTTTCATATATTGATTCAAACCACACTTTGGGAATTTCATGGGTGATCCATGGTCCTTGTGAAACAATATGAAATAATTTTGACAAGTATATATATTTTTATAGATCATCCCCAGTGAACATAGAATTTGATTAGGATCATATGTTCGACATGGAAGTTCATATTCTTCTGTAGCATATCATTCAGGATACCATGTAGGTTTGTAAAGCTTATGTCACTCCATCCGATAACAACTTCCAAATTATATAAATTCAATAAAGCTAGCAAGGTTTTGTATTTAGTACAATATATATGCAATGTTCCCTTACTGTAGCTATTTTACTTCTCAGACAAATTTGGACAATCATAAGGGTCATCATCAATTTCCATTTTCATTTTATTCATCTGAAATCCATCATTATTTACATTGGTATTCATATCAAATGATCCATAAACTGTAGTATCATCCCAATAATTTTTCACAATAATTTTTCCCCATTTTTATTCTAAATTATTATCTATGATCTATTCCAAGAAAAATAAAATTTTCATTCAAATATTCTGGAATAATTTTTTTCTAATGAAAACATTATTGAAATTCTCAAAGAATTTCTGAAAGGTCGTATGCATGATCTATTATAAAATTTATGAATTATTAAACTCAATATTAACACACTTTTGTAAAATTATTAGTGTGCATCCATTTTCAATTCATATACATCCTATTGGGTTCATAAAATATTAATTTGTTATAATAAATAATTAAATACACATATGATATTCATGATCAAATGTGAATGTTATAGATAATTCATTTAAGGGAAATAAAACATCTGATATGTACAAATAATTTCATTATGCTTTGAAAAAATGGGATTTTTAATTTAATAAAACTATTTCTCCTATATGGTAGGTTTAACCATTTGAATTAATTCAAAGGATTGCGTTATTAAAAATTTTCATCCTCATCAACTCATCTCCTGAACATTTATCATTGTATTTTACTATTTAACACAATCCAACATCTATTGAGGCCATGAACCTTTATTTCATGAATTAATATAATAATTATTCATTAATGGGATGAATAATCAGAGTAGTACCAGAAACATAAAATTTATGGGGCATGAGTATAAATCAACAAATTCCAATAATCACTATTCTGGATATGAAGCTGATGTGGATGGTAGTTTTACTACTTCCATTCTCTAACTAAGACTTGTATTACCTTTGTTAAAATGAGTAAAAAATTCTTTCTTAAACACCCTAAACTAAAGAAAATATATTATTGTAAATTAATGTGTAATAATGTATCAAATTATGATAAATAATAATAATAAACTATCATTTAATCAACTAGAATATATAAAAATGTATCGATAAATATTTTAAATAAATAAAGAGTTATTTAATGTGCCTGTGTGGTAATAAAATATTAATAGTTGTGAAATGAATTCATGTAAACCTAAAATGATGAATACCTAAAAATAATTTCAAATAATTATTCTAACATATATTGAATTTGATTAGTTAAATTCTATTTTTTGTAACAAGTGATATAACATCCTATTGAATAATTACATTTAGTATTAATGATATATCAAATATTGGGAAACATCTAAAAATTATAATTTCAATTAAAAATCGATAAGGACTGGAAAAGTTAACTTTTTGAAAAGAATATGCTTTATAACGATAATGTTTTTAAACATTTAAAAATTCTTAGTTGATAAATTGATTCAGAATTATATCTATATAGGTTGAAACAAATAATTATTTTTATGTAGATGAAGAGTACGCTTTGTGAGGAAATTTTATTTTGATGTCCTTTTTTGGTTCTATAGTGATTTTTGGAACATAAATTAAATTCTAGTCATAATGCAATAAATAATAGTAATTAGGGATGATATAGAGGTTTATTGTTAAATGGGTGATGACCCACTCTTACAAAAAAGTATCTGAGTGATAAAAATATTTATATGTAAAATTGGGTGATGAATTTCAACAATTGATTGAACTTTATTTAACATGTGAAAAAATAAATAGATGTATAAGGATTGTAAAAAATTTCTAAAATCATATATGAATGTGAAGATAGATTTAGAAATGTATTATATGAAAAAGAATGTATTGTAAGATGAATTTTTAAAGAATTTCATACGAATGGATTTCCAAAAGAAACAACCTTTCATATTTGATATTGGTTGTTTAACTCACATTTTAGGTATATTGAAATAATTAATGTTTTGTAACATTTTTAAAGGGTACATATTATTTTAGAAATTGTGGATCTCATAAGGAATATAGTTTGAATTAAATGATGTTGTAAATAATAGGCAATTTTAATGACTGATTTATTTTTAGATGGATTATAGTAAAACATACATAGTGCTTATTAAATGTTAAATGAAGGAAATGATGTGATTTTTTAGAAGTATTAATTAGTGGGTTATCATTTAAAATGTGGATATATTTTTTCAAAGGTATAAAAAATAGTCTAATCATATTATAATTTTTTGTTTATAAAAATTTATGGTAATTGTGTTTGGAAAGGGAAACTAATTTGTGATATTAAATCATTGAACATATTAGAGAATGAGACATTAAAATACTATCTTAAATAGGATAGGTTGAGATTTTTTTCTGATGAAATGAAAAAAAAATTAGATATTTTTTACTAATTATAATGGGGAGATTGTTAATAATTAACAAAATAGAAAAGATATTTAAATGAAAGAATGATTGGGCTTCCACTATTGATACATCCACATTGTTATGCACTATTAAGTGGTTCTGGATATTTGATGCTACCAGTGATCTTAAAATTTCAGTTCCCTCTCGACATAATTGAATTTTTTAATTGGCCTTACCTAAAGTGGATGTTCCATTATATATTTTTATTTCTTTTATCATGGACCATCGCCTCGCATAATCATTGGGTAGAAAATTCTGAAAGTTTCCAGTCAGAGTATTGTATCACTGATAGTGGGAGGGGTTGAATAAGTGATACTCCACGTATTTCATGTTTCTTTTTCAATTGAAACAACCTTCACCTCCTATTAATTATTTCAATTCCCTGATGAGTAACATTTCAATAGACATCCAAAGGAACATAATGTTTGCAAGGTTCACTACACAATAAGAAAATCTACGTCCTTGTTATGGTTTTAAAATGATCCAATACTATAAAATAAAATAGAAATCAATCCTTGGATTACAATGAGTAGGATGTACCCATTAACACATATAGAATAATGAAACAATAAAACTAGTTCATTTGAATCCTCTTAGCACCATAGGGTAACATAATTGTTTTTTAACAACTCATGTTACCTGCGCTTCATTTCAATTAGGAAAATGTATTAAAATTGCAATACAATTCATTAATTCCTTACCTAGAAGAATGGTAATAACTGTAACATCCCATGTAAATAAATAATAAAGAATTTTCATATTTATTAATATTTACGAATTATATATTAATATTACTTTAAAGTGGTTGCTATGTTCGATAGCGTACCCGATATGCAACAACGAGTTTTTTGGGACTCTTACGTTGCACTCTAATAATAAAATAATATTATTTTAAATGGTAGTTAACGCCTAGCCATTGTAATGGAGGGAATGAAAAGAACTAACTACAAAATGATTATATATGTTTGTCAAATATTTTTACTCTTTACAATAAATGTTATAGGATAAAAAAATGAAAATGAATCCAGTTTTTAAGCGTAAACATTCAAATATTCTTTAAAAGGCCGATTAACCACCTTTTGATGGAGAACCCCTTTTAAATCCACTGTTGACAATTTTATAAGCTCTATTTGTCAAAATAAACATATTATTTATGATTGGGACATTTAAATTTACATAGGGTTAATTTTTGGTATTTTTCTGACAATGTTCATTTTTCAATGAATAGTGAAAAATACTGCATTTTACATCAAAACTGCTTTTTAATATAATTTAATTATATGGTTATATTATCTTTTTAATTTGTTTTAAAGTGTAATTAGAATATATTTTTACCATGTAATTCAATGATGGTCCTTGAGATTAATTTCACTTTGGAATTAGGCATAAACAAGTGCCAAACTTTTCATAAATATTGTTTCTAAAAAATCCGCTATTTGTTTTGACAACGAGAAGTTTTTTTAAATTAATTATTTCAATTTATGTGTTTGGAATTTGGTAAAATGAATTAAATATTTTTAATCATAAGGTACAAATTATGTAATTAAGACTCTTTTGGTTTTGGACATTATGAATAGTAACGACGGTAATTATCTTTAATTATCTTGATTAATGAGTAATCAGGTGGTTAAAGATAATAAGATAATATCATAATAAAAAATGTCCACAAAATGTGTCCTAAGGCTACTGGTTGTCTCATGTCCGACCAACGTATGCCTTGTGCCAAACTTGAGGGCCCCATGGAATCACTTTTGTGAGAAAGTGACTTTTTATCTTTTTATTTTTAATGAATGTTAAATGTAACAAAGAATGTATCACCTAAGTAAAATATTTTTTATTTTTTCTACATAAATTATCTTTTGGACTATAAATATTAATTAGAAATCTAAAATTATTTCCTACATCATGATATTGTTTTATAATTTTCAGAAATTAAATATATTAAATAATTAATGACATCATGATGATGCATCAATTACCTCATTAATAATGGATTTAAATAAAATGAAACGATAATGTAAATTCTATGACCTACACATGTCCAAAACCTATTGGATGGGTATATTTCGAACCCATATCACCTTATCCTCTAATTAAATCAATGTGGGACCTCTTAAATCTGAATATCATTTTAAAATAAAGTGACTTTTCTTTACTTTCCAAGAGTGCCCCTCCTCTCCTCTTATAAAAGGCCCCCACCTCTATCTCTTTACCCACAATTCCAAAGCCTTTGGCTCGGCCAAACCCTTCCAATTTTGTCTCTCCAAATCCCTCTATTACTCCTTGAAGCCTCACTTTGGGAAGAAGTCTTCCCAAGGAATCCTTTGAGCTCAAACCAAAGTGAGTTACCCGATTTTAAGGTAATGTCTTCTTTTGAGTCCTTTTGTTTTAGTTTGCTTCTCCAACCCCCTAAACTCTTTTTATTATTTTCTTTTGTAACAAATACAGTATATTAAATATACTAGGATGTTTTTATAAGTTGTATTCGAGCTAAACATACACACACCTACATCTAATGGTTAAAGAACATACTGTTTCCGTGGATGTCGAATTTCTGCCTCCCAAAATGATGATTGTTCAACATTCTTTTAACACCTTCAAAGGTGGACATTAAGATGACACTATATTTATATATGATATATAATATTTTTATTTTTTCCTTAATATTATGTATTTTTCATTTTGATCATACCTTTATGGCTTCCATTATGGGTAGACATGATAATTTCATTTTAGGATGTGCGGACTACCGCCCCCTCAAAGTGATTTGATTCGTTAATTCCATATGTGGGACGTATAAAGGATGGATTTAATGTTATTATAAATGATGTTATACTGTAATTATAATATACCTCTACAAAATTATTATTTCTTCCCATTAAAGTATGAGATAGAAATGAAAGTAGCGTTCATGCGTACGTACGACTTACCGTCTCCACGAACGGTGCATTTCATTTATTATCCCCAAATGTAATGTACAATTATAAGTAGATATATATAATAGATATATATGATTTATGTTACATATAAATGATTAATATAATTCTGTAATTAAAATATACATACCTCTCATTTAGTTTTAATTCCATTAATATGACATAGAAATGAAAGTAGCGTTCATGGGTACGTATGGCTTACCGTCTCCATGAACAGTGCATTTCATTCCTTACCTATAAATGATTATGTGATATTATAAATACTTTTATATGATAGATATATATTATATATATGATATCCAAATCAGGAATTTCATTCTGTATATAAAGAATCTCTGACCACACGAACAACATGTAATTGTAAGAAGTCCACTTTTGACTTAAGAACCAAATATCGACAAAACAATCATTATTAACTTAAATGATTACATAATGATTATAACATGGCAATGAGTGATATAAAAGGGATAATTAACTTAAAAAAGGTTCTTAAGCAAATATAAATTAACTCAAGTTTATTATTCAGGACGTTAAAGAATGATCGAGTCAAGTTGGACCCGAGGTAAGGGACTTCATCTCAATCTCCTTTCATTGAGGCATATTTCATTTTATACACAACTTTCATTTATACGGTGTATAAACCCCTTTGAATTTTACTTTTATTCAAAAGTATTATTTTTCTACGAAGCATTTTACAAAACGAAAAAAAGGAATGTTTCTTTTAACGTACGCAGTGACAACGACCTTTTCTGCCGCCACGAGTATTATTTGGTCTTTGGCTTCCTGAACAAGACGTAATGTTTTTTTAAATGAAATAAATACCATATAATAATTTATGTATTTTGGTATTGAAAATGGTTTTTTATAATGGATTTGTTATGTCATTATATTTAGGAGATATATTGTGATCAAAGTGTGGAAATGTTTTCTTTCCATTATATTTGTTTTATGTATTATGACTTTTATAATGGTACTTAGACATTTGACGGGTGGTTACATGATAAACCATATGATGGGTGGTGCCATGAATACCAAGATTGGTGGGTACGTATAACCATCAATTCATTGGGTATGGAAGTCGGCCGTATGGTTATTCCATTAAGTATGTGTGGAATTCGACCGTATGGTTATTCCATTTAAGTATGTTTATGTACCAAGTTAACTTTATATGTTATGTGTTATTTATATGTGTTTTATGGTAATCCTTTGGTTACAAAAGGGTAAGTAATGATATTTTATTCAGTGAAGATTTTTTACTACTTCATGAAGGTGAAGGTATTACTTTGATAAAGTATACATGGTTTTCTTGTTGTTTTGATAAAATAACAGTTTTCATTCTTTGTGTATCCCTTACTAAGCTTTTTATGCTCACCCCAAGTTTTTTTTGATATGTTTTTCACAAGACTTAATGTGGAATAGGGTCAACGATGGGATCAAGGGAAAGTCATGCTATATAAAACATGGAACTGGAAATGTTTCTTTTAAAGAGTTTTTTTTATTCTATGGAAACTTAGTAGAAGTGTCTTCTTTTTAATCTTTTTAGATGTAGTAGTTATGTTCTAATTCTCTAAAACTATAAACCTGAAAAGATCCTCAATGTGAATTATTCATTTAATTCAATATTAAGTAAGGTTTAAGGCTGGGGCCTTATAGTTGGTATCAGAGGTCGGTTTAGACAACATTAGGAGTTAGAAAAGTGTAAAATTATAAGTTAATTTATGGTATGATTGAAATGATATAGCATTTAAAGATTACCATGTTTCTTTGCCTAAGATATTTCTGTGTTCAGAATGGTTTTCTGCAGAGGAAACAAAGCACCTATGTTGGGATGACATCAGGAGGAAGACAACCTTCCAAATCAGCAACCTGAGATGGTTGGAATCGGAACTGAACAGTTTGTTGCAGTGATGGCACAGTTGACTCAGGCTATAAATGGTGGTGGTATCAATGCACGAGATCAGCCAGATCAACCGCAGAGGAACTTGTCAGTGGTGGAACATTTCATGAGGCAACATCCCCCATCATTCAGAGGATCATCTGACCCCGTGCAAGCTGAAGGGTGGATTAAAGCACTGGTGAAGATTATTGATGTCTTGGGGTGTTCAGAACGTCAAACGGTTAGTCTTGTTGTTTACAGTTTTGAAGGTGAAGCTGATCAGTGGTGGTGGATGGTGAAAAATATCAGGGATAGTGATGAGATTGAGGATCTTCACTGGGATTAATTCAAAGGTATGTTTCTTGAGAAATATTTTCCTAAGGTGGTTCTTCTTAGGATGGAAAAACAGTTCCTAGAGTTGAGGCAGGAGGATGATTCAGTGGCTGCTTATGAAGCAAAGTTCACTCGATTGGCAAGGTATGCTCCAAACATCATACGAGATCTTGATAGTAAAATAAACCATTTTTAATCAAGGTTAATGTCAATGTATCGAAGGGCATTAGCTTCTCGTGAGTTCAAAAGATATGAAAAACTTGATCGATGTGCAGAGAAGGTGGAAATGGAGTTTGTTGATGATCAGGTGTTCTATGACAAACAAAAGAATAAGAGGTCCAGTTGGAAGACAAAAGGGAAGAATTCATCAAAGAAGAAAGGAGGTAAGAAAACCACATATCCATCCTGTGAGAAGTGTGGTAAAATGAATCCTGGAGAATGTTTATCCAAGTCCGGTAAGTGCTTTCGGTGTGGTAAGTCTGGTCATATTTCTCATAATTGTAAGGAGGATGATCAAGCAAGAAATGAAAAACCATCGGTAAGATGTTTTAAGTGTAATGAAATCGGTCATTATGCAAATGAGTGTCTAACGAAGAACTAAACTTGGGGAATGCAACCATACTACATGCAGAAAGGGGTGGTGAAATCCTTTGAAACAACCTCTACAGATGTTGGGCCATCGAATGAAGTGGTATCAAGTACACTGTTTTTTTGTTCAGATTATGCCAATGTGTTGTTTGATTCGGGTTCTACACACTCTTTAATTTCTGAGAAGTTTTCTAGTAAATTGGAAATTCCATCTCAAGATATGAATCTTGAACTTATGGTAAAAACACCTGGAGGGAACGTTGAGACAAAAAGGAATTATAAGAACCTTTTTATCCTTGTGTGTGGAAAGAATCTACTAGAAAACATTATTGTTTTTCCTCTAGTAGAGTTTGATGTTATTTTAGGGATGGATTGGCTTTATTTTTATCATGCTAAGATTGACTGTAGAGGTAAAATGGTTTCTTTCCAAAAAGATTTTCAGATTTTGTACAAGAATGAACCCTTGATTTTGATAACATATCAATAAGTTGAGAAACTAGTAAAAGATAGAAATGAATTTTACCTTGCACATATTGTTGAAAATAAAGGAATTGTTCAGATTAATGATGTGCCAGTGGTAAATGTGTATCTTGATGTTTTTCCTGATGAGTTGTCTGGTATTATTCATGATCGGGAAGTTGAATTTATTATTGACTTAGTTCCTGATCCTAAGCCAATTTCAAAAACCCCTTATCGAATGGCACAAGTTGAACTTTTAGAGTTAAAGAAACAATTGCAGGAGTTATTAGATAAGGGTTTCATTCGACCTAGCACATCACCATGGGGTGCTCCTGCCTTGTTTGTTAAAAAGAAAGATGGCTCAATAAGAATTTTCATTGATTATAGAGCCTTGAATAATATTACTGTTAAGAACAAGTATCCTTTGCCTCATATCGATGATTTGTTTGATCAGCTCTAGGGAGCTTCGTATTTTTCGAAGATTGACTTGAGGTCAGGGTACCATCAGTTGAAAGTAAAAGAAGCAGACATTCCGAAGACTGCATTCCGTACTAGATATGTCCATTATGAATTTTTAGTTATGCCTTTTGGGTTAACCAATGCACCTGCTGTATTCATGGACCTTATGAATAGAATTTTCCATGAGTTCTTGGATAAGTTTGTGGTTGTTTTCATTGATGATATTTTGGTGTTTTCTAAAAGTAAATAGGAGAATGAAAGTCATTTAAGGGTTATCTTGCAAACCTTAAAATAAAATAAACTATATGGAAAATTCATCAAGTGTGAGTTTTGGTTACAACAAATTTCTTTCCTCGGTCACATTGTTTCAAAAGATGGAATAACCGTTGATCCTTCTAAAACAAAAGTTGTTGAAGAATGGCCAAGACCCAAAAATGTAACTGAGATCTGTAGTTTTCTTGGTTTGGCAGGTTACTACCGAAGGTTTGTTGAAAGTTTTTCACGGTTATCTAGTCCAATGACTAAGATAACTCGAAACGGTGTTATGTTTATCTGGAGAAAAGAATTTCATGATTGTTTTCAGGAGTTGAAAAGAAGATTGGTGAATGCTCCAGTTTTGGAACTACCTTCCAGGAATGGTGAGTTTGTTATATACAGTGATTCTTCGTTGAAGGGATTTGGTTGTGTCCTTATGCAGAATGATTAGGTAATTTCTTATGCTTCACGTCAGTTGAAAAATCATGAGGTAAATTTCCCTACACATGATTTGGAATTAGCTACTGTTGTTTTTGCTCTAAAAATTTGGAGGCATCATTTGTATGGAGTAAAGTGTGAAATATATACTGATCACAAAGGTTTAAAGTATATATTCACTCAGAAATAATTGAACATGAGATAGAGGATATGGCTGGAAAGGACGCGAGACTTGAACCGGCAACTGAAGGGTGACATGGGTGTATCACCTACCACTAGCCTACGTGATGTCCTGGATTTTATAATGTATTTTTTTAAATATTATGACAAAATAATTTTAAATTAATTATTTGTTAAACCCTATATGATTAGGATAAATAGAATATTTTTAAATTCAATTAACTTTTGAATTTAAAGATAAGTTTGTAGTAGAAATTAGTTGAAGGATGAATATCTACTTGTCAAGTATATTACTCTTCCTCTTATTATATGAATAAATTAATTCTTAAAAATTATGTACGGGGTATTAAAACCAAAAAAAATTGTTACCCTAATACATTATTATTTGGTGACCCATTGATATTTTAAATCATCATAGATTGATGGCTTTGAGGCTTTCAATTTAACACTTGTTTGAGATTGATGGCTTCAATCACTCCCATAAAATATTTACATTTTTTCACCAATTATGTGTCTAATTTCCACCAATTTTCTTTTATTCAAGATCATATTTTGATGGTAAATTTTTCATTTCACTTTCCCTCTTCTAAAGACTAAATTTTATTAATCCAATTTCTGATGTCTGTTTTGCAGAAAGGTATTTTTATATTTTTGACATTTTATTTTTAAAGAACCATTTCAAATTGTGAGGACACAATTTATTTAAATAGGGGAGAATATAACAGCCCATGATTTCACCGTATGTTATCTCTTTAAATTAATTCAATATCTTGCGTTACATGCAACACTGAGTTCGATTGCACCACAACATACCAAACTAGCCGTTAAAAAAGCGGCTATGAATAGTATTGAATGAATTGTGAATTTTATATACTCAATATAATTTTAGAATCCATTTTAAATTTTTATTAGGCATGATATAAGAATAAATTTTTTTTTTGAAAAAAGAATTATTTTTCAAAAAAAGAAATTTTACCGCCTTTTAATGGAGAACCCATTTTAAAACCAATATTTCATACATTTATAAATTTAATTTAATGAAATTAAATTCATCATTAGAATCGGGACATAAACATTTAGTTTGGAAAAAAATTTCGTACTTTTCTATTAACTTTCATATTTGGATGAATAATAAAAATACACAATTTTAATTTAAAACAAAATATTTAATTGAAATAATATATAGTGTTACATTTTTAATTTGATTGTTTTATAAGTATAATTAGATTATATTATTATAATTTAATACAATTTAGGTAATTATATGTAATTTCCCATTTAAATTTGACATAAACACAGGTCAACCTTTTGATAGTTTTTACTTTTTAAAAACCAGATTATTGGTTTTGACAACAGGAATTGATTTTAAATTAATTAATGAAATTTCTTTTTTTTTGGTAAAATAGAGTTAATTTTGTAATTCTATATATATAAATTAAAAATGTGTGAATTTTTTGAAATATTCAGAAAACATTCAATTTTTTTATGAATAGTGAAAAACAATGCGTTATTATTTTAAAAAATATTTTTATTTAAATAATTATTTGTTTTATTTAAATTTTTTAAATCAAAATAGATATATAATACTTATATATGTTCAAGGTAATTCATTTATTTCATTTATAATAAAATTAGATGTATAAAATTTTATTGAAATTTTTATTATGTTTTACCCACATTCTCGACACATTTGCAAATTTGCATAAATCGTAGTTTTAACTTTTCTATGAATTAAATTATATAAATTTGAGATACATGGTTTAAATGAGTAAGTAAAATTTGTTTCTATAAGATGAAAACAATTTTTGGCGAATAGTAACTATTGACTTTTATTTACCACAGTAAAAAGTAAATAGGGTAATTAAATGTAAAAATGATATTATAATTAGCTACCACATGTCATAATTGTATTGGATTAGTTTATTTCAACCAAAACCAACCTTAGAAATAAAATATGATCGTTTTGGTCCACTTGGATTAGATTAGGACTTTATTATCATTTAAAGAATAGTTAAAAGTGTTAAATTTAGAGTTTTATCACTAAACCATTGTAAATATAGGTTTAAACACAAGATATATTCGACTATAAATATTCCCTATAAAGATAAATTTATTTTATATATAATGGTATTTTATTTATAATTTTTCTAAATTTAATAATTAAATTAATTTATGACACATTAATGATGCAGTAATTACTATATCAATGAAAGATTAAAATAATTAATATTATAAATATAAAAATTAATGTAAATTTAGGCATTTCATGCCATCAGCGAATTTAATAAGTTAATATGAGATGTTAGGGTTATTTTAATAATTTTTTTTAAATTGTAAATTTGTTATGACTTTAAAAAATTCAAAACACCAAATAGTGTTGAAATTGACATAAATGAGTTTTTAAAACAAATATTATATTATTAATTGATATAATATTTCTACAAATATAATGTTCAGCCAGATGACTTAGATATAGTTATATATATTAATAATTAACCACTTGGGGTTCTCTTGAATATTTATAGAATGATTATAAACCATTTATTTTAATAATACAAGAATACATGGTAAAAGTTATACTATTTAACTAAGAGTTAAATCTAAAAGATAAGGATAATATGGTAACCTAAACCTATCTAAAACCTATTGGTTGAGAGGTTTTAGACCCATCCCCACCTTATCCATGATATAAATAATTTTTAGCCATTATCATTTGAAAATGAGTTTATAATAAAATAATATTCCATGCTTTTCCAAAAGTGACCATCACCTCTCTTATAAAAGGATACTTCACCTTCTCTCAAAATCACTCCCCCAAAGACATTTGGCCCTGCCAAACCCTGCTCAAATATCTTTCCAACTACCCTCACTTTTAACTAGAGGCCTTACATTGACCAGAAAACCAACCAATGGATCCCTTTTAATCAACTCAAAATTAAACACCCGAAGAAGAGGTAATAATTTCACCACATCTTTCAATGTTCCTTTCATCCTCAACATCCTCTTTCTGGGTTGTTTCCATACCCAAATAATAACTCTAGTACCATATACATAATGTGATGTTATTATAAATATGGTACAACCATATTCATTATTCTATCCATCTAATGAATGAAAAATCAACATACGTGCGTGAGTACGTCTTACCGCCTCCACATCATGGTGTAGTTTGTTACTCATACACATCATTATTTGTATGGTTATAATAATGAGTATAAATGATTTAAATAATAAATATAACAAGTTAATTATTTTGTATATATAATATAACATCAAATTACATGTTATTTTACCATCAATATAATGATATTTTTTCTCATGCGTACGTACAGATTTTCGTCTCCACGAACGCGATGAAAATCATTCCCCATCATAACCATCAAACAATAATTCTCATTTTAGGATTAAAAATTATTTTTAAAAACTTAATATCATTCTGGATATGAATAAAAAAACATCCAATCCATAACAAGCATGTCATACGTAACTAATCATATAAAGGAAAACGAATCAGTTAACACTCGAAACAATGATACTACTGAAATACAATTAACAACGAAATATTAGAAGATCAGATATGATATCAAATTTATATATGTGGTTCTTGTATAATTTTATAAAATGGGTTTTTCTATTATACAGGAGGTTAATGTACCCTCTATCATGGAAAAGTACAAGGTATGGGTTAATTCTACAATCTCTTCATTATCTGAAGTTCTTTATACATGAGTATCTACTTGGACCTCTTTATCATCCATATATGTGTTTCATTAAAATGTATTTCAAAACATTATTAATATTTAATAGACTATGTTTTAAAGTCATTTATACCCTTTTTCAATTTTTATTATAGATTATTTATAAAGTAATACTTCCTTTATTTTCCAAACATGGTCATTTACGAACTTTTCGACAAAATAATGGAACAAATGTTTTTTGAACTTATATAGCGAGTGCATATATTTTCCACCGTTATAACATCTTTAAAGTTTCCCTTACATTCTTATAAAAATATTTTTAAAATAAATGTTTTATTTTATAATTATGTGAATATTAAAAGATTTCAAAATAGAAATAGATATTTCTCTCAAATAGTTTTGATTTCCTCTATGTCAATATACATTGTTAGATTTTACACATTTTTGAAGTTGATTATGATACAATATTCCATATTTTACTGAACGTTTTGTGATATGTTTTTAGGTTATGTGTTATTTTTATACCATTCCGGGTTCATAGTTAATGTATTCACATTTCATATGCCAGTTTTAATATGAATGTTTATGTTATGTTTCAAACATTCCATATGAGGAATGAATTGGACTTAGTAAGTGATGGGTGGAGCTCGCTATAGCTCATCAATGTATCAGTAGGTCTTTTGAGAGAAACTAGTGTCTTGGCACATGGCCTTGAAAAAATATTATTTTTAGTCTTGGCACGACACCTTGACTATGTGGTTATGATGTCTGGTATTATTCATTCCATCGATATAAAATTAGATATTGATATTACATGTGATTTTTTAACTAGTAGAATATCCATGTGAATGATTTAATGATTTTTTTTTTGATTTATATTTGCCATATTATGATGAATTTTATGTTTAAAAGGCTTTTTTCAGTCTTATACATTTTCTTCAATGTTTATAATTTTTTATGGATGCTTCTACTATTTTTTTATCCCTACTGAGAATCTGAGAACACCTATTTCTATGTTTTATTTTTCCTAAGATGTGAATAAGTATTTTATGGTTGACTTGTACGGATAGGCTATGGGATATATGTGTGTTCAAATGGGACAAAATGTTTTTGTTCTTTTTATTTGATGATGTAAAGTAAAAATTATGTTTGTATCGAGTACTTCCAAGCCTAATAAACTAATCGGTATTTCGGTACATGATTCCTTATATCATGGGAATGTTATGTAATAATACATCAACTCTAGGTAACTTGTGTCGATGCATTATAATAGTAAACAATGAAAGGATCAACAATGTACAACATACTTGTTTCACTTTTATAGGTTACCTAAAACAAGTTTAAGTAGGAATACCAAAATGATTCCCACTAACATAAATTCACCCACATTTGAATTTCACCTGAAATCATGGAGAAATTACGACATTATAAATGATTATTGATTCTTATTGAATCTTCTACAATCTCCATCTCTTGTTTTCCAGACTCCCATTTCAAATGTAAGTATGATTACAATTGATTAGAAAGATATGAGTCTGATCATCTGAAACCTATTCTTTCATATTTATTTCTTCAAAACAATTCTTGATACCACGCCAATTGAATGTGTTTGATTAAATAAAATTCTCCACATGAGATACAATCACTCTTTTAAATAAAAGTCCCCCTAGACAATTCATTCATCAATATCGAATTTCTTTTCTTTTCTCTTGTACCACTTGAGAAAACACATCATCACATTCAAAGCCTTTGCATTAATCATGACTTATTTCATAACTTTGAATGAATTGAGGACCATCTTTAGCATTGTCTAAATTCAATTTTAATGTATTGTAACATTCCATTCATTTCTGATTATTTCATTTCATCTCAATCCAAGCATCATCTTTTCTGAATTTAAATGCTATGGATACAATCATCCTGGATACCATCATTCTAGATATGTTCATTTCTAGTTATGATTATTCTTGTTATGATTGTTGGTTTCGATTACTGGTTACAATGGATGATTATGATATCTAGGTACAAACATTACAATCTGAAAATATTGATCTACCCAGATACGATACAATAAAATATGAATACAAAGGTCTTATCGAATATGATACAATCTAAAAACAGTGATCTACCCATATACTATATAATCTAAAAAAAATTATCTGCACAAATACGATACAATTTGAAAACATTGAACTGTTCGGATATGATACAAAACAATCTGATAATGAAGATCTGTCAGGATGAGATACAAAACAGTATGATAATGAAGATCTTCCCAGATATGATACAAAACAATATGAATGTGATTTATTCTTAATACACACCATCTATTGAATTTTATTATAAATAAATACGATTGTTTTGAAAAAAATGGTGTCTCATCTACCGTCGACATCCCCTCTTCCATCAGCGGCACATTGATCATAATTACTTTCCATCAGCATTACCTTTCACATCGGCATTTCCATTTTCATTGGCACCTCTCTTTTCATCGGCCCCACCATTTCTATTGGCACCACCTTCATCCACACCACATCCTTCAAATTCGACCAGAATACAATTTTTTGAAAGAAAATTGATAAAATATGGATAAGATTGTTTTTATAGAAAATAGATAGAATGTGGATACGATTGATTACTGATTGTTTTGAAAAACAATTGGTAACACTTCTTTCTCTCTACCATTTAGATACGATATATCTAAATACAATTATTTTTGGATTGTTTTGAAAAACACTCTAAATGTGATACTTTTTAGACTATTTTTGAAAACAACCTGGATAATATTCTTTTCAAAACAAACCCAAAACAATTGTGTTCCAAAAAAATTTGATGTGATTTATTTTCTTAAAAATCAACCTTGATATCAAAATAAAACGTTGTAAACCTTCATCACCTTCATCATCAGCTTGGTCCAAAAAAATCAATCATAAATGAAACAAATTTCACTTTAATAGATGGTTGAATCTTGAGGGTGTTAAAGATCCTCTAAATTTTCTCCACCTAATAAATGATCTCTTGAGGGTGTCTGGAAATAGGATACATTTGGTTGAATCTTTGAATCATATGAGAGAAAGTAGAGATATCAGAAAGCTACAAAATGTTTGAGTCTTTGATTCGTTTGACCCTTGAATCGTTCAAACCATGGATTATAGCCTAGAAATTCATTGAGCCCTAATTGGATCCTTAATTCTAGTTACGATTTAGTTATGAGGAGCATATTGTTGAGGGTGGATTCCGTAGAAATCTTCATATATTGTGATATGTTTTTGACTTATTATGTCTATTTAAATAGATCAGAACAATTTCATTAGTGCGTCAATAAATCACTAATGAATATCCCTAATATCAATACTAAATTAGTTATTATTGATAAAGGATTTGTAATTATAATTATAAATAAATATTTTGGTAAATATATTTAGATGATTATAAATATATGTAATATATATATATATATAAATATAATATAATAAATATTTTCTTTATTTAAATATATATTATTATAATTTTATAATGATTTAAATATATAATTAATTTTTTATTATTATAAAAATAAGTTTTTTTAAAAAAATAACATTTATATAATTATATATATTTATATAATTATAAATATACATAAATATATATATATATATATATTAAATTTATCTAAATATTATTATTATAAATAAAATCATTATTTAAACAAATTTATTTAGTTTATAATTATTTAAATATTTATAACTATTTATTTATAATTATCTAAATAATTTGTAAAATTAAACATTTTTTATTTACAATTAAAAGCATATAAATGTATAAATATCGTAAATATACATTTAAAAAAATATTTATCTATTACTATTTTATTTAAAATATATTTTTTACATGATTAATGAATATTTAATCTTAAGTGCATAAATGTTAAAAATAAGTGAAATTTAATAATTAAAAATGAGTACACTTTAGCTAAATTTAAAAAATGGATAACTATTATTAATTAAATATTAATTATTAAACATATATGAATATAAATTGAAAAAAATTAATAAATTTTAAAAGTACTAAAACATTTTAAATAAATATAAATAAAACTATAAATAGAATTGTATAAAATTATAAAAAAATAATAAATAAAAAATAAAACATATTAAAAATTAATGAATAACTGTATATAACAAAATTAAAAATAAATATATAAAATTTATAATTATTAAAGAAATGAAATATCAAATTTATGATGTAATAATTAAATTGTAAAATGAATACTAAAATTGTAATAAATTAAATAAATAATAGGTGTATGTGTTTCAATATAATATTTCATTAAATACATAAATATTAGTGTGTGTCCAATATATTTAAAATTTTGGTAATTACATATATTTGAAATCAATATAACATATGGCTGATCAATGTTAAACTAAAAAATCAAATGACATTCTATTATCCACATTATTGGATGGAATAAGTCAGTATTTTTAATTAATATTAAATTTTAATAACAAACAATTGTTCACAAAGTATATTACTATCTAATGTAAAGAATGAATATTTTTTGTTATATAAAACATATTTATATACATTCAAATATACATATATATCTATATATTTAATATATACTATATATTTTTATTATAAATAATTATTTAATTAATAAAATGTGAAACATTTTTCCCAGTTTACTAATTTATTTTTTCTAATTTTTTAATTTTCAATTTACAAATATCTATGTATCTAAAATATAATATTTATTAGAATTTATAAATGGTACCCTTTATCGACACAAATAATAAAGAGCAGATAAAAGGTACCTATTATCGACGTGATAAATAAAGAAATGATAAAGCCTACACTTTATCAGGACAACAAAAAAATTATCAATAAATGGATCATTTATCATCCCTAAAAAAGAACTAAAAAAGGTATCGTTTATCAACACTTATTAAAGCACTGATAATGGTACCCTTTACTATGGGGTTTTTCAAGTGCTGATAAAGGCCAACGCTATTAAAGGCTTATTTTGTATTAGTGACATTTGCATAAAATTCCATTATCCTTCCCATTGATTACATTATTTAACAACTACCCCATTTAAACACACAATATACTATTTATTTTTTGATGAATAATTTCCATCCCATTAAAAAACGAAACCCTAGACATTTTAATCATTATTAAATAATTATTCCATCTTTACATTGGCATCTAGAAAAATGAAACCATACATCACAAGAAGTTCATAATCCCCATCATACAATTGCCTTGATTCCCCAAAATCATAACAATATAACCAACCAGAATATAAAATCCAACAATAGCTATTATTAGATAATTTCACAACAACAATACAATAAGGGACCCACAAAACATATTAAACCAGAATATAAAATCCAACAATAGCTAAAATTTTTAGAAGAGTATTTACATTGTACAATCACAACATCATAATAATACCAAATCAGTGATAACATGCGAATCAATTCAATTTTCCCCATTTAATTTATATTAAAAAATTAATTTAACTTTATTATCTTAGTTAAAATCATCCGTCATAGATAAAAAATATAAAACCCCACATAATTATACAAATATGTGAGAAACAATGTATTCCCTACCTCGAAGAATATTTTCCAGCTTGTTGCACACCACATAGTTAAGAACAAACACCTCCAAACCACAACCACACATAAAAACCATTAACTATACCACAAGACATCAAGGGTTATAAAAAAATCAACTTATATATTATCATATGAATGATCAATGATACAATTTTCTCTCTCGATATAGATAAGTGGCTTTCCCAATGGATAAATCAAGGAGGTAGTGTTTGTATCTTAATAATTCATCTGAATATTTTTTTCCTATTAAAAAATTAGTAAAAGAAAACATAAAACAGTGACATAAATGTTGAATAGAAAGTGAAACATTAAAAAAATAAGGGAAAAATAATCAAAAAATAGGAAAAGTTATCAAGAACAAACTAGTTCCAAGTTGATTCATGATACTAGCTATCATAAATATAAATAATTAGACTGTCAAACCTCACACTCATGCAGAAAACTGTAACATGCAAGGAAATAATAGAATAATACTTTTTCAAATTTATTAATAATTATGAATTTTATTTTAATGGTGACATTATGTGTCATATCGTACCCGACAAATAAAAATTTGTATCTCTGAAATCATATGCTGCACATAAGACTAATTTACATAAAAAATAATACTATGTTCTTATTATTTTATATGATAGTTAACGTAAGACCTTTTTATTGGAAGGAATGAACAGAAATAATTATATTATTTTTACATAAGTATATTAATTTTTTTTACTTTCATCTCATAAATATTATATTCTTAAAATGAGAATAAATCTAGTTCTATGCATAAAATACTCTATTATTTTTTTAAGGTAGTTTTACCACCTTTTGATGGAGTACCTATTTTAAATTTATTTTTTGACACATTTATATGTTATATATGATTTAATAAACTTATCATTTGAAATTGGGACATTTAAATTTATTTAGGTTGAATTTTAAGAATTTTTCTGAAAATAATCATTTTTAATGAATATTGAAAAATACTACAATTTAATATAAAAATGATTTTTTTCTGATTTATTTATATAATAATGTAATAATATTAATTATTTTTTAAGAATAATTAAATTTTTGTTCATTTATTACAGTTTTGGTTATTGAATGTAAATTCACATTAAAATTCTATATAAACACATGTCAATCTTTTGATGTTTTTTATTAAAAAATCTTTTTTTCTCATTTTGACAATGAGGATTAATTTTCAATTAACTAATGAAACATTAATGTTTCAATTTTTGAATAATTGATTCCATATTTTGAATTATTAGATCCAGATTATGATAACTTTTAAATTTTTTTATATTATTAATAGTAACTATGGTTATTATTATTTACCATAGTTAAAGGTAAATTTGGTAAATTATGAAACAAAACAATATGATATGGAACAAAAATTTCCCTAAAACATTTAAATATCTTATTTAATGAATAAACTGAGACACTTAACACCTAAGGATCAAAACTTATTCATTTAATGGACTTTTCCCCGTGAATGTTATATAATTATTATTACAATAAAAGTTATTTATAACATATCAACCTATTATCTCTTATAAGTATAATAATTTTAATGTAGTGATATCCATGATATAAATTAAAACACCAAGTGTCTATAGAATTATAATGAAATTATATAACTAATGGGAATTTATTTAGATTTTTTATAGATTAAATAATTACCCAAAATATTGATACAATCGTGATACAATAATTATTTTATTATAATAAATATCAAATAAATGGTATTATTAAAATTAGAATATATATTATATGACATAATTTGTGCCATATATGAATTTTATGGGTGACTATGACATGTTATAAGGCTATTAAATTTCAATCTATAATGTTACCTCTTTGTTTGAATTTCATTTAAATTCAATGAAATGTAAGTTGTAAAAACTAACGCTATTTATATTTTATATAAATAATACATTATTTAATTACTTAAAAATTGTATAAACATTTTAAAATTAAACATTATCTTTATATGGTAAAAAACTTATTATGTTTTCTCTTATATAATATTTACCCCATATAAGTAAAATTAATAGCCACTTAATAATTAAAATGTTGTTACTACAATTAAAATTAAAAGAGGATAAATAAGGGTAAACCCAAAAGATATGGTTTCAAATAAAATAATTAAATTTATAAAAATTATTGGATGAGTGGATTTATTAGTATCTTAATATTATCTTAGACATATCTCATGTTAGAGCCACTTTAAATGAAAAATTAATTTATATTAACCTAATTTTGATTGAGTTTCCAATGGTAACCCTCTTCTCTCCTATAAAAATGTAACAACTATTATATAATAATAACACTTTTAAATTATTTTTATTGGTAAATATCAACCCAAAGATCTTCCCAAAATACATACACATGTTCTTGAGGGCTTATTTTATGCATTACACCCTTCTTTAATGTATTAGTCTTCCTCAAGGGACATCAACAGAAGAAGATGTTTTTTTAAGTATTTTTATTTTATTTCTTCTTACAATTAATTTAAATATTAGTCTTCAAATATTAAATAAAAACTCCATTATCATAAATATATAGTGTTTTTGTTATTTTAACATCACCCCCTAAATTTATCTCTACTTTCAACAAATGAAAATGGAATTAATAGTTCGTGCGAACATGTAAATTATCACTTCAACAAAATGATTTAGTTATTTTTCCATTTCTATATATCATGATTAGTTATAATGATAGAATTAATAGTAATATTTTATATTCATGATATTATTATCATTTTATAATAATAATATTTTGATTATGTAATTAAATTCCTTGAACATGAAAACAATAATAGTGTTCGTGGGTATGTGTGAAATATCACCTCTATAAAGTAATGTGAATCATTTTTATTCACAAAATCAATCATATGACATATATAATTATATTTAATTGATTATAATGGTTATTTTGTAAATAAAAAACAATAATTACTTAATTTTTATAATTATCAATGAAAAATAGAAAACGTTACTCCTGCGTATGTACGGACTACTGACTCCATGAATATAATGTTGTTCATTTCTCATAACTATAGTTAATTGTTTTATTTAATAATTATCATTAATGTATAAAATTGAAACTTATTTCACGAATACTATTCTGGTGATGATGATCTTATGACCACAAGTACTAGTGAGAGTAAAACCATGTTCATTTTCAACTCAAGTACCAAATATTAACAAAAAATCTGATATGAAAAAAAAATTATATAATTTTTATAACATGGTAATAAGTAATATAAACTAATTAATAATGTTGAAAATGATTATCAAGCAAGTATAAATTAATCTAATTTTTTTATTCAAGAATATAAATATTTTACATGATGAATCGGACTCAGGTTAAGGGACTACGTCCCAATCTCCTTTAATTGAGGCATATTTTGATAATATACACCACCTTAATTTATACAGTGTATATTCTACCCCTTTGAATTTTAATTTCATTTAATGGTTTTTAAAAGGAATATTTCTTATAAAATTCCCATTACAAAATGAAAAAAGGATTTTTTGTTAACGCACGGGGTGACACTGACATTTTCCGCCACCGTAACCATTATTTGATATTTGGATTCCTCTACAAGCCGAATATTTTTAAAAAGAAAATAATTACCATATATAATTTTAATGTATTTTTGTATTGAAATTGGATTTTAAAAAGTATTTATTATGTCAATATCTTTATATGATCTCTTGTGATTACAATGTCGAAATGGTTTTTCCCTTTATGCTTGTTTTATGTGCGATGATTATGAAATGGTTCATTGTAATTGTTTATATATATGAATGGTTCTATAATAAACTGAGGGCAGGTAAGCCCTTGATAGATCTCTAATTCATTAGTTATTGAGATGGAGGTAAATGTTAAGGTTTTACCTAATTGATTTTGGGAATATAATGTGATAGGTATTCCAAACATATCCATAAAGGTTACTCCCTATGTATATGTGAAAACAAAAATGTAAAAATGATATGGATTCCACAAGTTACCTTCATGATTTATGATTAATATGATTTTTTTTGAATGTTATGATTTCATGAGGTAAATTAATAAGTTTATGTTATATGGGAGAAAATTAAGATTTCGCGAAAAAAACATACAGGATTAAAATATTCATGGACTAACGGTTTTATTCATTAGTGTGTATTACTTACTGATACTTTTTAGGCTCATCCTATGTTTTGAAATGTTTTCCACATGGTATAAGGATGGGTAAGATAATGGAATATGTTAGGAAGAAATTATTCAAGAACCTAAATCATGTTTATTTATAAAAAAAGATTTATATTTTGGAATGAATGGAAATTGTTTTAATTGTATCAACATTGTATAAATTTGAATTATTATATGTTAGTCACGTAATAATTCCATAAAACTATAACCCTATATAGATACTCAATGAGAATTATTAAAATAATAAAATATTATGTAATGTATAAATCTGGGGCCTTATAGTTGGTATCATATTTCGGTTTAGATAACATTAGGGATTACGAGTTGTGGATAATCATATAGTAACATTTGATGCATATTATTTTAGTTAAATCCTTGTTTTAAAATATTTCAGATCAAATATTGTCAGTTAAAAATTTAAGGAGGAAGATCTCATACAACATTTCTATCTATTCATGATTACTTTCCTATAATAATTATTGCAAAGTCATTTCCATATGATTCTGATACTTTTTCTAACATACAACTCACTAGCATGAAATTGTTTGAGATATCAAATACCTCCATTATACCTCAATACCATCATGGATGATGGGATGATTTTAATCAAATATTATTTTATCCATATTCTCACATTTTCATAAAACTAAAATATTATCATCGAATTTTTAGATATTTTACCTTATCAAGAGATTATGAAGCATATGATGATTTTGAAAAAGTTGCTAAAGGGGGATACCCTTACAGAACCTATTTTATATTCTTTTACAATATAGTCTTTCAACACATATTTATGGTATTTTAAAAGGACCATTTATTTAAGCATTATACGAAAAATGCTTCAAAATGTTTTATAAAATGCTAGTTTTATCTTTGTTTTTGAAATTTTCTATCATACAAGAATACTTTCCAAAACTATTTATATGTGAAAACCCAAACGACCCACGTTGTAAAAGGTGTACTAGGAGAAAGGAAACATCATATTTTGATGAATCTATAAAGCATTGTTGCAATACAGGGACCTTATATCAACGTGAAAAAATTATGATGAAACCAATTGGATACCATGATAAGGGTATTATGTTATTTATTTTGGAAATAGTTTTATTAAATCATTTTCTGGTGAAAAAAAGAGATTAATATATATAAGACTTCATGAATGAAGATTTTATGTCACTATGATTTGGGATGCAAATGAGAGGTATTAGAAAACCTTTATGATTAAAACATTTTATGGTTATTTTTCTCTATTTTATCGCATAATGGGATTATTTTATGAGAATGATATAATTTTAGATAAAGTAAAACCCCAAGGATGGGTGACAACCCATCACGTCAGACAAGGCCGTGGGGATCGAACCCACAACCAAAAGGAGACAAGACTTCATCGCCAACTAGTGTCCTATGTGATGTCCCTGGTTGGTAATAATTTTTTTTTAAATTAAATAGTTTATGAAATAATATTATGATTATTTTGATTATATACCTTTAATCAAATAGATATCCTTGGTATTGGAATATGATTTTTGGATTGAGTGATAAATGTTATTTTGTATGATGTTCACTAATATTGGTTCCCTATATACCTAAGGAAAATATAATACTATGGGATTTTATTTGAGAAGTAATGGTTTAACTATGTTGTGGAAGAATCTATGTTTTTATTGTGGACCTATGGTGATCTGGGTTATTTTTGGAATTGATTAACCTATCTTGGATAATATGTTATTGGGAAATTATTGTATAGACCCAAAGCTTGACGTACATAAACATTACATTACTTTTGCGGAATACTTAGTACATAACAAAAGACACACACACAAGGACCGTAATAGTTTAGTGTCTTTGGAAACTCGGAATACAATCTTCTAATCGTGGTGGAAGATCTTCAACATCTCCCATAAATATCTTCCTTTTTTTACCTAAAACCTTTCTTTATATCCTGGGGAAAAGAAAACATAAAATGGTGTGCTCAAATGCTCAGTATGGGTAAACAAAAGAAATATCAATCACATCATATTCATAAGAACATATCTTTTGGAAATCTTAACCTGCAAAAAGAGATCATAATTTCATAACATGGGATAAATCATAGTACTGAAATGTAATCCCAATAATCATAAGATAAAACATGAAACTTTTTGGCATACACACATAATCATAGAGAATCATTTCTTATTAGTCAAGACTCATTTCCAAGACTATCTTAGTGGACAAAGTCCATTTCTGAACCGAGTCACCCTCGTTTCAGTCCTATTTCACTGAACTGGTATAACCTACCATTCGAACCATGTCTATCTCATGAGATATAAAATCTTTACCCAATTCATTGGAGGGAGATATAGGTCCCACCCATCTCATAATGATACCATTCTTATGTGTGCCACAAAATCATAAATCATACATCATTGGATAACCCATGTAATAAAAATGGTAATCTTAAACATCGTGACATCATAAAAAAATTCATATAAGATAAAGGAATTCATAAAAATATTTCCTTCACAACATAATCAAATCAATGTAATAGTAGGTATAGAGACAGAACCCTTTATTATCTTAGATGGAAAATAATTTTGATAAAACTCTTGAACTCCATTCATGAGGAAAATATCCTTTCCACTTCAAAAACATTTTCCTTTCATAACATGTCATACAATTATAAACTAAAAGAAGTTGATTAAAAATAAACTTTAAAACTTGTAAAGGATGATTCTTGGAAATAATGTTTTAAAAATCCATTCATGCCGTATAAGTTAAAAAAACATTCTTCTCGTACTTTTGTTGGAAAAGTCAAAAAGTACCTCGTACGAAAAACGACAAAAGATTCCCTTAATATCTTTTACTAAAAACTCAACGGAGGGTAAAATTGGATATAAACTATTGTAGAAGGATATAAATATTACATATTGAGGAAAAATGGATGTAGATGATAAAATACACCCCAGTAAATACCAAAGTATTAACAATCTCGGATAAAAATGAGATTGTGATATTTCCCTTACCTTATGTCCGATATGCATTGTACGTATCCGAACCTCCTGTATAATGATTTAAATAATGACATTAACTTATTAAAGAATCATATTCATTGTTATTATATCATATATGGTTCACTAATGACTTTATATTACCCGTTCTTTTATAAATTCAATGTTAAAGATGCGTTTTGGGTAAAATTGTTTCATTTATCGTAGGTGTTCGGACTTACTGTTCTTGACATTATTATTACATATATCATGATTTTCATACTTACATAATATGACATATGATTTATATATCATATATATTCAGTATATATATCTATATATATATAATAGATAGATAAATGAAATGAAACACACCATTCATGGAGATGGTAGTCCGTACGTACGCATGAACATTGTTTTCCTTTCATTATTGTCTTGAATGGAAGTAGGTAGATGACATATATATATATACATAAATCCAGTAGATTTACCATGTCAAATATTTCATTATTATTCCTTATATATACTTTATAATCACTCCGGAATGGTTAACATGGATAATGAATCTCATCGCGTCGTGGAGACAGTAGTCCGTACGTACGCACGAGCGATGATATCATTCCCATGGTCGTGGAAATATGTTGAAGTGTATTTATATTATTTAAGTATCAATATCACATTATAATAATAATATATAGTTACTCATTACACCATTTTACCCATCCAATTAAGGTGGTGGCGGAAAATAGATTACACCACGGCGTGGAGACGGTATTCCGTACGTACGCACGCACAGTGATTTCCTTTTTCTGTAGGATGGATAGAAGGTCAATTAGAGTTGTTTCATATTTATAATAAAATATAAGTGTATAAGAAATTCTGATGTTATTACTTTATCATGAAACAACAAAATAAGAAGAAGTTGAAGAAGAAATTAATTGAAAAAAACGGTAATGGATATTACCTCTTTTTGATGCGCCTTCACTTAACCTCCACTTAAAGAACTATGGGTGGTCTTTGAAGAAGACCAGGACCTATAGAATGATACTAGGGGAGTGTAGAAGAGATCTTTTCATGGGTGTACCGAGCTTGAATGCTCAAATTGGTGTGAGGAGGGGAGGGAGGAGGTGCACTTATATAAGGGAAGAGACAAGCACCTTAGGAAAATCTCAAAATATTATTTTATATTAAGTTAAAATTCGGTTTATAATGGTTCCAAAGGGTATTATTTCGAAGCTAAAGTGGGGATGGGTCGAAATCCTCTCATCCAATATGATTTAGACAATTTAATGTTATTATTGTAACCTTATCAATTAGATTTAACTCTAAGTTAAATAATTGAACTTTTACTGTGTCTTTTTGTTTTCTTACACTATATGGTTAATAAAAATACAATATCAAGCCAAAAGAACCCAAATTTGTTTATCATTAATATATATATCCTTATCTAAGTCATTTGGAAGAACCTTATATTTTTAGGAATTAAATAACAATTAATAATATAATATTTGTTTTAAAAACTAATTTATGTCAATTTTGACACTATTTGGTACATGATTTTTATGAAATTCATAACAGAATGATAAGTTCGAACCATGTTACTTATATCAACAATAAAATTTAATATTAACCTATAATATTAATTTAAGTCATAAAAAGTCTAAAATTACATTTATTTGGGTATTTATAACATCAATTATGTCAATATTTTATTAATAAGACAATTAATGCATCATCTTTGTGTCATAATAAATGAAACTTATTTAATCCCTAAATATTCTAAATGAATTCCTATGATGTATATAATTGTATTAGATCTCTAGAGACTATTCATGTTCGATGTTTCATGAATATTATCACTAGATTAAAATTATTAAACTTATAAGATTTAAGAATGTGACATGTTGTCACATTCTTTGGTTTTAATAATAATTAAATTATTTTCATGGACAAAAGTACATTAATTGAATCTAATCCGACACTTAGGTGATATGGGTGAACTTTTAGTCATCCAATAGGATTTTTACATGTGTTAGGGTAATTTTATAATATTATATTTACCCTTAATTACCTGATTTACCTTTAACTATGGTCAATAAAATTTATCGTAGTTACTATTCATAATTTCCAAAAATAAAAAGTAGCTTATTAACATAATTTGGATCCACTGATTCCAAATATGGAATCCATTTTTCCAAATTCAATAAACAAAAGTTGCATAAATTAAATTAAAACTAATCCCGTTGTCGAAAGAAAATGAGTTTTTCTTTAAAACATTGCAAAAGATTGAATTGATTTAACCTACGAATTCAAGGTAAAATCAATGCTAATGACATAAATTATATTAAATGGTAAAAATATATTCTATTTATACTTTAAAACCATTCAATATTATAATTTAACCACATAGGATATTACGATGAAAAAGTTGTTTTTAATTAAAATAGAGCGTGTTTTTACTATTCATTAAAATATCAAAGTTATCGGAAAAAATTTCAAAACTTTATATAATGTAAAGTTTTATATCCTGATTCTAGAGAAGAATTTTATTTTTTCAAATTGAACATATAAACATGTCAAAAACTAGATTTAAAGTGGGTGCGCCTTCAAAAGGTGGCAAAACTGCATTTTTTTAAAAATACTTATTTTACCCGAAAAATTTATTTTGGTCTTATACCATGTTCTAGAAAATGTGTAAGAGGAATAATAATGTTATAAAATTCGAAATTTATTTAATAATATTCATAACGGCTAGTTCGTGACAATATTATAATAATATATCGTTGTTTATTAAAACCCGGTATTGCGTACAACACATGCTATCGAGGAAGGTCGCGATTACGTGTAATGCAAGTCAAGTCAGGGTTGCGTGTTTTGAAAGAATCCTTCATTGTTTTGTATAATAGAATCCAACCATATTTCATTTATACATTGAATATATATATATACTCAATGTTGCCTTGAATAACTATGATCAAAATTGTGTGTAACACGATCCAAGAATAGTGTTGCGTATACTGCAAGATAATACGGTGTTGCGTATAGCACAAGGTAATCTTGGTGTAGAATACAACATAAGAAATTAATGAAATTAAAAGAATATTTTTCATAAAATATCGTGGTGTTACATTCTACCCCCCTTAAGATGAATTTCTTCCTCGAAATTCGTCGGGGTTATAAATGGTTTACTACTCGAAAGTTTGTTTAATAAAAAACCCACATCGTAAAAAGGAATACCAAAACATGGATTTTAATAACTAAAGTATGAAATGTAACGGTTCCCCAAATTAACAAATCACGGGGTTTCCACATAGGAGAACATAGGTGAAAATATGGATATGGTAGAAAAATCTAACCATCATGTTCTAATAGAGAGTGGTAGAGAACATGGCTATGGAAAAGCCAGAAATCACAAAGCCATAAATTTGTGATGATCTAGGGTACCATATGATTCATCGGATATAAGGGCATTAGGAAAACATTTTTGGTTTTCAATATCATTTCCCTAAAGTTGAAAATTTTGAATTAGAAGAAATACTTGCTTGATTTTGGTACAATCTCACTGTTGCTTGTGAATTGAACAATTTCCACTTCATCCCTTAAAGAAATGAAGTTGAATTTGTTATTCATGATTTGTTAGCAGATATTGTGATAGAATGATGGGTTATTCCATCTCTTTCAAACAACAGGTTAGCAAAAGTTATAAGTCCATCTTATGGTTAATCGTATATGGTTCCAAAAATGAACTTATACTTCATATATCATACCACTTAATAAAATAAAACTAGTTTCTACTAAACAGGGACTTCCTGTAGGCCAGTGGTAGGCGATAAAGGTCAGTCGCACTTCGGTTGTGGGTTCGATTCCCATGGCCTTGTCGGACGCGATGGGCTATCACCCATCCTGCAGGTTGTCCTTTTTCTAAAACTACATTACCATATCATCCCATCAATAATATCGAAAAAAGGTTCTATCCTTAAACAATACTAACTTATGTCCAACATAATCCATTCCAATCTTTAGGCTTATCCAAAATACTTCGGTCCATGATCATAGTATAGAGAAAATGATCACGTGAATGCCATCATTTATCCCTCATATATCTTGTTCGTCACATTCCAGTCATGTGAATACCAAAATCATGTAATCTCTTGAAAAATGAATACCCATTGAATCTTAGTAAAAACATGAGTGCTGTCAAAAGTTAACGCATTCCACATACCAAAAACCCAAAATTCTATATACTCAAACCATGATATAACTATTTCATTATATTAGTCATGAGCTCATGAATACTATCAAACATTTAATTTTCTCCTTATCCCTTCATTATGTGCATATCATCTATATTCCAAAAATATATGAATAAACTTTCATGGATACTGGTACCATTAATCATACACTTTCAAAACTCAAGGAATGACAATAGTGTAACAATCCTTAGATGTCTCTTTATTCCATAGTACCAAGATATTACTTATACAACATTACACATGATAAACATGTAATCATTCCACTACATTCTTAAACCATTGACCGAGCTTCAACAATTCATTTTTCTCACATATCATTTGTAGTCTCTTCATCATCATAAACATAAATACTACCCATACGACCATACTGATTCTCTTCATGAGACTTTACCTTAGATCATTGGTTTGAATAATGCCCGTACATTCCACATTTAAAACATTTAACCATTGTTGATGTCGTAGCAATACCATTATCCTCATCCCTGGTGTTAACTGGACCATTTCCATTGCACTTACTGGCTTTGTGTCCTCCTTTTCCACACCCAAAGCATATTCCAGTTCCTTTGAAATATTCTCATTGATGCCTCTTCCCACATGAATTACATAGGGGAAATTGAACTTTTTTTCCTCTATGATCATCATGAAACACCATATTTCTCTTATTAGCCGACTCAGGAAACTTACCAAATTTGAGTTTATTGATCATATTATGAGATTTCTGATTCGGCATAATAATGATGGTTGGACTTCCAAATCCCATTTCATTTGGTTTCTCATGAAGAATATCATTCCATTGTCCATAATATCCTCCATTATCGTAAATCATCTTGTTTCCAACAATTTTCTAAAACCCAAAAAGAAAAGTGTTAGAGGAAAAAATCATAATAAAGGGGGAGTAACTTCAATATCTAACATCTTAGGTTAAATTCTAAGATCGTTACCATAGTTCTAGGACTATATCCTATACGTATACTTATCCTAAGGAGAATCCCTAGACATACCTTAGAAATATCTTTAGGGATCTCACTAACGTTTTCGCATCCTAGTTTCCAATGGTTGACTAAACCTTTCCTCTGATACCAACTGTAGAGACCCGAAGTTTGACGTACATAAACATTACATTACTTTTTCGGAATACATAGTACATAACAAAAAACACACACACAAGGACAGTAATAGTTTAGTGTCTTTGGAAACTCGGAATATAATCTTCTAATCGTGGTGGAAGATCTTCAACATCTCCCATAAAGATCTTCATTTTTTTAACTAAAACCTTTCTTTATATCCTGGGGAAAAGAAAACATAAAATGGTGAGCTCAAATGCTCAGTAAGGGTAAAAAAAAGAAATATCAATCACATCATATTCATAAGAACATATCTTTTGTAAATATTAACCTGCAAAAAGAGATCACAATTTCATAACATGGGATAAATCATAGTAGTGAAATTTAATCCCAATAATCATAAAATGAAACATGAAACTTTTTTACATGCACACATAATCATAGAGGATCATTTCTTATCAGTCAAGACTCGTTGCCAAGACTATCTTAGTGGACAAAGTCCATTTCTGAACAGAGTCACCCTCGTTCCAGTCATGTTTCACTAAAAAGGAATAACCTACCATTCTAGCCATGTCTATATCATGAGATATAAAATGTTTACCAAATGCATTGGAGAGATATATAGGTCCCACCCATCTCATAATGATACAATTCTTATGTGTGCCACAAAATCATAAATCATACATCATTGCATAACCCATGTAATAAAAATGGGAATCTTAAACATCGTGACATCCTAAAACAATTCATATAATATAAAGAAATTCATAAAAATATTTCCTTCACAATATAATCAAATCAATGTAATAATAGGGATAGAGACAGAACACTTTATTATCTTAGATGGAAAATAATTTTGATAAAACTCTTGAACTCCATTCTTGAGGAAAATATCCTTTCCACTTCAAAAACATTTTCCTTTCTTAACATGTCATACAATTTTAAACTAAAAGAAGTTCATTAAAAATAAACTTGAAAACTTTTAAAGTAATCTTCTTGGAAATAATGTTTTAAAAATCCATTCATGCCGTATAAGTTAAAAAAACATTCTTCTCGTACTTTTGTTAGAAAAGTCAAAAAGTACCTCGTACGAAAAACCACAAATGATTCCCTTCATATATTTTACTAAAAAATCAACGAAGGGTAAAGTTGGATATCAACTATTTTAGAAGGATATAAATATTACATATTGAGGAAACATGGATGTGGATGATAAAATACACCCCAGTAAATACCAAAGTATAAACAATCTCGGATAAAAATGAGATTGTGATATTTCCCTTACCTTATGTCTGATATGCTTTGTACGTATCTGAACCTCCTGTATATTGATTTAAATAATGTCATTAACTTATTAAAGAATAATATTCATTGTTATGATATCATATATTGTTCACTTATGACTTTATATTACCCGTTCTTTTGTAAATTCCATGTTAAAGAAGCGTTTTGGGTAAAATCGTTTCATTTATCGTAGGTGTTTGGACTTGTTGTTCTTGACATTATTATTACTTATATCATGATTTAATTAATTCCAGAATATAAAATATGATTTATATATCATATATATTAAGAATATATATATATATATAATAGATAGATAAATGAAATGAAACACACCGTTCATGGAGATGGAAGTCCGTACGTACGCATGAACGCTGTTTTCCTTTCCTTATTGTCTTGAATGGAAGTAGGTAGATGAAATATATATATACATAAATCCAGTAGATTTACCATGTCATATATTTCATTATTATTCATTATATATACTTTATAATCATTCTGGAATGGTTAACATGGATAATGAATCTCATCGCGTCGTGGAGACGGTAGTCCGTACGTACGCACGAGCGATGATATCGTTCCCATGGTCGTGGAATTGTGTTGAAGTGTATGTATAGTATTCCAGTATCAATATAACTTTATAAAAATCATATACAGTTACTCATTACACCATTATACCCATTCAATTAAGGTGGTGGCGGAAAATAGATTACACCACGGCGTGGAGACGGTATTCTGTACGTACGCACGCGCGGTGATTTCCTTTTTCCATAGTATAGATAGAAGGTTAATTAGAGTTGTTTCATATTTATAATAACATATCAGTATATTATAAATACTAATGTTATTACTTTACCATGAAACAACTAAATAAGAAGAAGTTGAAGAAGAATGAAATTGAAAAAGATTGGTAATGGATATTACCTCTTTTTGACGCGCCTTCACTTAACCTCCACTTAAAGAACAAAGGATGGTCTTTAAATAAGACCAGTACCTCTAGGATGATACTGGGGAAGTAGAGAAGAGATTTGGGCAGGGGTTGGCCCAGCTTGAATGCTCAAATTGGTGTGAGGAGGAGAGGGAGGAGGTTCCCTTTTATAAGGGAGGAGACGGGCACCTTAGGAAAATCTCAAAATATTATTTTATATTAAGGTCAATTTCGGTTTATAATGGTTCCAAAGGGTCTTATTTTGAAGATAAAGTGGGGATGGGTCGAAATCCTCTCATCTAATAGGATTTCGACAAGTTAAAGTTATTATTTTACCCTTATCAATTAGATTTAACTCTAAGTTAAATAATTTATCTTTTACCGTGTCTTTTTGTTTTCTTACACTATATGGTTAATAAACATACTATATCAAGCCAAACGAACCCCAAGATGTTTATTATTAATATATCTATCCTAATCTAAGTAATTTGACTGATCCTTAGATTTTTAGGAATTAAATAACAATTAATAATATAATATTTGTTTTAAAAACTAATTTATGACAATTTTGACACTATTTTGTACATGATTTTTATGAAATTCATAACAGAATGATAAGTTCTAACCAAGTTACTTATATCAACAATAAAATGTAATATTAACCTAGAAAGTTAATGTAAGTCATAAAAAGTTTCAAATTACATTTATTTGGGTATTTATAACATCAATTATGTCAATATTTTATTAATAATCCAATTAATGCATCATCTTTGTGTCATAATAAATGATACTTATTTAATCCCTAAATATTCTAAATGAATTCCTATGATGTATATAATTGTATTAGCTCTCTGGATACTATTAATGTTTGATGTTTCATGAATATTATCACTAGATTAAAATTATTATACTTATAAGATTTAAGAATGTGACATGTTGTCACATTCTTTGGTTTTAATAATAATTAAATTATTTTCATGGAAAAAAGTACATTAAATGAATATAATCTGACCATTATGTGATATGGGTCGACTTTTAGTCATCCAATAGGATTTTTACATGTGTTAGGGTAATTTTATAATATTATATTTACCCTTAATTACCCGATTTACCTTTAACTATGGTAAATAAAATTTACCGTAGTTACTATTCATAATTTCCAAAAATAAAAAGTAGCTTATTAACATAATTTGGATCCACTGATTCCAAATATGGAATCCATTTTTCCAAATTCAATACAAAAAAGTTGCAGAAATTAAATTAAAATTAATCCCATTGTCGAAAGAAAACGGTTTTTTCTTTAAAACATTGCAAAAGATTGAATTGATTTAACCTACGAATTCAAGGTAAAATCAATGCTAATGACATAAATTATATTAAATGGTAAAAATATATTCTATTTATACTTTAAAACCATTCAATATTATAATTTAACCACATAATATATTATGAGGGAAAAAGTTGTTTTTAATTAAAATATAGCGTGTTTTTACTATTCATTAAAATATGAAAGTTATTGGAAAAAATATCAAAACTTTATCTAATGTAAATTTTTATATCCTGATTCAAGAGAAGAATTTAATTTTTTAAAATTGAACATATAAACATGTCAAAAACTAGATTTAAAGTGGGTGCGCCATCAAAAGGCGGCAAAACTGCATTTTGTGAAAAATACTTATTTTACCCGAAACATTTATTTTGTTCTTATACGATGTTCTAGAAAATGTGTAAGATGAATAATAATGTTATAAAATTCAAAATTTAGTTAATAATATTCATAACGCCTAGTTCATTACAATATTATAATAATATACTGTTGTTTATTAAAACACGATATTGCGTACAACACATGTTATCGAGGAAGGTAGTGATTGCGTGTAATGCAAGCCAAGTCAGGGTGGCGTGTTGTGAAAGAATACTTCATTGTTTCGTATAACAGAATCCAACCATATTTCATTTATACATTGAATATATATATATATATATATATATATATTCAATGTTGCGTAGAATAACTATTATCAAAATTGTGTGTAACACGATCCAAGAATAGTGTTGCGTATACTGGAAGCTAATACGGTGTTGCGTATAGCACAAGGTAATCTTGGTGTAGAATACAACACAAGAAATTAGTGAAATTAAAAGAATATTTTTCATAAAATCTCGGGGTGTTAAAATTACTTTTTTTTATAAGTCATTAAGAGTGGTTGATGTTTTTGGGAGATAAATTTTAAAACATATCATTGATGAATTTGTGATCAAATCCTTATGAATTTTTGGTTTCAATAACAGTTTGGATTATTTGATAAATTGTATAGATTTTTAGTTTTTGAAGGTTTTATGTTAGTCTTTGGGATATATTGTATAATTAATGTATCTATTATCTTATAAGGAATTATTATTTTTGGGGAATTATGTTATCTTATCCTAACCATTTTGGTTTTGGTTGCTGTTTCAATATGTGATGTATATATTTTTAATCTTTTTTGAAATAAGGGATTTTATTGAATATGACTCTAGTGATTTAGTTGCGACTAAGTAATATTGAATAACAATTTTTTTGGAGAAATGATGAGTTTGTGGTATAAATTTATTAAATAATGAAACTCAACTAGAGAAGTAAAAAAAATTTCATTATATTCATAGTGATGTTCATAAATAATTACTCTATATTATAAAATGGAACATAAAAATGTTTCTTCTTACTTTTCATACAATTAATTCAATGACCATTTAACTCATATAAATTTTATGGTTTTCTGACTATTGACATTCTCTTGATAATGTTTTCTATCACTCTATATCAGGACAATATGGTTTGTTTTTCATTGATATCCATGATTTCATAAATAGAATCCTAATATTTGTTTTCTCAGATAGCCTTTGTAGTTATCTTTAATACTTTTAAAGTGTTAGTTTTATTAACCATATTTTCTGATGTGGTGTCTTAATAAAAATATTTTGAAAAGTTAACCCTTAGTTACCAAGACAAAATTTAAAATTGTGAGGATGGAATTTCAAATTGGGGGGGGGGAGAATGTAACATCCCAGATAATTATTGAATTATAATTTTTCATATATATTAATATTTATGAATTTTAGTTTAATGGGTATAGTATGTGTGTTGTCATACCGTACAGGAAACAATGAGATTCTCTTAAATGGTACATTTCATACAAGATTGAGTTATACTGAAAAATAATACTATATTATAATAATTATTTTAAATGGTAGTTAACTACTTGTCGTTGTATTGGAGGAAATGAACAAAAATAAATATAAAATGTTCACATTTGTTTTTTAAATGTTTTTACTTCCATATAACAAATTTTAGAAGCTTAAAATGGGAATAAATCCAGTTCTAAGCATAAAATACTCTTATTTTTAAAAGATAGTTTTACCGCTTCTTGACAGCGAGCCTATTTTAAATTTAGTTTTGAACAAAATTATATGTAATATTTTAAAAAATTATCTTCCTATTTGCAATTAGAATATTAAATCATAATTTGGTAGAATTATTTGTATATTTCTGATAATATTTATTTTTTAATGAATACTGAAAAATATTGCATTTTACTATTATTGTGGTTTTTATGATTTATTTATATAGTAAGTTTAACATTTTAATTGATTTGGAAGAATAATTATATTATGATTTAATAATTTAATCAAATTTTGGTTATGGAATGTAAATTCACAATGAAATTTCATCTATAAACATGACAATCATTTGATGGTTTTTATTATAAAACATGTTTCCCTATTTTTGACAATGAAAATTAATATTAAATTAATTACTACAACATATTTGTATTAAATTTAATAAAATGGATTAAATTTTTGGTATCATTGGGTAAAAATTATTAAAATAGGATACCTTTATTTTTTGGATATCATGAATATTTAATATGATAATTTTTATTTTCCACAGTTAAATGTAAATTGGTTAAATTAGGGTAATAAAAAATATTATAAGGACAAAAAGTTTCCATAACACACACAAAATTCATATTATATGAATAAAATATGCCCCTCAATACCTAAGGATCAAAATTTATTCAATTAATGGAATTTTTTCCACAAACATAATATAATTATTATTAAAATAAATGAAATGGAAAACATATCACCCTCTTATCTCTTATAAGTATAATAATTTTAATGTAGTGAAAAAAATGATTAATATTAAAAAATAAACATTATCCAAAAATCTAATTAAATTATCCACATAATGGAAGTTTATTTATATTTTTATGATATTAACTAGTTGATGTAAATGTTGATACAACAGTGATACAATAATTATTCTATTAAGGGAAATATCAAATAAATAATATTATAAATATGAAAAAAAATTATATGAAAAAATATATTCTATAAACTAATTTTATAGGTTACAATGAAATATTATAAGATAATTCAATTGATTTTTTCAAAGTTATCTATCTTTATGAATTTTATTTAAATTAAATGAATTTAATAAAGTAAATAATAACACTATTGATATTTTATAAAAAACATAATTTATTAAATTATTTAAAAATCATAAAAAAAAAATTAAAATTAGAAAGTTTATATGATATGTTATAAAAGTTTATTTAGTTTCCAATTATGGTATATTTACCCCATATAGGTTAAATTAACAACCTCTTGTTAATTATAATATTTTTAACGGAATTTAAATTAAAAGAGAATAAATTAGGCTATATCGAAAAGATAATGTTTAAAAATAAATAAATACTCTATAAAAAAATATTGTATTAGATGTTTTATAATTATCCTCATATTTTCTCTAACATATATCACGATGGTGACTCTTTAAATAAAAAATAAATTTATATTAATTTAATATTTAAAGTGTTTCTCAGGGTTCCACTCTCCTCTCCTATAAAAAGTACCCACTCTTCTATAAAGCACACAATTACAATGAATCTTGGATTGGCCAATCTCTACCCAGAACACTTCTTAAAATCCCTCCCTACATTATTAAGGCCTTATTTTTGGTATAACATACTTCTATTAGTTGTGAAGGAGTTCTTCAAAGGTGATCAATGGAAGAAGATGCATCATTTTTTAACTATTCATATCATATTTATTCTTCCACTTCTTTAAATCATATTTTTCAAAGATTAAATAATAACTATATTTACCTAAATATAATTAGATGTTATTATTTTAATATTATCCACTGAACCTATCTCTACTTACATCAAATGGGAATGGAATTAATCATTCATCCGTACGTGAGAATTATCACCTCAACGAACCAATTTAGTTCGTTTTCCCTTACTTTCTATAATGATCGGTTAGAATGATGTAATTAAAATTCATATGTGATATTCATTATATATTTATAAAATTTTAGATTTATAATATTTCAATAATGATTTTACCTTCCATGCACAAAAAAACATTAATTTCATTTGTGGTTACGTGGGAACTATAACCTCCAAAAAGTGATGTGAATCATTTTTGTTCCCCAAATAACTTTCATGATATATATAAGTGTATTGAAATGATAAATATTGATCATTTTTGAAATTTAAAATAATAATTAAATTATTTCTAAAATTATCAATGGAAAATGGGAAACATTACTATGGCGTAGGCACGGCCTACCATCTCCATGAATGTAATATTGTTCATTTTTCATAACCATAATTAATGGTATGATTTTAAGAGATTGATTAATATATAAAATAATTTATAGTGTAATTAATTATACTCTAGTGATTATGGACATTTGACCACATGGACTATTGTCATCAAAACACTGTTCATGTTTGTGTTCAAGTATCGAATATTGACAAATCATCCGATATGAATTGACATAATTATATAATTCTTATAACATGGTAATAAGTGATATAAAATATATAGTAAAATTGAAAAGGGTTATAAATCATGGATAAATTATTATAAATTAATTATTCAGGAATATAAATGGTGTACGTGACATGTTGAGCTCACGATATGAGATTACATCTCAATATCCATTCATTAATGCATATTTTGATAATATACACCACCTTATTTTAAATGGTGTATATTAAAACCATTTGAATTTTAATTTAGTTCTATATTTTTCAAAAAGAATATTTTTTATACAAGTTATTTTACTAAATGAAAAAATTATAATTTGTAATGTATGTGGTGACAATGACTTTTTCTGCCGCCGCAACCATTATTTGAAATTGGGATTCCTTTATAGGCTATGATATTTTTAAAAGAAAAATCAATACCATATACCCTTTTAATTGTTTTTTATTAATGATTTATTATATCAACATATTGAAATGATCTCCTATGATTAAAATTTGGAAATGTTATTTTCTAATTATGATTGTTTTATGTCTCATTTTTATGTTATGGTTCTTAGGCATTTTTTATGTATACATGTGGTTATGTGATAAATCAAAGGAGGGTGATCCCATGATAGATCTCCAATGCATTGGGTAATGAGACAGAGGTAAACGTTATGGTTTATCCAATGTTATTTAGGGAATATATTGTGATGGGTGTTCCAAACGTAACCATGAATGTTACTCCCTATATAGATGTGAAATCTAAAATGTAAAAATCATAAAGATGAATCATGTTACCTTTATGATATTTCATTTATATGTTGTTTTTCAGGAATCTTATGATTTCATGAGGTATGTCAAAAAATTTATGATTTATGTGTGAAAAAAATTATTTTCTTAAAATGTGTACATGGGTTTAGAATTTTCATGGACTAACGGGTTTATTCCTTATTTCATATTCCTTAATGAAGATTTTATGCTCATCCCACATTTTTTAATTATTTCCCAAGGGTTATAAGGATGGGTAATAGAATCTATCAGGTCAAGAAAATGATTATCAAGAAATGAAATCATGATTATTTTTCAAATGTTTCATATTGTCGAAGAAATGGATATTTTCTTAGTTTTATTCAGTTTGTATAAATATGAGTTATTATGTATTAGTTATATCTTACTTCTCTTAAACTCAAAAAATGAAAGGATCCATAATGTGGATTCTTGGATTAACTCAAGATTATGTAATTTTTAAGGCAACGGCCTTATACAAACATGGAATTTCTCAAAACCTATGCCACTCACTCAACAAAAATACTATGAACACAAAAAAGATCACCTCCAACACATGAATATTCTCCACACTGTAAAAAAATTCATTGTTCAAATAAAATCCATATAGAATATCATCTATGAATATTCGATCATCACTATGTTAATAAATCACACAACATCTCTAGAATTACTTTACAAAATATTCAATAGAATAAGATTAAAAAAGATATATATTTTAATGTATCAAAAAGTTCCAACAAATGAGTGTGATTATGTGTCTCCATATCCCGTGATCACAATCCTCTTTGAGAAAAGAATAAATCGATGATCAAAACGAATATTTGATCTTTATGTAGTGATGATCCTCACCCCGTAAAACTAGTTCTTCGAGTTATTCTTCCATGATTAGAGGTAGGAGATGACATATGAAAATTACAAGACACATCAAAAAAATATATTTCTTTATAATGAAGAAAGAATATAGTAGATAGTGAGAAGAATATAGAATAGAGATTGTTTCTATAATTACGGGGTCTGATGTAGTAATGTATTCATAAGATTCACTAAATGTTTAATAAAAAAATAAGAACAATAAAAAATGTAATATGGGAAGAAAACATCCTTGTAACAACCTTCAAAATGTTGTATTCTCTTCATGTGATGTGAGTTAAGTTCCCTCTAAGATTTTCACTGCCTCTATGTAAAATTTCCCTTTAACTCCAATAAAAAAGAATATGGATATGTTTTGAGAATAAAGTAATTATTATAAAATATTCCATATATCACCCAATATACCTAAAATTGTTACACTTCAAAAATGATTTTTTAAAATCATAAAATAACATCATTACACAATAAAATATCATGAAAATATTTTTTAACACCTCATAGATTCGAAACATTAAATGCCTTTTTTTGGATTCCCAAAATCAAACCAATAGTAGACAAATTACATCATTCCCCACTCATAAACACCTTGAATCCTTATAATTTCATTCACCATAAACATTTCCCACTGCCCTTACTTATATTTCATGAACCCATTCAGCCTCCATTTCATCATCCCAAACCATGCACCAAACAGAAATTCTCAACCCATATATCTTTCAACCGAAATCTCATTGAGAAATTTTTTCCAGAATTTGGTATGTATACTACTAATCTCTATCATTAAAAACACTGGGAACAAACATTTTACGATAATTACACAAATATTAACACCATCAATAATAAAATTTCTTTAGCATCGGGCACCTATAATCATAATATAGTCTTCTACACCCTACATCTGGTGAGTCCATATCACAGCTCATCTGACCAATAACTGTTGACTCAAACTCGATGAAATATCATGATACATAGGTATAGGCCTTAGTGAACTTGAGATTGGATAATAAATTATGCTCCATCAGGCTTCAACAAAACACAATGGATCTTCTATGATGACTTTGGAAAATCCTCATGCTCAACTCGTCTTCATCATCCAAAACCATCTAGATCTATAAGCTTTAGGCACACCAAAATTTCAACATGTGATTATATTCATCAAATGTGATTCATCCTTCTTGATATTCAACCTTGATTGACAAACCTAAATCATTTTCCCTAAATTCGTCTTGTTTATAAACTATCCCTTTCCAAAAGTGATCTAAAATAAGCAAGATTCTAGGATATTTGAAGAAATATTTCACCAGTTTGAGCTGTAATAATTCTCTAATATCCTTCAACCTCCATAAAAATATTCAAGAACATATCATATTTTGGATATGTTCACTCTATTCAATAATTTGAGACCAATATGTGATATTTTATACAAAATTATATACAAGTGTACAGATCATGAAACCATGAAATGAATGCCCTTGGAATAATGAATATAAACTATATAACTCATCAAAAATTTCATAAATGAAATTAATAAAATTATAATAAATATTTGCTGATATTTTTCTTGAATATATTATTAATGAATATAATTTGATTATCCAAAAACATAAGTCACAGTGTAGATCATTTTTGGACATAGTGTAAGGGATTATCTTTGAACCTATATTTTTTCCTTCAGGTTATAATTTCTCTCTCAATACCATAATGTAATTCATAATTCTTATTAATTGATCCTATAATACTCTATATGTATATTCAAAACATATGTACCATGCTCAATTATTCATTATTTTATGGGTAAATGAATGTTTTATATGGTTCCCTTTTCAATTCCCCTATATAGTCAAGCCCAATTAAAGGGAATATTATCATTTCATACCCATTTTCTTATACAATCTGTAATATATTTTAAGACACTAATATTTTTCAAAAGTAATTATATTTTATCATGAAAAACTATTTTAGTTAATTTATTATTTTCATGAAAACAATTATAGTAACATATCCCAATCTAACACTCTCTCATGTGGTCGAAAAGGGTTGGTTATTAGACATTTACTGAATCTCCTCATAAGCTAGAGGCTACTAACTGGAATAGAGGGTGTGAAATGTATAGTGGGGAGAATATACCCACAGGTATAATGTTTTAATGAATAATAAAAAAAATTTATAAACCAAATAAATAAATTTATAAACATGGAGGAAGACAATAATATGATCCATCTAAATATTCTAAGAAATAATAAAGGAATATTGTATTCACATACTTTATTTTAAATGAATGTACGTCCAGAAAAAAAATAAGTAAAATACAAATAGACAATAGTATAGTTTCAAATTTCCCTAGATCAGTCTCAAAACAAAACTCTATCCCATCACCTAACAACAAATTAACTACAAGGTCCTTTTCCATTATCAAAACCTATATCCATGTTATCTACATGGGTACCAAACATCAGCCCAAATTAGGTGTGAGTATAAATCAGCAGGTCGACATGAATATGTCTAAACTAAAGCAGTATAATAAGAAGTGTATGAAATAAATAGATGACACATTTTTCATTAAATTCAATAATTAATAAAATACATCAACAACCTACTTCGTCTTCATCCTGTAATTTCTTTTAGCATGTATTAAAACTATGATAACCACCACCATATAACCAGGCTAAAATAACCTACATTGATTCGAGATCGAAAAAATTTCAGAGTATGTATTAAGACCACTCCAACCATCACCATATAACCATGGTACAATTATAAAAATCTTGGTCAAATACCTTAAATCATCATAACATTTGGATCCATGTCCAATTAACATTACATCATGATACTGGGAATAACTCACTCTTTATAAGAATAATGACATGGGGCATGGTTGAGCCTACATAATCACATCATTATAGAATATAAGTGTGCATGATCAATATTCGGACCCGATATATAAAAATTGCATCATGGAACACCATTCTTATCTTTAAACATGGATATCATAATATAACATCACAATTCATAATGGTTAAATTAGGAAATTGTCGTTGTTTTTAAATATGACACATTCAATTTATTTCAAAATTGATTATCAGTTATATTAATTATAAATCATCAAAAATTTAGTAATTCAATAATAAAAAACTCCCTAGGTCACATGTCATGCGAAACATAATTTGATCCATTTTTCCAATTCCATTTTATTCAAGGTTCGCTCGACCCATTCGTATCCATAAACCTGATAAAAATCAATTTGGAAATAATTTAATTCAACAGTGAACCCATTTCATTGATTAAATTTTTTGGCAGCACTCTATGTTGGTGAAATCATAATATTTCATAAACTTGGAAATTATCAAACCAGAGGCTTATGATTTAGACCTGCATCCTTTAAATAATGATCCAACAATATGTCTAACAAAATACTCCCACATGGGAGAAGGTGATGTTGATTACAAAATGGTTACATGGATCAAAAATGATCAAAATAAAAAACAAAAAATGAATTCAGTAAATTCATATCATAGCTATGGTTGGATAGGAATGAAGAGAGGTATGAAACCTAGATGAAAAGACCTTACATGAATTTCTTAAAAAATAGGACATCCATAAGGGAGGTTGGCTCCCCAAAATTTCTTGGATAATTCCCTCAGGATGAGAGAAGATGAGATATAGAAAAAAATGAAAATTAATACATTCATATTATTTGAAATTTATGTTTATGGAATTACATGGGGTGTAATGTAGTTACACAAAATTTAAATGTTTTTAATGGATTACACCAAAACACATGTCACATTTGTTTTATTTTAATAAAAGCCTCAAACAATTAGATGGCGCGTAATCCCATTACATGTTATGTAAATTTTTTAAAGATGTTTTTCATCCCATTTTACCAAGAAGTAATCCAATCCTCTTTCATGTATTTTCAAATTTCTATGAAACCGTGAAACACTTATAGCATCAATACCCGGACTCCCATGATTCATACTACCAGACATCCCAAACCATTAAGTCATTTTCTATATAAAATATCTCTATAAATATATTATCCAGTATTTATCAAGTTTCCCCATCACCCAAGACTACATTTATACAAATTAAATACTCTCACGATGAAAACACAACCAAAAGAAAAGATTTAAAAAATATCAAAGATAGACATACATAAAACCAAATAGCATCTTACAAACTCTCCACCATATGACAGATCATCCCCAAGATGCTCCAAGAATCACTCTGAGGTCTCAAAGAACATGTCCAACCACTATGTTCACATATCAGACTCCCTCTCCTAGGTCACCTCCAGAAATCACTCATGCTACCACTGCACTCAAATCAATGGTATAGTCCATCCATGCAGATATTTCTCACTACGATCCACAACACATATCAGATGCTCCTTAAGGAACAAATCATCTCAATGTACTATATATTCTACATCTATGTTATGGGATTGTTCTAGATGATATCTCTATACTATTGACATGGAACATTTTGTATATGGAACAATAGCGATGTGGAATGGAAAAAAATAATTCCATTAGACCGAACCTTACCACTATTTCAAAAGACTTAACAAACCAAGGAATTTTTTTCTCTATTTAATAATATGGAACTACCCCAACATTGCTGACACCTTAAGGAAAACATGACTACCATTCTCGAATTCTATTGGTCATATCTGATGATTAGAATATGATTTATTCCTACTCGTTGTGGTCACCATCCACTGTCTGATCAGATGAACATATTTAGATGTCTCTTGTATGAGACTATTCCCAACAAGTGATGAATAACCTGCCTCAAAAAAATATTCAAATGAAATTTCTTGATATAAAAGGCCTCCAATATTCCATTTTATAGAATCCTAAAAGATATTATTATATTTGAACTCCATTAGTGTCATATGGTTCTCCCATAAAGATCCAAAATAAAAATCACAAGATTGTAACATATCCTCCAGTACTTGAAGAGTTCACTCAGATTGACCATGAGTCTATGGATGATAGGCTTTTCAGGAAAAAACCTTTGATCCTAAGGATTTTTACAAATGCTTACAGTTACCTATTGTCAAATGATGATCTCGTTCTATAAAAATACTGATTGGGTCTCCATGAAACTGAACCACCTCCTTCACATAATGATAACTATGATCATCAACTATAAGTGTTTCCATAATCTGTTACAAGTGGGATACCTTGGTAATTAAGTCCACAAAAACCCATAATACATAATTCTTATATGTTATCCTAGGTAATCTTACCCCAAAATCCACTATGATGTCATCCCATTTCGACCTATGAATGTGAAAAGGATACAAAATCCCTTCTGGCCTTTGATACGTAGATTTTACCCACTATCTAGTGATGAATCTAGCCATGAGTCATTAAACCTCCTTATTAATTCCTGACCAACAATACTTTATATGTATATCACAATTCATCTTTATTAGACCATGATTCATAACCCGTCTAGAAGCATAAATCTCTGTCATATGCTCCTTGAACAAGGTTGTAGAAACCATACTCGACCTCAAAAAAGAAGATAATTTACATTGTTGAGAGACCAACCACTTGGGTATCCCCACCACAAAATTTGTCTCCCAGAACTAGGATCTCTAGATTAGTCAACTTCCCAGTATTTATCTGGTCCAAAATAATGGGTATATTAGATGTCGAGGATAAAACTACTTTCCCCTAAGATTACTCAAAAGCAAGATTCTTGTCTGTAAGAGGGAGATTATATACCAATCATCACAAGACTAATGTAATAACTACTTATATTTATTTCAGCTCAAATAATCATAAATTAAATTTCCCTTTACAAGTGTATAATCCAATTCAAGGTGAAAGACTACAGATACTCGACCCCCCTCCTCCACCGAAGGTTCTGGTCCTACAGGGAAAAGATATACTTCATGAAATTGTTCTCTCTATAGTCCCAAAAGCTCTCACTATGGAGATATTTTTTCAAATTTTATAAGGTAATGTTCTAGAAATGATAAATCCAGATCAAGATTTGGATAACTCCCCACTTGTTGTCTCAGCTAACTAGTTTCACAATAAATGAATCAATCTTCCTACATTATAATAACTCCGAGTCAAACTATTGTTGGGTCATAGTACATGGTTATAGTATACCAAATAAAGGAAATGTGAGGATTGATTATGAGATCAATCCACCATTTAGATAATGAAAATTTCACTATCAAGTATCATGCCAAACATGTATCACCCCTTTCATGGTCATGCCATACATTGGCACTGCCCAGTGGGATAAATATTTGATAACGTACCAATAATAACCTGATAACTCCATAAATCTCTTAATTTCAAAAAAGTAATTATGTTGTTACCAAGATTTCACAGATGTGACATTCTTTGGGCCCACTAAAATTCCTATATTTGATATGAAATGTCCCATGAAAAACATATTATTAATTCAGAATCTACATTTAGTTAGAACGGTGTAAATCCAATGCTCTATCAATGTACCCAGGATGATGTCAAGATTTTTGAAATCATCATCAACTAACTAAGAGTACATTGTGATATCATCGATAAAAACCATGAAAAACTGATGCATAATTGGAAGAAATATCATATTCATTATGTCCATTAATATTGTAGGTGCATTAGTCCACCCAAATGACATCACTATGAAATCATAGATGCCCTATCTTCTCCTAAATGAAGTTTGAGGTATGATTGATGGTCTCAAACAGAACAAATGATATCTTAATCTCAATTTAATATTTTAGAAAGTATTATCATATCTCAACTGATCTAGAAGATCAACAATTCATAGAAGAGGATACCAGTTCATGACCAACATATGGTTCCACCACCGATAATCCACACTTAATCACAAAGACCCATAATCCTTTTTGGGGAAGTGAATTGGAGTACCCCCAATGAGATATACAATACCTTGTGACTCATTTATATTATAGATCTTCCAATTGAACCATTATATTTTAGATTTCACCTGGTTACATTTAGTATGGTGGGATCAAAACTATCGTTTCTCTTAACTCCAACTCGATCGTGAGATCAATCTCTCACTCGTGTAGTAATTCATATAAAATTTTAGGGAAAACATCATAAAAACGGTCTACCATAAGAGGAACAAGTATGGATTTATTCCAATACTATCTAGGGATATACTAGAAATATGATCCATAAGGCAATAAAAATATACAAAAAATATCTTCCATATGACTATCATGAAGCTCCCACTCACCCCTGGGATAATAGCTTATTCATTATAGAAATAGGAATGTAAATATCCTCCTGTAATAGTTATTTTTATCCAATTATAAAATTATCCAATCCATATAAATAATCATTTTTAATCCTATAATTTCTATCATGAATGATTCCTAAATGAAATGGTGACCTCCAATATCTAGTGAACACTCCCAATAATGTTTGATATTTTTTTTACATCACACCCAACTATTTGTTGATGGTGAAAATATAATCTATGACATCCAAATCCAATCCTAAACAATTTTGAAATAGAGAAGATGGAATATAATACTATGATACAGTAACAAAAAAACCTGAGGTATATGATACAAGAATCATACCACTAACTGTAGGTGATCCTACATCCATATTTACCATAGTATTCTTCATAATGTGAAACTAAACTGTCTCTCTTCTCTGAGATCCAGTCTAACTACCCTGATCTATTTCCATTACGTGGTACTTTTTTCTCATGAACTAGGGTACCACCTTCCCTACCTCTTCTTTAATGGCATGTGGAACTCTCGCTATCATCATACATAGGATTATTTTTGGTCCTTCCCTTCTTTAGTGCATGTCCAGGTTATCTACCACTACACCGTTGTGGAATGTTTTGATAGAACCTCTGAAGATGACTAAGTCTATCATAGATATGACATTAGACTATGGTGTAAGTACACTAGGGGAAATTGTGTCCTAACATTCCACATTGATAGCACATTAATGAAAAACTATCTTGAGATGGTTTTCCACTTCCGTGACTGCTATTCCCACTACATCATTAGTGGAAACTTCCATAACAGTTCTTATTACCACTAAAAGAAGAACACACAAATTGTCCTGCTAAAACAGCCTAGCCACTACTTGGTCCCTCTCTCAGATATGATTTCATGATGAGGGTTTCTTTCATAAAATCATAAAAACTTATTAAATAGAAAATTTTCACCAATCCCCTAATTTCATAGTGAAGACCTTCCACCAAAACATCTCTCCTAAGAGATCTCATATACTTACAAAGAAGGAAAAATTTGATGTACATAGGTAAAATGTCCAGAAAGGTCTAGTACTAACCAACCCCCCCGCATTAGATGCATGAACTGGTTATGTTTTTCATACATCAAAGTATTTGGATAGAAATGGAGGATGAAATTCACGTTGAAGTCATTCCAAGAATTCTCATCCTATTTTCCAGATTCTTCCATAATATCCCACCAATGATTGGTAGGTCAATAACATATATACATAGCAAGATTTGACCTTCGATTCATGGGTGTCTCAAGATTCGTGAGGATTTTTTGGATTGAATTAATCTATAACTCGACTACCTAGGGTCCTAACTACCTAATAAACATTATTGGATTCTACAATAGAAACACTCTTTTCCTCTCAAACATAGAATGAAAAGTTTGAACAATATCATTTCGATGGATAACATGAGCATCAGGAAGTGGTTGTGAAGATGAAAATCCATATTATCACAATTAAATATATGAAACTTTGGTTTAGCAGCATTACAATAAAGCTAATTAACAATATTTGGGTTCTCGAGTTGAAGATGATGATGAGTTATTTTCTCTACAAGGAAACTGCATTCCTTACAGAACTGTCTATAGGCAAGTTCAACCCCAATAGATGATTGTAATAGAGAACCACTAACTCATTATCTCTATAGAAATGGATTATAAGTGTTTTGGAATGACATAAAAACTAATTCAGTTTATCAATTGAAATTGATATCGCATATCACAGTACAATATGAAAGTATATATCACATTAAAAAATAGATATGTCCATATCATGAACAATTCACGTCGATATATACCTATGTACTTATAATAAGGTATGAATTGTAAAATCACAACATAATGGGTCAAGATTATAAAACCACAAGAAACATTAACATCATAAAAAATGAACTCACAAAACCAGTGAATCAGCCAAGGGAATATAGAGTACAGTATAATTAGAACACAACAGAAACATCAATCCCTTCCTTGGGAACTCAAAAATTTCCCCAGACATGGGTTAACTAATACCATTCAAAATATCATTACCATATCCCAACATATCATAGTCCCCTTTTCCCTTTTCCAAAATAATAAATAAGAATAAACAAAATCATTACTCTATAATACCAATTTGTAACATCCCCCAATCTGACACTATCCCACGTTGCAGAAAAGGGTTGGTTACGAGGCCTAAAGCATGCCACCCTGTAATCCAGAGGTCACCGACTAATATTTGGGGTTTTAAAGTTATAGTGTGGAGACAGTACCCCACCCCTAGTATGAAGTTTAATAATACTTTAAACAACATCTAGAAAATAGAAGAAATCGTAGTATAAACATAGCATAAGACAACAATAAGATCCAACTGAATAATCCAACAAATAATAAAGGAATACTCTAATGACTTGATGGAATGTAACACAATGTCTATATGGAAACAATAAATGTAAAATATTAATAGACCCAAATAAAGACACTAAATTTCATGGTCCTAAACCCCAGGTTATTACCACCACTAAACTCTATCCCATCAGCAAACAATAAATCAACAGTAGGGTCCTTTTTCCTTATACAAACTAACTTCCAAATAATATTCTCAAGTACAAAACAATGTCCCAAAAAGTATTTGACTATGACTCAGAAGGTCAACACAACTATGTCTAAACTAATCTAGTGAGATAAAAATTGTATTAAATAAATAATTACTAAGAGTATTAATTAAATCAAGAATTAATAAAATACAAAAACAATCTATATCATCTCTATGCTGGAATATCTCTAAGCATGTCTTACAAATATGACATCTACAATCATATGACCAGTGTAAAATAAACTGCTTCAACACCACGCTAAAATATAATTGAGCATGTATTACCAAAATGTGAACCACCACCATATGACCATGGTATAGTCACAACAATATTATTCAAATTCTTATATTCACTACATAATCTTGGTGAAATCCCTGTAATCATTATAACATGGGACTAGTTATATCATTCTCTCGTTAAGCATTAAGGCATGGGATTGGGCTGAGCCCTCTCAATATAATCATTACAGAATATAAGTGTTCTTGTTCCTAGGTTGAGCATGATATATAAGAATTACATCATGGATCATAATTCTTATCATACATCATGGATATCAAAATATCGCATCACAATTAACTATTCCTAATTATGATAATTACCATCCTTCTTCCATTATCCACATTATATTTAATTAAAAATAAATTAAAAAATATATCAATAAGAAATAACCACAATTTATGGAATATATAACAATTAATCACCCTATGTCACATGTCATGCTAATCATTTTTCGTTCCATTTTCAAATTCAATTATATTCATGTATAGTTCTATCACCCCATTGGTAACCATATGCCCATTAAAAATCCATTTGAAAAAAGGTCTTAAAAAGATAATATCATTTGTTGATTTAATTTTTTTAGTTGATAAATACATTGGTGCAATCATACTATTTCAAAATCATGGATATTTACATACCATATTGTTAATATTTAAACCCCATACCTTTAACCGATGATCAAAAATTATTTTAAAGTAATACACCCATGATAAAGAAGGTAAAAATGATTTCAAAGAGGATCCTTGGTGATAAATATATCAACATCCAAAAAAACCATTTGGTTAAGGGATATCCTTTAAAATAATAGTGAATATGGAATAGATTGAAGAAACCTAACTGAAAAAACTTAATATAAATTTATAAAAAATGGAACATCAATAATAGAGGTTGGAACCACAACATGGCCTGGTGAATTCCCAATGATCGGTAAGATATGATCTTCTACTGAAACAAATTATAATTAAGTAAAAAAACATGTTTAAAATATGAGATCAATGAATTACACAATGTGTTTTCAAGTTACATGGAATGTAAATATTTTTAATGGAATACAAAGAAAAACCTGTCACATTAGATTGATTTTAATAAAATCCTCAAAAAAATTACATGACATGTAATCCCTTTACGTAAAACATAAATTATATCTAAATGGGTTCCTTCCAATTCCTCTTTAAATAATATGAATCAATTTTAAATCTTATTAACTCACCAAGAACCCATGAAATGGTTAATCCATATATGCTTGAACTACACTAATTCAAACAAGAATACATAGTAGAATAATAAGTAATTTTCTCCATCATAGATCTCCACATGGATACTTTATGTCATCATGTTATTCCTTATAATTCATATATTATTCTATATTCCATTATTTATTCCACTATTGTGTTTTTAGCTCATCTCATTGTTCATGTATTCCCTAGGTTATCCTAGAGCTGAAAGGATATTATAATCTCATCATACAGCTTAAATAAAATATGTATTTATTTTGGTTTCATGTTTTCTAATTCTTTAATTAAAATTAAAAATACATTAGTATTTATTATCATTGGTTTTTATTTGATGGTTATGCATACTTAAAATTGTGTAATAATATGTGTAAAAGGATAGGGTCACTATAGTTGGTATAAGAGGATGGTCTATTTATTTTTGGATATCAAGATTGTAGAATGTGAGTAAGAATCCTATGGATAATTCTATCCCCATGGATAACGTAGATTGAAACATATTGAATCACTAAATAGGATATACCATTCATTTACTAGTTTATCCTTCTTTTTTTGATGTTACATTTTATTATAATTATTTGCAATGTATTCAACCCACCATAATTTTATTGTTTCCCCTAGTTAAGGGAAGGAAATGGTATAACATGTTCCAACAATCAATGTGATATAAAATTTGACAATTACTTCAATGAAGTGCCAAATCTATTCGGAAAGTAATCTAAAAACATTATGAAATTAATTTATCATATTTCCCATGTTATTAATAATTACGTGAGTCATGTGGAATTCCCTCCTACTAATCAGAAAGAGAATGTTAATGTATAGCACACTGTGAGAAAAGGCCACTTTTATTTAGTGGATATTCTAATACCCTAATCATCAAAAAATAAATTAAATCCATTGATAATTTATTCTTTACCCACCAGTTCTCATAATAAGAAAATGTTTTGACGGAGGTCTATTATTTTGATAAGAAAGTAGATCAATGTTGGGCACTAATGAGGAATACAAAATCTATGAAAGAAACTGAATCCAATAAATATGAATCATTCAAGAAAATATTTTTTAATAAATATTTTCCCCAATAACACTTTATTATTAAGGAATGTTATTTTCTCGGACTAATGAAATAATATAAATAGTCTATTGAGGCATACAAAAAATACATGAAAACACTTTCATGATACACCTCTATATTTTTTATGAACACTAAAAGTATGGTTGTTCACTTCATTAGAATACTATTCCTGATTCTAGGAAAAGAATTCATGATTGGATAAATTGGAATCTACGTGGATATTTTAAATTATCTCTTTATGTTTTAAATGGAGATCAAATACTTTCAGTGGTCTTGTGGCCCTAGAGAAAAAAACTAGAAAATAGAGTTTAATATGGGAGGACCAACATATTAATCATACAATAGAAATAAAACCCATCATGCTACATGATTAATGTTTGGGAATAAGCGTATTTGAATCTTCAAGATGGGAACTTGGAGACAATTCAAATGTGGAATGGAGGGTCATAAGGATATTTTTTCTGAAGGTATTTAAATAATCCAACAAATGTGGAAGAATAATATAGTATTTATACCAACACTCATCTTGTAGTGTAGTGTTTCATCTATAAGGATCATGGAAAAAATTTGAGCCAATTCCCTAAGCCAAGGTTTGTTGAAGGTGATCAATTAAAAACTCCAAGGTATCAAGGAAGAGAATATTCTATCACTACTATTATTTTAGAGCTCTAAAATTATGTGGTGATAGGTACACTAGTTATTCATTTAGGAATAGTGAATGTACTGATATTATTGGGGAATTTATCACAATTGTATAATCCTATAATTATGATCAAATGAAAATGAGTAAATATTTTAATATGGGAGAATATATGTAAAACTTTTAGGAGCTAAATAAAAATAAAATAATTACACATTTACTCACACTACCTATAAGTGGATATGGTTTTATGTTATATAGTGAAACCTGGGAAAAAGTCTTGGGTTGTTTACTCTTAGATGTAAAATAATGTGATCGACTATGCCTCATGATATTTGAAGATCCATGAGAAGAACTACCCAATGCACAATCTAGAAATAGGAGCTATGTTTTTTCCTTGAAAATATGGAGGCACTACCTTTATGGTGAGAAGCGTGAAATACATACTAATCACAAGAGCTTAAAGTATTTATTCAAGAAAAATTGTCTCAACATGAATCAATAGATATTTTTTAAAAATAATCATGCACTATGACTTATTTATTCATTATCATCTTGGGAACATAGACAAGGTTAACATTTTATTAACAGAAAAGAACCTTCTACTATATCAATCACAAATATTAAGAAAGACAGTATAATAATATAAATGAAAAGGATGGATATGGAAATCATAACTACAAGGAATACATCCTAACATTCCCAAAATATTTCCAAACCATATATCCAAGAGAATATCAAGGAGTTACAAACTGATGATCTGGGGAAATAAAATAAAGTGAAATACATAATGTAAGGAAAACTACATGTGTTCTACATTTATGATGATTGTGTAATTCTATTTGTAATGAGGATTTGTGTGCCTTGATCGCATGATTTAAATATGGCACTAATAGATAATTAAAATAGGTAATATTTCACCATCCGTCTTGGTATTACTAATAAGTATCATGATCATCGAGAAAACTTCCCGTGGCACAATATGAAAAAGTATATTGGAGAGTATATAAAAAGGTTTTTGTTAAGTCACCAAGTTAAATCAAAGAAATATAAGTAGAATGGGATGATGTATCTATTGCCTATACCCATATGGAAATTCAAGAATGACACTATGGAATTTTTTACTAGTCTCTGAAAATCATCCAAAGGAAATAATGAGATATGGGCTCTGCTGGATTATCTCAGCAAGACTACACAATTCATTTATATTCCGAAGTATGTCTCGCTTGGAAAAAATTTCATGTCATATGTGATGGAGTGGTGAGGCTACACGGGGTACCACTTTTGACTTTAATGGATTTTGATATAAAGGATCACATAAAATTTCTGGAGAAGTCTACATTAATATTGGAGTATTGTATTGAATATTAGCATGACTTTTCAACCCCTAACTGATGCCTAATCATAAAGAACTATTCAGAAACTCAAGGAAATAATGATATCACACTAAATGTAATTTAATGGTGGATGAAATCATCATATAAAATAGGGTGAGCTCTCATACAACAATAGATTCCACTCGAGTATTTAGATAGCTCAATATGAACCTCTATATTGGAAGTGGTGTCGAAATCCAACCTGTTGGGATAAAGTGGGAGAATGAAAGTTACATGGACCTGATCTTGTGAAATAGATGATAGAGATGGTTAATGGAATAAAAAAATATCAATGAAACTTAGAGTTGGAAAAAAGAGATTTTTTTACAACTGTTGAAGTGATTTTTAGTTTGATGTTGGAGAAAATTATTCCTTCTAATATCACCATGTGTGAGTGTCATAATGTTTGGAAGGAAAGGGATCCTTAGCAAATTGTATATTCCCCCTTTCATATCCTTGATCATATAGGATTAGTTTCCTATAATCTTCCAATTACACCAAATTAAGATTAAGTTCATGATGTCCCCAATGTATCTCTCTTGATGAAGTACATACCTAACACCTCATATATACTAAATCCAAAGGTGGTAAAACATGAGAATCACCTCTTGTACAAAGTGAAGCTGGTGAAGATCTTGGGTCGTAGAGACAATGTATTACGCCAAAAGACAACTCATATTATTAATATCTTGTAGGGTAATCATAAGTATTAAGAGGAGAAATGAGATCCAAACTATGTAATAATGGAGAAGAACGCTCACACATATTTATCATAGAAGTAAAAAACAAAATTTAGAGGGAGAATTTCATAAGGGGGAGAATCCAGTGAACCATAATTTTATAAAAGAAAATTTAAATTCTTATTATTATGTTATATAGTATAAAACACATAAATCACATTGAGAACCTAAAAAATAATTCTCATAAATTAATAAAAAAATAAGCTGTATTTATTGAAATTGTGAAACCTATACCAACAAAATAGTAACCTTACCTTTGGAATACTAATATGACCTTTATGAATAGTAATATAGAAAATAGTATAATAACACCACCTATTAATGTATAAATAAAATGTAGGTATCATATAAATTAAAATATAATAAGTTTAGATCATTGTATATGAAAATGAATGTTTCAAAAAATAAAAAATGAAGTGTTGGTATTTTTATAAAATGTAAATATTTATTTACTATTTTATAAATAATATAATTATTTAAAAGAAAATTCATTTTCATACAATAGATTTATTAATTAATATTTTTTATTCTTATGAATACAAGATAATTTTTTGAGATGTTAATTAATTTTTCATAGCACCAAAAAATTGATTATAATATTTAAAATAGCTTGTTTTGAAGAAATGATTATTTAAATTTAAAATTAAATTTCACATATTTATAATTTATTTTAATAAAATATATTTAATTTTTGAAATATAATCATAAAAAATTGGTTACTATTAACTTTTTTTTATTTTTATAAAATAGTTTATTTTTTGGTGAATTGTGAAATGCCTTAAATTGTGGTACTAAACAGTACATGTGATTAAATTAATTTTTGAGTCAAGGTTGAGTCATGGAGGAGGTAAGTTCATGTTATCTCGAAATAACATTATATTTTTATTATTCATAGTCACATGAATAGACACTATTGATAGTCCTAATCCAAATTAATAAAAAAAATGAATAATATAATAAAAAACACCCCTCCCTTCCCCCTATAAATACCACCCCTCACCACCTATTCTCCTCACTCCTTATAATATATGATTCATTCTAATAATATACTCAATTACTCTCCCAAACCATATTACCATGTCTTGGTCTTGTTGTCCTCACCGAAAGACCATTTCCATGTGCCTTAAAAAGGTTCTCAAGGAGATGATATTCAAGAGGTAAAACACTCTTTCTTTCTCTTTTATTTAATTTTCTGTTCTTCAAATCCCCTGAACTCACATATACAAAGTGACATGAAATCTAACATATTATTCTTAAAGATTAATTTTATTGTGATATTGGAATATCCATGATAAAATCTCATATCCTCTACTTTTGTTCTAAAAATGAAAACACCATCCACAGGGTCTCGATTCACTGCCTTCATGGATGACTAGTTTTTTCTTTTCATTTCCAAATTCATGGTTTGGAATAAATCCGTTTTTATAGAATAAAATACTATAATATTTGTATTAAATCTTATTTAATGTTATATAACCAATATATAATATTAATAATAAATAAAATTATAGTAGTTTGTAATGATCATAAAAAAATGCCAAATCAAAATTATCATTTTCAAAAATGTTTTATGTAATGAATCATCCACAAATAGAAAAAATAAAATTATATATGGGACCATTTAAATTACTAGATTTGAATTAATTCACCCTAATTTAACTTCTTGATAATTATTTCAATTTAAAAAGAACTTCAATAATTATACACAAGTTGATGGATAAATAAACCGTGAAATGAACACTCCTTGAACAACAATATTAAAATCAATAACTCATCGAAATTTAAATGAATTAACATGATAAAAAAAATTAAAATTAAAATATATATATTTAACAGGGTATAAATTAAATCAACCATTTGTCTAATTTTATTTATTGGGATATTAATTACAAGTGCATAACACTTTCATACATAATGTAAGTAATTCTTTCTGAACATTGATTTTTTCCTTCAGGTTAGGCATTATCTATCTTTTCCCCAATTTAATTCTTACTTATTCTAAGGAATAAATATAAATTTTATATGTATGTTCAGCAAATTTGTACCTTGGTCTATTATTTTATCTATCTGGGGGAAATACATGTTTTATAATTTTTTTTCAATTCCTCATGATAAGAAGGTCATATTAAAGGGAACCTCCACTTTGATTCATATTTTCAAGTGTAATCCGTAATATATTTTAGTCAAAAATAATTTTTTTCAAATCACTATTTTTATCATTAGAAAAGAACTTAAATTATTTCTGGTTTCATGAAAACTATTATGCCTTCGTATTCTTTAATGATTCTTTTATATATTTTCCATTATACCTCACTAAATCGGGTCATTTTTAAAGTCTCATAAACACTATATTTACAAGTTTTCAATTAATTTGGACATAATTTATCATTATTTATGCCTACATTAAATAATTAATGTCTAGTTATGATTTAAATCCATTATTTCATTAACACCATTATGATATCACATTAGATATTCCATATGACATGATTATAATAAACATTTCCTTCTATGGGTGACCCTTTTTTTTCTTTTTTCTTATTTTTGATTATACAAGTTCCACACATATACATGAAACTTTTATGATGAGTGTACTTATATATAACTCCAATTAATTTGGTAACATTTATTCTCATGATATGTAATGTTGGGATATGGCATACACAAAATTATTTTTTGGGAATTTGTCCACTATATGATATAGGCTTGGAAGATACCCTTGACTCATGTTTAGGTCATGTTATATATATATTCCACATTAACAGTCAGCCATGATTGTAGGATCCCATGTTCTATATGAAATTCTTCCATATGATTATTATTGTGTCATTCCTTTTTGTCAGCAGGTTATTTATTATTACTCATGAGATATTCTTTATTCCAATGTTCATTGCCTTTACAGAATTTTTAACTCATCCATTTTTTAAATTATTCCCCCCAGTTATCTTATATAGATGTAAGAGTTATGAACAAGTTATGATAGCATTATTATGATTAAATAAAATAAGCATTTATTTTGGTTTCATTATTTCTAATTATGTACCTTGTCTTCCCAATATTGAAGGATTTCCGATTATTAGTTTATATTCGATGGTAATTGTGATTAAAATCATGTAATGATATTTGTAAAAGGAAAGGGTCATATAAATGTCTTCTTAAATTAACATTATTTAGTTTAAATTTGATTATTGTTTAAAAAATGATTTAAATTATAAAATTTAAATATATTATAACAAACTTCAATTCTCATTCAACTGAAATTCCAATCTTCTATTTACCTCAAGAAGAACAGATAAAAATGTTTAAGTGATATTAATAACTATGGACACCATTATATGGGGTGATTGGGAATTTATTGGTCGAATAAATAATCCATCCAACTACATGGAGAATATTGAATGAATAATGAAAGAGGATGAAATAATGAGTTCAACATGAAAGAGGATTTTCATTCCATAATCCATTTGGATTCATATCTTATGAGTTAAATTAAAAGTAAAATTTTCAATGTAAATAACAATATTATGACATTCTATAAAGATTTTACCCAAACCTATTTTATTTAATAGGACATGATATTTTTTACATAATTAAATAAAAATGGTGTTAAAGATATTCCTCCTCAAAGAGGCCTCACAACCTTAAAATTTGAAAAAAAAAAATTTCATACAGTTAAAATTCCCAAGTGATGCATAATGACATAAACATTCAAAATATAATAAAAACTTTTGATGGGATCTCAATGAAGTAAATCTGAGAACATTTGACGACACCTCCACCACATTTAAAACCCATCATCATCTTTAGTGTTAAACTACAATGTTTAAAAACACATTTTGACTATGTATGTTTTAAATGATTATGAAAACAACACTGAAATGAATTATTTTTTGTCACAAGTACGATCAAAACTTATTTTTACACACAAAAAACAAGCACTACATACACAATATATTCCAATGATATTCTATATAAAAAATCAGAATATATTCATTGTTATCAATGAAGATTCATTCTAACATTTAGTGTTCAACACATAATTTCAAAAAAGTATTAAAATATGAATGAAAACCAAATTTCCAACATAGATATATAGTAAATTTAGTAGCATCAGACAAAATATGAAAAAACTTTTCATTATAAAGAAGCACATATATTAAAAATTTTCATTGATTAAAAATACCATCAATATCAAGAGGCATATTTTTGTTTATTGGAAATGGGGATAAAAATGTTGTAGATTATGAATTTTTAATAAATTTTTTTAAAAAAATTAACACTTGATGTACAATAATTTCACTCTTTTTTTAGTAAGTCAATATGGGTTCAAATTTCTTTCTCCTACAAGTTGAAAATATAGTGTATTAATATAATTTTTTTTATTGTACAACACAAAATAAAACCATTTTTAAGGTTCAAAGTGTTTGATTCATGTTTATCAACGAAAGGCACATTATATATCTCTTAATATGAGGATCTTTTATACTCATCCATTCTTCGACCAACTCATCCTCTTCATCAACTAACTGTATGATGTGCCTTTCATGATGAACCATATATGGATAAAACATTTGAAAAATAATTGAAACTTCGTTAAATTATTTTCCTATGGATTCCACTATAGATACTATAATGGATTTATAATCTTTAATAATTTCAAGAAAATATCTCATATAAAATTTTAAATTTTTATATATCTTTATAATCAATAAATATTGCATATCTTTTGATCATCAGTGTTGTTCAAATTTATTTATTTTTTATTTTGTTGTTTCTTTTAAATTTGAAATAAAAAATGATGAATACTTAAAATAAAGATGCCTCCCGGGAAATGGAAAAATCTATTTATAGCTTGTTTTTTGAACATTACAAAATACATTTATATTTTTTCCAAGATATAGCTTAGTGGAAAACCCAGTGGTCAATCTCAAGGTGGTAGTGTGTCTATATCAGTGATTATTCTTAAATATTTTTCTGTTTTCATCTATTTAAATACAACTAAATGAAAACATGAAACAATGATGACAATGATAAAGGGAAAATGAAATAGAAAAAAACTAAGGTAAAAATAAAAAAAGTAATAATAATATTTAGAAATAACAAAGAAATGATAGTTTTATTCACTCTGCTAACAATCATAGATAAAAATAAATAAATTTTCAATGATAAACCTCACATATCGCACACTCAAAATCTCTACACATGCGCCTCTCACAATCAAAAAAATTGAATGAAGATAAACTAGATAAACTCCCAAACAAGAGCACATTCCAAACTGTGAAAATATTTCCTAGTTCAAATAGAATTCACATAAAATATATTCCCTAAAAATGTGATCATTAGTAAGTCAAAAAATTACAAAACCTCATCAAAATTTATCTGCACAATAAAAATAAGAAGTAGAGGAAAATGGATAAGAAGTTGATAGTATCAAATTGATCATGTGAATTAGTGTTTCATCACATCTTCCTGGCTCAAGATCATCATCTTTTAAGAGAGAAGACAAAACGGATTATCAAAAAGAATATTTGAAAACCACTAAGAAATGGGATTCACCTCCTAAAAATAATTTTTCCAGATAATCATCCACGTCCAGAATTAGGAGAACACTAAAGAATATGGGAATATGCAACAAACAAACAAATTTTATTTAGAAATAATAATACAATAAAATTGAGAGAGAAATGGGAGAAGGTAGGGAGAGTATCTAGAATTACATGGTTCTAAAGTAGTAACACCAAAATAATATTCCGAAAATATATAGAGAAAATAAGATAAAATTAAAAATTAACTATGAAAAGTTAGTTGAAATCATCTATATATTTGTATTCACCGCAGTATATCCCCTTCAAATGATTCCTGTTGAGTTACCTCTATGGTTATAATTGCCCTGTGTGGAATTAAACTTCAACTCAAATAAAGGAGAATCTAGATGTGTTTCTATATTATATTAAATATATGAGAAGAGTTCAGATGTCACCCAAATTCCCTCAAATTATTAAACATGGACAATTATTTTTTAAAATAAATAAATTCTGTCGTTTGAACAAGGAACAAGACATTTTCAATTGACATTGATATTATTTTATTCAATTTCTCAATGAAATGCACTAAACAAAAACAAAACACCATTCCGTATAGTTTTGACCTCTACATAGATTCTCATATTCAAAGCCTTATATTTGGAAGCCATGAAATCAGATCAGAATTATCAAAATTACAACGATCATGAATCATCAAACCCTGATGCTTCAAAATTTTCAATCACCATCATGCTAGGTAACTTTCATTCCTTGTATTTCGTGTAACGATTTGGCCCCCATTTCATCATCCCAAACCATGAACCAAACTCAATTCTAGACCCTAATATCTTTAAATAGAATGTTCAGTGATAAGGTTGCTCATGTAGGTGGTATGCATCGTACTACACACTATCATCTCCAACAAAGGTGACCAATGTGTTCCCTTTATTCCACAAAGATTGAATCCATCAATAGGAAACTCACTTCATTATTGGGAACTTATAATAAAAAAGAGTCATCATCCCTATAAATCGGGTCGGTCCAGATCCTTGTTCATCCGACCATCAACATATGACTCAAGATCAACTTGTTACCATGACACATAGTGTTTGGATTTCATGACCATGTGCTTTCCTCGCCAATTGTGATCCATCGGGATTCAACATTCCACATAATATCTTAGATTATTACTTCAATACATCTTCATTCCCAAATTATCTTCATTGATATGCACCGACAAGATATGGGTGCTTAGGGGTCACTATGGTCAACAATTTCAATTGGGATTCATCCGTCTTGAGATTGTACATTGATCAAGAATCCTTAGCAACCATATTTTGATGTATCTGGTTCATAAATAATTATCTTCCAAAATGTATATCAAAAAGATAAAGTTTTAAGTAAATTTGATGAAAAATATTGAGAGTTTGAGTTGCACTCAATCTCAAATCTCAAACAACATTAGAAAATAAATTTGAAAGGATCTCATTGTTCAGGGGTGTGGACTATCTTCATGTGGTTGTGATGAATCTCCATTCTTTGGTACTCAATCGTATTTGGGGACCTTTGAAAATCAACCATATCATTCTCTCTTATTCACCCATTTGGATATGTTGGACTCCCTGACATTTGGCTATGTAAAATGGGATGGAATTTGAAAATTTGGAATCCTCTCCAAATCGTGTTATCTGGGTTCCAATTTGAAATTTTAGTGTTTGAAAATATCCCCTTTTTATGGAGATAAAAAGCTAGATATGTGACTTCTGATCATATTTTAATGTGTCATTAATTTTTTTTGTGAACCTACTGCAATTGGAAATAAATAAAAATGTTAACAAAATTAAAATTAATTCAAAAATGAGCTATATATATATATATATATATTCAAATTTCAAAAATAATTAGATTTAAAATTAAAAAATTTTCATGACTAAATTAAATTTACATTACAATTTGTTATAATTATTTAACAATAGGAATGGATAAAAAATAATAATAATTTAATATATGAATTAAATTTATTAATTTTTAAAGAAATTAAGTTATTAAATTGTAAATTAAATAAAACTATAATAACAAGAAAATTAATTAATATCTAAAATTTAAATAAAAATATAATCAAAAAAATTAAATAATGAAAATTAAAGATAATATTTTAAAAGAAACATTAGAATTAAATAATATGTACATAGGTCTATTTCAAGTGTAATTTAATCATAAATGTAAATAATTAAGAAAATTTTCCTTAGAATATAAAATTAATTAGCAATTAATAAAATTAAACAAATTAACTAAATTAAGTAACATTTTATCATTAAAAATATAATTGAAATATAAAAATGATGTGGAAAAATACCTCAATTAAAATCTATATTAGCAGCCCAAATCCCAAACCAAACCAAAACCACACCACTAAAATGGTTTTTTGAAGAAAAATAGAAAGAAACCCTTGGAAAGGAGAGGATAACTCACCTTTTATCCCCAATAAGCATCCAACAGAATGAACTAATCGAAGTAGGAAGAATATTGCTAGATGATCTCTTTAGGGTTGTGATGGTTTTTATAGAATAAGATAGATAACCCATGACCAAATGATGAGGGTTTCATCTAAAATATCTTTTTATAAATTTTAACATTGAACATTCACATCATGTAACCCATTAATGACGTGAAAACCATAGGTATCCAAAAAAATCCTACTTCTAAAATTCATGTTTCCGAAGACTTTTTAAAATTACAAATTGTGAATTAATTTAAAATTGTCAATCCATTTCATAGTTCTCCATCAACCACATACAAGTTGTGAAACTAGTTTTCTACAAGATTCGTTATGCACTAATTCATATCACATATCCCTTTCACATTGTTAATTTCCTAATACAGCTCTACTTCACCTTCAACCACTACAAAACCTCCTCTTTACACCTCCAAAACACCTCTGACACCCATAAAAAATTGAGATGTACTAGGAAGGAATATGAAATTATAGAAAACACCACTCAAATCATTCTCACAAAAGACAATTGAAAACTATCCCTATAACGAAAGGGGTGCGAAAAACCATACCACTCCGGGATCTCATTACTCCTCAACACTACCACTATCCAAAAATTCAAATGAAAACACCCATGAAACAAACTACATAGCCACAAACGACATCCTTCCCCACAACCACACTACCAAAAAACTAATACACAACCATATCAGCCACTATGTAGCCCCAAATTAAAACCGCTACATCCAAAAAACTACACCACCCCAAACACAAGATTTGGGGAAATCCATCCTCTATGTCAAGATACTATATGATTTAAGAGGCACATACATTCCCACATGAGTTTAATCGATTCAATGTATAATTCATCTTGAATAGGAATAGGGTCGTTCTATTTTCATATGTCAGAACATTATCACAAATAATAAGTCAAGAAAATAAAAAACCTAATAACACAATAGGATCCAAACATCCAATCACAAGACAAAAAAATTAATGGAAAAACTAAAAACAACTATTGGTATTGGGATTTCATCTCAATCCCTCAGATACAAGCACTCTCCTCAAGGCCACTATGACTCCATAACACAAAAATCGTGGGATTGGTCTTCCCATGAGGTTCCTTCTATTCGAGATCATGGATCACTACTAGAAGATCCCTGAACATTATTTCATCCTTGATATCAAACTCTCTATAGTCAATTAAATGAGGGTACTTATGAATATACTGGTGAGGCTGATAGATGTTGAATACATCATCAATCCTCTCCAACTATTGAGGTAATGCCAATCGATACACCAACCCCATTTATATCAACAAAGAATTACACGATCTCCCATACAAGGCCTAGACTGAGGCCATATCAATGGAAATGTGATAAATTTTGTTGTAAGAAAACTCCATCAAGGGAATTGTTTTTTACCAGGATCTTATAATGTATAATATGAATGCCTGAAACATGTCATCCAGTGTCTATATGGTCAGATATATCTTCCCATATAATTGAGGTTAAAAGGTAGTGTTGAGGAATAAATGAGTATCAAAAGCACGATACAATCCACTATAGACATGTGAGGTGAAATTTCTTGCCACTTCAAAGAAAATGGTAGTAAAAACCCATAACACAACACCAAATCATACACATACCTATTATCCAAATCCTACACTATTAAAAAATCCTTGATTTATAAGAAGTGGGTCAATTTCGACAGCCAATCAATAATTACCATAACTGAATCACATCCTCTTGGATATTTGGGTATCACTATGATGAAATACATTGATATGTCATGAATTGTACACTCATGAACTTATAAAGGATGTAAATAACCCCTGGGTCATGATGCTTGACCTTTAACGGTTGGAAGACAAATAATGTCAACATGAACAACACCACTTCCCCTTTCATCTCTGGCCACCAAAACTACATCATCATTCCATAGTACATATTGGATACACCCAAGTCTATTGACAATGGTGATCTATTTAACTCAGGAAGGACTCAGTCACACATGAAAATGGAATAAACTACCTCACATGAAATAACATCTAATTTTTACCATCCTCTAAACATCCCTCTAAACTGTCGCCATGTCCAACATCATAATGAATCACCTCTACCTCAGAGTCTCCCCATGGACACTCATCCACCTGTCACACTAAATATAACTACACATTCATCAATAAAACATCCTCTACCATCAACCAACCTTTCATCCATGTGTAAGGATTATAACTCCTCCATTTCTGTCTAAACACCTCCATCCTCCTGAACAATATCTTCCAAAACATCATTTTCAATGTATTGACAAAAAAATTCCCTATTCCTGAGGTCTATGAGATAAAAAAATCATATTCATAATGAAAAACCATCCATATCCACTTAAAATAATTAGATCATGCTGATAAAAAAATATATCTCAAGATCTTGTGATCTGTGAAGACAACAAAGTGATCATCAATGAGGTCATACTTCCACAAAATCAACATAAACACCAACACCGCATACTCCAAATCATTGATGGTGTAGTTACACTCATAACGACACAAATTCTTAAACCCATAATAGATCACTACCCTCTACTGCATCAAAAATAATTCCAAGGCCTGATGGGAAACATGAAATACTTCTCAAACAACTAATAATCATCAAGAAACTTGAACACTGGAGAACATACCAACGCACCCTTAATGAAAATTAATGATTCTTGAAACTAATGATTACACACAAAATATTGGTCCTTCCTGGTCAAAGCTATTAACAGGGGACCAACATGAGAGAAATTTGTCACAAACCATATATAATATCCTATAAGACAAAGAAAACTGTGAATGTTTACCACGTTCGTTGGTTCTTCCCAATGAAGAAAAAAATATAATTTTTATTTTTATACTAACACACCCTACAAATACATCACTTGACTAGGGAAATTCACCATCATCTCTAAATGATTCTCTTGGAAAACATTCCAATGAGCCGGTGGAGTCGAAGAACCTGCAAGATATATTTCAGATGATCAACATGCTCTTCCAATGAATTATAGTATATCAACATATAATTGATAAAAATTACTATGATCTGGTCTTAGAATTCATGGAAAACATAGTACATGAGTCCCATAAACATAGTTGGCATCTTTGTGAAACCAAAAAACATGACTACAAACTCGAAGTGACCATACCAATTTCTAAAGGCTGTATTCGATATATATCTCACTTTCACCATCATATGAAGATATACATACAATAGATTGATATTAGAAAATCAAAAATCCCTACTAATAGGGTAAAAAAATATCAACTAACCTCGTTTTTGGGTAATAGTTCTTGGAAATCACCCGATTGACCTCTATTAGACTATACACTACCTCAGACTACAATATTCCTTCTTAGAGAAAAACACCGGAGAACCTACAAAGTACAGATTATGCCAGATAAAACCATTCTTCATCATATCATCTATCTAAATACCCAACCCCACTAGTTATAATATTTTATCTTATTAGGATCCATTTAAATCAGAGATAGACTTGTTTTAATTCTATCTTAAAGTCAATATTACACCGTGGGGATAATATCATAACCACCTTAGTTAAAAAAACAAAAAAAACAAACAAACTACTGAACTTTAGGACCTCCATGTTATTTGAAGCCACATATTACACCAAATACTAAGCCATCAATTAAATAAGGGGCTCCACATACAGACTATCCAACTGAAGACCTCGCATGCTAATGAAAACCAAAAACTGGATATCCACATCCATGAAAAATACTCTTCTATAAAATTATTTGATAATTGAAACTATGTAATAAAAGAAATTGATTATAAGGATGAAATTGTATGGTATCATCTATATCTAGAAAAGATCACTATAGGAATGATGTGTCCTAATCATCAATATATACCCTCAACACACATAAAACAATCTATTCTAGAAACCAACTAGCCTAGTGTTTTCCAGGGGCCGGGGAAGCCTCTCCACATCTATTACAATATCAAGGACTAGATAATGTGTAGAAAATGAGTGAGAATGTCCTAAATAAAAAATTCATAAACTGGTATACAATAAGCTAAGTGTACCATGAATGTTCACTGGACCCTCCAGTGACATTGCATCCACTACAAATAACTGAACATACCTTACTCTTCTAACTATCTAATTATGACAACCTATATGACCCGACACAGGTTGATGTCCCTATACATGAGGAACATCCTGAGGTAATACTATAATTGATCCATCTCCCATTGACAAAACATATGCCTACTACCCCTAATACTTAAATGGTATCACTAATAAATGATACTAAATCTATCATTGAACCAGTCCATACCCATCAAACTGAGATTGAAGAACCATTAGGTAATGAATCTAGTGATATCCATGACCCCCATAGACAAAACCCTCTAGTATAATTTTCCAAAGACTGTAATGGAAACCACTATCCCAAGAACACCATAAGGGAAGATCGTAAGGTCAAATTCCCTCTGGTCAAAACCTTGGTTGTCCTGGATCTTCAAAACTTCCATTGACAACCATGTTCCTTGAAGAACCCTACCGATTTCCCTCACATGATAAACCTCTTCATGATTACATCCACTTGATCAAATCTTCCTTCAAATGAACCTTAAGATACATTAGAATCATAAAAGGTGGAATTTCATACTAGATAGAGGGAAGGAGTTCCTTCACATAACATCTCACATGAAACTCATAATCATGAAAAAGATCTATAGAAAATGAAAAAAGAACATGATCTTGATTTCCATATTTTTCACTAACAAACTACCCTAATGAAGATAAAGAATCTCATACCACTTCACTCTGTTCACCATTGAGAAAATAATATCTTCCAAGAACTATTTCTGAAAGTTGACCCATGAACCATTTTCTTCCTCATTCTCACCCAAATTCAACCTTCACCATTGATTCACATCTCCCTATATCAAACAAACAGACCGGGGGACCTAGTATACCAGTGAGGCCTGAATTAGACTGAAATTGATCTTGAGATCCTCTAGAATGCTCTATGTCTCAACATCTGAAACACTACCCTCATACATTCCCAATGTATGATGAGAAAAACCACACAACTCCCTCATCCAAGCCTCATACTATCTTCAAGATCCACCCTATGATAGTCAAATGGATTAGTCTTTTGAGCTTCAACATCATAAGACACAGGAAAATAAAATCCATGAAAAATAGATAAAAACAAAATAAGTGTTTCTTAATCACAATAGTATAAATTTTTATTTAGATTCAATTAAATTCATATTATTTGTTTTAAAATTCCAAAAAAATGTTGGTAAAATATAATAAAAGGCCTCTATGATCCATGTACATATCCAAGTTATATACCCTGCAAATATGTCCACCCCACATGCTCATTCAATTAGCTCAGAGTCTATGCACTGGATGATTGGCGCCTAAAATCCCACATCCTAGCCAGCCTCCCTAACTTATGTCATTCATAATGTCCAAATGTTTCATTTTCCAATCCAACTCATTCAATCCTCACTATGACTAAATAAAAATTCCATTCTGTCTCTCAACTAGAAACCACTGATACTACCCTATCAAGACTCCCTCTGTCTAAAGACATGGTAAATGAGGGGAGATAGATAATGACCCCTTGAGTCATACTTTTAGTAGGCCCTTGGTTGGAACCTATCTCTGAGGGTTTACAGATCTCATGAAATGGGAGGAATTAGACACAATAACAATATAGGACCAATAGATAAGATAAATCACCCACAACCAACTCGATAAAATAATGTAAAAATAATAAAATATCATCCCACAATGAATTTAAAATAAATCATATATTGATAAAAATAACTAATAGTAAATTCTAAAAAGAAAAGCTAATGTAGAAACACAAAAAAGTCCAAAAAGGTTCGAACTAGTCCTATCCAGCATGATCCACATGATCCACCTAGAACAATAATAAAATTTTTATATGTAGGGTGAGAATACAAGTATACTCAGTTGAAAAATTAAGATCTCTACTACACATGGGAAATAATCGTACTAATGCACTTGTGGGAAAATAGTAGAACCAAGAATACCTATATAGGTCAATTATCCATCCTAACCTCACCATGCCATGAATGCAAAACAATGTAAGCCATGTATAATAACATAATATGATTCTTATTGATAAATGGTACCCATAAAAACATTCCCATCCATTTTCCTCTCCCACACCAGATCATCGTACGTTCTAGTTCTCCCGTATCATTTAGATAACATATACAAGTTCCTTACAAGAATGATCACATCACATCATGGCATCATACACCTAGGCCACCACCCTACAAAACGGTTGCATCAAATATCACCCAAATACACTTAGTCTGCCACATTACATATACAACAATAACTAGAGTATAGTGTATTTTGAACATGAAATACATAAACCTCATTCCACCCTCCTACAATGCATGACCCCCAGCATAAGTATCCACATAGAATATTTATGCCACATCCCACATGAAGACTTCTGGGCCATCACCATGTTCACTAACAGACCTCTAGAAATCACATCATATGTATATATACTCTCTTAGAAGAGTTAGTGGGGAATATTGGATATCCATCCATCCATCAACATCAATGGGATGTGGGAAAAACACACCCCATAGGGAAATATGGGTTTTTTCATATAGTGCTTGATGTCGGTGTGGTTCATATAGAAATCACATGGAATATAAATGTATATAAATGTATCAAGAAATAATCCCAACTTATGGATTTATAATAAAACAATAACCATGTCAGTACATCATCATTTTACTACCATACATAAATAAGTAACACCGCACAAGACAGTAGACACATTTTGCATTTCATATCAATTCCATTATTTAATAAACTCATTTCATTATTTTCCAAAAAATTCATTTAACTACACAACCCATCATTTATCTATTCATTAGTTATTTCAATACCATTAACCAACCAAACCCAATCTATTTTAATGATTAATAAAAAATTATTCCATCCCAACCTGGGAATCTGCATAAATGAAATAATAAAACAAAATCATCCCATCATACCAATAGAACCATCACCTCACCAGCCCAAAATCACATCCAAAAATACACCACATTTTTGACCCAAAAACATGGCCAAAGAAACCATCACCGCACCACCCCAAAATAATGGAAAAAACCCATCACCTCGCTACCCAAAAATCACATTCTGAAAAACCATCACTTCACCACCCCAAAATCAAAACAAAAAAACTATAACACTACTCACAAAAAGCACGAAAAAAAATCACACTTTGAAGTTCATTTCATGGATTTATAAGAGGGATTTTATCATATTTTACGTTATTGTAGGGGTGTCATCACATGTAACATTAATTTTGGGGAAACCATTTTGTTAACCAAATATGAATATTTAACCAATTTTATTTAATATGGGGGTATCAAAAAAATCACACAACAAGGTGTTCACAACACATATCAAACTATCATTAACAAATTCCCCAACAAAATTTTTTAGCTAGACATTGTTGTCATACAATAAAAATATAAATATAATATAAATTCAATAAAAACATGGGAATTACTCCCTTTTTACCAAATAAATATCAATTAATTGATTAATTAAAATTTATTAGGTTGGCACAAACCTTCCCTCAAATATAAAAAAAGGATTAAACCACTCCCATGGGATAAATAAGGGATTCCTACCTCAATAAATATTTTCTAACTTGTTTTCCACCAAAGAATGAACAAGAAATGCCTAAAAACCTCAACCACATAAAAACCAATGAATCTTCCAAAAAAAAATTGGTTATAAAAATGCATCTCGACTCTCATCCCAACCCAATACAACACCACTACATTAGATATCTGAAGAAGAATGGAAGGAACCACACCTGAAGGATAGGAGAACGCAACATGGATTACCAATAGGCATCCACCAAAACCAATGAATCAATTTTTGAGGTTGAGGGATATAAAATCTCTTTGGGGTGCATAGGGTATGATTATAATGAGATATATGGAGAATCCTTAGACCAATGAGGTTGGGTTTGGCTGAAAGGTGTATTTTAAATCTAGAACATAAAACACTCCCATCGTGTAACCTATTCACTACATGAAATCTGTGGGTTTCCCAAAAATAACAACATTAGATAAAATTCACATCACCTCAGAATTATTTAATTACATGATTTGAATTAAATTCATGATGTTAATCTATTTCATGGGTTCCCCCTAAACCACATACAGGATGTGAAACTACAGAACTATAAAATTTTTAAACCAACCATTCATGTTGTATAACCCATTCATTATATGAATTCCCATTATTACTCGACTTCATTTCCAACAACCATATAACATCCTCAAGCCTCCTCCAGAACAACTTCAACACCCCAAACTAGTATAGTGACTTGTTGGGAAGATATGATCCATTACAATAAGGGTTTTCTCATATTAGTTTTCCTTTAATTTAGATATGTTACAAATTAAACACCTATATACATTGGTGTAGATTATATGCTAAGCCTAGATGTTTTTCATCGTAATTATAATGAAATTATATGAATTTACAATTTCACATTGGGTTTTCTATTTTAAGGTATGATGATTAAAAATATTCCAAATTCATAAGGGGTTTTTTACAATAACAAATTCAAATCATGATTTTTTAATGAAAAAACACCAATTTATTGAACATATTTGTTTTTAATATCTAAAAACATATACATTTTATTATCCTTGAGTTATATCCAGTTTTACATGACATTTTAAAATTTTATATCCCTTTGGTTAACAATTCTATCAAAATGATATTTTTAAGTAGATCCAACCTTATATCTTAATTTTGGATGGGAATCATTCTTCTACATAAATATATATATTAATTTGTTATATATATATAATTATCTTCTCATCAATAATTTCTTATGTCCATTATAACCGGTCCTTTAATAACTTTAATAATTTATGATATGTATTTTTTAATGTATTTTATGTATGGGACATTTTATATTACTCTAACTTTCTTTACAAATGTGTAAAAGATATATTGCTTTTTAATATTGTTTGAGAAAAAAAAATTTATATTATATTTTTTTAATGTGTATTCAACATCATTTTTTGTTTTTCCCTATTATTTTTAATTACCATTATTTTTTTGAATTTTCCACATTAAAATAAATGTTATTAAAAATAAAAAGGGTATTTCTTATCGTTTTTCATATCAATTTTATATTGATCATAAAAATGTTTTTAATCAAATTAAATATCAATTAATATTTATTATGATTCAATATGGATACACTCTAATGATATTATTTAAAATATTTCTCTAGATGGATTATGGTAATGTCCTATATTTGTTTTGAAACTAGTTTCATTCCCATAGGTCAATTATGCTATGATGGGGTTTTGAATGTTTTCATGTTCTTGTGGAATACATATATATGGTTTATCATTATGTGATGGGAGGTCTTCTATACCACTCCAATGTATTGGGTAAATATTAATATTTCATGAGATAATAATTGGATATGATTTAAGTTAGTTATGTTTACATGATGATGCATGAAAATTTTTATGTTTGGCTATGTTCACATGGTGATGTGTAGAAATGTTTGGGATTAGCTATGTTCCAATGTTGATGTCTAGACAAGATTGTTGTAATCTATGATCACAATATGATGTGTGAAAATGGTTATGAATTTATTTATTTTCATGTTTATGTATGGAAGTGACAATTGATAGCTATATTTACAACTTTTTGATTTAATATGATTATATATATGCCACATTCTTATTATTATGTTATAGTTTCATCATTATCAGATCATCTCTCCACATTACTTACACTCAGGTCTTATATTATTCCAAATGTTGAATTTCATGACACGTGAATTTTCATATATGTTTTTTGGTATGATTCCCATTTTTTTACACCTTGATTATATGATGATTACCATGTTATTATCATATAATTATATATGATCTTTGATTGTTATATTTTATGTTTACCCTAATTCATCATCTGAGATCTCCCCTTTCTCACCATTCAATTCCCTCGGATTTGAATAAGAGTACTATTCATGAATTTCTTTGAAGGGTTACATGTGTGGATAATCGGGTCAGAATGTTTTGAGACATATTTTTAAATAAGAATACCTTGTAGCTAATAATAAAAGAAACTAAAACTTTTTCATATATGATTTTGTGAATTTGTGAGATTAAATTATAAAATTACTGAAATTTTGTAAAATATATGCATGCTTTCCTAATGTTTTTTACTCTCTATGAAACCATATGGGTAAACGTTGTATTTATGGAATCACATATGAGTGTGTGAGTCAAGGTCCTCTTATTTTGTATTAGAGCAGGGTTTAGTTATTATTTTTGATTATATTATTAGTAGTTTTCATCATAAAAGGAGAAAATATTTTTTTGAGATTAGTGAAGGTAATGAATTGGTGAAGAGAATATGATTGATAATGTTAAACTTTTTTCAATACACTAATTGTGTTTAAACACAAATAAAATGATTCCTTGGGAAACATTCATCAAATTTATAAACATCACGATTTATTCAGTATGATTCATGTAGTGTGTGAGGATTGAAGAAACATCGGAGAAATCAAGGCCTCGACAAGATATCCACATCTATGGTGGACAAAACTTTTAAAATACTATGCCAAAAATAGGTAATATGAAACAGACTAATCCCATGGTTATTCCTACGGTGGTCTTCCGACATTCTTTTATGATACATCATAGTACAAAAACAACAGTGTGGATTTTTGGTTGATATCATCATCGTCCAGTGTGAAAATACCACTTTTGAATGGGTATGGGTGATCCTTGTGGAAAAAATCCCATTTACATGTGAAAAATAAAGAAATTTCAGTGTGGATTTGGTGGAACCTTTTGGAGTTATGGTCGATTGGAAGAGAACAATGTCAAAATTTCCAATAAAAGAGACCATACACATGGTAGTAAATTATTTTGTTCAAATTTTAGCATAATTCCAAAAAAATCATGATGTATCAGGACCACTCCTATAGTTCATAGTGTTTTTAGGAAAAATGGAAAATGATTTTTCATATAGACTAGGTGAATGTTGGGTTAATGAGTTTGATGTCATTACAACTAGTTTTTATGAAATGGATTCTTAGATTATCTAAATGATAACTAAATAATATCATTATGTCATTTTTAAAGAATCAATGATTTAAAATCAATCTTAAAAGATCTAATGGTTATTAATTAAGAGTGATTAGTTGATTGGGATAAAAAATAGTTGGTGATAATTAAAATTTTAAACTTTCGGATTCTATATGAAATTTTTTAAATTTTCATCGATGAAAATTTTATTATGTGAGTAACAAGGAGAATAATAAGAATAGAAAAACATGAATAATGGAATTTCAAGAAGAAATGGTCGTGAATGTTAGCCCATATTGAAGAGGCATTACCTAAATTTATATATATTGATAAATATGAAGAAGAGAATCACTACATCACTAAATGAATGGTGTGTTTGGATGAATTTATTATTATTTATACCAATTTAATTATAACTATAACTGTGTTGTATTTTTACAATACAACTTGATGAAGCCTACGGGGAAACACTGAAAACATCCTGGCTAAATCTGGGGTGTTGGGGGAAGATTCACTAATCCTATCATTAGACTCTGAGGCATACTCCCACCCTGGAAATAAGTGTCACTATTTCTCTAAAACCCGGTGTTCAAGTTCACAATGTTTCCCATGGGTAAAAACATTCTTCCCCCACCTATATCCCCCAAATGATCTCTCTCAACCAATATAACTCTATTACCCATTTCCATATACTCATCTATACATTGCACTATTATCATGGACTGAATTTCCTATGTCAACCTAGCCTCAAATATTCATGCATTCAACGATGTTCTACCTTCCACCATAGGTGAAAACCACACTATGTTCATAAACATAGATGCATATTCTATTACTGACATTTTCCCTTACTTTAATTGGAAGAAATACATTGTAAACTAAATTATGAATGTATGAGGGTAGAATTTTTTATTGAATAATTCCTCAAATCCTTCCAATGTCACACCTTGTTTTGTCCCGACTTGGACCACCATCTCCCGCCATGGAAGGAAAAATAGTCCAACATGTTCATGGTTAACTTCACATTCATCTCTTCTAGTGTTCCCAAAAAATCAAATATCCTATTAATTCTGTTTATCCATGCTTCATCCCTTTCTAGTTCTGAATCACCTTTAAAAATGGGTGTATTAAACCTCTGAATCTGTACTTCATGATCCACATTCTTCGGTTCTTCCACATTATTCCCACTTTCCACAGACTAGAAGGCTTTCACTGTACTCTGCACTAGATGCAAGTTCACCTGAGGCTCATGTGAAACCACATTTTCTGCAGCTTCCCATGATGGACTCTACAATGCCAACCCGATTCCATTTCTATCAATACAAATACAACCATAAGTGCCTATCCCTGAATATGAAAAGGCATAAAATTTTCAAATTCAACACATTGGAACTATCACAACTAGGCTTTCCACAAGTTCACAATTCCAAAATACCCCAAGTTCCCATGTTTCAAACCCATCCATTTTGAGAACCAATTCAGATTTTCAAAATCCAAACATTCATATCACACCATCAATCATTATACCATAATGAAATATTCATCCTAGTTGAAAGTCATTTCTACCATGCATGTCCCTCTCGTCTCATTTGTTACACCCACATAAAATAGATTTCTATTTCTTATAAGTGTCTCCAAAAAAATTAGGTACCAACTACCTGGTAACTTGAAGTACATCATAAAAGTGTTAGCTACATCATTTTATGCTATACATTCTATGTCCCAAAAATCCTACTCCTTGCTACCATCCCGACACAAGGAATTGGATAAGAGGAAATTTCACCACCCAGACCAAAAATAAATGCTAAAAGAATAAACAACTATTCTCACATAAAATCCAAGGACCAACTAAAATGATACATCTTGATACATTCTACCCTATCCCATTGGCTTGAGAGGGTGGAGGAATCCTTCTTGGACTTATGAACGTTCCATGTGCACCAACGGCTGGAAATACATTCCATGGGATTCAAGAATCATCAAGGAAAGATTTTCCCTTAAGATAAAATAATCAAACCACACAATCCATTATCAACAAACTACATGATGCATATCAACAAAGAAACATAACCCACACATTACCAAAAGAAAATAAAACTATTCAATAATAATTCCCAAATTCCAATACTACCAAACCCAAAAATTAGAGTAATAAGGAGAAGACTACACAACAAGAAAAAATGGATTAGGACTCCATCCATTGCTCCACACCTAGTTCCATGCTCTATGAACCACATCATCACTAATGAATCATGTCTAACAGCTAAAAAAGAGATGCATTACTCTTACTTGAGTCGTATAGCACAACATCTGAAAAAGAACCAAAGTGACAAAGCAGGGGGTGAGTAATAATACTCAGTAGGATTTCCCTAAATGACTTCTATACACACACAACTAAGATAAAACCATTAGCACATTTATAAAAAATAGTTTATAAAAAACAAAAAATGGTTTAACAACATACAACAAGCCAAACACTCCTTTATCAATCTATTTTCACACAACTTCCCTCAACACATAGGAGAAACAAACAATAATTCCAAAAACCATTTACCATTTCACATTATTACACCAATTTATATAATGCACAAAATTAAACAAATAGTCATACAATGCTGACTCTCACACCCAAACTAGAAGAAAACCATTGTGGATTTTCCAGAAAATATTATCTTCCTTTCCCAATCTATTGGTACTTCCCGCCTACGTATCCTTTGATAGTGGCCCTTTCGTCCCTTATCCACCCCCTTTTAACTGTCTTACTCCCCACCCATGTCACACACAGAATTAACACAATCTATATTACTTTACCAACAAAAATTATATCACATCATGGTCACCACATTATGCCAACAATTTATCTACCACCAATGAAAACCCTAAGTGCATCAACAATTTCCTACACTAGACAATTCACTTCAATAAATCACCCATTTATTAAAAACACCATTTAACCCTTTTTTAGGACCATCCATATTTAAAAAAAATATTTATTAAAACCCATCAAACAAAAAAAAATTTATAATCAACCACTACTAATTTTAAAATCAACATTTTAAAATCACACTATAGTGCCCCCATTTTTCCACAACAACCCATTTTCCCTAAAATCACCAAATCATCATCATATGGGATTCCAATAATATTTTCACATCATTATAACAATTAATTTCAATAAAAACAAATTAATTTCAAACATATTCACAAATTATAACCAATTTTAATTGAGAGATAAGCCACCTACCTTTAGGGTTATAGCGAAACTGTAACACAAGAAACTGCACCACAAATCTGGCGAACACACCACCAAAACATCTTTAGATTAACATCCCTAAAATTAAAATTCCCTATTATAATAATTTAAGGAAAAAAACCTATATCTATAAACAACGGATGTTGATCTAGAAAAAAATGATCGATAGAAGTGCAGATCAAGAGAAAATTAATGAGAAACCGTGATAAGAGACTTACTAGAGAGAGAAAACCCTAAAACCGCATTGAAACCACTTAATATCCCTTTCGAAATGAAACAGAGAGAACACCTATCCCTTCATAGGAATAAATCCCTTGTAGGGTAAAAGAGGTAGAATAAATGGGTGACTGAGGGTTAATCCTAACTAACCTTATTTTTAAATATTCTATTTTTAATAGGCCACACAGTTATGAAAATTGTATACTAAGCATGCGAATTGTACTACCTCAAATGAGTTTCTCACGGCCTCATTGCAGGGTTATAAAACTCAGGAACAAACAATGTAGAATCCCACTACCATGATTTTCCATGTTTCCTGGCAATTCTACATGGTTTCCCCTAACTCTCCTCAAATCATGAAGCCCTAAAAAGAGCTCCAAAAAATTCCAAAAACCATTCCAAACTATCCCAAACTATTCAAAACTCAGTACAAGAACATTAAAAACATAAAAAAGAATAATCATGGGATACATAACATAAATTATTTATCCTATAGTGGAGATATTGTAAGAACTCAGTTATTTATTTAGATACAGATCCTTCCAATATTTGGTTGAAACTCCTGTAAAGTTCCCTTTTTTTATTTGACCGTAATTTCGGGCCTGGGTTCTTGATGGTTTTTTAGGAGATGTAAACATGGTTTGATGGAAATATATTGGCTAGTTACATATCATGTAATTTGAATACACATAATGTGACCACTACATGGAATGTAATGTCTTGGTTAGGCTTATTTACATAATGTAGAATACATTTCCATGGGAGGATCCCAAACATTACATGGGATGTAAATAAATTACATGTTATGTAATTTATATAATTTTATTTTTTAAATATCACACAGGGAATCTATTTTTTTAGACATAACATCACCCCTCACTTCAATCTCACACAAGAGAAGACATGGTAACCAAAATGTATACGTTGGTCTCTTTTTCTGATCTGAACTCTATTTTTATATCCATCTATCACGTTGGATGTGTGTAAGTAATTTATTATTTCAACTTTTTTCCTTTAATCATTTTTATTCCCATGGTTGAGTTATCTTGGTGTTGGATCTTATGCCCTAATTTTAGGTTTTTAATCAACATTTAAGATTATCTTCCAATATATACCAAATCAAAGGTCAATACTAGATGAGTTGTACTTTACAAGCTTAATAAGATGGTCATGTTCTTACACATCAAATTTGAGATTTTTTATAATCAGTATCATTGTGTTGATTATCATTTTCACAAAGTGTTTCTCCTAAATTTTATCCTTCATTAATTTGTGTCCTTAATAGAGAGTCTTATGACCTTAGTAGACCCCCATTAATCATTTCCACCCCTTAAAGTGTTCCAATCACTTTTCCAATGAAGCTATAAATGATTAATCGGTCATCCATATTCTAAATGGTTCTCAAATGATTAAAAAAGTGTTATTACATAGATTAAATGAATAAATGATGTGTTATAGAATTTATAACAAACTTTTCAAATTAATATGTATTGAATAATGGTTTGTGGTATGAACACATCAACCAATTAAAATGGAACAATTATTTTCCCTGATTAGTTTTATATGATAATGAGTTATGAATTAGGAAGTCTTGTATATAAGATAATAAATACTTATCATTATTAATGTATGGGCATAGACACCATTTATAATTGTGATATGGAAATTGATACCTGTAACACCCCAAAATGTTTTGAGCAAAATTATTTATAATTTAATTGATGTCTTATGTTGAACGCTACACCATGATTAGCTTGCATTGTACGTAACACCGTATTATCTTGTAGTATACACAACACTATTATTGGCCTCTTTTACACACAATATCAAGTTCTTTTGGTATAATTCAATATTGAATATAGATTTTTTTCAATGAAATATGATTATATTATATTATAAGAAACCCCAAATAATATTTCATGCAACAATGACTGGGCTTGCGTTACACACAAAAGCGACCTTTCTCGATAGCTTGTGTGGTACGCAATACCGAGTTTCACTAAACAAAAATATATTATTATTATGAATTATCCCTTATGAATAGTATTTTTTTTAATTTTATAACATTATAATTAATCTTACACATTTTCAAAATCATGGTATGGGAAAAAAATCAATTTTTCGTATAAAGGAAGTATGTTAAAAAAATGTAGTTTTTCTGCCTTTTGATGACGCACCCATTTTAAAACTAATTTTTGACTATTTTATAAGTTCCATTTTACAAAATAAACTAATTATTTTGAATCAGGATATAACAATTTACTTGGGATAAATTTTTCATATTTTTCGGATAACTTTCATATCTTAATGGATATTAAAATTACGCTAACTTTTGCTAAAAAGAATATTTTTTCATCGAGATAATTTATATGGATAAGTTATAATATTTAATGGTTTTAAAGAATAAATAGATTATATTTTTACCTTTTAATATAATTTATGTAATTATTATTGTTTTAACATTGAATGCACAGTTAAAAACATTTCAATCTTTTGCAATATTTTAAACAAAACCCCATTTTTTCAACAATAAGATTAATTTTTAAATAATTACTGAAAATTCTGTGTTTTGAATTTGGAATATTCGATTTCATATTTGGAATCATTAGTTCCAAATTATGTTAATAGGATACTTTTATGTTTGGGCAATATGAATAGTAACTACGGTAAATTTTATTTACCATAGTTAAAGGTAAATTAGGTAATTAATGGTAAAAATAATATTATAAAATTACCCTAACACATGTATTAATATAATATTATTATTATATTTCTTCCTAAAATATACTTGGTTCGAAATGGTATCTATTGGAACTCACTGGATTGTGATTAAAGCATTTATTTTATTTTACTTAAAGAAAAGTTAAATATGTCTCACTCAAACATTAATAATTAAATTATTTTTAATATACGGTTATAATGACTATAAATTCAATTATAAATTCTAATTTAAAAGATAAATATTATTATTTATCATGGTAATTTATTTGTAATTTTTAAGAATTATATAATTAGCTTAATAGCATATACATTAATGATGCATAAATTATTTATTTAGTAAAAAATAAATAATATAGTTTTTATTAAAATAGTAATACTCATAAAAAGACCCAAACTCTTTCCCAAAACTTATTGGTCAAGTACATATACACTATATGCATCCAAGTGTCGACTTGGGGACAATTTGGAGACTTATAAAACAGATAATTACATTTGTATTATTTTATTTTAAATGATGTCAAAGATGTCACCTTCTTAATTTAATAAAGATAACATTTAAAAAATTAGATGATTTAGAAGATAAATTCTACTAAAGGTATTCTTATTAAAGATGATACATTTATCTTCATCTTAATATTTTATTTTAAATTTTTATACATCAAATAAGTATATTAAAAAATTATACAACAATGTAATAGTAATTATTTTATTAAGATTAATATCAAATAAATGGTTTACAAAAATAATAAAATAAATATTATATGAACTAATTAATGTGATCCACAAATTTTCTATAGGAATAAGACATGTTATAAATCTATTAAATATTTTGGTTTTAATATATCATCTATGTGGATTTTTTCTAAATTCAAATAATTGAATAGTGTCAAAATTGACACTGTTGCTTTTTATAAAAATATCATATTATTAATTTGTTTAAAAATCACAAAAATATTTAAAATTAAAAAATTAATATTCTTATGGTGTAAAATTTAATAACTAATACAATTATGGACAATTCAAAACTTATAAGAAAGTATTTATATCCATTTAAAATTTTTAATATTATTACCAGAAGTAAAATTAAATAGATTAAATAAGGATAAATCAAAATGATAAGGTTTAAAATAAAATAAAAACATTTCTAAATTTTTTTGTTTGATGAGATTACCACCCTATAATATCTCATATTCAAATTTGAGTCAATTTTGATTTTTTTAAGTGGGGTTTGAGTTAATTTTAATTTAATATTTTGGAGTTTTTCAAAAGTTCCCCTATACTCTCTAATAAAAGGGAACCTCCACGCTCTTCTCTTCACACCATTTTGATCCTTCAAGATTAGCCAACCCCTACCTATTCCTATTATCAACCTTTCTAGTTACATTATAGTGGTAATGGTCTTCTCAAAAGGCCAATTCTGGTGCCCTAAGAGGATGTTTAAAGAAGGTACTTCATGGAAGAGGAGGTTCAGATACGTACAAAGCAACCAGACCTATGGTAAGGGGAAACTCTGCAAATCTCATTTCTATGTGATATTTTTTATTCATAAGTATTTACTCAGCTTATATTTATCATCCTTTTCCATGACTTCTATAACTATTTTAGAAATATTTTTACTATTCTTCCATGTATGTTTAAAGTCATTTTTACCCTTTGTTGACTTTTACCATATGGTCTGGAAGGAATCTTTCTGTTGATTACCATATGAGATACTTTTTGACTTTTCTGGTAAAAAGTACAAGGAGAAGGATTTTTTAACTTATACACCATGAATAGATTTTTACAATTTCATAACACCTAATTTCCATGATGCTTATTCTACAAGATTTCATGATTATTTTTAAAAAAATTATTTTCTTTTAAAATTGCACTGTATTTGGAGAAAGGAAAATGATTTTGAAGAAGAAAGGATATTTTCCTCAAATATTCATTTCAAGTGTTTATTCAAGAATATTTTCCATCTAAGATTTAATTAGTTAATATGGTTATGTTTCAAGTATAATTTTTCTTTTATTTACATTGTTTGATTTTGTTTATGATGCAATGATATCCATTGTTTTGTATGGATTATTTTATGATGGGATGATGTTTATGAAACCCATTTTATTTATTGGGTTGTGATGAATGATTTATGTTTATATTGTTTCACACATAAGAATGTTTTCATTATGAGATGGGTGGGACCTATATCTCCCTCCAATGCATTGGGTAAAGATTTATATCTCATGAGATAATCATTGCTGGAATGGCATGTAAATCTGGTTCAGTAATACGGGGATGAAACGGCAAATAAACCTGGTTTAGTAATGGACATTGTCCACTATGATGGTCTTGGGAGTAATGCCTTAGATACTATAGAAATCATATCATGTGCTTATTGGTTTTTCAAAATTACATGTTTTATTCCCATGATATTTTATCATGATTGATGTTCTTTTATGATCTATTCCTTCTGTACAGCCCAAATTTATTTCACAACTCAAGATTTTGATTTTTAAGCTTTATGGTCGTGTTTTTAAGTTCATATGTATATGGAAAGTTTTATTTTTTCCTTAAATATCCTTACTAAGAATTTGAGATCACCCTTTATATGTTTTGTTTTCCCCATGATATATGGAATGTTTTTAGGTAAGAAAACAAAAGGGGAATATCTTTATGGGAGATTTTGAAGATCATTCACCATGATTAGAAGATTATGTTCCGAGTTTCCAATGACACTAAACTATTATGGTCCTTTGTTTTATATTTTTGTTATGTATTAATTATTCCTCAAAAGTAATGCAATTTCCATGTATGTAAAGCTTGGGTCTCTATAGTTGGTATGAGAAGAAATGTTTAGTTAACATTTTGAAACTAGGATTTGAAAACTTTAGTGAGATCCCTAGAGATATGTATAAGGTAATTCTATGTATGACCATAAGGATATGTATAAAGTATAGGATACAATCATTGAATTATGATAAGGATCATGAATAGCCTAGGATTAACCCTAAAAAGTTAGAGATTGAACTTACTCTCCCTTGATTATGTTTTTTTTGTAATATGATTTTTCCCTCTCACACAATTCATTTAGGGTTTTAGATAATGGATGGAACCCAAATGAACTGTGTTAATGATCAACGCATTTTGCAATAGAATTATTCTCCTCCTAAACAACTAAATGTTATGGGAAATGGAGTGCAAAATATTATTGCGATAATTACACAAGCTATGAATCATTCTGGAATTCCACATGAGTACAGAATGGAACAATATTCTATTAAGTCCTTGAAGAGGCAACTCCCACCTTCATTAAGTGGGTTTTCTGATCCACTTTTTGTTGAATAATGGATCAATACCATTGAAATGGTATTTTCCATACTTCTCTATTCAGAACATGAAAAGGACATTTTGGCGTTTACCATTTTGAAGGTGAATCTAACCAATGGGGGACTCTAATGAAGAATTCAAGGACCCAAGATGAAATTGTATCCCTGGAATATGATATGTTGAAGAATGTATTTTTCAATAAGTACTTTCCTCGTATTCTTCGAATGATGATTGAAAAGGAGTTCCTTGAGCTTAAGAAAAAGGATGATGACTCTGTTGGTATATACGAAGTGAATTTTACAAGGCCTGCAAGGTATGCATCTGGATTTATCATCCAAATGAAAGTTAAGTTAATATATTATTCAGTGGCTTAAAACCAAGTCTTTCAAAGGTATTATCTATAAGATAATTCAGTATCTATGAAGATATTGTTCATTGTTCTATCAAGGTAGAACTGTAAGTTGGTGTTACATATCCATCTCATGGTTTTGGCTAGAAAAGAAACATGGATTTCAAGGAAATATCACAAAACTATGGTGAAAAGAAGACAAATGTTTTGTTATGTTCAAAGGGTGGAAACAAGCCTACTAGGGATTGTCTTAAAGGGGATAGAACATGTTTTATGTTTGGAAAATAAGTTCATCGAGGAATTGACAGCCGATGTAATGGAAAAAGCGTAGATAATGATGTGAATAGAGAAAAGACAGTAGAGAACGCACCACCAACACTCCAATTCTACAAGTGTTAGGAAATGGGGAATTATGTTAATCAATTCCCTAATCCAAGGGTTAATGATAATCGACCCAATAAACTCTTAAAGACAAGGACAAAGGGAAGTCACATGTGATCACTATTGGCGATGTTGAATATGATAACGAAGTGGGGGAATTATTAAGTGTTTATGTAACGGGATTCCAAAATAGTGATGTGGAATCTCATTTATAGTATCATGGAATTTTGGAATATCTCTGTATTGGTTTATTGTGGCTTTCAGAAATTATATGGTACCGGTAACCACGAAAAGTGATTGAAATATTTTTATAAAGCATAAAATATGCACATAATAAAGGTATAAGGAGAAAATAATATGTTGGATATTATTAATGAGCACCTCACTAATATAAGGAAAACGTGATATCATGATTTGAGTATATAGAATGTTTGGGATTTAGGTATGTGGAAAGAGTTAACTTTTGATAGCATTCATGTTTTCACTAAGGTTCTATGGTATTTCATGTTTCAAGAATACATTATTAAGGTATTGAAATGTTTCAAATGTGCCCAACAACATATATTTTATGGTATATGGGGGATAAATGATTGTATTAAAATACTTGTTATATGACCTTTAAAGTAATTGTTTTCTTTATACTGTGAGTTTAGATTGAAGTATTTTGGATAATCCCAAGTATTGGAATGGATTAAGTTGGACATCAGATAGTACTGTTTAAGGATAGAACTTTTTTCGATATTATTTCTAGAATGTTATAATGGTGTAGTTTAAGAAAAATGACAACCCGCGGGACGGGCGACAAATCTTCGCATCAAACAAGGATGTGGGAATCAATCCCACAACCGAAGTGAGATTGGCCTTTATTGCCTACAACTAGCCTACATGAAATCCCTAGTTTTTAGAAATTAGTTTTATTTTATTAATAGGTATGATATATGAAGTATAAGTCCATTTTTGGAACCATATATGATTAATATCACCATATATGGACTTATGTATATTTGATAACTTTTTCTAACCTTTTGTTTGAGACAGATGGAATGACCCATCATTCTATCACATGATCTGAAACACTTCACAAATGACAAATTCAACATCATTTCTTTAAGATATGAAGTGGAAATTTTTTAAGGAATGACCAATGATGATATTTACCAAAATCAAGTAATTATTTCTTCTAATTAAAAATTTTCAACTTTAAGGAAATGATCTTGAAAAACACAAATGTTTTCCCAGTACCCTCATATCTGATGAATCAGATGGTACGTTAGATCATCACAAATTTACAACTTTGTGATTGTTGGCATTTTCATAGCCATGTTCTCTACCACACTCCATCAGAACACGATGGTTCGATTTCTCTTCCATATCCATATTTTCACCTATGTTCTCATATGTGTAAATCCTCTGATGAGTACACTTGGTTAACTATTATGTTTCATACATTAGTTTTTAAAATTAGGTTTCCGTACTCTTTTTTAAGATGCGGGTTTCTATGAAAGAAACATTCAAGTAGAAAAATATTTATAACCCCGAAGAATTTCAAGGGAGAAATTCATTTTAAGGGGGGTAGAATGTAACACCCCAAATTTAATGAGAAGCAATATTTTTAATTTTATTAATTTCTTCTGTTGTACGCTACACCAATATTAGCTTGCGTTGTATGCAACACCATATTAGCTTGCTGTATACGCAACACTATTTTTGGGTTGTTTTATGCACAATTTCATGTTTGTTTGATATAATTAAAAAATTAATATAGATTTTTTCCAATAAAATATGATTAGATTATTTTATATGCAACACCAAATGAATCTTTCAAGCAGCACTGACTTGGATTGCATTACACGCAAAAGCGACCTTCCTCGATAGCTTGTGTGGTACCTAATACCGAGTTTCACTAAACAACAATATAATATTATTATGAAAAATCCGTTATGAATATTATTAACTGGATTTTGAATTTTATAACATTATAATTAATCATACACATTTTCTTGACCATGGTATGAGAACAAAATAAATTTTTCATATAAAAGAAGTATTTTTTAAAAAATGCAGTTTTGTAGCCTTTTGATGATGCACCCCTTTTAAATATAATTTTTAATAAGTTTATGAGTTCAATTTCATATGAAAAACTTTTTATTTTGAATCAAGATATAAAAAAATACTTTGGATAAAATTTTCATATTATTATGATAACATTCATATATTGATGAATACTAAAAATATGCTACATTTTACATAAGAGAATTGTTTTCCATCAAGATAATTTATCTAGTTAAATTATAATATTGATTGGTTTTGAAGTAAAAATATAATATATTTTAACCATTTAATATAATTTATGTAATTAGCATTAAATTTAAGTTGATTTCATAGGTATGAACATTTCAATCTTTTGCAATGTTTTAAACAAAAACACATTTTTTTACAACAAGGTAAATATTAAATTAATTACTGCAACTTCTGTATTATGAATTTAAAAAATTGATTTCATATTTTGGAATCATTAGTTCTAAATTATTTTAATAGTCTACTTTTATTTTTGGACATTATGAATAGTAATTACGGTAAATTTTATTTACCACACTTAAATAGAAAATTTGTAATTAAGGGTAAAAATAATATTATAAAATTACCTAACACTTGTATTAATATAATTGGATGATTATATTTCATCCTAAAATATACTTGGGTCTAAATGGTATCTATTGGAACCCACTTGTAGGTGATTAATACATTTATTTTTTTTATTTGAAGAAAATTTAAATATGTCTCACTCAAACATTATTAATTAAATTATTTTTAATATAAGGTTATACTGAATATAAATTCTATTATAAATAATCATTTTCAACATAAACTATTTTTCTTTATCATGTAAATTTATTTGTAATTTGTAAAAAATATATACTTATTTTAATAGCTTATACATTAATGATGCAAGAATTTAATTATTTATTGAAAAATCACTAATATTGTTTTTATTGAAATAATAATACCAATAAAACGACCCAATAACTTGACCAAAACTTATAGTCGAGTATATATACACCATAATCAAACAATTGTCGACTTGTGGACCATTTGGAGCCTTATAAAATAGAATATGATATTTATATTATTTTATTTTAAATGATATCAATGTTGTAACCTTCATTATTTAATAATGATAACATTTTAAATGTTGGTTGTTTTTGAAGATAGATTCGGAAAAATGTATTCTTATGGAAGATGTTAGATTTATCTTCATCTTTGTATTTTATTTTTAATTTTTATGAAACAATTAAGTATATTAAATTATTTTACAACAATGTTGTACTAATTATTTTATTAAAAGGAATATCAAATAAATGGTTTTAATAAACTTTAAAATAAATATTATATTATCTAATTAATGTGATCCAAGAATTTTCTATATGAATATGACATGCAAGGAATCTATTAAATATTTTGTTTTGAATATATCTTCTATAGGGATTTTATTTAAATTCAAATAAATGAATAGTGTCAAAATTGACACTATTGATATTTTATTAAAATAACATATTATTAACTTGTTTAAAAAATCTCCAAAATATTTAAAATTTAAAAATTTAAATATATATGATCTAAAATTTCCTAAAGTATCCATTAATGGACAATTCAGAAAACATAAGTTTTTATAACCATTTAAAATTTAGAATATTATTACCGCAAATAAAATTAAATTGATTAAATAAGGATAAATCAAAATGATAAGGATTAAAATAAAACCAAAACATGTCTAAATTTTATTTTTGATGATATTAAAACCATATGTTATCTCATATTTAAATTTGAGTCACATTGGATGTTTTTAAGTGGGATTTGAGTTTATTATAAATTAATATTTTGGAGGTTTCCAAAATTTCCCCTCTACTCTCCTATAAAAGGGAACCTCCTCCCTCTTCTCTTCACTCCATTTTGAGCATTTAATCTCGGAAAACCCCTACAAATTCCTCTTCTCAACCACTCTAGTTACATTATAGAGGTTCTGGTCTTCTCGAAAGACCAATTCTAGTACCCTAATAGGATGTTTAAAGGAGGCACTTCTAGGAAGAGGATGTTCGGATACGTATAATGAAATAAGACCTAAGGTATGGGTTAACTTTGCCAATCTCGTTTCTATCTGAGATTTTTTATTTGTAAGTATTTACTGTGGTTATATTTACGATCCAGGTCCATGATTTCTAAAACTGTTTTAGTAAAATGTTTAATATTCTTCCATGTATGTTTAAAGTAATTTTTACCCTTTGTTGACTTTTAACACATGGTATGCAATGAATCTTTCATTTGATTACCATACGAGGTAATTTTTTTCTTTTCTAGTAAAAAGTACAAGGAGAATTTTTTTTAAACTTATACGGTGTGAACAGATTTTTATTGATTCATAACATGTTATTTCCATGAAGCTTATCCTACAAGATTTCATGATTATTTTCAACAAAATTCCTTTCTTTTAAAATTTCATGACATTTGTAGAAAATAAAATGATTTTGAAGAATAAAGTATATTTTCTCAAGAATTAATTTGAAGTGTTTAGTAAAAACTATTTCCATATAAAATTATAATCTTTAATATGGTTATGTTTCCATTAAAATGTTTGTATTATGAAATGGTTGGATTTTGTTTATGATGAAATGTTATCCATTATTTTATATGGATTATATTATGATGGGATGATGTTTATGAAACCCGTTTTATTCATTTGGTTATGGTGAATGATTTGTTTTTATTTTGTGGCTCACATAAAAAATTATTTCATTATTTATTGGGTGGGTCCTATATCTCCCTCCAATGCATTGGGTAAAGATTTATATCTCATTATATAAACATGGATGGAATGACAAGTAAATATGGTTCAGTAATACAGGGCTGGAACGGAAAGTAATCCCAGTTCAGTAATGGACTTTGTCCACTATGATGGACTTGGAAGTAATGCATTGGCTACAATGGAAATCATATCATGTGCTTACTGGTTTCCCACAATTATATGATTAATTACCATGCTATTTTATCATGATTTATGTTCCTTTATGATCTATTCCTTACATACTGCCAAGATTTATTTCAAAACTCATGATTTTGATTTTTAAACATTATGATCATGTTTTTAAATTCAAATATATATGGTTTGTTTTATTTTTTCTATGCTTACCCTTACTGAGAATTTCATCTCACCCTTTATATCTTTTCTTTTCCCAGGATATAAAGAAAGGTTTTAGGTAGGAAAACAAAAGGGGAATATATTTATGGGAGATGATGACGATCTTTAACCATGATTAGGAGATTATATTCCATTTTTCCAAAGACACTAAACTATTACGGTCCTTGGTTGTCTGTTTTTGTTATGTATTAAGTATTCTGAAAAATTAATGTAATGTCCATGTATGTCAATCATGGGTCTCTACAATACCCTCTATAAATTTGATTCATATATGTCATTCCTTTTTATATGTGACATGAGAATGGAGACCCTATTCTATCATACTGAGATTGATGAGCATATACTATGATACCATGCACGACGACCCTTTTTTCGAAACCGGGAAAGACAACCCTATAATGTGATACTAGGGAATCACGACCCTTTCATTGATATATGGTAAAGATGAACCATGTTGTTATATACGGGCATGATGACCCTATACATGATATTGGGTATGGAGTCCCCTATTCTTGTTATATGGTTTTGGAGACCCAATGATTTTAATATTGGGCATGGAGACCCTTATTACTATGATTATGGGCCTGATGTTCCTTGATACTTTTAATAATCCTACTATAGATTATGGATGTCTAAGATGTGATTCAGGTCCAAGAAAGTCGTATTAGCCACATACATGGTTGTAAACATCTCTACATATATAGTCCACATATGTGTTCACATGGTTAAAAATTCAGAGTTATCTGGACTAGGATGAAGAAGGTACTTACAGCCTGATTTCTTTTGGGAACCATAACCAGCCCATTTAATACATGCATTACATTTTATTATTACCTAAAAACTTCCATTTTATATGCACCGACATATATTTTTAAATAAACCTACTAGTGGAGCCTAATTAGGTCATCTCCCTCACACTATAGGCCATAGATGGTACCTAGGTATACTATTTGTTTGCAGGTGTAGATAAGGGTAAGCGTCCACTAATGGATGCTTGAATAATTTCATAACATAGTATAGGATCATGGTAATAGATGACTTGGATTGATATTGGGATTCTTAGATATAATTTTTCCCTTTTTTTATTTTGTACATTATTTACTATATTGAATTCATGTTACCATGTACACATATTTCCCCTATTTCTTATAGACATTTCATTATCAAATTTTTTATGTGATCCAATTTACTACTTCTTATTATTATTTAGTTTTTGGATTTTTATTCCTGATTCTGATAACTTTTTCTTTATTGATATGATTTATCTATTTATGTGTATATTCTTCTATAATTTTTCTTCTCTGACCAGAGATCATATTCTACCCACAGACACACCCCCATTCCTTCACTAGTATTCAGAATCTTCTTCAATTTGTGTAGGTATTCATGAGGCAATTTAACCATCGACTTAGGGAACTGATTAACTGGAATCCATATCGGGAAATCATAATGTAGTTTCAATGTCGTTTTTATCACCTTACTATTATTGGGGTGATAAACAATATATTATGACATATTTTTTTAAAATATGTTCCTGGGAGTAGCTAACCCACGTTCGGGTTAATACTGAGTTTCCTAGAATAAGAAATTTGTGTTCTATATTATTCCTATAGCAGTTGTTTTCATTCCACCATTTTGTGATTCACTTGACTTATGATGTTTTTATTACTTTGATTGAGGTTTACCTTTCATCATTGGAATGATGATATATGGGAAGGAAATCATTGATCAATCATGATTTCATGTTTCTATTAAAAAATTCTCATTCCATTCATATGCCATTCTATATTGGATGATTGTATTGTTTTCATTGTTTGTGATTTCCATGATTTTTTTCACTGATATAAATAGAATTATTATTGGATAATGATTCTTTCTTGTAATTGAGAAATATAATTGGTACATAGAGTAATTAACACAACCTAAATATTGTTTTCCTTATTATTCTATAGAAGACACCCTACGATATAAATTATGTCACAATGATTCATGGATCCTTGGTCACATGGAGTAAAATGTGTTGTGGCTTTGATTAAATGTATGAAACAATTCGATTCATAAGTTGTATGGGACATTATAGATCATAAGATATGAACCATTTGGTTTAACATATTAAATAATATTTTTATATAAATATGAAATTAAAATGAAATCGAAGTTATAAAACAAAGATATTAACTTAGACCTGAACATAGTTGTGAGAAGTGGGTAGAATATATTATGTTATATAGAAATGTTTAATCACCCAGAATTGAATTTTGGAACTGGCATAGTGGTGAGATTATTATATAGGAAGTATTCTACCTGTCCAATACGTGTATCTATGATGTTATAGTTGTTAAATCTTATATGAGGAATGTGTTATGTTTTTTTGTGCAATTCCAATGTGATGTCCTCGGGTTATACGCCTGGAGGGTAGTGAGGAACATGCCTAGAAGGTGGTGGGACCAGAGCCTACAGTGATACCTCCAATAGTTCAACATTTTACACCTTTTCCTATTCTTGATATAGGTAATGATTCCTGGTTCTAGGGATGTTTTTAGCAGCTTATGCAGATGATACTAGGAGATCTACTCTCTTCCCATTCTAGGGGATATTACCATGTGAGTTCTAGTGGCAGCACCCTCCCACATTTTTGGGGTATATTGGACTACATGATGTAGATTTAAGGCTTGAGATAGTCATATCTATATTCTATCACATAGTGGAACCTCTTGGGAGGATATTGAAACTTTCTACTTATATGCATTGTGGATCCACCAAACAATACTAAGATATTATGAACCTGGCACTTCACTACCGAGAAGTGACTTATAGGGATTTCCAGTAGAGAATCTATGACTAGTTCATCCATAAGGCCAAAAGGTTTGATCATAATTGGGAGTTCACGACTCTAAATTTGTCTTTTATGATAGTTATTAAATAATCACCTTTTTAATAGAATTCTAGTGTTTGAACATATCTATACGACTAACACGATAGCGAATGAAAAGCATTTTGAGGATTGTCGTCCTCATCCTATTCTTTCTCAGGCATTATTTTACTGATTTACTACCAAATTAAATCTTGTGAAACATGCCCTTTTCAAAATTAATAACCAATGTGAAGTAGAAGATTTGATTCATGGTGGTTCAGAACCAAAATAGGTTAATGGTTCGACTAGTGGCTTGAAGCCATGCATTGAGATTTCATTTGTGGCCTATGACAATAAGGTGGTAGCCTCTTATACTTATGTGGTTTGTCAGAAGTGTTGGAAACCAATGAATAAGAAGCTTCAATGTCCTAGAGACCTCGTTGAGTTCTGAGGATATTAAATATTAAAGCATATACAACATTTTTTTAGGACCTTCCCTTCTGTATAGACTGGGAGAGGATCTGTACTAGCCCCACCTTCAGTAGAATGATTAGAAACACCTCGCCATGTAGGTATCTCAGGTAAACTTTTCCATACAATAAGTGGAGGTGGTCGTCCAAATGTTATTCGAGATTCATATTTACAAAACCAATAGAGAGAACCTTCTCTGAGTAGTCAGGTGATAAAACATGGAATTGGATCAGGCGAGATGTATTTAGCATAGCCTATCCTAGAGGGCCTGGATTCCGGGCCATATACTATTTGAGGTACTATTCTAGTAGCCTCTACTACCATTTCATCCTTATTCAATATAGGTCAATCACATTTCTACATATTTTTTCATGTTGTAGAGAGAAATTGGCATAATGTTGAGTACTTTGGTGGTGTTATGATAGTTGATACACCTTCAGATATATATTTTGAGAGTATAATCCAATGAAGGATTTTCCTCCTGAGGTATGCAGCCATCATTTCTTATGTAACCCCTTCATCATCGAGATGAAAGTATTTCCGACAATCGCATGACGGACTGGTCGGTTCACTATATTGCCTTGGTGTATTTCTATCATTAGATGGTGTTATTTATAACACCAAAATTTGTAAATTATATTCATAAGTGAATGTGGGATATCCAGTAATGAAGAGTTTAAAAATATCATATTGGGCTTGGTGGTGTGACCACCCATATTGAAAACCATTTTATGAATGATCATGGAATACATCAAAATGAGTTCCCTCTTGTTGTTGATTAATCCAAGGATTGTTTCATTATGAAGTTTCTTGAATGCATCATAGTAGTAGTTGGATTCTACTATCGAGCTACTTCCAAGAGTTGCACCAGGATCCATTCCTACTTACTAGATAGATAATACTGAGTTGAAGGAGTTCAATAAGAAACTGGTCGAGTTAGGGGCATTTTTTGGGTCCTAAAAATTCATAATTCCATAGGAATAGAATTCTACCTAACATAAAAATAATATAAATAAAATGATGATAAATATTTAACATAAATTATCAATGGAAGGGAAACCAAGAAATGAATATTCCTTCTTTAACTACCGCTCTACATGGAAGTACGTAGCTTCAAAAATCCTTACATGATATTATTAGTTCATGAAATTGGGTGATGACACCGGATCCTACAAAATATTTCATTGGATAAATGGAGGCGGCAAATTCCACCCCCATGTATGAAAACCCCTTTTACAATATCACCCTGAAATAAATGGTTTACAGGATGACATGGAATCCGTAGTGCCCACAAATATCACCCCCCCTGATGACAAGGTTGTCTACGGATCATAGAGTTCTCCATGGCCTACGCACAAATAGTGCAATGTGGAAAATAAATCCATCACCCCATACCCTCTAAAAAAGAACCCTGTTTGATTTAGATAATTGGATGGTGTAAAATAAGCTCTTGAGTGATATAAAAAGGGATGAAGCATGGATAACAATGTAGAGGGTGCGGGAGATATCTCTCCTCTACACAAAGTATTTCATAGAAAACATTCTTCGAACCATATAAGGGTGTCCCTTCATCGAACTCCAACTACTGAACCATATGTGGAAGACCCTCCACACAGTATAATATGTGACGAAAGTGTCGTTTGTGTAAATGAGGCATCATTTTATGACCCTATGAATAAATAAAAAACCATTTTTTATTCGACCATTGGTGGAAAACGGTTCACGATGGCCCATATAAAAAAATATTACAGGGATAACCCCTTGTGGGATATGGTACATGGACTATCTTACACAGCCAGAGCCTTTGTAAACTCCAATACAAGTATGCTCTTATGCTTCCAACTACTATGAATCCGACCTTATAATGAATATCTTGTGCACCCATATGTCCATAATATGGTGGGTGCATCCATGTACCCCCACTCAGGATTAGTGATGGGCTGTGCTCTAGGCCCTCTGACTCAGTCCCTTCCCGACCATCACTGACCCCATGAAAAATGGTCAGTGGAACCATAATCTCTTCAGTCCAGGTCATCAACATATCCTATTGAGCCCTTCTTCCACCTAAATTTTTTTCCTCTAATACCATGTGTCAACCTACTCCTCATGACACTCATGAATTCCCTTAACCAACCTACTACTCTAGGATGATCCAGAACTCCATCGAAAATCACAGTCATAATGTTTCTTGCATTCATGGACACACCCTTATCCATCCATCAAACTCTATATACTAGGAAATTTCAGATGTTCATAAACAACTATTTCAAGTAGAAATTGAAGGCCACTGTCAGGAGGACATGTTTGATTGACAACACACACAGTTCCCTGACTGCATTGGATATGTTTTCCACAAAAAAAATCAGTCATCAAAATGAAAATTAGGTCTCATGAATGGATTTTCTTACCTCTGAACACATGAATGGATTCCATTCGCTCTGTTATTTCTCCTGATATGAGATCCTCTGGAATTGTGGACTATACATTCTATCCCACTAATGTTGGAGTCTTGTCGAAGCATCTGAACATTATTATCCTCTAGTTAATAATCATCAAAGTTGTTTAAATTTAAACTGTAGCGTACCCCATGTAATACAAAAAAGTGAACTCCCACTAAGGTAATCCGATTCTTTTCATGAGGAGGATGCATAAATGGACATCTCCTTATCTACACATGGAATACATGGAGAAGTTAATCTTACCATACAATATATGAGAAGGAAAGGGAGAATATGGGATCATTTAGGAACCCTCTCTCTCCCACCCTTTTGGCTCCAGTACTATCTATTAGTAGGTGACATGGGATGTATGATTCTTATATATATTGCCTCCACTTGATTCTAACACCGATCATAACTCAAGTGTGCATAATGGTTGGCCGCAATCATGACATCTGAAAAATCGCAAACCATGGGCCTCTATGTAGGTGTATGGTCCAAATGAATTTCATAATGAGAAGTCTGATTCATACCCCAAATAGGATATGTAGGTCACCTATCTATATCCCGATCTTAAAGGGGATCCTTTTTAATGGTGAACCCCAATTATACCCCTTTTATGGATTGTATGGTCCTAAAACATTTTCTAAGGGATATAAATACTCTAACAATAACTTTTTATAAGGAAGAATGTATTTCAACAAGTCCATTAATGTAAATGGATGCAAATTGGATTGAAAATTTTAGAGGAAACATTATGAAATAAAAATTTTGCGAAGGGTTTTAGGCTGCCTATTTACCATCACCCTGAAAGGTTTTCATGGCACATAAACCGTGAACCATCGGTACGCGGAAGAATCCATGAGGCACTAGCCGAGGAGGTGATGGTTAGAAACCACAAGAAACCGCGAACCGTGTCATTTGTGGAATCGAATGGAGAGATTCAACCGCATACTATTCCCTAATCCAAGAATTTCAACAGTGAAGCATGCCGGTGAGTTCTACGAACCACGTCTCACGAACCACAGCCTCTTCAAACACAGATGATTGAGTCATCCAAAAGATGAGTTATATATTAATTGGATTCCACAAATGGTGTTTCATGCCTATAAATATGATTTCCCCATATCCCTATAAAAATACCACCAGTATAATTGGGAAAACGAATGAGGAAAATTCTAGATGATACTAGAGGATGAATGAGAGAAGAGATGAAGAGAGAAGACAGAGCTATGACTGTGGAGATTTTGGAGACGTACGGAGAAGACTTCGAATTCTATCTTGAATCATCGATGAAGTGAGAATTGTAAAAAAAACATCCTCCGTAGGTATAACTGGCTATGTACCATAAAAAGGATGAACATAATAAAAATGTTAAACCTAAAACCAAAATGGTGAAACCATTACCCATAAATCCATTGTGGATGAACTTCTCATGAACCATAGTCTCCCAGAACCTTCTTCAAGCTAGCGCTCAATATATCACATCACTATCTAGAATAAAACCTGCGACATGTAATGCATCTGTATGAGGATAGAACTCAGGGCCTTGTGGCTTACACCATCTTCGAAAAAATCCAAGACCGCATACCATTTTTTTATGTGGAACACATTCTAATTCGTATAGTATGTCAGTATGCGGATTCCCCCTCTACCTTCATGTTAGTATGCTATGTCGTGCTGCACCAATCCCATGTGAGAAACCACTATACTAAATAGTGTCTCTTTAGGTTTCCTTCCATCTAGATCCAATAATTCCCATCCATTATCATCTAGTCCTCTATAGATCCTCCACAAACCATTACAGTTTCATTAGGCCAAAGCCTCTTCCAAATCCACTAAACCAGTATGATCGGATCATCAGGTGAACCATCACACATTTTTGAATTTATATAACTATGGTAAGTGTAGTCATGAATGTAGTCCCCACAAAAGATTGAACCCCAAGAATGTCTCTAAGTATACATTCCCAAGGATACTTGGGATTAGACATTAGGATTCCAACATGACTCTCATTGTATTATGGATTAGGGTTAATCACTGCCTATCTCTTAAAAGAGTGCCGGTGACAAGGGATAAGATCATTCTTTCCTTCCCCATTGGAAAGGAATCAAACTCCTCCCATTTTCTAGATTCAACTCTAGGTAACCCCCTCTAAGGAAATCCCCTAGCCTTCTAGGAGTTTTACAAGAAAACAATCAATGTCATTCCACATTGAAAGATTCATTGCTTCCTTCCCTCATCAACTGACGGGTAAACATGGGACCATGTTAGGGAATTTACACACCCAATTCTCTTTCCCTCTCCCATTGGCCATGATGACCTGACCTCTTATACCACCCTCCTCCGTTTATATCATTGTCGAAGTGAATATGTGCCCTTGTTGAAACTTTCACATCCTCTTGTTTCTAACATCAAACATGACTCACATGGTATTAGGGTACTTTGATGAAATGACAATGGAAAATACCATAAATGAAATATGAGAACATCGATTCCTGATATAATTAGGATTTTTTAGATGCTTACATAAGGCCTGAGGTCAAATAGGTAACCTTTTTCAATAGGTTCACCTGAAAAATATCACCAACAATGGGCATATTCATTAAGAGTAAGTTTGGATTCGATACATTCAAAGAGTCAGCACCCATGTGAAATCCACAGTCACGTCACAACACATCAATGAACTATGTGAACTATAATTTCCTCTCAAACCAGGATATGTAGGGTAAAAATCCATGGTTGGAGCTCAAGTGATGTTCTCCTCAATAGTCAATACAGATAAAATGTTCCCCAAAATTCAATAGGGATCCCACTTAGGCATAAGTCTCGATTAAAGAACTATGCATTCCTCAATTCTACATTGGACTATGATATGTAGGAATCATTTCTAAGTTCCAAATCTTGCCCTACAATAAACACTAATATTCTATGGGCTATATTCCTCGTAGGGTCATGTTCACTGAAAACATCATATCTTTCATGGGACCTTCAGGCCGCATCAGCATAAGCCCTATGCCAAGCCTGGACCAAACATCTTTCACCTATATTCCATCCCTGCATGATGTTAAATTGCATTGATTTTTCCCCATCACAAGACTGTAAATGGTGATGGGCCTAGTCAAGAAACCCCATACTACCTGGGCTATCATTTCTCTCGTGAGGATATGTAAGACACCCATCTTATGGGTCTAACCCCAAGATCAACCCACCTTCTGTCCCTCCTGAATGATGACAAATTCCCAATAACCTCATTACATGGCATAAGTCAACATTTTCTCCATTGAATAAAACAGATGATTATACATGATGATCCACCTACCCTTGGGTAACATGTAGATATACTCTTTGAGAATGAACTAAGGATTCATGAACATATGAACACGGAATAAATCTACAAGAGAGTCCGGAATTTGGCAATAATTCCCCTCAGAAGGGTTTGATGAGCCCAACCTCCCATACACTCTACCAAAAGAATCCTCATTTTTTTGACCCACATCCAAAAAGCACCATCCTATAGAAATATTGACCATGTATCATAGATAGATGTGTTTTTGGGTGATTATTTCCCCACAAATCGACTCATTGGAGACCATCTGAGGAAATCATGTCCTAAAATGACCGACTGTACAAATAGATGACCACATGAAATCACCCACAAAGGCCATTGGATTGTGGAACCTCCTTTATAATAAAAAAAGGATAAACTACATAGTCCACAAATGGTCAATCCAATTCCCCATATAAGAGAATGATGTGAATCGGGTTGAAAAAAATGGTAAACCCGACATGAGATTCTCTATAACAATAGGCAAATTCTGATCACCTATCCGACCATTTTGTTTTCCCCAAACGATCATCTCGATTTGAAACAAAAATTGTGAACCCAATGTGAATCCTCAACCAAGGTGGCAGTTTTTCCCAAATGAAGCCCCTTTACCTCATCAAAAGGATAGGGGATATGTCAAATCGTCAATTATGAATTTGATCAAGAGATGCTACTTTGACAGGGTTTTTTTGTCTGTACATGGCATCTATGTATATATATATATATTACTATTTTCTAGAGTGACCTTTGATAAAAATGAAATCTTGATAACCAATGAAGTCACACACCTCAGTAATCCCACATACAGTCGGTCCCCTGATTAAATGGAAAAATCCCCGCACAAACCTAGTGTCTTCAACACTTGGTATCCGACATGCTAATTAGAGAGTACCACTAAAACAGGACACTCCAAAAAGTGTGGACCACAAGAAATGCCCTCAAATATATGAAATATCACCAACCGCTTCCCCAACAGTGGCCGGAACCCCATCACAGGGCAACCCAACCTGCCATCTCTTACCTCTTTGAGAGCATGTCCCTGAAGCGCGACAACAAGTACCTCCCTTATATAAGGGAGGCAGATGAAGTTGATGTTAATGAATTCATCCCGAATACATAGGGGTATTAATCATATGACCCTAACAAAAAGCATCACCACAAATGCTTTTGGTCCATTTATCCTTGCTTTGAAGAGGATTTCATGTTTAGGAATATTGTTTAAGTCCAAAAGACATGGCTCCTTCAGGATACCTGATGAGGGAAGCAAACATATAATCAGAAGCTAGTAATAACAATGATTAATAAGGATTAAATACACCATAAAAACATGGTGGTATTAAATCAGCATCCATAAAACTTTTTCCCGTTCTCTCAATCGCACCAAAAAATTATTTTGGAATAGTATGAGCACATGCACATTCATGCACGTGCTTGTCAGTCCCACTGTGAATATAGAGAGACAAATTACATGGTGATTAAAATATCAATTTATGAAAAAGAATCCCATCATCCAAGTTGGATGAAAACTAGCTATAGAAAGGAAGAAACACCTACTAATGTGTATCACTCCCTCTATCCAAATAGGGTGAAAAACTAATATGAGTAGAGTAAAATTCAAGTGGATGCATACAAAGCCAGTGAGACAAATACAGTAGCCAAGAGAAGATGAATATTCCTTCTCATAAATATGTCACCCACCAATAAAATATAGTGGAAACCAAAGAAGACAACTTATGGTAGACTCGTTACTCTGTCCTGATAATAGAGAACTTCTAGTTTCCACTAGAAACCTATGGAGGAGCGGAGCAGGAAAAAACTTGTGCTTAGACATTAGAATGTCCCCTCATACCCATTCCTGTAAAATATGTATCCCATAACATACTAAATGTAATGTTATATCTTACATCAATTCCGTACCATATCCCTTAGATGTGACAAGAAATCATTGCATCCATGGAAAATGTGAGGAACCGGGCCCATAACCCAGTTACCTCAAACGGAATGGCTCTTCCATAAGATAGTTTGGTCACTCGAAAGAAGTTTTGAATCACTTCAATAGTTCAGGATGTTTGATGGTAATATCATATGATTCTAGGACAAAAAGACCAGGAACAAGTACCTGTTTAAACTGGGGAACTTTGGTCCATCATGGTTGTCGCTCCAGGGTGGGCATATTTTTGTCCCAAAACACAAGATGTCTATTGACATATCCAGACAGAATCACAGAAACCCAAATAATAGGAACCTATATATGAATGTCATTACCAACAACTGATGACCCCAATTTCTCATTATAGATCTCCCAAAGATTTAATGAACCAATGGGAACTAGAAATGAAAGAGAATATTCAGGATTCTGCTCTACTGGAAGCTGGATTTGAAGACACAATCAAGCATATATTAATAGAATATCAATATTTTGTTAGTTCACTTCCCAATTTATGATGTTGTAGTAGTATTTGCGAAGGCCCCCTTGCAATGTTTCTACAAAAAGATCTAAAGTCCCTCCTCTGAAAACCCATGAGGGCTTACCCAGTGGGCCAGGAATGATTGAACATGAGAACATATCTCCTTATGCGTATCAGGGTAGCCCACCCCCTGACCAAAATGACAAAAAAAAAAAGAAGTCTCACCCCTTGATATCATCCTCCATGATGGTTCTCCTCATGGAACACGTTACAAATATGATTCTCTTTCCATTTGGATGTGAATCCATGATGGTAGTCCCCATCATGATAGTATCCACTATGAATGTCCTCCCCATAGTGGAGGTTGTTGTGAATTCCCTCCCCGCAAAAAACATCAAGCAAAGCGAATGTCCTCCATTAATTTATCCTGAGGGACCTCCTCAGAATATACACTGTAGAAATTCTCCCCGCATCCATATATCATGTTGTGATAGTGGTCCTCTCCATCATAGCAATCATTGATTAGGTCCTCCCCTCAGTGGCATCATGTTGTAAGAAGGTCCTCCTCCTATTTTAACCCACCCTGAAGGTCCTCTCCATGGTATATGCCATAGATAAATTCCCCACAGTTGAAAATCAAGTTAAGATGGAAGACCTCACCAGTGAAGAACTTATTTTTACGGTCCTTCCCGTAGTCGAAATACACACTGGAAAAATGGCCATCCCATTTCTGGGGAAAATGTGAGAAAGTCCTCCTATACATAGGCACTCAGAAAGATAGAGTTATACAAGTCAGACACTCTATCCATGATGATTGATGTCCTCCCTCAACCTTAAGATAGCCCAAGGACACACTCAACATCCGAGCCACCCTCGTACCACTCACATATCAATAATTCTCCTACCAACCCCAATTCTCATAATTCAATTAAGGTGAATCAATGTTAGGAAGACCAATAAGAGGAGTCTCTAGAATGGAAATAGTAGAATATTTTTCTCCTGAGAAGACTACCAGCTTGGGATGACATACCAGTGATGTGTTTGCCTATTGCCACTTCACATGATGACATACAAGGGGATTGGTCAGAGTAATGTATGCATAACATTTTACTCAATATATGGAAATCTCTCTACCATATAATGGAAAAATTCATTTCATATGAGGGATATACAAACCTTGTCAGTTTACTGGAGAGGTTATTTATATAATAGACTTGGAAGCTCACTCGTCTACCCAGTGGACATAATTAAAGAGGAAAAGGAAAGATCTAGAACTAGCCTACCACCACAAGTGGCAGAAGTTGTTTGACTTATTAGTGACGCCCTATCTGAAGTTCACATTCAGGGATGGGGAGAGCATGGAGTTATACAATTCACCACACATCACATCCACCCGAACTCACTAGAAGTGAAATATAGAAATTTCATTACCTAAGGATGAAATAAAAAGGAATCTATTATCATGAATGGTGGAATGATCAACAAGAACTAGCCTTCAGTATTTCTCAAAAGTTTTAGGCCTGACGAGAGAAATCCGTGAAAAAGTTTATGAGCAAGGAAATTGAGAACATCTAGTAGGCTCCCCGCCTAATAGAAGGAAACCCATGAGAAATTTTCAAGTGCATGGAAGAAAATAAATCCCATGAAAATATAGAGAAATACTCATCTCACAACTGCAAAGGAGTGCATGAAATCATGAAGGTAGCAATAGCAGCAGCTACCATACGGTTGGGGAAATGTTTAACTCCAAATTACCACTTAAGACCAATGAATCTAGGCCATCTCACAATAATGGAAGAATGGGGTCAACTCCAACCCATAGGGTTGGGTGAATATTTACCTCAAATTTCCATACATAATACATTTGTCTACTCCCATATAAATATATTAATGAGAATAGAGGTATCATATTTAGTCTCGTCTTGTGGTTTGTACCCCCTAGGATGAAGGCATATTACTAGGTACAATCAGTGCTCCCTTCAGGTTTCTATTCGCCATGAAATCTAAAGAATACCACAGAATGTTGGGAGAAAGTACAACAAAGGAAAAAACTCTCTTCTACCAATCGGTACCAGGTACACCACCCCCAATGCGGTATGCATCAGTGAACATCATAGACGTCAGTCCCACAGACATCATAGGAAATGATAAAAATAAATAAGATTCTAGATAAGACGGTTTCTTCCAAGAAGAAGTCCACACCGAGCATGTGGGTGTGTACACCAGAAATTAGATAGCTTCACTAAATTTGGGTTCTCCCTTAACAAACCCTTCACCACCTACCTCATGAATCCCCAACAAGGAGAAGAACAAATCCAAGGTCTTATATGACCTGACTCCTCCCCTTGAAGAAAATTAGACCCTCGTTCTCGAGGAAATATTTTCCAAGTATGAGGATGAAATGGAAGATTCAGTAGAATCAATAGAGATCTTCATTAAGGATGTTTTCTTTCTAGGATTGTTCCACAAGCGGAATGTCAACAAGTGCTTCAAGAAGAGGTGTCTCTGCTATATGCAGTCATCCTGGAAATGGAAATTAAATATAGATTCTCATCCAATCCAACACAAGGACCACCAATTTACTTGAATATGGATTTGGAATGATATCAAGACTTCCATCCGCTGGGGAAATAAACAAACCACATTTAGGGGAACCCACAGAGGATGCCCCAAAGTGGGTATCAGCCCCAATTTCCAGCATCGCTGACACATCTTGTTTTACCCCTACTTCACCCACCCATGCTCAAGTCTAGCAGGATATGCATCAAGGGATCTTGGATACAATCAAATAATTAACTACTCAACAAGAATCCATCGAAGGGAGGAATGATTTGATAAAACTAGAAAATAAACCTTATCAGGATATGGTGAGAAATGTTCGACCACCACCAAACATTGGGAACCCTGCATTCTCAGTGTTCAGTGGTTTAGGAGACCCAGAATAGAATCTATTTCTATATGCATCATACTATGACCCCAGGATGGGCACCCTAGAGTAACAAGAAGCTGTGAAATTTAGGTTCATCAACTGAAATATGTAGGTTTTATCCCTCATGTGGTATAATAGTTTTCCATCAAACCCAATTACAGGTTGGGAGGGCCTCCAAAAAACAATTTATCATCCGGTTCAGTTAGACATTCCCTATGTGAAAATTCATTGATCTCATGAACTATATATCACAAGATAATGAAAGAGTTTCATACATCATCACTAGATATAAAGACCTAAATTAATCAATGAACTGACCACTCTCTTAGGATGAAAATCTCGATGTGTGAATTGATAATATCTATGATGATTTATGGACACCACACATTCTAGATAAGTACACAAGTGGGTTCTAATATTTCTCTTTCATTGCCCAATGTATAGAAGACTCCTTGTAGTGGACCAATCTCAAGTCTCTATTTGGCCCATCAGCACATTGAAAAAGAACGGGAAAAGATGAATCAGCTTCTATCACGCTTAAACCCGCCCAACACCAGCTCTAGTTTCTAGGACTCCATCATACCATTTAGAGGCCCAAAGATGATAATAACCACCCCACCTTGGAAATATGACTGCAGGGATGCAAAAATAAAATTAGTTGGAGGAAAAAATAATTAAATTAGACATGTTTTGAGATGACCAATTATGTGGCTACTTTGTAGTCTCCATTAATTACAACTTGATTTGACTACCAGATCCATGTCAAACAGAAGAAGATGGTGTCGATGACCATCCAAATTATTTTACCTACCACTGGATACCGAGACACACCATCGAGTAGTGATTCATCTTAAGGATCTTCTAAAAAAGACTGTGGATTTCAGACAAGTCATGTTATCACCTTAGCCAACACATGTAGCGTATGATTCCACATTACACCCAAGTGAGTAAGGGGAGTGGAAAATAGTCACCAACAAAAAGGAAAAAAAATCAGAGTTGGATGACTCAAAAAATATTCAACCGAGAAAATTGATTCCTCTTGGAATAGTTGATTCAACAAAACGTTCCCCAATATCCCTTGATGCAACATAATCATTGTTATCATTCCGACAACCCACCAAGGGTCATCCCTACAAAAGACTGTCTGATCATACATGCATTTTTAAAGTGATATAATATGAACTTTCACTTAGACCATAGTTAACATTGACAAATTTTAACATAATTCTAGAAAATGTGAATGCACAGGAACCACCCCGCCAAATAGTACAGTAGGAACCGCCCCACAAATGACACCATCATAAAAAAACAGTTATACAGAATCATTATCAGATCATGAACGGATCATCGGCTCCATTAATGTAATTAAATTAATGGACACCTTATCTAATACAGACTATGGATATGAATCAAAATTCAACGCATCCAAATAGAGACCCATAGTAAGTGGTCACAGAGGATGAGGGTTTCATGGAAGGTGTGATCATGGCAGGGGTCAAATTCCCAGCCATAGCTTAACTCAATCCTTTAATGTTGTGAAAAATAATAGAAGGACCCTCTAGCAGACACAACAAGAAACAGAGTGTTTCTCTACCCCTATCGTACGAAATCCGAGTCCAATAATCATTGAGTATCCATTAGAGGAAGAGAAGATGTCTAATAACCCAAAGCATGCATGATGACCAGTCTGGACGAATCCAAAGAGCATAGGAGCACCATCAGTTCACAACATAGAGATTATCATGTCATCAACTAGGACTCATGTCCCAAAATATCACTTGAAAGGGCATCCCAAAGCCAAGAATCACCATCCATTAAAGTAGAAATATAACATTCTTAGGTAGTTAGCCTCAGTACCAGCAAAGCTATAGATCCTGGATGCATTGAATCTATTAGTAGACCTTAGAAAGGAACTCATAAAAGCTTTAATATGTCCCCATTAATTCAAGGAAGAAGTAATTGCTAGTGAAGTCTATTGGATAGATACTAACCCGGTAGAATGTCATGCAATCATATCCATCACAGATCTAGATGAATAAACCATAATGCAGGGACACACCAAACCACTACATGTTACTGGAAAGATAATTGGAATTCATGTCTAAAAAATTCATTGACAATTGTTCTGGATTTAACTTCCTCCCATTTTTGACCAATTCACCGGTTGGGATATGATGAGGATAGTCTGTCACCCTGCACCACAACTTGACTGGGATATGAAAAAAGTGGCCAGAATCCATTGGGATGAATAAAGCATAAATCATGGTTTACTGACCTCATGTATGATTCTGATTTCCAAGTAATGTGGAGAAATACATCATTTAATATCTTGTATGGGAGGCCCTAGATGCATCATCATGTTCAAATCCCCTCAACATACTATTAGTGCATCAAATATTTCTCTAATGGAAAAAAATTGGATATTCCATGCCGATAAATCCCCATTCTATTCCTACAGTTTTCATTACATTGATGTAGTATTATATGAACCAAAAGATAAGAAATATTTGGCTAATGATGTTGATTGGATCACCATCCCAAATGGACTGGAAATTGCCCCCACTGATTCCCTCCAAACATCCTGGGGGAGAGTATTTATTACTTATCAATCATGTTTAGTGCATACATTCAATCTTAGACATAGACTCAATCATTCACATGATCTCATTTAGGGATTCCTAGTCCCACGATGCAGAAAAGAATGTTGGCCCCATGATGATGGTGAGTGCTGAAACAAAAAATCTCCCAGGCCATACTTATGGACCCAGCAAGATCACTCCCTTAATCACTAAGCCATATGATGGTGTCTTATCACTAAAAGAATGCTAGGAATCTCTTACCCACCCATTCCATCATTTTACAAAAAATTCCCCATAGTCATCAAGGAAAACGGAGCAGTTTCACTTTTCAGAAATCGTTACTGAGATTCCTCTCCCAACACAGTAGAGTTCATCTCGAGAATTTTATCTCCCTTAAAAGAGGAAGTAGATGAAGAATAGGATCATGAAGAGGATGAAGAAGAATAATAATAAAAATATCTCAAATATACCCCTTCCTCTTTTGAAGAAGGAATCTCCACCACAATCGATGAAATTTGGGAGATAAAACTAGACAGTGAATATGGACCACATGCCTCTCGGATTAGTATGACCTTGAATTTCTAGGAGAAATACGAATATACTTACTTTCGATTGGATAATAAATATATTTTTGCCTATAAATACATAGAAATTATTTTCCCCGATCTTAAGGTCACCACTCATCACCTAGGTCTTCAAGAAGACCATTGCAGTTACAAATGGGAAGCCAAGAGGAAACACCTGACAAAGGGTTCCAAAATTGATTCTAAAGTTGACTAGATAATCAAAGAAAACTTCTTTCTGGAAGTCCAATATCAAATATTCATGGAATATATAGTCCCTTTCAAAAAGAATAATAGACATATCAGAGTCATCATTGACTTTAGGGTCCTCAATTTTCATTACCCAAAAGGTTATATTCTAGTCCTAATTACTGAATTGTTGATCGATGTGACCATAGAATATAAGGCCCTCTCTTTTTTGGATGGATACTTAGGATACAACCCGATCCAAATGACCCAAGAATATTAAGAAGCCAATACCTTTAGGGCCCCTTGGATTATTCATTTACATGGTGATTACCTACGGTCTATAATATGATGGTACCACATATCAGTGCACTATACATCAAAATTTCAGGTACTTACTTGTAAAATTCATCAAGTGATACATCGATATCTGGAAGTTAAATCATGAATATTCTTGAACCACCAGGATGATTTTGAAACATTAGTAAATAAACATTGATAGAAAAATCTATTGATGAACCCCATGATGTTTCTTTTAGGGGTTACTTTCATGAAATTCCTCAGTTTCATCGTAATTCATCACAACATCGAAGTCAACCCTGAGAAGGAAAAAACCATCCTTGGAATATCACCACTTCACAACCTCACTATGTTAGAGGGTCTCTAGGGGAACCATGCCTACATTCAATGATTCATAGCCAAACATTCATGTATGTGTTTTCCTTTCACCAGATTTATGATGAAAGGGGTCCCATAATAGTTGGATAATGATTTTCAATAAGTATTCAACAATAATTAATGCTATATCCTAAGACCATGAATTGCAATTCTTCTAGTAGATGGAAGACCACTCCTTCTATATGGGACTACAATAGAACTATCACTAGGTGCTTTACTCAAATGGAAGAATGATGTTGGCATCGTGAGTAGTATCTATTACCTCATCAAAACAATGATAAATGATGATACTCGATATTAAAATATAAAAAAGTGTTTCCTTGCTATAATATTTATGCAACAGAAACTCATGAATTACATATAATGCTACAAGGTCCATATGGTCTCTCGATGCAACCCTTTGAAGTATATCCTCAACTATCTTATGTTAACAACATGTCTATAATGGTGGGTAGTAATCCTACAGAAATTTGGCATATATTGGGTTCCCTAGAAATCCATAAATTGCAATACATAAATAGATTCACTAGAAGAGAACCCCTCAGAAAAAATGACCCCATTAGATTCAAAATTTAATGATGATGAAGAATTTTCCATCCAAGAAGGAGCTTTGGTATGGGAAATGTACTTCAACCGTGCTACCATAAGCCCGACATGGAAATGGATGGAAGACCCAAATATCAATAATGATGGGCTGGGAGTTATACTCATCTAATAAAAATGTTGTCATACCTTAATCCTTCCTACATTCAGAATTGTTCACAAAAATGAAGCAGAATACCAGACCCTCATTACCGGACTGAAGCTGGCACATCAGTCAAAAGATGAACTCCTAAAGATAAAAGGTTATATGGAGCTATTTATCAATAAATTAAATTTTAACAATTCCATTATAAAAGAATTATTGGTTCCTTTTATGTACCATGTCCTTCTGATGATGGCATGATTCTTATCAGAACCAATACCGACTCATGTCCCTTGGTCAGAAAATGCGCATGATTATGTATGAGAAAATGTTTACATAGCCCTGGATGATCTGGACCAGGATGAAACAATCATTAGAATATCCTATTGTTAGATGGTATTTCCCTTAATTCAAAAAAAACAAAGAATATATCCAAAATATTATCCCCATTTCTGAGCCTTATCATCTCTCCATCGTCTGGATGACTCCCATTGAAGAGTACCTCCAAAGGGGTGATCTCCCACAAGATAGGGTTGGAAGATAATAGACATATAGGTATGTAGTAAATTTTGTTTTGTATGATGGTGAATATCATGAAAAGTTTATCTACAAGAAAGACCATGATGGAGTCATTCTTAGGTGCATTGATGGAGAGAATACTGTTTTCATCAAAAAATTTGTGAACATTTGAACTTGTGGAGCACACCGATCAGCAGACAATATCTCCCATCAAATTATAAAGATTGGAAACTATTAAAACACTATGATACAAGAATTTTCCACATTATCCATGAAGTTTTATTCCTAAAATGTTCAATCCAATTAGACTCACCAACCCCAGGCCTCCTTCACACAACTATGTTCTCCTAGTAATTTTCCATATGGGGGATGGATGTCGTGGGACCATATACTTCTGCTGCATCTAGAAAATTCATGTTCATTATCATTACAAATAACTTCTTCTCCAAATGGAATGATGTTGTACCCAATAAACAGTCATGGGAATGAATAATTGTTAGATTTATGAAAGAAAAAAATCATTACAATATTTGGAGTCCCTAATATAATATTGATGGAAAATTTCACCAAAGATTGATCTCCTGAGTTGGACAAGTTATAAAAAGAGTATAGAATCAAATACAAACATTCATCCCAGTACCATGTAGTGGCCAATAAATAAATAGAGGTTTTTAACAAGACTTTATCCAAAATACACTTGAAGATGGTAGAAAAAGACAATAAATCAAGGTGGGACAATCTCTGACAGGCTTTTTGGGATAACTAGACCATGAGCCACACTGCCACCTAGGATACCTTGTAATAACTAGTAAATGGGACTATGAAATTTTTTCAATTTATGTTCAAGTTCCATTGCTCTGCATTTCAATTTGTGATTACTTTTCTGTAGTTTCGAAATCATTTAAATGTTTTGATGAGTTCGAGCGGTTGGATGATAAAAGGGTTCACACTTTTTACTGTTTGGATATCTATCAGAACCGAATAACATGAGCCTTCAAAAAAAAGGTTCCCCTTCTGTCTTTCCTCGAGGTATAGATGGTGTTGGTCCTTATAACCCAAATGATACTTAGGAAGAAATCGCCAAATCATCAGCCAAAATTAGAGGTACCATATTTCGTACATAATTTCTACTCCAATGGAGAATATGCCTTAAAATAAATGTATGTACAGCTCCTCACAGCTCTCACAAATGCATTTTTTTGAAGAAATACATCATTTAATAGTGACATATATTTATTAAATACAAGATGTTAAACTGTATAGAAACATATTCATCCTAATTGTATGATGATAAACTACATGATAGATTCATCAACACCACATGATGTTAAACTTCATGGTATTTATTGTGTTACACATATAAATCCATCATGTATAAGTCAAATTCGAACAAGGAAAAGATAATAATACAATCCCAATATCACGTGCAAAGGTAAGAACAAAACAAGGAGGGTTTTACCGAACTATGTGTCGCTTGATTCCTTACCTTGTAGGATACACAGTGATACTCAGATCCCACATCCTATTCTAACCCCCAAACATATAGAACATACCCCCTCCTCCCTATGTTGGACTAGACCAATAGAGAGGATACCATTTGAACTACATGTGGATTGATTCATGTTTCCATGGGATGCGTATTAACAACTTGACCCCAGATATTGGTCCACCCATGAGTAACAAAAATTCCCCTTCCCTCGACATATAGACTGGACATATGCAGGGGAGTTCTTTTCCGAACTATGTTTGGATTGATTCCTAGCCTCGAAGGATATGTACTAACACAAAGATTTCACATCTTGGTCCAACCACTAATAAAATAATATGGTCTTTTTTTTCGACCTGTGGACCATACCTATGTAGGGAACTACGAGAACTATGTACGGATTGATTCATATCACAATGGGATCCATAGGGATGTCTCGACACAAAGGTCCTATCCTAGTCCCCACATGATTTGAAATGCCTCTTTAAAATCCACTGTTGTTTTTACAATGGTATGGCTCATTTATGTCACTCCTTATTTCTTACCTGGAGTATAACTCACGTGATCATAGGAATGATATTAATGACTTCCCTCTATAGATAAGTCATAAAGGGATTTGAGGAACCCATCACCCATGGTGGAGGGAAACGAAATCCCCCCTCCCTGTTTATGGAATGGACCTATATAGACAAGTGAACAAATAAAACTATGTGTTTCTTGATTCCCTTTTAGAAAAGGGATACGTAGTGACACAAAGATTCTATAACCAATTATATCTACCAACATCTGATAAATATTCCGTTCTTCCCTATACACAGGCTCGAACAGTGTAAGGGAATGCATTCCTTAGGACTATATATCGCTAGATTAATGCTCATGTAGGATATGTGGTGACACTACGATTCTGCATCATCACCCAGCTGCTATCCCAATTCAGATATCTCCCTTATTTGGACATACTTTCACAAAAGTGTCCCAATAATGTCCTCACCCTATGACATTAAACTGAAAAGAATCTCTAGAGTTGTGTGAAAATTGATTTTTTGTATAATGGGATATGTGTAGACACTGAAGAAGGACATTATATGTTTTTTCTCACAGAATAAGGGAACATGCCCCCAATTTCCGTCACATGATATACCAGCCTATGAAGGAGATAATTTTAACATCTATTGATAAAAGGTGTTAAACTATTATACCCCCCCCCCGTAAGTATGAGTGAGATCCTTCTGTGGAGTTTCATATTTAATGGAAAATCATGGTTTGAGTATTTCTTACATACATAGGAACACCTTTTCAATTTACCAGACTCCATGACTTAAAAATCTTGGATCATCATAATCATCCATGTCCATAAGAGATGGAAGGCCAGTGTCCTATAGACAACTTTGTTTGACTATTCACTTCATGATCCTATGGATCTACATACATTTCCTACAAAACAACCATAAACCAAAGGAAATTACATCCTGAAGAGTGTCCTTTCCTATTCCCATACACCAAATGGATCCTAATCACCATGCCATTCCAAATGTTCGGAGGGCCCCAGGGAACATGGTTTACAGAATTTACCCACATTCATATCAAGGGTATTAAAGAATATCCTGGACAGGATCAACCTATATTTATATATGGTATTTTTGACATGTTTTCCCCAAAATATGATGGTAAACTATGATTCCAACATCATTATCACACATCATTAAAATATAAGACCTGAAGTGTCTCAACAGCACAATATTACACTGGATCCCACAATGGAATGTTGTAGATCCTTATCTTGGATTATCCTCACCAAAAAAAATTCCTTTCATTCCTATGCGAGGGTTAGAACTTCGTAAGGAATATTTATTTGGAATACTCTGTGACTCGGTTTCCCCCTAATGAGATACATGGTGATACAAAAATCCTATGCTATGGACCTATACATTGAACGTATTAGAATGTACACTTTTTTATGAAAAAAAAATGAGTCAAATTAGTGAATCCCTAGAAAATTCATATTTATAGGGCTTCTCAAGGGTAATCATATTTCCCTTCATCAAACCAGGATTACTCTAAGTCCACCCCACATGATGATAAATTGTGTTGAATTCATCCTTACTACACTACATAAAATTGAACAACATTGGTCTAAGCATAACATTCCCCCAGCCATTGATTATTCTGTTCTTAACTGGTAAACTAAAATCCGTATCATCCCTTATTTCTCACACTGATCATATCTCACATGGCCTTAGGGGCCTCAGTATGGAATCCGCCATGGAATTATGGAAAATCAACCTAGGATTTTGGTTCTAATACAATGTCCCTAAAATGCATGTTAGGGTTCCCTTCCCCATAATATGGAACCCGAGGTCTTGACTCTATGACATGAAACTGTATCGTAGCCCAAAGATAGAACAGATGACTCATTCTGCATATGATTTAGATATATATAGGGGATTACTCGATCCCAAGGGTGAATCAAAGCCTAGAAATTTATAATGTATTAGGATACACTCCTTGCATCCATCAAACTCCATTCATTGAGTAATCATGGGACCCCATAAATCACAATGACCACAAGGGATAGTAGGCTAGTTGCATGTAGACATCTTTGTTTGACTATGCACATCATTCCTCGATGGATCTACATATATTTAATACAAAAACGACCATTAAAAAAGGGAAAATTCATCCTTGATGGAGTCCTTTATTACCATGTTATGTCCAATAGCTCCTATTCCACGTTACATCCCTCTTGTTCCAAGAACCCTCAAATTCATGCTTTTCATTCTCTTTTCTACCCACTTCCTTGATATACCATAAAATCATTGCCTGATTTAACTCTAGTTAGACAAGGCTTATAGAAAATAATGATCCCACTTCCATATGTGTGATCTTAATAGAAAAAAGTACAAAAAAATTCACACAATAATTTCTGGGTAACCCAGTGACGTTCAACCTGAAATGCTACCCTTCTTGTTTAGGAACACCCCTTTCATAAGCCATACTATATATTCAGAAAGGACTGAATCCCATTAATCATCCACATCCATCATAAATGGAGGGCCACTATTCTTCGAACACCTTTTTATGAATATGTACATCATTCCCCAATAGATCTGCATGTGTTGGTTACAAAACAGGCATCAACCAAAGAAAAATTCATCCTCAGAAGAGTCCTTTCCTATTTTTGTACCCCAGTGCAACATTTACATCCCATCTCACTCCCCAGATTTAGAGACCCCATGGATTATAGTTTATGTATTTCCCCATTTAAATTTTTGATAATGAAAATCATTTCTAGTTAAAATGATGAATCATTTACTCTCTATTTTTTAGAGTAAACTAATATTCCACAATTTGTTTCATGTGTCCTGGTTATATAAAATTCAACTATAACATTTACCAGACCTCCATTACACAACATATATTCATGTGGGAGCAGGTTTTCATTCAATGCCAATATAAATGCTCTTATAAATTTCTGAAATCACTCCCTTAATAGGTAACTTATAAAAACCTTGCTATTTATTACACACTTAATCCTACTTTATTACATAAACATGCACATAAGATAGAATTGAGTATTAAGAATTCTTGTGTCTTGGGAAATTAGGAACATTAAATGACAACATAAGACATAAAATACAACATATTTTTTGAAAATTTCTTTTACATAACCAGAAAATTCTTTCATACATATAATTGCATGGGATAACCCAGAGATATACATAAGAAAAGGTTGAGCTATAAAGCCCAGTATGAGAGTAAACAAGGACTAAATGAAGAAATACATTACATGTTAGTAAATATGAATATCAATGGATCATAAGATTAATATGAACCTATATACATTTTATAGAATGATTATCACGACATAGAGATGTGGAAAAAACATTTAACATGATATTAGCATGAGAGGAGGCTCGTTGAACATGGAGTAGGAGTAAAGCCTCATTTCAATTGAATTATAATAAAGAAACCCACATTTCTCTTGAACTATCATGAGTAAACACTTATTGCACAAGGCGTATCATGATATAACTATTTACCCAATGCATTGGAGCTCTATCAGGGCACACCCTTCTTAATCATTTAATTTCATGTATAAGTGTGCCACAAAAATTATAAAACCTAGATTCATTATACATCATAACTTATTCCCCGAATAAGAGATGTTGAATAAATAAATTTAATTCCTCAATCAATAAGTACAGGTGCATAATGTGTAGGATCGAAATGTGAATGTAGAAGCTCAATATACAACAGGGGGTTAATTGTATCATTCATAAATTCCTTTGAAAGAATTAAAGTTGATAAAAAACATTAGTTTTTAACCTTAAGAAAAAATATGTTTGACAATGTTAAACATGGTAAATTCACAAAACCCTTTAGTTATAAAAACAAGCTAGGTTCCAGAAATATTGTTCTAGAAATGAAACATAAGAAAAGTTTACAAGGAAAAGATTCTACCTTAATTAATATATAATCTTACTAATCAGAGTATACATGTACATGATTTTATAATATAGTTATATATTCCTTATTAATAAAAATTTTGTGGAAATAAATTTGAAATAAAAATGTAACAAGTATGAAATCTTTTAACCCAAAGATTAGGGTATCCAGCAATGTTGGATAAAGGTCCCTTGATTTACACTTTCAGGAAAGTCAGTCTTACCCAAAATAGGGTAATCCCTCGATAAAAATATCGGATTTCATCTTGATATCCCCACAAGACCGTGAACTTAAACGTACTCGGAACCTATGTCTTCCTTATCATGGAAGTCCTCAAACATTAAGGTAGTCGACACCTATGTCCCCCTATCCCTTGAAGCCATTGATTGTACTTATCAAAAATCAGAGTCACATGAAGCAAGCTGAACAAGATGTTCAGTACGCACAAGGCACGATAGTATCTCTCTTTAGAAATCACTTTAACGACATGTGGTCTCCAAAGTAACAGATCAGTATTTGAGATCAATCAAATGATATCTTATTTATAGGCATTTCTCCAGCAGTCGGCACCCCCATCCAACTGTCATATTTTTCATGGAATATCATAGGGACATGTACAAGTGTAACTCAAATAGTTGGATAATTAGAAACATAATGTACGACATCATTTCACAACTATAACAAGGGTAAGGAAAATAAGTATTCTTAACCAAATCTATTTTACGGAGTGTAGGGAACAATAAATTACTGTGTCTATGAAAATAAACATTCAGAGTCATGGATATTTATATTTTTTTCATGGAATTCAAAATCGTAATTCTATAGACATCATAGTATGAATTTCAATAAATTCAGAGACTGAATTTTATTGAATTCAAATTCAGAATTCTGAGGAATTCGGTGATTGAATTTTGAAGAATTCAGAGTCCGATTCTAAGAAAGTTAGATTCAAAATTATGAAGAATTCTGATTCCAAATTGCAGAAAATTCGGAGTTTGAATTAAAAGGAATTTGGAGTCAGAATTCTGACAAAATTTGGAGTTTGAATTTTAGAGAATTAGGAGTCTAAATTTAGAGAATTCAGATTTTGGATTTAGATAATTCCGAATCTGAATTCAGAGATTTCAGAGTCTGACTTTTGAACCTAAAAACAATATACTCTATATCTATGTATTTATAGGATTATGAGGTTTTTTGATTTGAAACCTAAATTTACAATAAAAAATACAATGAGTTAGATTTAGCAAAACTATAACAAGAACAAAGAAAACTAAGGTAATGAGAAAATTTCCATTGGGAAGGAAAATTTTTCTTATTAAGAAAAATATCGGCGGAAATAGCCTTCCTTGAAATAGAGTGTTCATGATTTTCAAAACAAAATGAAATGGAAAAGTGATAAATAAACCTTATTGAATCAGTATTCTCCCCCTTTTTGGAAAGCAAAAACATCCATATGAAAAATAATCTAAGGACGTAGAAATTTTATGGACTTGCAAATAAAAAATTATCTCCCTTTACTAATAGATCATAGTGGATATGACTAACTCGCCCTTTGGCTTTAAAATCCCTAAGGATCTTATTCTTGATTTCTTAAATAAGATATTTCATTTTCTTGAATTTGAAAAACTTCATTGATAAGAACTTTCCTCTAGATTAACTCCCCCTTACATAGGGAAATATTTTCTTACTTAGTATTCTTTTTATCATTCCATTCTCCCCCTTTGTGATTTTCAAAATGGGATAATGGGTATGAAAAGTAAATTGGTACCTGAAAAATTAGTAGTAAACGACCAGAAACAAAATATATAAATAACAACAAAAATTTTATTACTGTTGAATGAATTTGAACAAGTAAAAAATACACCAAAAGATCAAAATGAAAAGATGTTATCATTCTTTTTCCTTCAGCATCATATTCTTCAAATTGGTTTTTAGATTCAAGAGATCCTTGTGAACTTCTTCCATATGCTTGAGTAGCTGATCATGATCTTCATTATTCTTCTCTAAATATTTAATTTTATTCCCTGATCCATAATACATTCTACATGAGCATTCAACACATCTTCTTGCTTTTAAATCTTCTCTTCAATCTCAATTCTGAGATCCCTTTCCCTCTTCAAATTCATGGCCACATAATTAAGCTTTCCATTTCAATCCTTGTCTTCCTACTTCCGAGTAGTCTGGTCAAGGCCTAAATATTCCTCAAAACTCTTTGAAAGATCAATTATCTTCCCATCAACAGTGTCAAAAGAATCCTTGATAATATCATGAAATTCATTGAAGATTCTAATTTCTAAGATTGTATTCTTTGACCATCTTATAATATTCTTGCAAGATCTTTTATGAGCCTCATAACCGATGAGTAATGTTTTGAAATCTTCCTCTTGTTTGACACATTTGTCCATAACCATTGAACCTGAATCTCATTTCAGATTTATCATTTGCTGAAGCATCTTGCATCTTGAGTCTATGATTGGGATTAAGCGAACAATACAAACTAGCTTTTTCAGTTAAAGAACAAAAAATCATGTCCAAGTGAAGATGATTCGGAATCTGGGTGTTTGGATGGTGAGGATTATTTTTCTATGTCCTCATCTTTCCTCTTTAATAAATCACCACCATCTTTCTTCTTCACCACAGATTTACTATGTGAATCTACTCCCACCTACTTTCCCTTATCAGCTCTAATAATGATGTCTTGTGCTTTAGAAGATTCATGTTCACTATATGATAGATGAACAATCTCATATTCCAAAACATCATATTTCTCTACATCCACCACTTGATCATCTAGATGAATGAAATCACGATTATTAAATTCTTTTTTAGAAGGTTGGTTTACTTCTTCCTGATCCTTCTCTTCATTCCCTGGTGAATCATGTTTTGAGGATTTGGCTTCGGATGTCTGGATCAACAATTTTACAAATGTACTTTCCTTCTCATGGTAATATTCAACTTTCTTTATTATGTTTTTTGAATCACCACTACCTTCTTCTTATTCTTCATAAAACTCTGCTTGTTCAACTGTTTCTTATTCATGATGTGATTCCGGGATCACCACTTTATTTCCCAGAGTCTCTGGAAGGGATTCTAACAAAAACAATTATGGCACTGGGATTTGTTCAGATGCTTACTCAGCATCCTTGAGAAGTGATTGTACAATTTCGGCTTCAAAAAACTTCTTCCATTGCTTCTTCTCTTTATGTTGCTCCTCAAGTTATTCAGCAGCTTTTATTTTTAATGATTTTGCCTCTGCAGGGTCCATGACAAACATAGGCTCCCCTTCCATCCAGTTCTTCTTATCTTATCTCCACATAACCACTACTTCATCAAGATATGCCTTTTGATTCTTTGGATTCAGTGGTTCAGACTAAGTTTCCATTGCAACATGATTTTTTCCTTTTCCTTTTAGTTACTTCGCCTTCCTCTTACATCCACCCTTTTTGGAAGTCTCAACAACTTCATGTTTCTTTGAAAAATCTTGGATTTTAGCTTCCAAAAAATCATTAAATTATCCCAAATCACTGGAAAACCCAAATTTCATTCTCTTTAGAGTGTCATCACTCATCAAATTCACTTTAACATTACTTGGCTAAGAACTACAAGGAATTTTGAATGAATAAAGGCAAAGAACTATAATCTTGGAATGAATATATGGATGCATGATAATCAAAGACTTCAGATTTCCATTTAGGATATGCTCAATCATAACCAAGAAGTACTTGACTAGGTTAATCTTCCTGAGGTTCACCAAGAATTCCAAAATATAGAAATTAGTTTTCTTTAGGGTATCCTTATCCCCTTTTCTCAGAACAACAAAACCATGGACCCATGACTCAAGAATTTGAATTTTTTTGGAAGGATGACCTATTTTTAGAGACTTCACTTCGTTCAAGCCAAGACACTCAATAGCCCTTTCCTTATCACAATATCCTGATACATCAAGTAATTTGTGAGTATAAAATTATTCTTCTCCTTCATATGGAATTCAATTCAGACTTGATCTCTTTCTATAAGAAAGAGATAAGGTCTTTCCATAACACTTAAAATAGAACTTATCTTTGGCCTCTTCTATGAAGAAACTTGTTGTCTCATTTCACTCAATCAACAAGTCTGTATTGACAAGATCTTGTGCGTTCAGTTTCGAAGTACAAAGTCTATCACATCCATTCAACTTAATATTCATATAAATAAAAGAATCATATGTGTCGAAGATTTTCATATCAACTAACCTTTCTTAGAATATCTGCCATTCAGGGATTTCCTTAACAGTCGACATTTCTTTCTGAGGAGTGGCTTCTGAAGACATTCAGAACTGAGAAAACATTGGAGATATGGAATGAAATTAACTATAGAGGAAGAGTATCAGCATGTGAAATCTTTAGAAACCGATGTGGAACAACAATCAAGGGGGCATTATATAGGCAATTGAGGTGACCTTTCAACTTCCATGGTTGATCCAACCATTGAAGTACTTTTGATCAAATCAGACGGTTGAGATAATAACCGAAGAAAGATTTTGATAGGTTCCGATCATTTGAGGGTTTTAAAAAAAACATTCATATTTAAGTAAAATAAAATCCATAAAATTTAAAACAAAATGAAAATATGGAAAAATGAAACAAATACCGGCAAGTAAAAAGATGATTTTGAAAACATGGGAAAGTAAACATAACTTTCAGATTACTTAGGGAAAATTATTCATAATGAGGAAAATAATTCTTCAATAACTTTAGATTCCATAAAAAATTTATTTGGGAAAAATTTTGACTATGAAAAATTTTAACTACAAACTTCTTTTGACTACAGTGAATTTTTTACTAAGAAAAAAATCCCTCACAGAAAAATATACCCCCTATGAAAAATATTTTCTTACTATAAAGAGATATGTTTTTAACAAAAAGTTAATATGGAATATTACCCAACAATTATCAATCCAAATTCTGTTTAATGTATTGAAATCTATCGGCGGGAAAATTTTTTGTGAAAATAACACCCAGTTGATCATGTGTTCTGATAAATTAAAGAATGATATCTCATTTTTGTGTGTGATCCCAAAGAAATTGATTCTAGGTATCTATGTGTTTTTTCACAGGAGTGATGTGAAGGGTTTTTACTTTGGTAAATGGAACTAGTATTATAACACAATTTTTTTAGTAAAACTCATACCATACTATGTGAGTGTGTTTTGTATCCACAATACATGAGCACAAAAACTTCCAGTTGATACATATTCTCTTTCAGTAGTGGAAATTCTAATGAGTGTTTCTTTTTTCATGAACAAAAACTAATGATTCTCCAATGAAATGACATGTTTCAGATGTAATATTCCTATTCGTTATACATCCCCTAAAGTCAGCATCCGTAATACATTTTGAAACAAAAACAATTCCAAAAGTATAAAAAAGTCATAAATCCATAGTTCCCTATAATTAGTGAAAAATCATTTTCACTATCATTAAATAAGATTCCTTGGGATTGGATTGATATCTTGAATATAAGCATACTGAAAACCTTAGTTCTGGACTAATAGTTTCCATGTTAAGTAGACATCCTATCATAACTCTAAAATATGTTTGATCTACACATTTCCCACCTTCACCAAGATCAAGTGAATTTGAGGTTCCAATGGGAGTACATATACTCTTAGTGTTGTCATATCCTTACTTTTTAAGAATATCTTTATTAAACATATGTTGGGATATATAAATTCATTCTGGTTTTTGAAAATTTTGAAAACTAAGAAAAAATGTTCACTCTCCCATCATACTCATTTCAAACTCGATTTCATTAGATCAGCAAAGAAATCAGTTAAATATTTCTGAGTTGAATCAAATATAATGTCATCAACATAAATTTGAACAATCAAAACATTTTTCTTATCTTTATTTATAAAAATTTTGGGATCAACATTTCCCTTAACATAATTTTTTTGAAGAAAAATCCTTGTAAGTCTATCATACTTGGCTCTAGGGGATTGTTTAAGACCATATAAGTCATTTCTATGTTTGAAAACATGTTCAAGACATTTTTAATTATAAAAACCAAGGGGTCGTTCCGCAAAAAAGTACCTCTTGAACATAACTATTAAGGAAATCACATTTTACATCCATTTGAAAAAAATTATGTAAAATAATGCTTCAAAGGCAAGTAGAATATGAATATATTCATGTATAGCTACTAAAGAATATGTTTCTTCATAGTATATTCCTTCTTATTTATTATATCTGTTAGCTACCAATCAAGCTTGATTTCTTACTATGATTCCATTTTTGTGAAAGGAATAAAGATGTTCTACAACATTTCTTGAAGAACTTATAGTCCTTACAAGTTGATTTACATCACCAATGATGCTACCACTATGATGATTCTTTAGAAAAAACTGTTTTGGGTTTTTTCAAATTTGTTCATCAGTATATGGTAGGAAATATTATGGGGTAAATGTCTGAGAAACATTTTCTTTAACATTATCATTATTGGAAGGATCTTATATCAGTGGTTAATAATCAGTTTTTTTAAACACATCAATAGATGTAGGTCGAGGTTGTTTAAAAATAAAAGTATTAGTGTCATCAAATTTAACATGAATTGTTTATTCAATACTAAAATTATTTTTATTAAACATTCTATAAGCCTTAGAATTTGTGGAGTAGCTTAGGAAAATTCCATCATCATATTTGGGTGTGAATTTATGTAATTATCTTTAGTATTTCGAATGAATACTTTGCAACCAAATACCTTGAGGTATTAAAGTCTATGTTTTCTACCATTCCATAACTCATAAGGGGTTTTGTTAAAAAAAAGGTATTATCAAAACATGATTCATAGATTAGCAAGAAGAACATAGAGCTTCAGACCGAAATTTATTAGCTATCGAATATTCACTCAACATTGTTCTGTTTATCTCTTGATGAAATCTATTTCTTATTTCAACAACACTATTCTTATGAAGAGTTATTGGTGTTGAGAAGTTATGAGTAATTCCTAATCTACATCAAAAATTTTCAAAATCCAAATAATGAAATTCTCCTCCATGATCACTATGAATAGTTATCAATGTAAGATTTTTCTCACTTTTAACATGGGCTATAAAAAGATTAAAATATTAAAAATCTTTATATTTTTTTGCTACAAAATAGAACCACCTAAATCTAATGTAATCATAAACGAAGACAAATTCAAAATATTTTCCCCAATGCTTCCAGTTTGTGATGGACCAAAAAGATCCAAATGCACCAATTGTAATACATAAGTAGTTGAGACTTCACTGATTTATGTAAAACTTGATTTACGTTTCTTTCCAAATTGACAAGGATCGCAAACATTTAAAGAATTAAATCTATGCTATGGTAGATCTTTAACTAGTCTTTTTTATAGAGTTTTCATAGTTTCCTATGGTTATAGTGTTCTAACCATCTATACCATAAGAAAATATGATCTTCCATTGCACTAAGACAATGTAGGTCTTGGATCCTATGTTATTCTATTTTTAGTGTGTGTAAATTCTCTTTCCCATGGGTAGAATGAATAAACTCTTCCATGGAAATGTTTACTAGGAACTTATCATTTCAAAAAATTTACAAGGTAACCTTCATCAGATAACTGAATTATGCTAATGAGATTGTGGTTAAAACCCTTAACAAATAAAGAATTTAATATCCATGTTTTTTCAAGAAGAAAAATGTCACATATAATAATAATTTCAATGTGGGAATTATCTTTGAACATTACTTTTCCTTCATTCATCTTGATAATGTTTTCAAAGATTTTTTTGTTACCAGTCGTGTGCGGGGAATATCAATTTTCCATGTATCATGTATTGTTGTTGGTACTATCTATGCTTTCTAGAAAATAATAGTGTTAGACTTTTGGAACCCAAACGTTCTTGTATCTTGAAACTTCAGAAAGAAAAGGTTTAGGTGTCCACATTTTCTTTGAAAAATAAGCTTTATGAAAGCCTAAAGACTGAGTTTTTTTTAAGGAACAATTTTTCTCCCAATGTCTACCACATTGACACTTAATACAGAATGGAGAACTTTGAGGAACAAAATAATTATTTCTAAAAACTGGTTTTGATTTAGTATAACCAAATCAAGAATTATTCTTTAGGGGTTTAATTTGAAAATAAATCTTATCAAATTTTTCTTTACCTAAGGTAATGTTTAAAAAAACATCCTCAAGGAAAATATTTCTCACTTTAGTTTAATAACTATGTTTTTATCCTCAAAAACATTAGTTTTACAACTAAAGTTATTCCGAAAAATATTTTTCTTGGTAATTACATTTTCTAGATCTTTAGAAAGTTTATCCTTCTCATAATTAACTTCTTCAAGGGTTTTTGAAACACTTTCAGAATCTGGAATCTTTTTTTCATGTTCTTTAGAACGATATGATAAATCATTAGTAAGAAAAAAAATATAGTTGTTTCCATATCAAACTTTTTATTAACTTTAGAATTTTCATTCCGAAAAAGCTTAACAATCCTAGAAAATTATTTTTAAGTACGTAAAGTATTATCATCATCAGAAAAATATTCTTCATCCAAAAATTCATAATAATTATTATCACTATAATTAGAATTCAAGGATACATTGGTTATAGATTTAGCAATGTGTACCTTAGCAATTATACAGTGATTTTCGATGGGTAATCTAGCTAGTAAACCAATATTCTTCTGACTAGAAGATTCATACTCTGAGAATTCAATAGAAGAGTCTCCACTACTGGTACTCCAGGTGTAATTAAATTGTAAAACTTTATTAGCTTTATCTTTATAGTAAATCTTTCTATTCTTGTCTGAATGATTTTTATTTCAATCCTTTCTCTTAATCATAGAACAATATAGCCTTATATGCCCTCTTCTTTTGCATTCAAAAAAAGTGACTTCGAAGTATTTGATGACTTTTCATTCTTTCTTCTTATATCTATGCCAAAAGACATTCTTCCCAACTATCTTTTCATCCTTAGAGAATGATTAGCTAGTTCATTATCAGAATGGTCACATTCACTAGATTCAGATAAAACAGTGAATTTATTCGACTTGGATCTTGTATCCCTATCTGGTGTTTTTTATTTAGTAATTGTAAAGGGAACACAGCCATTTCCATTCTTCTTTTTATTCATATAAAAACTCTTTTCATTATTGTCTCATTTTGAATAAGTGTTCCAAAAATCTCATCATGGTTAATTTGAGATGCTTTCCTATTATCATCAATAGTTTTTCTATTAGATTCCCACTCATTAGGCATGATATGTATAATCATGTACACAAGTGCCTCAACATCTATGCCTTTCTCACCCATGGATTGTAAACTGTTAACAATAGTTATAAACCTTTGTTGCATATTTCACACTAGTTAACAATAAGGAGATAGAAATCCAAGATATTATTCTCTAAGAATAGATCTTCTAGTTTCTATAACCTTGGATGTACCAAAATGAGTAACTTCCACTTTCATCCAAATACAATTTGAAGCTTCATAAGAAGAAATATAACTATATATATTCTATGTCATAGAACATAACAAAGTATTGAAAACCTTGTAGTTTAGTTGATATTCTGACTTTCCATTATTAGTAAAAGTTAAAAATTCCTTATCAAGAACCTTGTAATTTCCATTAAGCATAACAAAGTTTTCTAATCTAGTATTAATTACTAAATTATTCATATGATCTCTCCAAATTCATAATCATTCCAAACAAATATAGGTGGTCTACAATGATTAATATTTTCAATCGAACCAACGTTCATTCATGCCCTCTAAAATAAAATATCTTTCCAATGAAAATTATTAAATATTAAAGTTAGTAAACAAGGATTAAAATATTAAGCAAGGAAAATATATTCAGAACAATGAAAACAGGAGGAAGAAAACTTATATGTGAAAATAATTATTTCAGAAACTAGGCTATGATATCAATTATAGGATGGAAATGTGAATTTATATTCTCAATATAAAAGTGGGTGGGGTGAATTGTGTCCTTTAAAATTTCATTAGGAACTTTTAAAGTTGATATATAACTTTCATTTTTAGCAATAAGAAAAATTGTGTCTAACAAAGTTAAACAAGATAAATTCATAAAACCTCTTAGTTCTACAAACATGCTAGGTTCCTAAAATATGGTTCTGGAAATTAAACTTAAGAAAAGTTTACAAGTAAATGATTCTACCTTAAAGCATATATAATCATACTAATCTGAGTATATAAGTACATGAAAGTATAAGATGGTTATAATTTTCTCAATATCCAAAATGCAGCTGAAATAAACATAAAAAACAAGTAACAAGTATGAAATATTTTAACCCAAAGAGTAGGGTACCCAACAAACATTGATAAAGTTAACTTTATTTATACATTTAAGAATGTATGTCTTACCCTCACAAGGGTAAGAAATCGATAAGAATATCGGAGTCTATCATACTATCCCCAAAAACCATAGAACTTCAAAGTATTCGACACCTCTGTCTTCTTTATCAATGAAGTCCTCGAACATTAAGGTAGTTATCACCTATATCTTCCTATCCCTGGAAGCCCTTGATTGTACTCAGCAATAATTGGAGTCGCGTTATGAAATATGGACATGATGTTTAGCACACATAAGGTATGACAATATCTCTCTCTAGAAATCACTTCAACAGCATGTGGTCTCTAGAGTAGTAGATCAGTATTTGAGCTCTTTCAAATCAGATCCTATTTATAGGCATTTCTCTAGAAGTTGGATCCCTTCTCTAATGGTCATATGTTCTCTTGATTCTCGGAGGGACTTTTACATGTGTCACTCAAAAAATGGTTAATTAGAAATAGAATGTAATACATCATTTCAAAACTATAACAAGTGTATCGAAAATAAGGTTGCTCAATCGAATCTAATTTTTTTAGTCTAGTAAAAAATAACATTCTGAGTCTATGAAAATAAACATTCGCGATCTATATTACATGGATATTTAGATTCTACTTTTCAAGGAATTCAGAATCTGAATTCTGTAGACATCGGAGTCTGAATTTCAATAAATTCGGAGTCTTAATTATAATGAATTTGGAGTCATAAATCTGAGAAATTCAAACCCAGAATTGTGATGAATATAGAGTCTAAATTCTGAGTCAAAATTTGGAATAATTCAGAACCTGAATTTCAGTGAATTCAATGTTTGAATTCAGAGGAATTCAGAATTAGAATTCAAACGAATTCGGTGTCTAAATCTCAGAGAATTCGTAGTCTGAATTCAGAACATGAAAAAAGAATACTCTATATCTATGTATTTATTGGATTAATATGTTTTTAGATAAGAAACATAAATTTACACATAAAAATTAAATGAGATAGATTTAGAGAAACTATAACAAGAACAGTGAAAACAAAGGTAAGGAGAAAATTTCCTTAGGGAAGGAAATTATTGTTTATTAAGAAAAATATCAGGGGAAAGAGTTTGCCTTGAAATAGAGATTCTGTTATTTTCAAAACATAAAAAAATGGAAAATTCATATTGAAACCTTATTGACTCAACATAAAGGTCAATAACATTGATAGATAAATGGGCATGGTAGTTACTTACATGATGATTTTGGCATTGAGAATCTTGAGTAACTTCGACATCATAATGAAATCAAATAGAAATCGTAAAAGGGATTGATGACAGAGAAAGGGGTATCTCATCATTAATAAATGAAATGTATGGTAATGAATTCATTTAACATAATTTACCAAAATATTTAATTCAATTTATATGCATAATATGAAATAATTGCTTGAATGTAAAGGGGGAGAGAGAAATCCCTTATGGAATTTTAGTGTGCTAACGGGTGTACATTGGAGGCATTAATGTGTGAGAAAGGTGTATAACATAATTAAACATAAGTTTTGTAGTGTAGGGGAGGTGAGAAATCATACCCCAACATTTAAAATGAAAATAAATGGGCATAACAATATAAGGGAACTTGGACATAAATAAGGAAGGAAAGAATGTGAGGATCCCTTACGTGGAAGTGTGATCCCAAAGGTTTTAGAGAGGCCTGAGAGAGGCTTATTGTGATCTTGGGGATACTTTTGAGGATTATAGAGAGATTAGTTAAGAGGTTTTTCACTCTCAAAATGGTTTGAGTGAAGAGGAATGGGAGGTGGAGTGGGTTTTTGTAGGAAATGATCTGGAGTTCTTTATTATTTAGGTTTTGGACACCACACATTAAACTAATTATAAGAAAAAACCATCCCATGGTTCTTTCACATGTTTTTGACTAATTTTTATTAGAATTTTTTTATAAGGCCAACATCCCACCAACAAAATATTAGGCTTGATTATGAGAAGGTGAGTCACACTCTCAAGGAAATCATTTTAAAATGTTAAAATATTTTATAAGTCGTGGAGGGTTCACTAAGGCACTGTAAAATTACTCAAAAAATATTAACACAAGTTATTCTAGTGCTAAAACATATATTATCTCAATATCAATTTTATTGTATTTTATTACATCACTATTGGGTCATTATTATGTCATGAAACACATTTTAAATTTAAACGATATTTAATTTTTACCCACAAAATCGACTGTCTTAGAAAATTATGAAAAATTAACCATTATATAATTTCAATGTGATGAATCAAAAAATAATATTCATTTTATCTAAATAAATGCATTAATACATGAATTTTCACTTTTAATGTAAAAAATGATATTTATTGAAAATTCACGGGTTTTAACAAAAATAGCTTTCAAACATTAAAAAAATAAAATTGTATTCATAAAAATTGTATGATAATTTGTATTTAATAAAATTTCTTTTATTAATAATATTTTTTTAAAATATTATTTAATTCAATATTCCAATAATTCATCAAAATATTTTTCTTAATTGAATTTAAATATTAACTAAACACACTATTTGTGATTTAAAAAACATTTACAAAGTAAGAATAATAAAATAAATGTAAATTAGTTATTCAATAAAAAAATTTACATATTTATAATGTTGGGGTCTTGTTATATAACCCCTTATAACACATGAATTAGACCTAAGGTTAAGGAGTGCGGTTGTGACAGACTCTTGGCGAGGCTTAGATAACATTGCTTGAGTAGTAATCTCTACTAACATCCACTTCTCCCACATGTAGTTCTGTTCAAGATAAAAATGTAGATGCCCATATAGGGTTTGGTCATGAGTGAATCCTAGTGATGCTACCTATTTTCCAAGCTCTAATGGAAGGGCTTCGTATGAAGCAATTCTACTGAATGAGGCCATCACCTCCTTTGTTTGAGTAAATTAGATTTGTTAAAGCCTTATATTTATACTAATCATTAGATCAATGTTCAACAACTATATTAGCAACTGTAACAATTCTTAAAGGTATTTTAAAATCCAAAAACATAAAACCAATTAAGAGAATATGTTTTATATAAACCTTTTACATAATAATAGATTTAATTAGATCAAGAGGATTTTTCATAAATCAAATTATGGGTCATTACATTATTCTCCCCCCATTAATAAATTTTCACCATCAAATTTCCATTTCACACACTAAAACAGATGAGATTAACTCTGCTTTATCACTACCTCTAATTCCCACAAATTTTTTTCAAACACTTGGATTCACCACAACACCAATATGAGGGGCATTTTATTATTTCATATAACATTTTCCCTACGATACATGATCATCTTCGGCTTCTCTTCATAGGAGAGGTCATTCTCCAATGGTACCACCACGGGATTGAGTACATGCAATGGATTAGGTATGTACATCCTCATGTGTGATACATGGAATACATCATGTTCTTTAGATAGGTTTGGTCAGAGTGATAGTTGATAGGCCACTACTCTAATGCGATCATGGATTTTCAAAGGGATGATGAAAATTGGACTAAGATTTCCTTTCCCAAATCTCATAACTCTCTTCCACAATGATATGCAGAGGAATACCATGTCTCCAAATCAAACTCTAGATCTTGTTAATGACTATCAGCATAGCCCTTTTGTCAACTTTGAGAAGCATTAATGTGAAGCTGGATGGTCTTAACATTCTCCCCCATTTCATCGACCATTTCTGGACCTAGGAGTTTTATCTCCCCAAATTCATCCCAAAATGTCGGTGTTCTACACCTCTTCACATAATGGGATTCATAAAAAGCCATTTGGATGCTTGAGTAGAAACTGTTATCATAAGTGAACTCAACTAGAGGAATATGTTGATTTTATCCTCATTTTATGTTTATTGATCATTCTATCAACATGTACTCAAGTGTTTGGATAGTCCACTCAGATTGGCCATCAGTTTGAGGATGATATGCCATATTGAAGTTCATCTCAGTATTCAGAGTGTGTTGGAGACTCATCTAGAACACAGTGGTGAATCGTGTATCCTGATCAGATACAATTGATAGTGGTACTACAAGAAGCCTTAGCACTTCTCTGATGTATATTTGTGCCAGTTGATACAATGATAACTCTTCCCAAATTGAAAAGAAGTGTGAAGTCATTATAAGATGATCCACTACAATCCAGATATAATTGTCTCCTTTGTATGTATTTGGATTTCCAGTGACAATGTCCATGCTGATGTTCTACCATTTCCACATTGGTATGGATAATGGTTTCATAATACCCATAGATTTCTACCTCTCAGTCCTCACATGCAGTCATATCAGGCACTTTGATGTGTACTCAACAATATTGTTCTTCATATTTTCCTAACAATAATGATCCCATAGATCTTGATACATCTCTTTGTTTCCTAGGTGAATGGATAAGTTCGAACTTTGTACATCATCCAAACATTCATTATTTAACTCTAGATTTTATTGCACATATATTTTTGACCCAATTCACTGAATTAATTATTTATTAACATTGTTCTCTATGGATTTCCTATTTCTTATGGTTTCCTCATTATTCTCAATTCCTAAATCATGCTTTTGAGCATCCATTAAACATTAAAAAGAGATGGTTTAGTAATTATTTGAGAATATATTGATGATGTTCTGTTCTTTATGATTCCCATGTCTATCATCATCGTATCTAAGAAGATTGGATCCTCTTCAATTCACATCAATAAAAGTGTTGACAGATCCTTTCTAATTATAGTTTCTTGCATTGTATTCTCTTTACCCAGATGGTAGTGAACTGAGAAGTCATTGTCTTGGATAAGCTCTAACCATCTTCATTGGAACATGTTCAACTATTTCATTGTGAATATATATTGTAGGCATTTGTGATCTGTCTATATTTCAAACATCTCCCCAAAGAGGTAATGACACCAAATTTTTAATGTGAAGATTACTACACCAAACTCCAGATCATGTGTTGGATATTTTTTCTCATGAAATTTCAATTTCCTTGAATCATAACTGATGAATTTGACATTTTTTCTTTAACAAAGCGCCCAAGACCTTCTTTTAATAATAACTCAATAGCACAACATTTTATCCACTCGTTCATAGTGTGATCAAAATCATAGTGATAAGCCTCCTTTCCAACTACTTGAAATTATATTCGCATTCATAACAGTAAGAAAACATTACCCCCTTATGAGTTTTCTTGTTAAGAGGGTTTAAAAATCATGAGAAATTACTCACAAATCATCGATAATATCCAGCTAACCCAAGGAATCTATAGATATCCATCAAATATGTTGGTTTCGACCATACCTCAATTGCATTTGTCTTGGAGGGATCCATAGATATCTCGTTTCTTATGAAAATATGACCCAAGAATGAGACCACCTTCAACCAGAACTCACACATTATGAACATTCCATAAATATTCTCCTTTCATAAGGTCTCAAGTACAGTTTGTAGATACTCCTCATCCTCCTCCTTGGTTTTGGAGAATATTATAATATTGTCTATAAGGAATACCACAAATTTGTCCAGGTAATCTCTAAAGACTCTATTCATCAAGTCTGTGATGATTTCTGGAGCATTTCTGTGTCTAAAGGGAAATAAATTTAATTCATAGTTCATATACATTGTATTAAAAGCATTCTTGCAGATATCCTCTATAGCATCCCGCCTTTTTATCACATAAACTTTCATTACATTTTACAAAACCGAGGATCTTTAAGGTTTAGTGTCTTGGAAACCAATAACATAATACATGAAACAAAAAACATTCTTCTTAAACACTTGAAAGGATTCTCCTTATGTTCATCCTAGGTTCATTACTGCATCTCATAACCTGGGGACATACATCAAAGGAAAGGGTGAGAAGAAGGCCCATTAAGGGAAACAAGAGAAACATTTTACATTTGATCTTGAGATACCTCAATAAGGACATTAAACGAACTTTAAGGCATGAGAAAGTAATCATGAGATACATCATAATAAAAATAACATTTTTTATAACTTGAAGATGTTGCTGCAACATTTAATATTGACAATCATTTCGTTTCACCAAGGTCCATCCCCATGGTTTTATTAAAAATTACCTAGGTTATTCACCATGGAGTCTTTAAAAAAATGGTCATCTCTAGAGATTAAGTCTTTACCCAATGCATTACAGCGCTATCTGGGCGCACCCTTAAACTGTAATCTCTTGTGGTAACATCATTATCCAATGCAATGGGGCGCTATCGGGGCATAACCTTAAATTTTACTTTATTATCATGTGATCCACATATATCATTCTCAAACATTTCATAAATAACCCATATAGCATAAAATAAATGGGTTTCATTCCATAATCATAACGTTTTAAAAACTGCTTTAAAGACATGATCTTTATGTCACTTTAAACCCGTGGAATGGGAAAGAGGGTTTCATGTACGTAAATACCAGAATTTAAAATAGAACATTTTGATATATATGTGAATACCCCAGTTGAAATAAGAGCTTTGAGTATTCACTTTATAACATAAAATAATTTTTAGAAAAGAGAGAGTGGCACTTTGAGACGAAAATTCTGCAGCATAACGGCTATATTACAAAGTTTTAGAAAACATTGAGAAGAGAGGGGACATGGGTCAAACATTCATAAATGAACCTTAAAACAGTAGAGGTAAAGAATATAAGGGATTTAAGAACATGGTAATGAAATTTGAAAATATACCATATGAAATGAAGAAAATGAAAGGAAGACAAAAATAAGATTCCTCTTATGAAAATTCGGCAGCCTAACGGCGTCACATAAACTTCAACCAAAAATGAATTGATGAGATCAAATAGGGTCTCTCATCATATGAATATAAGAGTCAAGTATGATAGATTTAGAGATCATACCCCAACATAATAAAAGGAACTTTCAAGACTTGACATGGAATTAGAACTTTGAAAAAGGGAGAAAGGTGCAAGGACCACTTAAAAATTTAGCAGCTTAACGACGCCACTTAAACGTCAAAATACTTAATTGAAGAGATCAAATGGGATCTCTCATCATATGTTCATAAAATATCAGTATGATAGATATAGAGATCATACCCCAACATAACAAAAAGGAACTTGAAATAATTTACATGAAAGTAGAACTTCAAAACGAGAAGGGTGAAGAACCACTTAAAAATTCGGCAGCCTAACGGCGCCACTTAAAACTTCAAAATACTGAATTGAAGAGATCAAATGGGGTCTCTCATTATATGGTCATAAAATATCAGTATGATAGATATAGAGATCATACCTCAACATCACAAAAAGGAACTTGAAAGAATTGACATGAAAGTAGAACTTCAAAACGAGAATGGTGAAGAACCACTTAAAAATTCAGCAGCCTAACGGCACCACTTAAAACATCAAAATACTGAATTGAAGAGATCAAATGGGGTCTCTCATAATATGATCATCAAAGATCAGTATAATAAATTTATAGATCATACCCCCAACATAATAAAAAGAAACTTGAAATACTTTACATGAAAATAGATCTTGAAAAATGAGAAGGGAGAAAGTGTCCGTTACAAAAATTTTGGCAGCCTAACGGCACCACTTAAAACATCATAAAACGAAATAATGAGAGTAAGAGGGGATATCTCATTATATGAACATAAAAAGGGAAGTAAGATGAGTATAAAAGAACATCCTCCAACATAAGAACATGGAGCATAAAAGGAATGACATAAAAGAGATCACTTGAAAAGAAAGAGAGTGGTCGGATCCCTTACCTTAAAATGTAACTCTTAAACCTCAAAGGATGGGACCTTGAGGGATTGGGGGCACCTTGGAGGACTCCTTGGGAGGTAATGAGACTATAACTTCGTCGGGGAAGAGTGGGGAGTCGAATGGATGAGAGGAGGGCTTGGTATTTATAGGGAAAGTGAGGGGACAAGGCATTAATGGCCAAGGGACACCTCACATGTGCTTTTCTCAAACCCATGTGCTCTCCCTTGGAATTTACCATAGAGTTAGGCCACATGGGCCCCCCAAAACAATACTTCATCACCATTGTCCGGCCAACCCTTAAAATATCTCATGACATCATCATGACACAGTTATGATGTCATTAAACATACTGAAACCCTAAAACAGTATTTTCACTATTCACTGAAAATTCAACTTTCTCCGAAAAATCCCAAAATTTCACCTTAATTAAATAGAAATGCTCTGATTTCAAAAATGAACTCTATTTTATAAAAATAATTTTCTAAATATTTTTAATTTATTTTTTAAATAAATACACTATTCACCAAAAATTCATTTTTTCAGAAAAAACCACAAAAATTACCATAACATTATATCGGTGCTCTGAGTTCAAAAATGAAATACATTTTATAAAAATAATTTTCTAAATATTTTTAATTTAATTTTTAATTAAAAAAACTATTCACCCAAAAAAACTAATACTTGAATAATAATTTATGAAACCATTATTTAACCATTTTATTGAATCACATTACTTAATCAAGGTGCCTAGATTATTTTAAAACATTATTTAAGTGAGATTACTAATCCATTTGGTCATATTAATAATCCTAATAATAAAATCACTATTCATAATTTATTATTCATCAAAAATCAAGTTGATCTTACTAGACTCCAAATTTTGTACTGAACATAATTGTAGAAGACCATTTTTTAAAAATCATTACACATTTTTAATTATTTAAGGTTTACATAAACATTTTTAAAATATCCTTTTTCTAAAATTCATCAAAAATATGGATACTATATTTATCCGGTCATTTGAAAATTCATAAACATCATCATAAGAAGAAATCCCAATTTTTATTTAAAACAAAGGATTACACAAGGCAGTTACGTTCTTCTTACATAGCCCCTTATCACACCAGCATATGACCTAAGTGTAAGATGTTCTAGGGTGAGAGAGTCTGAGGGAGGCTCGACCAACATTGCCCGAGTAGTAATTTCTATCAGTTTGAACTTCTCGCGAAGGCGATTCCATTCTAGCTTCACATGATGAAGTTCGGCTTGGGTTTGGTCCATAGAAAAGCCCAATGGTACTACCTCCTTCCCAAGTTCTGTTAGATGGGCTTCGATCGGTCCAAGACTACTAGGTGAGGCCATCGAATCTTCTTTCTATAATAATTAACAAAGATTACTTTTATTTAGAGAAAATAATCTAAACATTTTGTTCACAGTGGTCATATTGGCCGATGGTCATATAACAGTCAGAACCCAATGGTCTCATTTTAATTATAATCTTGTTTATCAAATAAAACATTTTTGTTGAGTATAAAAATAAAATAAAATAACACATGAAATTAGGAAACAAGATTTATTCAAAATTTCAGGTCGTTACAATCTTCCCCCCTTAAGAAATTGCGTCCTCGCAATTTTAAATATTGGGTTTTGAAATTTCATTGAAAGTCCCACATCGGAAAAAGAGTCAGTGACACCATTACTTTAAAAGAAAGAAAAGGAAGTACAAAGGCCACCCGAGTTTACTCATACTAGGATTCCATGTAGGAAACATGGACATGGAGGAGAAAACAAAGGGTCACGTCCTAAAGGAGAGTGATAGAAAACATGAATAGGAGGAAGTTAACCACCAGAAAATCCCAAAATTATGATGTGTGCAAGAGGTCTTTAATTACCTAGTAGGAAACGTAAACGAGCAACGTTTTTGTTTTACATTCCTTTTCATAACTTTGAGGAATTCATTTACAACATAGAACAAAAACATAAGGAAATATATCTACCTTCATGTAGAGTTTCATCCTTTAATAAGTTTCTACCCAAATCGAATCTTTTCTCCAAACTATGAATATTCAAAACTACATGGTCTCATCAAAACACAAGAATCATCTTCTAGAGAATCACATAATCCACAAAAGATTAACTATCTATTTCTTTTATCTTTAAACATTATCCCAAAAACCAAAAGGGTAAGGTAAAACAACTCTTCAAAAAGAAAGAATCCCATAGGAATGGAAACTACTTTTAAATCTTCAATGTTCCATGGTACTACCCAAATTTCATCATAGTCCATTCCATAAATAACGGTCCTTAAAATTCCTCAAAATAATCCAAACTAAGATTGAAACCCAAATACAAGAACGATTTGATAACATAGTCTTCCAAAATAAACTTCATTGTTCATCTGCAAACAATATCAACCACTCCTAACATCTTATAACAAAAGTATCTAACCTAAACATATTTAACCCAAGATAGGATAATCATTCCCATAAGTAACCTAAATTATTATAAGTCCACCTTAAATTCATCGATTCTTAAAAATATAATTCAACCTTACTCCTCAATGAAAATACCGTTGTAATCTATTTACCTCGATCATATAGGGTCCCCAGAATAGTGAACGTCTTCCAAAATAAAAATCATATTTTAATCCCCTAATCATCCATGTCATATTAATACAACTATCGTCGCATTTCCTATCACATTGGTTGTTGGGACATGTTATTCCATTTCCCACCATTCACTAAGAAGAGAAAGCATAATTAGGGGCTCAAGTACTTAGCCAATAATCATGAAAAGGAACTGAAAGCATATAAGGATAACTTGTAGAAGAAAAGTATACCCTAACTTGTGATCCCCTAGGTTCCAATCTAGGATATCCATGATCATATATTCTTATGTGAATCTTTATTTTATTTTATCTTTGTTCCTTTAACAATGGTTCATAGTAAGATTATGAATTTACCAAAGCATATCCCTCGGGAGTGTCGTAACCAAGTGTGCAGCAAGGCCCGTTGTCGTGTACCAGTTCCCGTTCGAGTCTAGCTCAAAGCGGTGTTTTCGGGTTTTACCCCTATGTACATTTGTGCCAGAGCCACCTCTACCTGCTCGTATCCAGACAGGGATGTATTTTCTTGGAAACCCCTTACTCAATACTCACCAAAATACCAGGAAGATTTCCTATATTTTAACTTTTCTATAGGCTTCTTCCTAAAGTTTTCATATCCTAATTTCCTCAAATAACTAAACCAACCTTTGATACCAACTATAGCATCCCTCATTTTTATCACATAAACATTCATTACATTTTACAAAACCGAGGATCATTAAGGTTTAGTGTATTGGAAACCAGGAACTTAATACATGAAACAAAAAAACATTCTTCTTAAACACTTCATAGGTTTCTCCTTATATTCATCCTAGGTTCATTACTGCATCTCATAACCTGGGGACATACATCAAAGGAAAGGGTGAGAAGAAGGCCCAGTAAGGGAATCAAGAGAAACATTTTACATGTGATCTTGAGATACTTAAATAAGGACATTAAAAGAACTTTAAAGCATGAGAAATTAATCATGAGATACATCATAACAAAAATAACATTTTTCATAACTTGAAGATGTGGCTGCATCATTTAATATTGAAAATCATTTCGTTTCACCAAGGTCCATCCCCAAGGTTTCATTAAAAATTACCGAGGTTATTCACCATGGCGTCGTTAAAAAAATTCTCATCTCTAGAGATTAAGTCTTTACCCAATGCATTATAGTGCTATCTGGGCGCACCCTTAAACTGTAATCTCTTGTGGTTACATCATTATCCAATGCAATGGGGCGCTATCAGGGCGCACCCTTAAATTTTGCTTTATTATCATGTGAGACACATATATCATTCTCAAACATTTCATAAATTACCCATATAGCATAAAGGAAATGGGTTTCATTCCATAATCATAACATTTTAAAAACTGCTTTAAAGACATGATCTTTATGTCACTTTAAACCCACGGAAAGGGAATGAGGGTTTCATGTATGTAAATAACAGAATTTAAAATATAAAATTTTGATATATATGTGAATACCCCTGTAGAAATAAGAGCTTTGAGTATTCACTTTATAACATAAAATAATTTTTAGAAAATAGAGAGAGTCACTTTGAGACGAAAATTCTGCAGCATAACGACTATGTTACAAGGTTTTAGAAAACATTAAGAAGAGAGGGGACATGGGTCAAACATTCATAAATGACCCATAAAACAGTAGAGGTAAAGAATATAAGGGATTTAAGAACATGGTAATGAAATTTTTAAAATATATCATATGAAATGAAGAACATGAAAGGAAGACAAAAATAAGATTTCTCTTATGAAAATTCGGCAGCCTAACGGCGTCACATAAACATCAACCAAAAATGAATTGATGAGATCAAATAGGGTCTCTCTTCATATGAATATAAGAGTCCAGTATGATATATTTAGATATCATACCACAACATAATAAAAAGGAACTTTCAAGACATGACATGGAATTAGAACTTTGAAAAAGGGAGAAAGGTGCAAGGACCACTTAAAAATTTAGCAGCCTAACGACGCCACTTAAACATCAAAATACTGAATTGAAGAGATCAAATGGGGTCTCTCATAATATGGTCATAAAAGATAATTATGAAATATATATATATCATATCATAACATAAAAAAATGAACTTGAAATAATTGCCATGAAAGTAGAACATCAAAACGAGAAGGGTGAAGAACCACTTAAAAATTCGGCAGCCTAACGGCACCACTTAAAACATCAAAATACTGAATTGAAGAGATCAAATGGGGTCTCTAATTATATGGTCATAAAATATCAGTATGATAGATATAGAGATCATACCCAAACATAACAAAAAGGAACCTGAAAGAATTGACATGAAAGTAGAACTTCAAAACGAGAAGGGTGAAGAACCATTTAAAAATTCGGCAGCCTAACGGCGCCACTTAAAACATCAAAATACTGAATTGAAGAGATCAAATGGGGTCTCTCATCATATGATCATAAAATATCAGTATGATAAAATTAGAGATCATACCCCAACATAATAAAAAGGAACTTGAAATACTTTACATGAAAATAGATCTTGAATAATGAGAAGGGAGAAAGAGTCTGTTACAAAAATTTCGGCAGCCTAACGACGCCACTTAAAACTTCATAAAACGAAATAATGGGAGTAAGAGGGGATCTGTCATTATATGAACATAAAAAGGGCAGTAAGAGGAGTATAAAAGAACATCCTCCAACATAATAACAAGGAGCATAAAAGGAATGACATAAAGGAGATCACTTGAAAAGAAAGAGAGGGGTCAGATCCCTTACCTTAAAATGTAACTCTTAAACCTAAATGGATGAGACCTTGAGGGCTTGGGGGCACCTTGGGAGGACTCCTTGGGAGGTAATGAGACCATAACTTCGTTGGGGAAGAGTGGGGAGTCGAATGGATGAGAGGAGAGCTTGGTATTTATAGGGAAAGTGAGGGGACAAGGCATTAATGGCCAAGGGACACCTCACATGTGCTTTTCAAAAACCCATGTGATCTCCCTTGGAATTTACCATGGAGTTAGGCCACATGGGGCCCCCAAAACAATAATTCATCACCCTTGTCCGGAAAACCCTTAAAATATCTCACGAAATCATCATGACACAGTTATGACGTCATTAAACATACCGAAACCCTAAAACTGTATTTTCACTATTCACTGAAAATTCAACTTTCTCATAAAGATCCCAAAATTTCACCTTAATCAAATATCAATGCTCTGATTTCAAAAATGAACTCCATTTTATAAAAATAATTTTCTAAATATATTTAATTTATTTTTTAAATAAAAACACTATTCACTGAAAATTCATTTTTTCAGAAAGAACCACAAAAATTACCATAACATAATATCGGTGCTCTGAGTTCAAAAATGAAATCCATTTTATAAAAATAATTTTCTAAATATTTTTAATTAAAAAAAATTATTCACCCGAAAAACTAATACTTGAATAATAATTTATGAAACCATTATTTAACCATTTTATTGAATCACATTAGTTAATCAAGGTTCCACGATTATTTTAAAACTTTCTTTAAGTGAGATTACTAATCCATTTGGTCATATTACTAATCCTAATCATAAAATCGCTATTCATAATTTATTATTCATCAAAAATCAAGTTGATCTTATTTGACTCCAAATTCTGTACTGAACATAATTGTAGAAGACCATTTTTTGAAAATCATTACACATTTTTAATTATTTAAGGTTTACATAAACATTTTTAAAATATCCTTTTTCTAAAATTCATCAAAAATATGCATACTATATTTATCCGGTCATTTGAAAATTCATAAACATCATCATAAGAAGAAATCCCAATTTTTATTTAAAACAAAGGATTACATAAGGCAGTTACGGTCTTCTTACATAGCCCCTTATCACACCAGCATAGGACCTAAGTGTAAGGTGTGCTAAGGTGATAGAGTCCGAGGGAGGCTCGGCCAACATTTCTAGAGTAGTAATTTCTATCAGTTTGAACTTCTCGGGAAGGCGATTCCGTTCTAGCTATACATGATGAAGTTAGGCTTGGGTTTGGTCCAGTGCAAAGCCCAATGGTGCTACCTCCATCCCAAGTTCTTTTAGATGGGCTTGAATCGGTCCAAGACTACTAGGTGAGGCCATCGAATCTTCTTTCTATAATAATTAACCAAGATTAATTGTATTTAGAGACAATAATCAAAATATTTTGTTCACAGAGGTCATATTGACCGATGGTCATATAACAGTCAGAACCCAATGGTCTCATTTTAATTATAATCATGTTTATCAAATAAAACATTATTTTTGAGTATAAAAATAAAATAAAATAACACATTAAATTAGAAAACAAGATTTATTCAAAATTTCGGGTCGTTACATCCTCCTTCTTCACACTTACATGATAATATCTTTACCGTAGATCCACCATGGAGAAGTATTGGGATCCACATAGCTATTCGAACTGGTCATGACTTCGTGGTAGAGGATTCTTGTTATTTATCATGATTTTTTTGAGCTCGTGATAATCAATGAAAAGGAACATTAACCCATCATTCTTCTTGATTAAGAGGGCTGGTTCACCCCTTGGTGATGCACATGGGTGTATAAACCCTTTATCCCAATTCTCCTATAGTTGTTTCAATAGCTTCTCAAGATACTCAATAGCCATTCTATGTTGTGTTTTGGAAAATGTAAAATCCCTAGGTATAGCTTCAATTGATAATTCAACATATAATCAAGGAAAAAGATCAGAAAATTACCCTAGAAAAACTTCAGTGAATTCCCTCAAAATAGGAATCTCTTCTAGGATGGTAGCTTCCTTAAACTCAATCATCTGATAAATATATGTGTCCTCAGAGGGTAGTAAGATCCACGTTTGAGATGATGGTTCTAAAGAAGATTAATCCTCATACTTTAACTTGTATAGTATTTGGGGTCTATTCACTATATAGAGAGTGGTTTCACTGTCAAAACAATTTATATTGTCTCTATATAGGGAAATCCAATCCATGAAAAGTATTTCATCAAATTCCACTACTGGGAGTATGATGAGGTTCTCCAGGAATTTCAATCCCTAAATTGTGACATGGGAGGAGTTATATTCATGGGATGCAATAATTTCTCCATTTTCCATTCTTTCTAACATATCAAATTACATGACTTGTGGTGGTTAAGGGATTGTTATACTAAACCATTGGGATTTAAAAGATTTCATAGAACCAGAATAAAAATTTACCTTCCCTATTTGTGAATAAATAACAAGGGTACCTATCACCACATTTTTATTGGGGTTCACTTAGGTGTAGTGATGGAAAAAGCTCACCCCTGCTGCCTTGGAGGATGTTGGTTTCCTATGAAAACACTTCGATTAAGGCATTGGTTAGAAAAGTTCCTTGGTTCTTTATAGTTGAAGTAATGATCAATGTGTTGAGGGTCGAAAACAGTGTTCCTTCCCTTTTTCACACATGTGGGGTTTTTTGTCAGTAGTTAGTGGGAAGGTTATTATATATTCCACACTTAAATATTTTTGTCATTCCCTTTAGGAAATTTATGGGATGCTTCTTTCTGCACCTTTGGCAAGTGGGGTGCTGGAATTTATAAGTAGTGTTGGATTTATCCATTGGACCTCCAAAATTAAATTACACTTTATTATTCTTATCCCCATGATACCCTTGAGATTCTCCGATCTCCATTTCGAATTTGATGGAATATTGGAAAATTTCCTCATAGCTAATAAAGTCACAGATCGCTAATGATTTCTATCGGCTAGTTTTCCGCCCACCAAAGAAACAGTCAACTTTTCATTCGGGTGTAACAACAATGCTGAAGGTGTATTGTGTAAGACTTTTGAATATTTCCTCGTATGATCTGATGTATTTTCATATTTTTCTGGAGGGAATGGAATTTCCTTTACACATTATGTCTTAGGGAGTGAGGAAAATATTTATTCAAAAACTTTTTCCGGAAATCCATCCATTACAATTCCTTGATCACTTCCTCAAGCTTTATATTTTTTATCAATGTCTATCGTTGATCACCATCACCCACCTTAATATAGGAATACATAAGAAATTTTTCTTTTTTGTATCATTTAATGATGGATAATATATTTTCAATGGATTTGATCCATGTTTAGGAGATTGAGGGGTTAGATGATCCATGAAAAGTAAGAGGACTCTGTCTAATGAAGATCTCTCTTGCGGCATGTTCTTTCTTGGGGGGTTGGATGTTTCGCCTCACCCATGTTTCTATTAAAAACACAAGTTAACTAATATATTATCATCATAATGTTTTTGATTCCATCTCCCATCAGATTGTTAATTTTATTAGAACATTCATTACACTGATCTTTGCATCTTTTTTTATCCTGAGTCCTCCAATTACCGTCCATTGGCTGGAATAAAAGGAAACTAAAGGGTAACACCTAAAGGGGAATCCAATTAAAAAAGGGATAGCTTATAAATTTCATTTATTTTCTAAACATTTGAATTTATAAGCTTCAATATATGTTATCCATGATCTACTTCCGAAAATATTTTCATAGGTGAATTTTTTTATTCCCTTAATAATGGTTCATACTATCCTTATGAATTTACCAAATCATATGCCATGGGAGTGTCGAACCAATATCACATCAAGGACCATTTTCATGCACCAATTTCTATTCATGACTAGAATAATGTGAGGTTTTTGGGTTTTACCCTTAGATACTGATGTGCCAGAGCCACCTCTACTTGTTCGTATCCAGACATGGATGTATTTTCTTGATCAACTAGTTGCTCTATACTCATCAAAATATATGGATTTATTTATTATTATTAATATTATATCATTATTTTACTAGGGTTTTCTAATATTAATCCCAACCATAACTAAACATATCATCTGATACCAACGATAACAACCCAGCTCCTTACTAGACACGTAAACCTAATTTATTACATAAGATTTCACTTAAGAGAAATCTGAGAAATTAGAGGTCTACTGTCTTGGAAAATTAGAAACATTACATGATAACATTAGATATAAAATACAACATATTTATTGAAAACTTCTTTTACATGACCACAACATTCCTTCGTACTTATCATTGCATGGGATAACTTGGGGACATACATAAGAAAAGGGCAAGCTATAAAGCCCATAAAGGGACTAAAGAAGGAAAAACCTGAATAAATATAATAAATATTTGGAAATAGGCATATAAAAGGAGAATAATTTAAACATGAACCTAAAGGTATGATATATCATGATTATTATAACATGGATATGTGGAAACAACATTTAACATGATATTAGACTTAGGAAAGTCTCATAGAACATGGATCATGAGTAAACCATCATTGCACATGAATTAGCATGATTAAACCCTCATTTAACTTAAATTAGAATGAGTAAACCCTCATTTCACATAGCATATCATGATACTACTCTTTACCCAATGCATTGGAGCACTATCTTGGCAGACCCTTCTTAATCATTTCATTTCACGTGTAAGTGTGCCACACATATCATATAAACTGGATTCATTAAACATCATTATCTTTCATATGAATAAGAGATCATGAAAATATTAATTTAATTACTAAATCAAAAATTACATGTGAATAAATGTGAATAAACTGGATAGAGAAATGGATTTGCTATTCAATTACATGATGATTTTGGTAGGGAAATTTTAAAGTAACATCAACTGCATAACAATATCAAATAGAAATTGTAAAATGTGTTGATGAGAGAGAAAGGTGTATCTAATCATTTATACATGAAATTTAATTAACGGGGTTCATGGAATATAATTTCCTAACATATTTAATTGAATTTCGATGCATAATATGGATGAATTTTTTGAATTTAAATGAAGAGAGAGAAATCTGTTACAAAATTTCAGCATGTTAACAGGTGTACATTGGAGGCATTATTGAGAGAGAAAGGGGTCTCTCATAATTATAATATACAGAGGGAATTTTAGAGTAGTTGAGAAATCATACCCCAAAATTTTTAATTGAAAATTAAAGGGCATTACAATATAAGGAAGCATGGACATAAAAAGGGATGGAAGGAAAGTGAGGATCCCTTACATGGAAGTTTGATCCCAAAGTATTTGGAGAGTATTGAGAGAGTCTTCATGTTAGGATGGACCACCTTGGGGGGATTATATAGAGAGGATGGAAAATTTTGGTAAATCTTTAAATGGTTTTAGTGAAGAGGAATGGGTGGTTGAGTGGGTTTATATAGCAATGGATAGATAATTATTTATTATTTAGGTTTCAGACACTACACATTAAAATAATCAAAAATCACAAACCACCCATTGTTTTTTTTCCCAAGGATTTTTTCCAAAATAGATTTGAAAAAATTATTTTATATGGCCAATGTCTAAACCTAATAAAATATTAGGAATACTTATGTAGAGGGGAGTCACACACTCAAGGAAATAATTATAAAATGTTAAAATATCTTATATGTCTTGGAGGATCTACTAAGGTATTGTAAATTTAATAAAATAAATATGAAATAACATTATATTAAAGATAATACATATATTGGCTTATTACCCATTTTATTGTGTTTTTTACATCACTATTGGTTCATTATGATGTCATAAAACACATTATATGTTAAAACGGTATTTAATTTTTAACCAAAAATTCGACTCTCTCAGAAAATTTTGAACAATTCACTATCAAATAATATTGACATCTTGAATCAAAAAATAAAATTTATTTTATCTAAATAATTTTATAAATATGTGAATTTTCTATTTTAAAATAATTATTGACATTTATCGAAAATTCAAGGGTTTTGAAAAAATTTGCTTTCAAAATTAAAAATTTACAATATTCTTCATAAAAAATATGATAATTTATATTTAATAAAAATTATTTTAGTATAAATATTTTATTAAAATATTATTTAATTCAAAAATATGTTAATTCATTAAAATATATTTCTTAATTGATGTTAAATATTAACTAAAAATACTATTTTTTTCTTTAAAAACTATTTAGAAAGTAAAAATAATAAAATGAATGTATATTTGTTATTCTATACAAAAATATTGCACATAATCATAATTAGTGGGTCTTGTTAAATAAGACCTTATAACACCCACATAAGACCTAAAGGTTAGTTTTGTGATGGTGAAAGACTCTTGGGGCAGCTTGGATAGCATCGCTCAGGTGGTAATATCTACTAACTTCCACTTCTACTGTATGTGATTCAATTCATGATTATTGGGTTGAGGATTAGATTGGGAATAGTCAAGAGGGAATTCCAGTTACACTATGACCTTTATGAGCTCCTAAAAATGGGCTTCATATGGATAAATTCTATTGGATGAGGCCATCGCTTCCTTTTTCTGAGTAAATTAGTTTTCTTAAAGCCGCATCTATATACTAATCATGTGATCATTATTCAACGTCTATATTAGAAATGGTAATAATTCATAATGGTATTTTAAAATCAAAAAACATAAAACCAAGGAAGTTCATATGTTTTATATAACCTATTTACATAATTATACATTTAATTAGATCAAGAGAAATTTTCATTAATAATTGTTTTTGTAATTAGATCCCCACTCTAGTTTTAATGCCACAAATCCAATACGTAATTCTTATAAATCTCATAGTCCATCAAAAATGGACTGATAGTGTCCCATGGGAACATTTTTTTTAACTATGCACACCATGACCTGGTGGCTCTATATATGTGTAATACAAAACAATCATCAACCAAGGGAAAATGCATCCTTAGAAGAGTCCATTACTACCTCTGTATGCCTAAAAAAGCTCACATGCCCCATATACATCCAAAAATTGAAATGTTAGGGTAAAGAAAAATCCCGCTTTTATTTCTAAAAGTCATTAGGATATTCCAGGCTAATGAATCCCAAAAAGGTGTCCCTGCCATTTTCAATTTGGGTCAGATATGTTTGACCTAACACATCGGACTGACTGAAAACTATCATTTTTACTAATTTGGAGGAGAAGAAAGTTATATATAAAACAGAGGAACAAAAGAAATCATGGGGGTCTAACATAATGATGTCCTAAAGCATCATTAATTATAAACCTCACCGATTACTAAAGAAAATAGCCAATGCTAAGGAATGAAGACATACTTTGATTCGGTGACTCCATAGATGCTAAGAAATCTGCAACTTTGTTCCCCTCCCACCATGTGTGAGAGATCTCAACATGATTACCCAAGAGTTGTATTCACTTTAAAATAATTTAAGAAACATTCCATGGTGAATGGACAGTAACAGATAATTCTTTTATGAGAATAAAAGTGTTTTTTCCACCGCATTTAGCATGATGTGTCGCTGCTTGCACAACTCCAGCCCAGTGAGGATCACTTTAACCTCACCCTTTAAGGCATCACCCCTTCCCTAGAAAGGTGAGAAATCCAAAATCACTGAACCCTCTTTGTTCATGATGATTCCACCACCATGCATATCCCCCCCAGTAATAGATCCATTCATATTAAGCCTGATCTCAGAGTGATGCAGATGCCAATTAACCCAGTGTCCTTCCCCTTGATCGCAAGCCCGACTGGAAAGAAACTAGTGTGAGACCAGTCCACTAACTGACAGTGTATCATGATAGTACATGCATAACAAGACCATGTTCGGGAACAGATTCCTCATTTTCAAGAGTATTTTAAAATAAGAACCATGAAAACTCTTGTGTGTGCACATCATTCCTCGCTGACCAGATAATACATCACCCTACTAAAGCAATTATCTCCCTCGCCTTCCTCTTGAATCCATGTTTTCCTACTCCCAGAAACTAGGTGCTAAGAAAAACATCCAAGGTTCCTCCATAACCATTATATCCCATAAAAACCCCAAATCCCTTATTTATCAGGTTCATCATTAATAAGAACAAAAGTGAAAATAGCTTATTAGTTCTCATACATAATTGAATAAATACTTCTTGGGTGGCCACTAACCTTAAGGAACAAAAGGTTCGTGGTGGTGAACCCCAAGAACAACAATCCGCCTACCCCTAAGTCATGAAGTGTAAAATTAATGTCTCCTCCACCCACCAACCAATTAGAGTGTTGATACCAGAACTCCATGTAAGGGTTAATGAGATTCCAGATCCTAGAGGACCGCATCCTTAACTCATTCACATTCATCCCATATTTAGCTTTCAGCATCCTACCCCATACTGATCAACCTTCCATTACCTCTCATGCCAGTTTGGCATGAGACCCTTACATGATCACAAAAACACTCCTCAAGTAGATTTCTCCTTTAGATAGAGGTCAATCTAGGTTCTTTCCCGATGCCAAATGATGTTTATTGTCACGACCTGTCCTCAGGGCCTGTGCCGTGACTACCCCAAGCACGCCTTCAATAGGCTAGGGGCTGGCGACTAGCACCAAAGGCGTAAATCCCGATAACTGGGAAGGAATTGTATTTATAAAGTAAAAAAACACCACAGAGTATAAGCAGGTGTAATTCATTAAGTACAAAAGAAAGTGCTGAAAAGTAAGAGGGCCAGAATACAAACCCGACTGAAACTACAGCTACAACTGAACGAAAGTACAACCGAAAAGACAAACATCTGGAAGAATAGAAGCATCTCCTGGGTCGTCCACCTCGGATCCTACCTGAAGGGTAGGTACAGATAGCGCAGCTCCTAGATCGTCTACCACGGATCCTACCTGAAGGGTAGGTACAGATAGCCTCCACAACGCTCTCGCCTGACAACCTCCTATGAGTATCGTCTTGTCGGGAAGTCCACCTTCGGATACCGTTCAGTCCTTGAACACTCGGCCTCCATCAGCGTTGCCCGTCATCGGAAACCAACACAATGAGGTGCGGGCATAGCCTATGCAGGGGTGAGTATACGATACTCAGTAGGGACCTCGACACCATCAAGGTCTCACTAAATCCTACAAGGATAACCACAATATAGGATCTCAACAGATAACCCTTTCTTAGGTATAATTTCATACTTATACCTAAGTTATCAAGTAACCCATCTCAATCATGAGGAAACACAAATGTTATGAAATCAACGGATAACCACTACCTAGGTATATTCCCATACATATACCTATGTTATCAAGTGACCCATCTCAATCATGAAGTAAACACAAAGGTCATAGACTCAGCACAAACCATGATTTTCATTTATTAGAACCGTAACTACTGAAGAGCTCCGTCTCTGGCGAGTATAATGATCCTGTCAGGACTCCGAGTACTACTCACTAACCTAAGACTGCTGAGGTACTCCTATCGAGTACCGCGGGTCAGCCACCCAAACACAGTAGTGCATCCCGCCAGGGTCTGCCACCCAAACACAGTAGTGCCCCCCCCCTAATAGCCTGCAGAGTTACTCCTTCTGTTGAGTACCACGGGTCTGCAGCCTACTACCAGGCGCTCCATCCACTGTGGTTCTGCACCCAAACACAGTAGTACTCCGTCGACTGGGCGAGTTGACTCACTCCAAGTCGAATCGGACAAGCAGTCGTCAGGTCTCAGCCGGGTACACGATCTCTGTACTTTGTACACTCGTCTCCTGGAGGGTCCGCTGCACGAGCTATAGGTCCATACTCCAAATATCACAAAGTCCCATAGAGAAGTATCTCAAAGGACTACCTCGTCATAGGGGTCTCAACGCAATAGACGACGCGTCAATCAGACGCCCGGTCTATGAGTTATTAGCCTTTTCCTCCAAGGGGCCCGATTGGTTTCGTGTATGAACCTACCCTACTGTATCTCAACTGTACCCCAAACTCACATTGGGTATACTCATAGGGACTGTTTCTCAACGTGATCACCAACGCTGCTGACGGTTCGTCAGACGGACATCCGGTCCGAAGTTATTAGCTTTTCCGTTTCAGGGGCCCGGTTGGATTTCGGGTACAATCCAACCCGGCCATACTCCAACTGCGTCCAAACCTCAGGAGATGTATGCCAAAAGTTCCATCTCATCAATAGGAATCCAACAAAGTTGACAACACATCAATTGGACGTTCGGAGCTCAAGTTATAAGCGTTTCTACTCCGAGGGCCCAGTTGGTTTCGTGTTCGAACCAACCCGGCTGTACCCAAACTTCTCCGAAACATGAGTGTAATATACTGAAAGGACCGTCTCGATCCAAATATCGCATCGCAACTGATGGTGCGTCGATTGGAGGTCCGTAGCCCATGTTATGGGCGTTTGAACGAAAACTGCCCGGAAATAGGGGGTTCGGGCCCGGCCCGAGACCCCCTGGGTCGGCCCGAACTGGGTCGACCCGACCCTGGTCCGGGTCCGGCCCACTATTGCATGGCCTGGCCTGGTCAGGCATGGCCCGCGTAGCCAGAAAGCTCGGCTCGGCCGAGTTGTCGCGGAAAGGGGGGGGGGGGGGGGTGGGCGCTGCCCCCCTGATTGACAAACTGTGCCCCCCCCCACATGGGGGCCGCTCTTCTTTCAAGCCGAGGGTTATGACCCCCAGTCTCCCCCTAAAATAGTCGGCCCGGTCCGGTCAGACGATGCTACTACCATAGGACTATCGCGGTCCCACCCTCTTGAGGTGTCGGCGCCTGGCAGTTCCGGCCGCCCCGCCTTGCACCGCCGCGGTTTGAGCCGCAACCTTGTCTGACCGGGGCGGCGCGACCGCGCCGCGCCCCTCCGCCGCATCCCCAATCTAGCCACGGCCTCTTCGAGGTTCTCCGGCACGGCGAGATGGCACCGTGGCTTGTTCAGCCTCAATGGCGCGGCGCGACAGTGATGTGCTCCTTCGTTGCATTCCTTCTTGTTTCTGCGTGGTGTCGTTGCACAGTGCCGCCATTGTTCGAGCCGCAACGAACACACATCAAAGGGGGAGGAGGATCGGCCGTGTTCGGGCGGTCCGACCTCCTCCCGTTTAATTGATAACAGGAGGCCAGAATATTAAACGAATAACTCATGGAATTTATTCACGAACAAAACCAAACCCCTACCTTGAAATTGACGTCGCACGTCGACGAGTCGCGGAAGTCGAACGTCGCGGTAGAACGGTATCGATTCTGTCGACGTCAGAAGAAGAAGAAGAAAGTTGTTGTTGGTGTCGGTCTCCATGGTCGGTGCCTCGTTCTTCATCGAGGAAGGTTGTCGTTCTTCGATAAGGAAGCGTTGTTCTTCGATGAGGAGGAATTCTCTTCTCTTCCTTCTTCTTCTTCTTCTTCTCATAAAGGCTCTCCCACCCAACAATTCCAACAGCAAATAAAATAAGACTTACTCTTATTTTATTACAACATTCCAGGAATTTCAAACTTAAAATTCATGCTCTTTAGTTAAATTAATTGAATAGGTTTAGTCAATTAATTTAACGTGGGTTGGCATGAAATAAAGAGGGAGAGAGGGAGAGAAATAGTTTCCCAAAAATTACGAGGGAGTTAGGAAGGTGAGAAGTTATACAATTAAACACAAGGGGTGTTAATGAGAATTAAGGGAAGTTGGAACATTAAGTGCAAGGGAGTTTAAGGGGGGGTTATAAGAAGTTCAAGGGGTTATGGTCTTGTGTGGGCCCCACCACACTAAACTCTCCCATGGGAGTTTAGGTGGTTTTGGACCCCACCAACAACATCCCATGTTATATTTTAACTTCCTTGAAAAACACAAATAAAATTATACACAATTTTATTTATTTCTTCCTTAAACCCCAAAATTTAACTTCTTTCCCCGAACAAAAGCACCTACAGTAAAAGTCCACTTAAGAAAATATTGGCGCTGCGAGTTCATCGGTGCCCTCAGATTTCAATTCCGAGCACCAGTTCAAAATTTAGAAAAACCCGCTCGTTCGTTCACTGAACATACCCGAGCTAAACTTCGGAAATTGATTCCAAGCATACCGGGCCTCAGAAACAGGTGTCGTCAGAAGCCACAGACTCATAAAATTCCAAAAAAATTAAGAAAAAAATTTCCTTGAAATTTCCAGGTCTTTAAATTTATCCTACAACTTCCCATCCCAAATGAAGTACATCGTGATCTTATCTATGTTAGATAAAACTCTACTAGGAACCTTCAAGGTAGGAAAAATGTGCATGGTAATAGAAATTATGACACTATTCAGAAGTGTGATGTGACCTTTGAAAGAAAAGAATATGTTTTTCCAACTGTAAATATGCCCCTAGATCTAGCCAACTAACTTATCAAAATTGTGAATTATAAGAGAAAAGGGACTCACTGGTGCCCTATGATATTCCTTAGGTAATGACCACCTGTCCATTTTCACATTGGCCTCAGGGGCCCTGACCCTAATTTCAGAGGTATTATTGGTTTTAAAATAAAGGCTTTTATCCCAATTCACCACCTTCCCGCTCCACATACAATAATCCCATGTAATCTCATTCATCCCCTAGACTGATGTACTACATACCATGATAAACAATATTGTATCATCCTTATACATCAGGTGTGAAATAACCCTCATTGCATTCCTGTTTTGATAGGATAATACTTTTCCAAGATAAGTTCCCATTTGATGTAGTAGTTGAGTGAATTTTGGAGAGGATGAAAAGTGTTGGGGATAACAGATCTCCTTTTCTAAGACCCCTACAGGCCAGGAAGAACTAGAAATATTTACCCATAAATGAGGTTGATATCCAAGCTGATATAAAGCACAGAAAGAGAAGATCACTAGTCTAGTTAGAGAAAACCATGCAAGCTAGTACCCTTGAGATGAAACCCCATTCCAATCAGCCATAGGCCATTACCATATCTAATTTCATCACTATGTTACCCCCCAAAATATTTCTTGTTGAAGTCACTAACCATCTCATGCACCACCCCAATTTCCCCTTGAATGTACCGCCCTTTAATAAAACCATGATTCTTAGAAGACACCCAAGAGCTCATATAAGGGGCCATACATTTATTAAGAAGGCTGTCCAAAACCTTGTAAGTAATATTACACATTCTTATGGGATGATACTAGTCCAATGATTGAGGGTTTCTTATCTTCAGAAAGATAACCATCTTTGTGATTGAATAAATGCGTAGTAGATTCACTCCCTATAAGAAGTCTCGCACTTCCCACACTAGATCACCCTTAATAGTGTCGCAAGCTACCCTATAAAATGATCCTGGAATGGCATCAGGCCCTGGTGCATCTCCCGATTCAAAGACCAAATTGACTCATGAACTTCATCCTCCTCTAGAGTCATCCTCAAACAAACATCATTTCCATCTGAAGAAAATTGGGGAACTCTACAAATAGATCAGAATCACCCCTCAGGTACCTACCAGCTAGACTAGGATTGGGTCTTACCAATAAATCTTAGAGACTATCATTAGCCATGCCACACACCACATCCTGATCATTGGAATAAAAACCATCATCCCTAAGAATGTTTGGCCTCTGCACACAATGATTCCCTTTAATGTAGGCATGGAAGAAACTCATGTTCCGATCCACCTCATGACTCCACCAAATCCTAGATCCCCATGTGGCCAAACGTTCTTTCATTAAGAGGGTATCATAGGGAATGTCCTTCTTAATTCATAAATCAAGAAATAAATTTTCATCCCATTCTTGTTCTAGACCCAAATTAATTCTCTCAACCTTCCTACAGATCTCATCTAATTCCGGATTCCGCAATGGTATGTCATTCCTCCACCGGAATAGAAGGTGTTTAATCCATCTAATCTTGTTATGGAATGTGAACTAGGGATTCTCTTAATTATCGAGGCTTCATGACTCCCACACCATGTCATGGAAGCCTGGTTCCTTTACCTAGGTGATGGAGAAATGTAATGGGAACCCCTAGATAAAATATTTTTACAACCTCGTTAAACCTATATTATGTATGGTTTAGGAAAAAATGTCAAGAAATCAAATATTCAAAGATAAATAATGCTTGTTGGGTCTGAACCCCATAAAGGAAAGCCTAAGAGAAAGTCATGTTATACCAACTAAGCCCATTCCCAACTAGCTTAGGAAATAAATAGGGATATAATGGAAGAGGAACAATGTTCAAATATGTTTTCATGTAACCCCGAAAATAGTAAAACTACACACATAAAGTCCCATGGCTTAGGAAACAATTAGAGCATGATTTGATTTATGGGTTCTAATTTAAATTATCATATAGTGGAAATGATATATATATGATTAATTGTGATTGATTTATGTAGAACAATGAAATGAAGAAAAAGAAAAAGATTATAAGTAGGCATCTAATCCATAAATGGAAATAGAGGACCATACCTATATTGGAGCCTCTCCATGATATCAAAAAGGAGGTAATGGTGTAGAGAAAGTTTGGGAAAATAACAAAAGAACCCATATAACCCTTTCCAATATATCAAGGATCATTTTTCGTGAACTGTTAATGGACTTATTTGATGTATCCCTCTATTCAGTTTTGGCCTCAACCATCAGACATACACTATTTAAAATAGCTATAAATTCCCACCCCTTAAACTTAATGGATTCATAATTAGTACTTGACAATACTAGTTGTGGCTTTAGCCTAGCCACATGAGCGTCTAATTCTTTCAGATCCTCTATCTGGGTGATTACCAAATCATGAGTTGTAGTCTATTTAGACACTATATTATTCTGTTCCTCATAAAAAACTCATAAGTTCTTTGGCTAATGATGTAATTAATTACATTTGGAAAGTTTGTCCCCAAAAAAGTGAGGTATTCCCAGGATATAACAAACTTGTGTATAAGAATTTTTAGATACCGGTAATCAGATCCTCCCAAACCCAATTTCGCAAATAATCAAAAGAATTTTTCCTTTTAATTGGTGATGTTAGTCAGGGGATTTTCTACAGCAAGGGCACATAATTGACACCATTCCCTTTTTCACATGGCTCGACGCCTCCCCATGGTGTTAGAACATTGGTCCTCCCCCACTGTAATGTGTATGTATATATGAAGCATCATTGTGGAAGATGGAAGGGTCCTATGTTCGGTTACCCAAGAAGCCCCCCCCCCCCACCAATAGATGGTCCAACCCCTAGAACCAGGTTCAAGGGACTGGCTTTGACTTCTTGGGTATCTGGTGACACTCTGATGGGACCAACCTCATTAAGACAATGATCATGTGTCCATAGTTGGAGAATAGATTGAATCAAAATCAACCAAAATTTGTTGAAATGATGAATCCCCTTCCAAATTAATTTTATGTTATATGGGGAAACTTATCACTACATGGAGGGATGCATATGGAAAAAATAGTACAGTTAGACCAAGATGAGAAATTTTCAGCTGTCTCTACACATTTTGTACCAGTGTTCCCAGTACCCTGTCAGGGTAGAAACTCACCAAAAGATAGGAATAATAAAATGATAGAAAAGTAGAAACACACGGGGTATTCATACCTCCATGATAGCATCATACCACATCATTATCTTCAATAATTGGTGATGAATAATGGGATGAGATTCTACCACCAACGGGGTAGTAGAGAGGGGCGTGATTTTTTGTAGGCATCCAAATGTCCAAGTGAACCAATAGGGCTATATGGCTCACAGATGTCCACCATGTCTATGTGTGTAACCAACATTCCATCCCAGATTGCAACAAGGTATGATCATTCTTCCAGGGAACCCCTCCCATTACATTCCATGGATCCATCGGAATGGGGTATGGTTTGAAGGAGAAGTGGGATAAATCACTCAAATTTTCAACAATATCATTAATAAATAAGGATTGAGGGTGAACATCAGTGATTAAATGGAGAGATTTGTGAAAATTGGAATAAAAAACACTTGCAACAAGCTGATATTCTTAGTGGAAAGGTGTTCTACCATCCATTCATATAAAATTTGGAATGCAATGCTCAGACAATGTGGGGACCTCCCTCCTTGTATCTTCCCAAGTAGATCATAAAGACATGTGAGAGTGGGGATGGCCATGTGTATTGGTTGGCCCGTTTCCAACATGGCCTCCATCACGAGATTACAATATTTGACACCAGTTTATACATCCTTAGAGGGGAAAATTAATCCACTTATAAACACAGTAAAGAAGCCTTACGACTTAAGGTTGGTGGGTACATATGATCATATCCTATAGCCCAAGGTGGTGTACTGGCTTTCCTTAAGAGTCAAATAGTATTATCCTATGATTTTTCATGTCTATTTGGTCAGATTAGTTCGACATCAGTGAAAATTTTTCCTAGGAATATTCACTTGAAAAAACAATAGTATCCAATCCTCAAATAAAATGGGTGAACGGGCATGTAGTGGTTGACTGAGCAGTCCCCCTTCAATTACTAATATGTTCCTTAACAAAATAGATGCCTCATTGATTTCTCCCATGGTGTTGGCTGCTGGGAAGAATTCATCATACATATTTCTGAGAATGGGTAACCCTCCTATTTGATGGACGCCCCATGAGATATTCCACACCTCTATATAAAGAAATTGAATGGTGTTGGTGCTTTAACACCAATGCCTATGAAATTCGGGTAGTATCTCCCCAGGAGAATAGATCATAGACTGGGAAACTCACACTTCCTGATGCATGTTTACTGCTTCTAACTAGCCAGGTGTTTCCATGGAAATTTTATTCAACCAAAAGGCCCATGTGCACTTGTTAGAGAGACATGATTCAGATCGTATATCCCATTTAGTGGACCACCCACTACACGGTTTGTTTCAAGAATGAATAGTAATGGACAAATATTCCTCGATGACTAACTCAAACAATGTGTCGTGATTGTGATGATTTATCTTAGACCACACATATCCCCTCAGGTTCAATGCATTCACTAGAGAAGGAGTAGATCTTATTTCCCCCTGAATTAAATATTGGCCCAATTGTGCCTTCAGGATGTCTCCATGTAGATTATGTGGGTATTTTAGTCAGTTCGTGTCAAATTAATGTCATCTAGAAGTCCAAAGTTATAATATGAAAAATTCAATGATGATGGATATATCAAGATATCTATAAGAAGAAGATCTTTGAGAGTACCTTCCCTATAGACAATATAAGAATGAAGGCCCTCATGGATATTCTCAACCATTTCCTCTCACCTTTTGGTTGCACTCCCCAGCATCAAAGGGAGATCTATCTTGTTCAACATTTTCCAAAGATCACAAAAGGGGGAGATGCATTAAAATTTCTATAAGGACAAAAATGGAAAAGGACCAAGCCAGTATGTGAAGGATGGACCTCCATGAACTGCTCCTGAGAACGGTACATGGAATCCATTTCCTACATAATACATATGTACGCATAATGAATTTTCTGTGTATGGCCTCGATTTTTAGAAGGCCATTGAGGCATTGGGCGACAGAGTGTTGTCTTGAAAACTATGTGGTTAGCAGAATTAATAAACTGTGAACTGAGGCCTTCTTATGCAGATGTGAAATGTTTGCTGATTGAAATTCTATGTTCGATTTAAATGATTTTAATGTTTAGTTCGATGGATTAAGGTTCAGTGTGCGGAACAGGAAAACTATGTAAGAAGCTCACAACATGGAAGTTTGACCATAAGTTTTAAATTTTATAGCACATTTCACGAACTCAAATTTAGTTTGTAGGAAATGAAAACTATAATGAATTTGGTTTTTGGAACATAAAAAAACCTTTCATATGATAATTTCACAGAGGTTTTGGTATGTAGAAGTGAAGGAAGACGAGGAGAGGATGAAATCCATTTTTATAGTAAGAAATGATAATTAAATAAAATGACTTAGGAACCTATAATTAGGTGTGGAACCCCTATAAAGCCTACCCATTCTACTACAAACCACATCAGTCTAGGGCCTCTTTTTTATTATAATAGACTCCTCTTTATTCGTATTGGAACCCATTCCGATGTGGGCAGTTGTAATGTCATAAAAACATCATGAGGGGAAGTAAATACTCCCACAAGCTCTTTATAGAAGGGAGAAAATATTCCATCAAGTCCATCATGGAAAATGGATGAAACATTGATTGTAAATTTGAGAATAAGCAAGATGAAATAATATTTTTCAAAGGGTTTTAGGTAGACCATGTAGTGTAACTATTAATGGTTCATGGGGTGCATAAACCACGAACCATTCGTATGCAGAAGAACCCACGAGGTGCTAGCCCAAACTGCAAGAAAATCCAGGATGATGCAAATTTTTTCATTGGTGGAATTCAATAGAGAAATTCCACCGCATACTGTCTTAAGAAAAAAATAGTTTGCAGGTGAAGTAAGAGGGTAGGTTTCTCAAACCATGTCTTACGAACTAGAGCCTCTGAAAACCGGATTGATCGAGTCTTCCCTGGGTTGAGTTATATATTCATGGGTTTTCTGAAAATTGTGCTTCATGACTATAGGTATGATTTTCCTAGTTCCTCTTTAATGGGCTGTAAGAGGAACTAAAAAAAGGAGGAGAAAGAAACTAGAGGATACATGGGAAGGATTGAGAAAAGAGATGTAGAAAGAAGATGGAGTTTCAGCTTTGGAGATTTTGTAGACATACAGAGAAGTCTTCGACATCGATCTTGAATCATTGAAGAAGTGAGAAATACTGACCACCTCCTCTACAGGTCGAAATTGATGCATACAATAAAAAGAAGAAACCTAATAAAAATGGTTTACTATGAACTAAAATGTTGAAACCATGAACCATAAATCCCTCACAGATGAACTTCCCAGGAATCACAGGATCTCATACAAATTTTTAATCATGTACTTGTCATAGAACATAACAATTTTCACTAAACTATATGCCATGTATGACATCTTTATATGGATTGAACCCGGTACTGTGTGGCCTACACATCGTGGACCACATCCAGGCCTCTATACAATTTCCATATACATGACACATTCTAATCAGCATACCACTTCAGTATGTGGATAACCCCTCTACCCACATGGTGGTATGCTATGTAGGGGTTCCCCCATCCCGTGTGAGAAAACATTATGTAGAATATGGTGACTTTGGTTGCCCTTCTGTATGGCTCCTATCATGACCCTCCATTACCAACTAGTCCTCCATAGTTCTTTTGCAAACCAGCCCAACGATATCATGCCAAAGCCTCCTCCGAAACCACTGAACTAGTATGATCAGATCATCAGGTGCACCAACACGCCTTTATAAATTTACATACCCAAGGTATGCAGAGTCATGAAGTAAGTCCCCACATTAGTTGGGACCCCCATAATGTCTCTAAATATACATTCGCAATGTTACACTGGATCAGACCATAGGATTCCAATGTGAGTCTCCCCATTCTAGGATGTATGGGTAATCACTAGCCTTTTTCTCTAATGAGAGCTAGTGACAAGACAGAAGGTCACTCTTTCTTTCCCCTTTAGAAAGCATCCATGCTCCTACCCTTTCCCAGAACCAGCTTTGGGGCTCTCCCACTATGGTATGCCCCTATCCTTCAAAGAGTTGGTCCACACAAAATTCAATTCCATTCCACATTTAATGGTTCAGTTCTTTCTTCCCTCTCCCACCATCGGCTCGACATGTGACCATGTGAGGGAATTTACACACCCAATCCTCTTCCCTACTACCATTGGGATCATATCCATGACCACTTCCATGACTGTGATCCTCAAATTCCATTAGTGGTGATGTGAATGTGCACCCTTGTGGAATCATTCACATACTTTTTTTCCCACACCCATCATGGTTCATGTGGGAAAAGAGGTCTATGATGATACAAAATTGGGAAATCACATAAACGAACTGTTATAACTTTGATTCCAGGCATAATTGGGCTATGTAAAATTCATACATATGGCCCATTATCAAAGAGTTACCATTATTCAAAAGGTCCACTTCAAAAATTCCCCCAAAAAAGGGGATCCTATTTATGAGTAATTCTCAATGCAATTCTACCACATGGGAAGCTCCTATGCGTAAACCCCAATCCGTTCACAAACCATCAATGAACTACAAGAACTCTGATTCTTGCTCAAACTAGGATATATAGGATGCATGTATAAGACTTGAGATTAAAGGATTTTCTCCTCACAAGTTATTCTCTAGAAAATGTTCCCCCAAATTCAAAACGGATCCCTCCTAGGAATAATTCTCGCGAACAAAACTATGTGGACATTGATTCCCCATTTGACCGGGATATATATGAAGCTTCCCCGATGTGAAAATTTGACCCCAAAATCTACCCTATTCTTCTCCAGGCTATATCAAAAATATTTTCATGATATCCCATAAGATCATATCTTTAGTGGGACCCTCAATGCTCTTTATTAGAATCCCAACACCATGTCTTGACCATGAATCATTCACTAGGATGTCCGAGCCACATTATGTTAAAATGCATTGATGGGTCCCCTTCACACAACCTTAAATGGTGATGTGTCCAGTCAATCAACACCAAACTATGTGGACAATGATTCCTCTAATGAGGATATGTTGGAAGCCCATAATTTTTGTCTGATCCCAACATCAAACAAACTTTCATCCTTCGTAGACAAAGATATACTTCAGAGTGCCTCATTTCATGGATTATGTCATCATTGTCTCTGTAGTATCAAATTCATGTATATCCATAACGATCTTACAACCTTTGGGTAACCCATGTGTACACTCTTCTAGAGTGAACCAATGATTCAAGAACATATAAACATGGCTTAAATCTATATGAGAGGCCCAAAGTATTCAATAATTTCTCCTTAAAAGGGTGTGATGAGCCCATCCTCCAATCCTCTCACCCAATGACATCCTTAATTATAGTTGGCCCAACCATCCATCAAATATTTCACTTTTGAAAAAGGATAATAAATCATTGATAGAAGTATTGTTGGGTGTTTATGGCTCCACAAATAAACCTATTGGAGACTATATAAGGAAATCATATCCTACAAGGACATATTGGACAAAGACAAAACCCCTTGTAATCACCCACTATGACCATTCGATCATGGAGCCTCCTTCATAATAAAAAAGGATAAATTGTCCATCCCATGTGGGGACAATACAATTCCCCCAAAAGGATAATGAAACTAATCGGGTCGAAACAAAATTGTTGAACCCAACGTGATATTCTCTATAATATAAATCAAATGATTTTTATCCACCAGACCTTTTTATTTTTCTAAATGCTCACCTCAGGTCAAAATATGGGTCTCTTATTTGGTGCCAGTCCAGAAACAAATTGAACTATGTGGGCTCTAATTACCCTCACAATGATACATAGTAATCCCACATTATGGGTTTGATCCCAACATTGGAACAATTCATGTCTCCCCTAAATGATGATAAATCCAACGTGCCTCACCATTCAACATGAACTCGCATTTTCTAAGTAAACAGTAAAGTAATTCCTAACATATGCACAAAAGGATGTCCCCAATGATGGAGAACATCATATACATACAAGTGATTACCGAAACTTTTGTATTTTAGATTGATCTTTTATCCCAGGAGTAATCCATGGACAGTAGATTGGGAAAGAACCAAGGATTCAAGGACATATGAAAATTCCCTAAATCTATAATAGAGTCTCATAGGAGGAAATAATTTCACCCCAAATGGATTGATGATTCCAAACTCCCATTATACCGAAGAATGGAGTCCTAAAGTGTTGTTGACCAAATCATCCAATAGGAACCTGCCTATTGAATATAGGTTCCTAAATCAAGGATAAAAGGGTTGTTGGGTGTTTCTGGCACCATGAGTAAACCCATTGGAGACCATCTGAGGACATCATAACTGACCTTGGCTAATTTCACAAACACTTAATCCACTACAATCGACTATCAAAACCATTAAATTGTGGAATCCCATTCACAATATAAAAAGGACACACTTCCTTGTCCCTATGGGAACACCCTAGTCCTCTAATGGGGTACGATGCACCCAAATCTGAAACCAAAATGTTGAACCTAATGGTAAAATCTCTATTACATATGGAAATTAGTTTATTTCCACCGGAAATTTTTTTTCTCTCCCACACATTCAACTCTGGAAAAAACAAGGAAAATTGTGTTATATGTTCCAATACTCATCCATGGGTTTCTAAATTCCATTTTTTCAAGACGGTAGCCTGAAACCTTAGGCGATGTGTGCATTACCAAAATTTCAATCATATGATATGGATAAATCAATATCCATTAACATTCATAGAAGATATTTTTGAACAAATTAGAGGGAGAGGGTTTCCTTGAAGATTGAAATGAGATTGGGATATCATCTGGTGTGAGTAATAACTTCATATATTCCATGTATTACTTTACATTATCGGTATAGTTTATATGTGTATCTCATTATTATTTTATGACTTACAGATGTGCATTTTGTCTTAGTGTATTTGATGAATAGAGTTTTTTATCCCTACATAGAATCATTTTTGGTGGTTTTAATAGATGAAAAATTTGTGTATTCTCATACTAAAAGATACCATTCCACTAATATTTGATCATGTACAATACAATAAGAGAGAATGATCTATATGCTAGGATTATAAAATATAACTTCTGGCCAGAAAAGGGACACGCCCGAGGTAATATTATATTATTAGAAGGAGTTGTAGTTATGTCTGAGAAGGTGAGATCTAATGTCAGCCGAGATTAGGAAAAGAATGTATTTCATATATGGAGTTTCATAGAACTAGATGGTAACAATAGGAATTTTTATAAGACTTATCACTCATTGAATATTCAATTATAGTTTTTACTAAGAAGGGCATGAAGTATATATCGTCTCAAGCCAACAAGATATCCTTTTAGAAGTTAAAAAGAAGATTGACTTCAGCACTGATCTTGATTCTTCCCCATCCAGGAAGAAGCTATATATTCTATTGTGATGCATCAGAAATCGATCTAGGAGAAATTATGGTGAAAGAAGATATAGAGATTTCATACGAGTTTATGTAGTTGAGGCCTCATTAGAGGAATTTATAGATGCATTATCTTATGTTACCATCTATTTTTCACGACTTGTGTTTTGGAGGCATTACCTCCTGGAAGAGAATATTATGCTGTTTAAAGACTGCAAAAGCAAAAATTGTATTTTCACATAGTGTGAATTGAGTCTTATGTATTGATGATGGTTTGTATATCCAAATTCCTTTTACATGAAGCTCACCTATATTCCTGGGAAGGGAAATTTTTTTTCCATCTCATTGAGTAGGCAGACCCAAAAATAGGAGGATCTGGTGGACAATGAAAAGTATAAGAATACATATTTTTTTTCCAATATTCACATAGAGGTGAAAGAACATTAGTAGCATTCTATAATTTAATCACACATAATGACATCTTCACTTTTGTATCCAGTGAATATCTAGTATTTTTATAATCCTAAAGGGTTGGTCCTATAATAATTTTTTTCTGGTGAGGAATCACCTCTTAGTTGGTCTATCAATACTGAAGACATCCTTCATAGACATGGGTGTATCTAGGATCCCATTTTTAATGACCCGACCCTAGTTAACCAAATTTGGTGATTTATTTCATAAAAGTTTCATCATACAAGGAATCATGTCCTGAAAGACCGATTAGTTTAGTATTATTGGAAACAAGATACATACATAAGTTCAACATTACAACATGAAAATAAATACAACACTAATTTATTCCATTTTAATCATCTAAGATACCAAGATTATACCTCCAAGTCACTCATAACTAACTTCTTCATATCCAAGAAAAATGAAACATAAGAAATGGGTGAGATCAAATGCTCAGAAAGGGTATGTAATATAGTGGAATATAACATAAACATTGGAAATGATGAAAAATTCACAACACATGCCTTTACAAATAATAAACATGAACACTTTATGGTAGGAATATGAGTTCAGTAAATAATGCCATAATAAAACATAGTCATGGGTATTCTTCTAATTGAATAACCACATGAACAATCATTATTATTTTCATAATGAAGGAATGTATAATGATAGACATTCTGAAACATTTTGTCAAGGACACAGCCAATACCTCTAAAATTGATTAAGGGCTTGAACAAAACAATATATCAAATTTGTAAAGCCCTCATCCAATTCCACGTCTAAAACTCTCATGATACCTACCAATGCACTGAGGAGATATAGAGGGCTCCACCCATCTCACACTAAGTCCAATACATTCCATATATGAAGAGGTTGAAACATAAAATAAACATTCACATTAAAAATAGCATATGAAATGTCAATACATTAAGCATAAACCATGAATGGAATAAAAATAAAACATTCATAGTCAAACATATCCCAAAAACTTAAATACAATATAGATGATTTTTATCATAATAAATCAACTTCAAACAACTATAAAATCCCTCAAAGGATGTTGACATAGATGAAATGAATACTATTCGAATGAAATACCTCTTTTCATTTTGAAACAATTTAAGTGTCACATAATTATAACAGAAAAAATTTATTTTGAAAATATTCTTATAAACTTGTATGGAATCATCGATGATGTTATAATGGCAGAAAATAGCCCCAACCACCGTATATGTTAAAAAAACATTCTTACCATAATTTTGTCAAAAAGTTCAGAAAGTACCTTGTTTGGAAAACGACATAAAGATGCATTTCATAAACATATAAGGTCAAATAAGGTTATAAATGACCTTAACCCATAGTCTAGTAAATAGTAAAAATGTTTCAATTACATTTTTATGAAAACATGGATGTGGAAGATAAAGAGGTCCCAGTAGATAGTTACGTAAAAACCACCTTGGATAATAAAGAGATTGTGAAATTAACCCTTACCATGTACTTTTACTTGGTATAGGGTATGTTAACCTCATGTATAATAGTTAAAACATTGTTATTAAATAATATGAGAACTATATACATAAATATGATATCATATATGATCCTCTAATATTGCTTTGTTAATAATATTTCACTAGTATCATCATTTCGGGTGTTAACTGATTCATTTTTCATTATATGCTCGGTTATGTAATCCATGATTTTAATTGATAGGATGTATTTGATTCATATAAAAAAATGATATTATGATCATAAAAATTATTTTTAATAGTAAAATTAAAATTATTCTTGAATTATTATGATGGGGAAATGAATCTCATCGTGTTCATGGATATGGTAATCTGTACATATGCACGAGTGACAATATCATTATATTGATGGTGAAATATTATGTAATTGGATTGTACATCATATATACAGAATCCAAAACATGTTATAATTATTATTTACATCAGTTATACTCATTATTATACCTATCCAAATAATTAAGTGTTTGAATAACAAACTACACCACGACGTGGAGATGGTAAGTTGTACGTACGCACGTATGGTGACTTTGTCATTAATATGATGGATAGAATAATGAATATGGTTGTAACATTTTTATAATAACATCATTTCATATAGAATATACTGGAGTTATTATTTTATAAGGGAAACAAAAAATATAGAGGAAGTGGAAGAAGAAAAGAACTTGAAGGAGGTGATGAAATATTTACTACTTCTTTGGGTTATTCCTTTTGATTTGATCAAAAAGTCTCATTAGGTTGGATTTATGACCAATGTAAGGGCTCTAGGATTAACGGAGTAATGTTAGGAGGATATTTGGGTAACATTTGTCTGAGAAAAATGGCATTGGAGATGTAGAATTAGGAGAAGGGGAAGTTCCCTTTTGTAATGGAGATGAGGGTCACTTTTGGAAAAGTTTGAAATATTATTTTATAATAAAATAATTTTCGGTTTTAATTGCTCAAAAATGATTTATTTAGAAGTGAAGGTAGTTATGGGTCTAAATCATCTCAACCAAAAGTTTTTAGACTGGTTTAGGTCACCATATTAACCATATCTTTTAGATTTAACTCTTAGTAAAATAGTTTGACATTTACCATGTCTATTTGTCTTTTTATATTATTTGGCTAATAAAAATACTATATATTACCAAGAGAACCCCAAGTGGTTCATTATTAATATATATAACCATATCTATGTCCTTTGGCTGAACTATAGTTTTTTATGAATATTATATCAATTAATAATATAGTATTTTTTTAGAAACTCAATTATGTCCATTTTGACACTTGTTAATATTGGATTTTTTTTAAATCCATTAAAACTACATAACATCAAATAAAATTTATTTAGAAAACCCTAACATGTAATATTCATCTATAAAATATTTGTAATTCATCAATAGTCTCAATTTACAATTATCTTGATATTTATAATACCAATTATTTTAATATTTCATTAATAAGGTAATTAATGCATCATCATTATTTCATAAATAAATTAAGTTATTTAATGTCTAAAATTTATAAATAAAATACCATCATGTTGGAAATATTTTTATCTTTCTAAATAATATTTATATTCGAACTTATATTCTGTGTATCCCTATATGAAAAAGGGTTTAGTTGTTAATATTTTAATTTAAGTCTTTTAACACTTCTTTAAATAAAATAATAATAAATTTCTTAATCTAATCCATGGGGACCAAAGGGGATAGTATTTTATTTCTAAGGCTTTTTTGGGTCGAATTACACTTATCCAATAGAATTAGGACATTTTTAGGGTAATTATGATATCATTTTTACCTTTAAGTGCCCTATTAACTTTTAACCGTGGTAAATAAAAGTCAAAAGTTACAATTCAGAAAAATAATTTTCATCTTATTGAACCAAATTTTACTTACTGATATTAACCTTGTCTCTTGATTTTTTGAAATTCAACTCATAGAAGTAGTAAAATTACGTTTTATGAAAATTTGAAAATGCTCTTAGGAGATGGGTAAAAGATGGTAAAAAGTTCAATAAAATTTATATATATAATATTATTATGAAATGACTCCAATGAATTAATGTAATGTCTCGGTATTTACATATATTAGTTTTAAATATTATATGGAATTATTTCTAGACCTGGTGCAGAGACGACACGTCATTCCGAGGCCTGGAGATCCTGGAACGGTGGTTCAATCTTTTTTTAAGATAAGTGAGTTGACACTTGTGTGTGGTTGTAGCAGTTTCCAAATGGATACCCAGATAAAAAATATGGGTTCACGGTTGCGTCTGAGATGACGACTTTACCTAAAAATGGGTCTAACCTTTATTAGCACGGGTTGATGGAAAAAGTTAATTTTTGTACATTTTTAGTAAAATATAAATAAAAATAAATTCCCAATGTTTATTTTTATTTTATGGAAACATCTACTGCAGCACGGTGACAGGGCAAATATTTCTTTAATAAATGCCTCGTCAAAATGAATCTGAAATGGAAAGCTGGACTCATTAATACAACAATGTATTTTTGAATGCTAGACACATTTCCCTTTTTATTGGGATAATCGAATGTCACTCCTTAACAAGGATTGAGAGGAAAATCTGGATAAAACCCTCGATGACGAATGACGACGGATCGAAGCTGAGAATCATTGTGCCAACGAAGTTGATGGATCTCAATGATGACGGTATCATGACCCATCTTTAGCGATCGATCCTAATTGAGCTAGGGGTATTTTATTTAAATATTATTCCCCGTTGTTGATTTTAAATGACAAACGTGGATCAACCACGAACAAGTTGATCTGTGGATTTGTACATTCTTGCGGGAGGGTTTTATTGGGATGATTCAAGGAATTGATCCATTTTTAATTTTCGTTGATTGATTCTTCTCTGTTTAAGTCTACTAACAAGAATGAATCAACACCGTGACGAACGATGGAAGATGTGCGTACCTCGATTTTGCTTATTGAATTTTCCTCCCCCTTTTTCTCTGTGCGTTCTTCGCATTCCTCGTGGGGGAACAGACAACGGATCGTTGCACATCTGTTTTGCAATACAATGATCCCAACTTTACGATTTGACACCACAACAACCTTTTGGAGGTGAGATGATGATGGCAGATGACGAATCAGACCAGATTGGGAAGGGTCATTCGTCAAGAATTCTTCACGCGGGTAGATCATTGCATGTTTTCGGAGTTGGTCAGTGGTTTGGAAACAATGAATTCGGCTTCGTGGTGTTGGGGTGACCAAAAACTAGGAGTTTCATGGTTTATCGGTTGGACGGATCGATGATCGTGGCAGCATGGGAGGCGCACTGGTGGGGAGCGTTGATTCTAGAAATTTTAAGAATACACAGCGTGTACTTCCGTAGAACACGCCGTGTAGTACTGGCAGTGGCGGCTAGGGTTTCAGGCGTCAGAGAGAAATCACACTTGGTGTGACCCTGGTCACACGGCGTGTTGGACCTTCCCCGATGCTCGAAGAGTATTTTGGGATGTACATGGACACGAGATGGACTACACGGCTTCAGACGACACGACATGTACTCTCTACGTGGAATGATAGAAGCGAATGCGTGGGAATTGGCATATATCCTGGTGATACACAGACACAAGATGGAGTACATTACCGTGTACTCCATCACATGGCCAGGCGAGGCTAGTAACGTGGGTCACCCCGTGTACCGATTACACGGGTTGGAGTATACTGGTTGATGACCGTGTACGGGCACATGGCCAGCATACACGGAACCAACCCCAGTAACTCAGACATGACATGTACACCGTACTACATGCTGTGTAGTCACTTTTCTACACGACCAGCCTTACGATGCAGGACATTGTACGAGGGCAGTACCCAGGGTCAGACAACACGGCGTGTAACTTTTCTACATGTCGTGTGCTTTTTGGAAAATGGTATGGTCCTTTTGTTCACTCTATCTTGGACATCTTTCGTTGGGGTTAGTTCCCATTATTCACTTTCCCCTAAAGGTCAGGCATCGTTTACTTCTACAAGATTATGATCCCTTCAGTAGGACTTTCTGTGATAGAGTCGGCATCCCTCTGAGAGGCCCAAAGCGATATCCTCTATTTATTCCTGACCCCTAGGTAGAGTCAGGAATTGATGTGACCAACTCTATAGGGCGTTGATCCTATACCTAGATGGTGAATTTAGATGATTCATGCTATCTTCCATGGCCCTAGAAGTGATCCTCATCTATGTATCATGATCTTTCCCACTCAAGAGTGTGTCTCCCGTAATGAGTGCTTCTATCTTCCATGATCTTCCCACTCTAGAGTGTGTCTCCCGTAATGAGTGTATCTACCTCTCATGACGTTTCCTGATGAACAGTAATTCTCAGATGGGAATCATTCGAGCTAGTAGACTCATGGAGTTTGTTCTAATGGAATGAGTACTTCGTGGAAATCATCGAACTAAATACCTTCCGGGGGTATGCGATTGAGTGACATGTCTCTAGACTATGGGTCTGGGTTTTGAGTATATATTCATTGTGATCTCCTATTATATGTTCTGTAGACATATATTATATAGAACTGACTGCGCCTTTCCTTTGTGAACTTGCATTTTGTTTTTCATGGTCCTCTACTAAGTATTGTTATACTCAACCTGCAGGTGATTTGCCCACAAGTGTCATGTCTTGTGCAGGAATGAAGCCTTTTGACAGAGTCCAGGGTGGACCAGGACAGGACCGATCATTCTGAGTTCCCTACAGGCTGAGGTGTTCCTTCTTCTATGAGTAGCAGTCCCAGTACCTCATTGTGTTTACAGGTTTGACTTTTCAGTTTCCAGAATTATGTTTTTTTGTGGTCTCGTATTCTGTCCGGTTTTACATTCACTACGTTACCTTCCATCGTAATCTATTGGTATGGTTTCGTTGTATGCCAACATTATGTACCTTAGTGGTTTTTACATTTCTTCATTTTTTGTCTTTGAGATGTTTGTGTGTGTACATGTTCTTAGGAAATGCCTCCCAATTAGTAATATGCCTACTCGGTGCTAGTCACCATCCCCTGGCCTATTGGAGGCAGGCTTGTGGAGTCATGACAATGGCCCCACTATGATGGGTCATGATAGAGTGGTATCAGAGGTGGCCAGTTCTAATTTAGAACCAAGAGTCTGTGAGATGGTTTTGGGGAAACAGTGTTAAGTGTTTTGTTCTCGGCTTTCTGGCCAGGGACTCCAGTGCTGGTGTGGAGGCAAACGTATCCATACACTAGGACTCTGATAACCTACTTTTTGACTCGGAACATGAAAACACTAGTTTCCGGGAAATGGTACATACATTATATATGAATCGGTTGTGTTTTTCATGTCCTTTATGTCAACTATCCATATATAATCATTGACCATGGTACTTCTTGTTTCCTTACAGGATGCCTCCGCGACACATGCTCGCTAGGATGCAGCAGCATGATCACGATGATGACCCTATCAGTGATGAGGCTTCGATACAGGGACCAGTTCCCCAGGTGTTGTCACCATGTGGTTCACCTGCCATACCACCACTAGTGGAGCAGCATGTGGTACCGACAGTACTGACCGACAAGGAGCATAGGCTGAGCGTTCTCTTTGATTTCTAGATATAGAGACCTCTCAGGATTCGAGGCGATCCCAACCCTCAGGCAGCTGAGGACTAGCTTTAGGCTGTGACCAATGTTTTCGGTCTAGTGAGGACACTAGAAGAGAAGATGGTGACCCTTGGGGTGATCCTTCTTCAGGGTTCGGCGGGATGATAGTGGAGTCTGACCACACAGACTCATGACCAAGAGACTCTTTTGTGGATAGATTTCGAGTGAATCTTCAAGTAGGAGTTCTCTATGGTTATGTTGAGAGTCGTACCCATCCAGGATCTTTTTCAGCTCCAACAGGGCTGTTTTATGGTAGCTGACTATTCATCGAGGTTCACCAACCTTTCCTAGTACTCAATGGAATTGGTCAGGTATCAGATCTTCAGATATCGGACCATCTAGCAAGGTCTGTGATGAGACATTCGAGCTAGTGTCGTGCCTCTATGAATTTTGACTTATGCTGGAGTGCTCAAGCGGGCTTTGGTGATCGAGAGTATCTTGGCAGAGTAGAGACAGCCGGCGACAGTCAGCTGTAGGAAGATAGGTGTGGAGACCTCGGTAGTAGGGAGCCAACATTGGATGTTGGTATTAGGACATGAGAGATGTTAGAGGAGGACCCATGAGAGGGTATTGATAGTCCAGGGCTCTCATGCTGGATCTAGTCAACCTAGGGAGAAGCGATGCTACGCGTGTGATGGTAGGGGACATCTCACTAGGGATTGTCCGACCCGTCGAGCTGTTGACAGGGAAGCGGTGGATGGACCACCGAGGCAGAGGTAGAGAATGGAGCAGACAGACCCTCCAGGCAGCGGACGTGGCAGAGAACTAGGGAGAGCTGCTAGTGGTTGTAGATGATTCTATCAACTTCCACCCCCACCCCCAGGAGGTCTACACCAGGCCTAGGGAGCTACAGAACTGGGGCAAGGATAGCTGCATGCAGTCGAGGCGTACGAACCAGGGACTCCATGCATGATACGAGGTACGATCTAAGTCTTATATACCTTTGATTCCGTACTTATAGACACTGGTTTCAGTCATTCCTTCATCGCCATATGTCTTGTATGAAACCTTGTGATTCCGGTGGAACCGTTAACTCAATCCTTACGCTTGGAGACACATGCGAGAGGAGACTCGATGATCACACAACTTTCCAGACAATGTGATCTTACCCTAGGAGGCTAGAGTTTCGGTTTGAACCCCTTGGTGGAAGCATCGAGGCCTTACAACGTCCTTCTTGGTATGGATTGGTTATCTTCGGTCCATGCCCAGATTGAAAATTTTAGGTGAAGAGTTTGGTGTGTCATTCGTGATAGAATGATGTTTTCCTTTGTCTGAGAAAAGGATACCCAGGTAGCATAGAATGGGATCCGGAATATAAGGGTATAGCTGATCACTCATAAGATGGATAGCCTTACCCTCAGAGGTGTAGATGTTGTGAACTCTCAGTTCCCGGCCGTAGTGGGGGAGTATGAGGAAGTTGTTCCCTAAGATGTCTTAGGATTACCTCCCCTTCAGTAAATCGACATCTTCATCGACTTACACCCTAGGACGACACTGGTTTCCTCGTCCTCATATCGGATGCCTTCGATAGAGCTTCGCGAGATGAGGCTGAAGTTGGAGGATTTGCAGAGAGAGGGTTTTGTGAGACCCAGCGTTTCACCCTGGGCGGTCCAATTCTTGTTTTCCAAGAAGGCAGACGGGAGTATAAGGTTGTGCGTGGATTTCTGGCACCTGAAGTAGGTGATGGTGAAGAATAAGTATCCACTACCGAGAATCGATGAACTCTTTGATCAGTTGAGTGGGGCACAGTGGTTCTCAATGGTTTACCTTCAATCAGTCTTTCACAAGTTAAGAGTACTAGATGAGGATATACTGATGATGGCTTTCAGATTCCGCTACGGTCTCTATGAGTACTTGGTGATGATTTTCAGCTTCACAAACGCCCCCTCATTTTTCATGGGACTATTGAACCAAATCTTGCAGTCGTACTTGGAACGGTTCGTAGTAGTCTTCATCGACGACATCCTTGTGTACATGGTATCAGAGGAGGAGCATGTGAGCCACATGCGAATGGTTCTATACATACTGTGGGAGAACCAACATTATGGGAAGCTCTCGAAGTGCCAGTTCTGGATTCAGGAGGTCCACTTTCTAGGACATGTCATCTCAGCAAATGATGTAGCTATAGAGCCAGCCAAGGTGGAGGCTGTGTTAGTGTGGGAGCCACCTCAGAGCGTGATGGAGGTACGGAGCTTCCTTGGGTTGGCAGGATATTACCGGAGATTCATTCCTGATTTCTCCCAGATATCAGCACTGATGTCATCCTTGACCAGGAATGTGAAACCCTTCGTGTGGACAGATATGTGCCAGTAGTCATTTGATCAGTTGAGATAGACTTTGATGAGTGCCCCAATCATGAGATTACCAGAGGAGGGTGTCACGTACGTAGATTTCTATGACATATCATGGACCGGGTTTGGATGCGTCCTGATTCAGTGATAGGTCGTGATTGCTTATGGTTCACGCTAGCTTAGGCCACATGAGCAGAACTATGTGACCCATGATCTGGAGTGGGTTGTGGTAGTCTTCGCGTTGAAAATGGGGTGACACTGCCTTATGGGCGAGTGGTTTATCGTCTACTCTAACCACAAGAGCCTTAAGTACATCTTTTTGCTGAAGGATATGAATCTGAGGTAGTGGAGTTGGAAAGAGTTCCCCGAGGACTAAGATTTTGATATCATCTATACTCTTGGGAAGGGGAACAAGGTGGCAGATGCTCTTAGCAGGAGGTCATGCTCGCAATAGTTGAGTGAGGTGACCGAGTAGTTAGTCACGCTGCAGTTATCCTTAGTGGACAGAGAGGATATAGTTTACCTACAGTCGATGGTTTTCCCCCATCCACTCTTACAGTAGGTTAGGGAGGTGCACTAGGAGATGTCGAATGTGTGGCTTTATGTTCTCAGTTATCCACAGGACATGCTCCTGATAGATATTCACAATTTAGGGTCACACACTTCTTTTTAGAGGATGCACTGTTGTATTGGTGGAGTTGCAAGAGGAGGTCCTGTTGGAGTTTCATACATCCCCCTTGGTGGTACATCCTATAGTGGAAAAGATGTACCTGGATATTCGATGAATGTTCTGGTGGTCCGACATGAAGAAGGCAGTAGTAAAGTTCGTTTCCCGATTCCTCACATGCCAGCAGGTGAAGGCTGAGCACCAGGTTCCAGTGGGATTAGCTCACCCCTGGAAGTTCCATAGTGGAAGTGGGATGGAATATTGATAGACATTGTGACAGGATTTTCATGAACGTCCAAGGGTATGATTCCATCTGGGTGATGATTGACCGACTCTCCAAGTAGTCCCACTTCCTAGATATGAGGGAGTTGAGTTCCCTATAATGCTTTGGGACGACTCTATGTGTAGGAGAATGTTTGGCTTCATGTAATCCCTTCGACGATAGTCTCAAAATGAGGTTCTCGTTTCACAACACGATTGTGTAAGGGATTGCAGGAGGCCTTTGGGACTCAGCTACGCTTGATCATGGAGTTTCATCCCCAAAGAGATGTTCAGACGGAGGGGACCATTTTTGGTTCTGGAGGATATGTTGAGGGAATCTATCAAAAACATTGGTTGTAGTTGGGAGGATCAACTACCACTGGTGGAGTTTGCGTACAACAATATCTACCACTCCACCATTAGTATGGAACCATTCAAGGCTTTGTATGGGAGACCCTGCCTATCACCGCTTTGCTGGACCGCCCTAGGAGAGTCAGCACTCAAAGGTCTGGAGTTGGTGTGAGCTACCACTAAGATGGTGAAAATCATCCATGAATAGCTGAAGACTGCACATAGATGGAATAAGTCTTATGTTGACAGGATATGGAGACCCCTGGAGTTTGAGGATGGAGACCATGTCTTTCTTCTGGTCTCACCACGTCGAGGGTTCGGAGATTTGGTCGGCGTGGCAAGCTATCTCCAAGGTTCATCAGACCTTTCTAGATATTTTTTCAGAGTTTATTAAGTGGAATACCACTTAGCTCTACCACCACAGTTGCATCAGGTACATGATCTCTTCCACATGTCGCAGATGAGAAGGTATGTGCATGACCCATCACACGTCGTCGACTGGGGCGAGCTGGACATCAAGGATTGAGTGACCTTTGCTGAGTACCTGGTGGAGATCGATGATCAGTATGAGAGGATCCTTCATGGGTGATAGATTTCCTTGATGCACATTCGTTGGAAGCATGGGAATCTTCAAGAGTGCACGTGAGAGCGGGAAGCCCAAATCTGTGCCCAGTACCTGCATATATTTGGGTAGTCTTTTTTTGGCTCTTCGGGGACGCAAATTTGCTAGGTGGGGAGAGTGTAATGACATGGTTTTTCCTTGTATTATTTTTAAATATTATATGGAATTATTTCGATTCTCGGAACAGATACGGAACATCATTCCAAGGCTCAGTGATCCTGGAATGGTGGTTTGAACATTTTTTAACTTATGTGAGTTTGCACTTGTGCGCGGTTGTGGCAGTTTCCAAACGGATGCCTGGATTAAAAATCGGAGGGCATTGTTGTGTCTGGGATGATGAAATTCCTTAAGAATGGGTCTAACATCATCCGGTGCGGGTCGAGGAAAAAAGTTAATTTTCAGACATTTTTAGTGAAATTAAAATAAATATAAATTCACAATGTTTATTTTTATATTATGGAAAATTTTTATGTAGTGCGGCGACGGGGCGGATGTTTATTTAACAAATTCCATGCCATAATTACTCAGATTCGGCAAGCTAGACTCATTAATAATGCAGCATATTTTTGAATTCCAGACATGTTTCCCTTTTTATTGGGATAAACGAATGTCGCTTGTTGGCAAGGATTGAGAGGAATCTCCAGAGAAAACCCTCGGCGACAAACAATGACGGATCGAAGCTGTGAATTACTGTGCAAACAAAGTTGATGGATCTTGACGATGACGGTAGAACCATCCTTCATCAGCGATCGATCCTAGTTGATGTAGGGGTTTTTTATTTAAAATTTTTCCCCGTCTTTGATTTTAAACGATGAACGCGGATCAACCATGAACAAGTTGATCCTCATATTTGTACGTTCTTACAGGAGGGTTTTATTGGGATGATTCGGTGAATTGATCCGTGTAGAATTTTTGTTTTTTGATTCTTCTCTTTGTAATCTTACTAACTTGAGCGGATCAATGTCGTGACGAAACACGGTGGAGGTTCGTTCCTCAATTTTGCATATTGGGTTTTCCTTCCCCTCTTTCTTCGTGTGTTCTTCGCGTTATTTGTGAAGAGATGAACAACGGATCGTTGCACATCCCTTTTTCAACAAAACAATCCCAAATTGAGAATTCCACACCACAACGACCATGTAGAGGTTCGACGATGATGGTGGATGACGAATCAGACCGGATCGGGAAAGGTCGTTCTGCAACCGTTCTTCGTGCGGGTGGATAGTTTCACGTTTTCAGAGCTGATCGGAGGTCCGGAAACAACTAAATTCGATTCGTAGTGTCGGGGAAACAATAAATTGGGAGTTTCATAGTGATCAGACTGCCGGATTGATGATCGGGGCAGCACAGGAGGCGCTCCAGTGAGGGGCGTCGATTCTGGAAATTTCCATAATACACGACTTGTACATCCGAAGAACACGTTGTGTAGTACTGGTGGTGGAAACTAGGGTTTTAGGGGTCATAGAGAAATCACACGGTGTGTGACCCTTGTCACATGATGAGTTAGACCATCCCCAAAGCTCGATATGTATTTTGGGAATTACATGGACACTGGATGCACTACATGGCTTCAGACGATGCGGTGTGTAAAGAATATGCGGCATGACAGAAGCGGCAACGCGGGACTTAGTGTGTATCCTAGGGATACACGGACATGAGATGGAGTACATGACCCTATACTCCATCACACGGCTAGGCGAGTCCAGTAACGCGGGTCATGCGATGTACCGATTACATGGGTTGGAGTACACGAGTTGATGACCGTGTACGGGCACATGGCCATCGTACACGGAGCCATCCACCGTCACTCGGACACAGCGTGTAAACTGTACTACACACCATGTACTCTCTTTTATATATGAACAGCCTTACAACATGGCCTGTTGTACACATGTAGTACCCAGGATCCGACAACACGGCGTGTCACTTTTCTACATGCCATGTACTTTTTGGAAAATTGTATGGTCCTCTTGGTCACCGTATCTTGGACATCATTCGTTTGGGTTAGTGCCCTTTTTCCTTGTTCCCCTAAAGTTCAGGCATCGTTTCCTTCTATAGGAGTATGATCCCTTCAGCATGACTTTCTGTGATAGAGTTGGAATCCCTCCGAGAGGCCCAGAGCGAGATCCTCTATCCATTCCTGAACCTAGGTAGAGTCAGGCATCGATGTGACAAACTCTACCGGGCTTTGATCCTCTACCTAGCTGGTGAATCTCTTAGCTAGTGAATCTGGATGATTTTCGATGTCCACCTTATCCCTAGTAGTTATCCTCATTTGTGTATCATGTTATTTCTCACTCAGGAGTGTGTCTCTTGTAATGAGTGCTTCTATATACCGTTATCTTCCCACTCACGAGTGTGTATCCTGTAATGAGTGTATCTACCTCTCGTGAAATTTTCTGATGAACATTACTTCATTTATGGGCATCATCAGAGGTATCAAACATATGGAGTGTCTTCTCCCGGAATGATAACTTTGTGGAAATCTTCGAAATGAATCCCTATCAAGGGTACGCGATTTCGTGAGTTGTCTCTAGACTATGGGTCTTGTTTTTGAGTATATCTGGATTGTGATCTCCTATTATATGTTTAGTATATATATATTGTAGAGATGATTCTTCCTTTCCTTTGTAAACATTCTTTTTGTTTTTCGGGGTCCTCTACTGAGTACTGTTATACTCACAGCTGCACAGGCTTTGCCCGCCCGGGTCGTGTCTTGTGTAGACGAGAATCCTTTTGATAGAGACCAGGGTAGACCGGGAAAGGGCCAAGCATTCTGATTTCCCTACTGGCCAAGGCATTCCTTCGGCTATGAGCAGCAGTCCCAATACCCCGTTGTGTTTATAGGATAGAATTTGCAGTTTTCAGACTTTTTTTAGGTGGGCTTGTATTCTGGCCCAGTTTATTTTCTATACATTACCTTCTGTCATACTCTGTTGGTTGGGTTTAGTTGTATGAATGCATTTTGTTCCTTAGTGGTCATTATATTTCAGCATTTGGGGGCTTGGAGATGTGTGCATGTGTACATGTTCTTAGGTAATAACACTCATATAATAATATGGCTACTCGGTGCAAGTTACCAGCCCCAGGCCTATTGGAGTTGGGCTTTGGGAGTCACAGCGCGGGCGCCACTGGGACGGGTCATGACAATTACATTGAATTTATATAGGTAATGTGTATCAATTTTTACTTAATATAAATTTAAATAAAATAAATAATTATTTAAATAAAAAGTCGGTTTTAACCCATAACACCGTGTTTTTCCCTATTCATCAATAATTTAATGTTTTCAGAAAAATACCAATAATTCACCCTAAGCTAATATCGATATTCTGAATTCAAAAATGTAGTCCATTATGAAATATGAAATTTAGAAAATTTCAAAAATTGGGTATTACAATTTATAATGGCTAGTTTGATTGGTCACGGTGTGTTAGAATCTCGAAGTTACCTACAATGCAAGCTATTGCATTATTCATAGGGAAACATACTATGGATTCTCAAGGTGATACATTTTTCCCTCATTCATAAAATTTTGTCCTCATAATTTCTAGAATACTACAGCACAAAATGATTTTGGTGGTTCTTCATGATAAGCTCCTCTGGTTCCCACATTGCATCTTCCATCTTATGGTTTCTCCATAGAACATTTACCAGATGAGTCACCTGGTTTCTCAAAAATTGTTCTTAGGTATGAAGAATCTTGGTAGGCTCTTCAATATTAGACAAATCAGGTTCATGTTCAATTTCCTTATATGTCAGCACATGTCTTGGTCCAGGCATGTATTTTCTCAACAGTGATTAGTGGAACACATCGTGAACTTTGAAGAGACTTGCTGGCATTGCCAAATGGTAAGCTATAGCCCCAATTCGTTCTAGAATTTCGAAAGGTGTGATGTACCTGGGACATAATTTACCCTTCTTACCAAATCGTATAACTCCCTTCCATGGAGATACCTTCAAGAAAACATGATCTTCTACATGAAATTCCAAATCCTTCCTTCGGTTATCGGCATTTCTCTTCTTCCATCTTTGAGCTACTTCGATGTGGGTTTAGATAATCTTCACTTTTTCAATTATTTCCTCAATTATTTCTGGGCCTAAGAGTTATCTTTCACCAACATCATCCCAACAAGTTGGTGTGCAACATATCTTTCCATATAATGCTTCATATGGTGCCGTCTGATTTCTTGAATTGAAGCTGTTATTATAGGAAAATTATACCAAAGGTAAATATTGATCCCACATACCATGAAAGTACAGTGAGAAATATCTCATCATGTATTATATGGTTTGAATAGTCCATTGTGATTTTCCTTCAGTTTGAGGGTGGTAGGAAGTGCTCAAATGATGTTCAGTATCCAGGGCTTTCTGAAGACTTTTCCAAAATCTTGATGTAAAACAGGGATACCGATATAAAAAATCGATAGGGGTTCTCCACCAAGTCTTACAACATTATTAATATATATTCATTGTAAACATTCAAGTGTTAAAGCTTCTCTTACAGTAAGAAAATGGGCTGACTTGGTAAGAAGATCAATAGTGACCCATATTACATCATTCCTTCTAGGATTCTTTGGTAGCCCCATGACAAAGTCCATCGTAATATCATCCCGTTTACACTCAGGTATGGGAAGAGGTTGCATGACTCCTCTAGTATGTTTTCATTCAGCTTTCACATGTTATAAAACCATACATCTTGACATAAAATCAAAAATCTCTCTTTCCATGTTGTCCCACCATAAATGTTCCGTCAAATCGTTGTACATCTTGGTGCTCCCAGGGTGTATAGAGAAATTGGAGCTATGAAAATCATCCTACAATTCCCTTTTTAGATCAAGTATATTGGGAACACGAATTATGTTCTCTAATTTAAAATATCCTTATACATATATGAAGTCACTCAATCTCCCATCATTTACAGCATTAATCATCTTTTGAAACTCATCATCATCAGTCTGAGAATGATGTATCCTTTCTAGTAAAGAAGGATTGGAAACCATTGGAAAAGGTATTGATGTCTCACCTTCCATGATTTTTCCAATAACCATATTTACTAGATCAATGAAAATAGGATCCCTTTCAACTCTCATATTTTTCAAAACACCGTGGTCCTTTCTACTCAAAGCATCTTGCTCCTTATTTTCCTTCCCCATGTGGTAGTGTATAGTGAAATAATAATCATTGAGTAGTTCAAGCCATCGTCTTTACCTCATGTTGAGTTCTTTCTGTGAGAAAATATATTTCAAAATCTTGTGACCAGTATAGATATCACATTCTTCACCATAGAGATAGTGTCTCCTTTTCATCAGAGTGATGATTACAGTTAATAACTCATGATCATGAGTGCGATAGTTTTTCTCATTAATTTTTAGTTGTCATGATGAATAGGTAATACCTCTATCATTTTTCATAAGGAAACAACCAAGTTCATTCATTGAAGCATCACTATAAATAACAAACCCATCGTTCCCTGATAGTATAGTCTAAATATGCGCATTAATTAATCTTCTCATCAGTTCATCAAAACATTCTTCGCACTCTTTTAACCAAAAAAATTTAACCCCTTTACGTGTGAGCTTGGTTAATGGGTTAACCAACCAGGCAAAATTCTATATGAAACTTAGATAATAAACTGCTAAACCAATAAAACTGTATTCCTCCATTATACTCGTTTGTGATGGCCATTCATGGATTGCCTTGGACATTGAAGGATAAATAGTGATTCCTTCCTTGGAGACAACATGGCCAAGAAAAGAAATCTTCTCAAGCCAGAATTCACACTTTCTAAACATTCCATATAATTCATTTCTTCTCAGAGTCTTCATAATAATGTGCATGTGATTTTCATGATCATTGTAGATTTTGGTGTATATGAGGATATCATCAATAAATACCACTACCAATTCATCCAGATATTACCTGAAAACTCTATTCATTAGATCCATGAAGAAAGAGGGCGCAATAGTCAATCACAATGGCATTACTGTAAACTCGTAATGCCCGTACCTGGTTCAAAATGCTGTTTCCAGAATGTCTTCCATCATCACACACAACTGATGATATCCAGATCGAAGGTGAATCATTGAAATATATTGAGCTCCATGAAGTTGGTCTAATAAATCATCAATGTGAGGTAGGGTATACTTTTTCTTTATTTTTATAGCATTGATCTCCTTGTAGCGAATGCACAACCTAATAGATATGTCATTCCACTTAACAAAAAGGACACGGGATCCCCATCGATAAATAATAGGATGAATAAATCCCTTATTATTCAATTCCTCTATTTGTTTCTTTAGTGCCACTAATTCCCCAGTGGCCATTCTATAAGGGGTCTTCGATATGGTCCTTGAAACATGAATTAAATCAATGGAAAAATAAATTTCTTGTTCTGGAGGATGTCTAGGTAAATCCTCTATAAACACATCAAAATATTCTTGAACAATAGGTATGTCTTATATTCAGACATTATTTTCCTCACCCATAATTATTTAATTATCATCCTCTCCAATAATTGAATTTAGTAGAGCTACTAGGATGGATCTAGATAAAAATCAGATGGTGGTGTTTCTGCTCTAAAGATAAGGTTATCCTTATCATCATGGAGAATTGTATCCTCCTTCTTCATACAATAAATTTTGGCATCATGGTCCGAAAGACATCCCACACCAAGGAATATATCAATTTCAATCATGGGTATGACGATTTGATTAGCTGATAAATATCATTTGTATGCCTTAATGGAGACTGATTAGCAAAAAATTGATACAATGAAACTTCCCTTTGGAGTTTTGACTGACAACACTCTTGTTAAAACAAATTGGAAATATCTAATTTTCTTAGAAAACTGGGTGGATATGACACAATGTGATGATCGAGAATCAAATAAAGCATTGTCTAAACATGAGGAAATCATTAAATTACCTGCCACCATATCTTTTGGAGCTTCAACCTCAGTAGTAGTGATTGAATAATCATGGCCTTGATCCCATGTCCCTTTCAATGGTAGGTTTCTATGGTTATTAGGAAATTCATTTTCATAATTTCCCATCTCCCTGCAATTGTATCATTGAACATTGGTAGCTCCTTTTTTCCCCTTACAATCACCAGCAAGATAGAATTTCTGTCCACATTTGTAGAATATTCCTTTTCCTTTTAGAGAGGAACCAGGGAGCTTCCTTCCACAATTATGACAGGGTGGGAATTCAACTCTTCCTTTCTTCCCTGTTTCAATATTTCCATTCCCAGAGTGTTCAATAGATCTCTTCTTCTCTTGCTTTGCTTTAAAGTCATAACACATCAAAAATTCCTTTTTCTATCTTGATAGCACGTGAGACAATATCTTCATACAATGAGAAGGATTGTGAGACTAATGATCAATGAATAAATGGTTTTAACCCATCAATGAAATGATCAATATTACTTCTTGGTTTACGTATATAATTTTCAGAATTTCTTGCTAAACTTGTAAATTTATCTTCATACTTTTCGACATTCTCATCCTCCTTTTGTATCTGACTCCAAAATTGACTTTCCCTATCCACTCATTGGTCATGAGGATGGTATTTTTTGATGAAAAGATATTTAAACTCCCTCAATCCCAGACTTGATAATTCTTCATCCTCTTTTGTGTTTTGACTTAATGACCACCATTGATCTGTATCTCTGGTGACGCGATAAACTACCATGACAACTTTTTCCATTTTACTATTCCCAAAGCATGAAATATTTTATCTATGTAATTTATCCATTGTTCAAATACAATTGGATTTATAGGCCCATAGAATGTTGGTGGTTGTTTCCACATGAATCGATCTTACATTGGTCATCTGTGTTTTAGATCAGGTTTCTCCATACGGGTAATGTTATTATTCATAACCTATGTGAGTTGTCCTAGTATGGTGACAAGATGATCAGCACCAGTTGCATCACTAGATCCACTATAAATATCTTGAGTAGGAGGGAAAATCCTACACAGATTACATGCGTTGATACGGTATCCATTCCTTCCACTAGCCTCCATTTCTAAACAATTTCATAGAGTATAGTAGTTTCTGAACAATAATACATAATTCCAAACTTAAAAAACACATTACATAAATTGAACAGAATATGGATATAATCCATACGCATAAAAATGTTTTCTTTTAGGAGGTATATACTCATAAATCCATTATAATAGTTTTTAATGAAAATGAGAATTGTCCAAAGCATATCTATTGGGAGTTCCATAACCAAGAGTGCAACAGGGCCCGTTGTCGTGCACCAGTTCCCATTCAAGTCTGTCTCAAAGTGGTGTTTTTGAGTTTTACCCCTAGGTACATTTGTTCTAGAGACGCCTCTACTTGCTCATATCCAAATAGGGATGTATTTCCTTGAAAACTCTCAAAATATCTATAGTACCAAAATTCTAGGATATACTTTTATACTAATCCCCAAAGTCTATCTTAGGGGAATGATCTCTAATATGAGTTTTTCTAAATCTAGTTTCCAATTTTTGTACTAAACTTCCTCTGATATCAACTGTAACACCCCAAACCTAGTTACCTAGAATCTATGCTTTATTACATAACATTGGCATGATACAAGGAATCATGTGCCGAAATACCGATCTATTTTGAATTATTGGAAACAAGATACATACATAAGTTCAAAATTACAGCTTAAAAAGAAATACAACCCAAATTTATTCCATTAGAAACATACAAGACTCCTAGATTATGCCTACAAATCACTTATAACTTATTTCTTCATACACTAAGAAAATGAAACATAAGAAAGGGGTGATATCAAATTCTCAATAATGGTAAGAAATACAGTGGAAGATAACATAAACATTAGGAAGGATAAATAATTCAAAACACGTGCCTTTAAAAATAATAAACATGAACCCATTATGGCAGGAATATGAGCTGAGTAAATAATTCCATAATAAAACATAGTCATGGGTATTATACTAGTTGAATAACCACATTAACCATCATTATTATTTTCATAATGATGGTATATATAATGTCGTACATTCTTACACATTTTTTCAAGGCCCCGTCCAAGACGTTTAAAATTGATTAAGGCCTCGTCCATAACCAAATATCAAATTAGCAATGGTTTTGGACAATTACACGTTTAAATGTCTCATGAGACCTACCGATGCACCGAGGAGCTATATCAGGCTCTACCCATCACATACTAAGTCCAGTACATTCCTCATATTAAAAGGATGTAATGTAACATAAACATTCCTCTTAAAACTAGAATAAAAAATGTCAACCCTTAATCCATAAACAATGAATGGTCTAAAAATAACTCACCCACATTCAAACATATCACAAAAACTTCAATACAATATGGAAGATTTGTGTCATAATAAATCAACTTCAAATAAGTTTAAAATTATCAAAGGATTTTTACATAGATGAAATGAAAACTATTTGAAAAAAATGCCTCTTTCTATTTTGAAACCATTTATGAGTCACATAATTATTAAAGAAAACATTAATTTTGAAAATATTAATAAAGGATTGTAAGGGAAGATTCTATGATGTTATAATGGAAGAAAATAGCTGCACCCGCCATATAAGTTAAAAAAACATTCTTAGCATAATCTTGTCGAAAAGGTCATAAAGTACCTTGTTTGGAAAACGACTGAAAGAATCCTTACAAATCATATAAGGTCAAATAAGGGTATAAATTACATCAAACCACACTATATTTAAAGGTTAAAATGTTTCGAAATACTTTTCTAAGAATACATGGATATGGGTGATGAAGAGGTCTCAGTAGATACTTATGTAAAATCAACCTCATTTAATAAAGAGATAGTGAAATTAACCATTACCTTTAACATTTTTTTAGTCGATGGTTTGTTAACCTCTTTTATATTATTTAAAACATTTTTATTAAATATTACAATAACTATATACATAAATATTATATCATATATGATCCACAAATCTTCCATTGTTAACAATATTTTAGTAGTATCCTCATTTCAATTGTTAACTAATACATTCTCAATTATATACTTAATTACGTAAGACATGTTTTATATGGATAGGATGTATTTGATTCATATAAATAATGATATTATGTTCACAAATATTATTTATAATCATAAAATAAAAATTATTCTGGAATCATTATGATGGATAAATGAATCTCATCATGTTCGTGGAGACGGTAATCCGTACGTATGCACAAGCGACAATATCATTATATTAATGGTGAAATCGTATGTAATTGGATGGTATATCATATATAAATAATCAATAAAATTTTATATTTATTATTAACATCAGTTATACTTATTATTATACACATCCAAATAATGGAGTGTTTGAATAACGAACTACACCACGACGTGGAGACGGTAAGTCGTACATACACATATATGGTGACTTTGTCATTCATATGATGGATTGAATAATGAATATGGTTTTAAAATTTTTATAATATAATAAAAATATATATAAGATAATGTATTTATTATTTTATAATGGAAACAACAAATAAAGAAGAAGCAGATGAAGAAAAGAATGTGAAATTGGTGATGAAATGTTTACCTCTTCTTTGGGTTCTTCCTTTTTATATGATCAAAAGGGATTCATATGTTGTTTTTATGAACCATGGAAGGCCTCTAGGATAAAGAGACAATATTTGGGAGGATATTTGGGCATGGTTTGGCCGACCCAAATGGCATTGGATGTGTGAAACTAATAGAAGGGGATATTCCCATTTATATGAGAGGTGTGGGTCACTGTAGGAAAAGCTTTTAATATTATTTTATAAAAAAATCATTTTCGGTTGTTAATGGCTCCAAAATAATTTATTAAGAGGATAAGGTGTGTATGGGTTGAAAAAATCTTAACCAATTGGTTCTACACAGGTTTAGGTCACCATATTAACCATATCTTTTAGATTTAACTCTTACATAAATAGTTTTCCATTTAACATGTCTCCTTGTATTTTTATATTATATGGTTAATAAACCTACTATAAAATGACAAGAGAACACCAAGTGGTTCATTATTAATATATAAAACCTTATATAAGTCGTTTGACATATCCATATATTTTTATAAATATTATATCAATTAATAATATTGTATTTGTTTTAAAAACACAATTATGTCAATTTTGACCCCATTTAGTATTTGATTTTTTTTTAAATCCATTAAAACTTTATCACCTCGAATAAAATTTATTTAAAAAACCCTGACATGTCATATTAACCTATTAAATTATTTTAATTCATCATAAGTCTCAATTTCCATTTTTTAGGATATTTATAATATAAATTATTTTAATATTTCATTAATAATGTAATTACTGCATCATCATTGTGTCATTAACAAATTAAATTATATAATGTCTAAAAATTATAAATAAAATACAATTGTTAATGTAATAATTTTATATTTCTAAATAATATTTATAGTCAAATTTATATTATGTGTAACACTATAATGAAAATGGTTTAGTTACTAAAAATTGAATTTAACTCATTTAACCCTACTTTAAATTAAATATTAACAAATATTATAATCTATTTCTAGTGGACCAAATTTGATAATATTTTATTACTAAGGTTTTTTTTGGTTGAATTAAATTTTTCAATAGAATTAGGCCATGTGTTTGGGTAATTATGATATCATTTTTACCCTTAACTACCCTATTTACCTTTAATTGTGGTAAATAAAAGTCAAAAGTTACTACTCGCCAAAAATTATTTTTTGCTTATTGAACAAAATTTTACATACTAATATTAACTGTGCTTCTCGGATTTTCAAAATGCAACTCACATAAGTGGTAAAATTATGTTTTATGCAAATTTTCAAATGCTCATAGGAAGTGGTTAAAAGACGGTAAAAAGTTAAATAAAGTTTTTATATATCTAAACGTATGATAAAATGACTCTAATGAATTACATTGAACACATATAGGTATTATATATCTACTTTAATATAAAATAAATTTAAATAAAATAAATAATTATTTAAATAAAATGTCGGTTTTAACCAATAACGTAGTGTTTTTCACTATTCATCAAAAATTTAATGTTTTCAGAAAAATACCAAAAATTCACCCTAAGCTAATTTCAAAAATTGAAATTCAAAATTGAAGTCCATTTTGAAAAATAAAATTTATAAAATATCCAAAAGTGGGTATTAATATTCATAACGGCTAGTTTGATTGATCGCGGTGTGATAGAATATCGATGTTGTGTACAACACATGCTATTGCATTATTCAAAGGGAAACACACAATAGAAGCTTGGTGTGTTACATTCTTCCCACCATCAAATAATTTTGTCATCCAAATTTTTTGAATAATACTGCACAAAGAGATTTCAGTGGTTCTTGATCTTAAGTTCCTCTTGTTCCCACGTTGCCTCTTCCATCTTAAGGATTCTCCATAGAACTTTTACCAGACGATTTTTCTGGTTTCACAATACCTGTTCTATGTTATCAAGTATCTTGTAATGCTCTTCACAATAAGACAAATCAGGATCCAATTCAATTTCTGCATAGGTGAGTACATGTGTTTGGTAATGCATGTATTTTCTCAAGAGTTATACATATAACACATCTTGAACTTTGGAGAGACATGGTGGCATTTCCAAATGGTAATCTAAAACCCCAATTTGTTCTAGAATTTAGAAAGGTCCAATGTAACTATGAATTAATTTAAACATCTGACTGAATCGTATAACTCCTTTCCATAGAGATACCATCATGAAAACATGATCTCATACCTAAGATCTCCAAATCCTTCATTCGGTTATTGGCATAGCTCTTCTACCTACTTTGAGCTTATTTGATGTGGGTTTGGATAATCTTTACTTTTTCCATTGTTTCCTCAACACGTTTTGGGCCTAAGATATTTCTTTCACCAACATCACCCCAATATGTTGGTGTCCGACATCTTATTCCATATAATGCTTCAGATGGTGACATCAGAATACTTGAGTGGAACTATTATTCTAAGAAAATTATACAATATGTAAATATTGATCCCACATTCCTTGAAAGCCAAGTGAGAATGATCCCAACATGTCTTCTATGGTTTTAATAGTTTGTTCTAATCATCCATTAGTTTGAGGCTCGTAGGCAGGGTTAAATGAAGTTCAGTATCCCGGGCTTTCTGATGGCTTTTCAAAAATCATGATGTAAAATGGGGATGACGATTAGAAACAATCTATAGGTGTACTCCATGAAGTCTTACAACTTCATTAATATACAGTATTGCTAAATTATCAAGTGGTAAATCTTCTCATATAGTAAGAAAATATGTGGACTAGGTAAGATGATCAACAATGACTCAAATTGCATCATTCCTTTTATAATTATTTGGTATCCCCATGAAAACATTCTTCGTAATATAATCCCATTTCCACTAAGTTATGTGAAGAGGTTTCATGACTCCTCTAGGATGTTGTCTTCTAGCTTTCACTTTTTTCCAAACCATACATCTTGACCCATTATCCACAATCTCCATTTTCATGTTGTCCCACCAAAAATGTTCTTTCAAAACTCTGTACATCTCGGTGCACCCAGGGTGAATTGATAAGTTGGAGATTTGAGCATCATTTAACAATTCCATTTTTTGATCAGCTATATTGCGAACAAAAAATCTCTTCTCAAATTTCAAAATTCCATCTACATATACGATGTCACTCAATCTCCCATCAATTAATGCTTTAATTTTCTTTTGAAACTCCTCATCCTCATTCTGAGAACTCTTTATCCTTTCTAGTAAATATGGTTTTAAAATATCTGAAAAAGTATTGATGTTTACCCTTCCATGGTTATTCCCATATCTATCTTTACTAGATCCATGAAAATAGGATCCTTTATACTCAAATAATCTTCCACCTTATTTGCCTTCCTGAGGTGGTAGTGTAAAGTGCAATCATAATGAGGTAGTATTTCAAGCCATTGTCTTTGCCTCATGTTGAGTTCATTATTTGATAAAATATATTTCAAACTCTTGTGATCAGTATAAATCTCATATTTTTCACTATATAGATAGTGTCCCAATATCCTCAAATAGAAGATTACAGCTGCTAACTCAAGATCTTGATGGAGATAGTTTTTCACATGAATTTTCAGCTATCATGATGCATAGGCAATAACACTATCATTTTTCCTACGGACAAAACCAAGTCCTTTATTTGAATAATCACCATAAATAATAAACCCATCGTTCCCTGATTGTAGAGTCAATATAAAAGCATCAACTAATATTTTTTTTAGGTCTTCAAAACATTCTTCACACTCTTTTTTCCGAACAAATTTAACCCCTTTGGGTGTGATCATGGTTAATGGGTTAGCCAACCGTTAAAAGTCTCGAGGATACCTTAATAATAACCTTCGAAACCAATAAAACTATGTACGTCAATTATACTTGTTAGTGCTGGACATTATTGGATTGCCTAGGTCTTTAAAGGATCAACAGTGATTCCATATTTTGAGAAAATATGTCCCAGATAAGAAATACCCTAAACCCAGAATTCACACTTGCTAAAATTCCCATATAATTAATTTCTTCTAGGAGTATTCAGAATAATGCGCAAGTGATTCTCATGATCATAGTAGCTTTGGGAGTATACCAAGATATCATCAATAAATACCACTAAACATTTATCAAGATATTCCTTGAAAACTCTATTCATTAGATCCATGGAGATAGAGGGTGTATTAGTCAATCCATAAGGCATTACTGTAAACTCGTAATGCCCGTACCTAGTTTGAAATGTTGTTTTCATAATGTCTTCCTTCTTCACACACAACTGATAATATCCAGATCGAATGTCAGTCATTGAAAAATAATGATCTCAATGAAGTTGTTCGAATAAATCATCAATGCGAGGTAGGGTATACATGTTCTTTAATGTTATATCACTGATCTCTATGTAGTCAATGCATGACCTCGTAGATCTGTCTTTCTTCTTAACAAAATGGAGAGGGGTTCCCCATGAAAAAACACAAGGGCTAATAAATCCCTTTTTACTCAATTCCTCTAGCTGTTTCTTTATTTCCTCTAATTTCCAAGAGGTTACTGTGTAAGGAGACTTTCGATATGGGCATTGAACAAGGAATTAAATCAATTGAAAACTCAATTTCTCATTCTGGAGAATGTCCAAGTAAATCCTTTGGAAACACTTCAACATATTATTGCTCAATAGGTATGTCCTCTATTCAAACATTCTTTTCCACACCCATAATTATTCAATTATCATTCCACCCATCAATTGAATCTAGTAAAGCTAATATGGGTTTATCTAGATAAGAATCAGGTGGTGACATTTCTACTCTAAAGATAAGGTACTCATAATCATCAATGTGAATTGTAACCTCCTTCTTCTTACAAAAAAATTACACATCATGGATAGAAATGCAATCCATACCAAGGATTATATCAAAACCAATCATGGGTATGATGATTAGATCAGCAGATGAATATTGTTTACATTTTCAATGGGGACTGATTCATAAAACATTGTGTGAATGATACATATATTAGGAGTTTTTACTAACAACTCATTTGTTAAATGAAATTAGAAATATCTAATTTTCCTAGAAAACTGGGAATTTATAAAATAATGTGATGGTCTAGAATCAGACAAAGCATTGGATAAATTTAATGAAACCATTAAATTACCTTCCACCACATCTTTCAGAGCTTTAACCTCTGCAGTATTGATCACATAATGTTATTCTTGATCCCTTGCCCTTTTCTGAGGTATGTTTCTTTCAATCTTAGGAAATTCATTTTCATAATGTCCGATCTCCCTGAAATTGTAGCATTGAACATTGGTAGCTTCTTTCTACCCCTTACAATCACTATCAAGATGTCCTTTATATCCACATTTGAAGCATACTCCGTTTTATTTTAGGCAGGAACTAGGGTGATTCATTCCACAATTATCACAAGGTGGAAATTCAAATTTTCTTTTCTTCCCTATTTCCTTATTTATTTTTCCAGAGTGTTTAGCAGATCTCTTATTCTCTTAATTTTCTTTAAAGTCGTAAGACATAAATAATTCTTCTTCTGTCTTGGTAGCACATGGGACAATATCATCATACAGTGAGAATGATTGAAAGACTAATACTTGATGGGGAAATGGTTTTATCCCATCAAAGAAACAATCAATTTTACTTCGTAGGTTATGTATATAATCCTCAGCATGACATTCTAACCTTGTAAAGTTAGATTCATAATTTGCGACATTCTTATTCACCTTTTGTCTCAGACTCCGAAATTTCCTTTCCATATCCACTCGATGGTCACGAGGAAAGTATTTTTCTAAGGAAATATCTTTAAATTCCCTCCAACCCTTACTTGATAATTCTCCATCCTCATTTTTTGTTTTGAATTAATGACCACCATTGATCTGCAACTCCGGTGAGGTGATAAACTGCCATGACAACTTTTTCCCTTTCGCTACTCCCCAAATCCTAAAATATTTTCTCTAAGGAACTTATCCATTGTTTAGATTAAAATAGATTTATAGACCCACTGATTGTTGGTGGTTATTTACTCATGAGGCGATATAACATTGATCCTCCTTATTGTGGATCAGGGTGCTGCATACGGGTAAGGTTATTATTCATAACCTGTGTGAGTTGTCCCAATATGGTGATAAGCTGATCAACACCAGTTGTATCACTTACCCCGATATATTAATTTGGAGGAGGATCAAAATACCTACATGGATCACATGCATTGATACGGTTTTCATTCCTTCCTCTAGGCACCATTTCTAAACAATGGGATATAGCAGATTAGATTATGAACCACATTAAATAATTCTGAACTTGTATAACAATTAATATAAATTTAACAGCTTATTGATATAATCCATAATCATAAAATTGTTTTTTTTGATGAGGTATATACTCATAAATACATCATAATGTTTTTTATAGAAAATGAGAATTATACTAATAATATCTCCTAGGACTGTTGTAACCAAGAGTGCAGCAAGGTCCTTTGTAGTGCACTAGTCCCATTCGAGTCTAGATCAAAGCGGCGTTTTTGAGTTTTACCCTAAGGTACATCTATTCCAAAGACACCTATACATGATCATATCTAGACAAGGATTTATTTCTTGGAAAACTCATTAAATCTCTACAGTACCAAAATTCTAGGAATTTCTTCTATACTAAACCTCAATTATTATCTTAGGGTAATGTTCTCGAATCAGAGTTTTTCTAAATCTAGTTTCAAAGGATTGTACTAAACATCTTCTAATTCCAACTATAATTACCAGACCCAAGTTACCCAGAGTCGGTGATTTATCACATAACATTATCATGATACAAGGGATCATGTCCTGAATGGCCAATCAATTTAGTATTATTGGAAACACGATACATACATAAGTTCAACATGTCAACTTGAAAAGAAATACAACACTAATGTATTCAATTAGAAACATCCTAGACTCCTAGATTATGCCTACAAGTCACTCATAACTAACTTCTACATATCCTAGGAAAATGAAACATAAGAAAGGGGTGAGATCAAACTCTCAGTAAGGGTAACCAATACAGTGGAAGATAACATAAAAATTAGGCCTGATGAATAATTAAAAAGACATGCCTCTACAAATAATAAACATGAACACTTAATGGCCAAAATATGAGCTATGTAAATAATTCCATAATAAAAAAATAGTCATGGGTATTCTACTAGTTGAATAACCACATTAACCATCATTATTATTTTCATAATGAGGTAATGTATACTCTTTGACATTCTGAAATATTTTTTCAAAGCCTTGCCCAAGACATCTAAAAATGATTAAGGCCTCAGCAAAAACCATATATCGAATTGGGAAAGGCCTCAGCCAATTCCATATCAAAATTTCTCATGAGACATACCGATGCATCGTGGAGCTATAGTTGGCTCCACCCATCACATATTAAGTCCAATACATTCATCATATGAAAATGATGAAACATAACATAAACATTTGTATTAAAACTAGCATAAAAATAGAAATAATTTAACCATAAACCATGAATGGTATAAAAATTAAAAATACATTGTCAAACATATCACAAATCCTACCCTACAATATGGATGATTTGTGTCGTAATAAATCAACTTCAAAAAAGTTTCAAATCAATCAATGGATGTTGACATAGATGAAATTAAAACTATATGAATGGAAAATATCTATCTATTTTGAATCCATTTAAGTGTCATATAATTAAAAAATATAACATTTATTTTGAAAATATTCTTATAAGCTTGTAATGTATTCTTTTATGATGTTATAACGGTGGAAAAAAAGTTTCACCCACTGTATAAGTTAAAAAATCATTCTTACCTTAATTTTGTCGAAAAGGTCATAATGTACATTATTTGGAAAACAACAGAAAGATTCCTTTCAAAACATATAAGGTCAAAAAAGGGTATAAATGACTTTAACCCATATTCCAGTAAATAGTAAAAAAATTGAAATACATTTTTAAGAAAAAATGGATGTGGGAGATAATGAGGTCCCAGTAGATACTTACGTAAAAACAAACTCGGATAATAAAGAGATTGTGAAATTAACCCTTACCTTGAACTTTTCCATAGTCGATGGTATGTTAACCTCCTTTATAATAGTTAAAAAATTGTTATTAAATTATAAATGAACTACATACATAAATATGATATCATATTTTATCCTCTAATATTGCTTTGTTAATAATATTTCAGTAGTATCATCGTTTCAGGTGTAAACCGATTATTTATCCTTTATATGATTGGTTACGTAAGCCATGTTTTTATAGATAGGATGTATTTTATTCATATATAAAATGATATTATGTTCATAAACATTATTTTTAATCAAAAATGAAAATTATTCTTGAATGATTATGATGGGGAAATGAATCTCATCACTTTCGTGGAGATGGTAATCCGTACGTATACCTGAGAAATAATATCATTATATTGATGGTGAAATATTATATAATTGATGGTATATCATATATAAAAAATCAATAACATTTTATATTTATCATTTAAATCAGTTTTACTAATTATTATACCCATCCAAATAATGATGAGTTTGAATAACAAACTACCCCACGACGTGGCGACGGTAAGCCGTACATACGCACGTATGGTGACTTTGTCACTCATATGATGGACAGAATAATGAATATAGTTGTACCATTTTTATAATAACATCACATTATATAGAATATACTGTAGTTATTATATTATAATGGAAAACACAAGGAACGTGGATGTGGAAGAAGAAAATAAATTGAAAGAGGTGATGAAATATTACCTCTTCTTCAGGTTCTTCCTTTTTATTTGACCGAAAGGGCTCTTTAGGATGGTTTTATGACCAAATTATGGATTCTAGAATGAAGTTAGGATAGTTGGGAGTATAGTTGGGCAGGTTTTGGCCGATACATATGGATTTGGAGGTGTGAAATTAAGAGAAGGTGAACTTCCCTTTTATAAGAGAGGTGGGGGTCACTTTAGGAAAAGCTTGAAATATTATTTTATAATATAATCATTTTAGGTTTCTAAGGGCTCCAAAATTATTTATTTAGAGTATAAGGTGGGGATGGGTCTCAAAACCTCTCAACCAAAAGGTTTTTGATAGGGTTAGGTTATCGTATTAACATTATCTTTTATATTTGACTCTTAGTTAAATAGTTTGACATTTACCATTTCTATTTGTATTTTTATATTATATGGTTAATAAAAATACTATAAACTGCCAAGAGAACTCCAATTGGTTCATTATTAATATATATAACCTTATCGACTTCCTTTGGCTGAACCATTGAATTATACGAATATTATATAAATTATAAATTTAGTATTTGATTTACAATATCAATTATGACAATTTTTACACTATTTAGTATTTGATTTTTTTGGAATCCATTAAAACGTTATCACTTCTAATAAAATTTATTTAAAAACCCTAAAATGACATAATATCCAAGAAAATTAGTGTAATTAATTTGATGTCTCAATTTAAATTTATTTGGATACTTATAATATCAATTATTTTAATATTTAATTAATAAGGTAATTACTTCATCATCATTGTGTCATAAATAAATTTTATTATTTAATGTCAAAAATATATAAATAAAATACCATTACTTATGAAATATTTTTATCCTTCTAAATAATATTTATTATCGAATTTATATTGTGTGTAACCCTATATTAAAAATGGTATAATTATTAAACTTTGAATTTAACTCTTTTAACCCTTCTTTAATTAAAATAATAATAAATCTCCTAATATAATCCAAGTGGACCAAAGGGGATCATATTTTATTCCTATTGTTTTTTTTGGTCTAATTACAATTATCTAATAGAATTAGGACATATTTTTGTGTAATTATGATATCATTTTTACAGTTAAATTCTCCATTTACTTTTGACCGTGGTAAATAAAAGTCAAAATTTACTATTGACCAAAAATTATTTTCATCTTATTGGACCAAATTTTACTTAATGATATTAACCATGTCTCTAAATTTTTTTAAATTCCACTCATGGATGTAGTACAATTATGTTTCATGCAAATTTTCAAATGCTCCTAGGAGGTGGGTAAAAGATGGTAAAAAGATCAATAAACATTTTATATATCTAAACTTATTATAAAATGACTCCAATAAATTACATTTAAATTTTATATTTCTTATGTATTTATTATGGAAAAAAATAAATTTAAATAAAATAAATAATCATTTAAATAAAAAGTCAGTTTTAACCAATAACGCAATGTTTTCACTATTCATCAAAAATTGAATGTTTTCTGAAAATTTCCAAAAATTCACCTTAAGATAAATTCGATATTCCTAATTCAAAAATGAAGTCAATTTTGAAATATAAGATTTATAAAAATTCAGAAAGTGGGAATTTCTATTCATAATGTCTAGTTTGATTGGTCGTGGTGTGTTAGAATCTCGAAGTTGAGTACAATGTATGATATTGCATTATTCAATTGAAACATACCGTGGAAGCTTGGGGCGTTACACCATTGATAAAATAGTTTAGTTGATTCATGTATCACATGTTTCTCAAGGATAAGTCCACCCTTGTATCTCTAAGATGTATATTGAAATGCGTCGAGAGTATTGGTGTCTTGGGATGAAGTGTTAGGTAGAAGGTTTTATCACAAGCTGTTCCACATGTCATCAAGTGAAGGTTGAGAAATATATACTAGCTAGCTTGTTACAGCCTTTATGAGTATCTATGTTAAAATAGTATAATTTTGAAACAGGTTATGTCATCACTTTTTCGGGGACACCTCAATGTAGTGACATGGTTTGGGTAGTCATGGATCGACTAATGAAAGTATCCTATTTTCATCATATTAAAGGGAATTTCTTAGTTGATGATCATGTAAGATTGTACATCCATGAGATTATATTTCTACATGGGGTATGTCATGTTATTGTTTCATATTGGGATGATCGTTTTACATCATTATTCAGGTACGGTTATGAGAGATCTATGGGTACAGAAGTCCTTCTGAGTATAGCCTTTTTCCTTTAGAGCGATGGCTAGTCAAAACATACTACATAATTGTTGAAGGTAATTGTTCAATATTGTTTCCTTATTATTGGTGGTTCTTGGGAAATAATATTCCTCTCATCGATTTCACCCTCAACAATATTTTTCAAATTAATATTCATATGGATCCTAATATAGCCATTTATGGTATGCCATATTTCTCACCCCTATGGTATAAGAAGATAAGAGAGAAAATTCTTCTAGGACATCACTCATTTAGAAGAAACTATAATAGGTTCATATGATTATTAAATGGATGTATACTACTCAATCTAGTCATAAATCTTTTGTCAATCATCGTTGAAAACATTTGCAGTTTGAGGTTGGGGATTGTGTTTTCTTACATGTATCACCCAGACATATGTATAGATCGATAGAGAGGAAATGGATGCTCCCACATCACCTTTTTAGGCTATTTGGGATCATGGAGGTCATCGGGATGATATCCTATAAATTTCGAACACCATAGATGTATCATTCCATCCATGAAATGTTCTATGTTTCATAGCATCACCAATATCATGTCGACCCATATTATACTTTTGATCCTAAGGATTTTGAGACAAATGTTGATGATATATTGAAGAGTATTCTCTACACATTATTCAATTGAGCATAATATGTCAATGAGTTTGTTATATCCCTATAGTATAGGTGTTAATCGAGAAAAACTAGGTATAGTATGAGACCTAGCAGTAGGTGGCTGATGTAAGTGATTAGTGGATGTAATTTTTATAGATTAAGTTTTTTCATCCCGTTGAAGTGAACATGGGGATAGGTTCAATTAAGGAGAAATATTGTAAGAATATAGTTTCCCCATTATGTATAAATTCTTTTCATTTTTAGTTGAAACTCTTGTAAAGTTATATTTTTAGACAAGACCATAATGTCGGGCCTATGGGTATATTGGATTGTTTTTTAGTAGAAAGGAACAAGGGTATGAAGGTAGTTTATAGGACAGTTACATGAGGTGTAATTAGAATACATGGAATTTAACCAATACAAATCATGCAATTTCATTTCCATGAACATTCACATCATATAGAGGATTTTTGTAGGGGGAGTCTCCCAAAAATTGCGGGAAATATAAATCATTCACACACCATGTGATTTAATGACATCCATGTTTAAAATAGGAGGTAGGGCCTCCCTTTTTCCAAACATACCCTCAACCCTACAATTCCTCAGGCAAAGGATAGCCCATTGAATATAAATGTTGGTGTTTGGTGTTGTTTCTCAATCAGACCTATCTTTTCATATCTTTCTATCAAATTGGTTATGCATCAACAAGTTATTATTTCATCAGGATCCTTTCATCGTTTCTCTTTAACTCGATAGAGTTATCTTTGTGCAAGCTCTTATGCCCTATTTTTTAGGTTTTCATCTATTTTTCCATTTTAATATGATTTGGACTAAATCCAATACCAATTATAGATGAGTTCTCTTCAATAGGAATATAGTGGATGGTCTAGTTATTATCAATTAATTAGGATATTTGTTTTATAATATGTGTTGTTTTTTCACAGACTGATTTCACCATATGTTTCCCCTCAATTTAATCATCCATTAATCGGTTTCCTTAATTGATATCCTCAGTGCCTTCTATGGTCACCTTTAAAGGTGGCCACCCCATGCAGTGTAATGATCAATTTTCTCATGTGGATTTGAAAGATTAATCAGTCAACAATTATCTAAATGGATTTAAAATGATTGATAAATTTCGATAAAAAAAATGAAATGGATAATCGTTGTGGTATATCATGGATAACACACTCATTAAATTTAAGTGAATTGAATAGAGTTGGGTGGTCAGATCAATTCACCCAACGAAAATGGAACAATGGTTACTCCATTGTTATTGTGAAATGTTTACCAGTAATTAATGAAGAATTTCTCATTTAAAATAAAATGATTACTTATCAATATCGATGTATGGGAATGTAGACCCTTTTTTAATATGATACAGGCACAAAAACCATTTATAATTGTGATACGGGCATGAAAACTATTTTTTATGTGACCTGGAAATGGAGTGCCTATATTGTGATAACAATCATGATGAACCTATGTAGTGATATGTGGAATGACTACCTTATCATGTTATACCGGGTATGATGACCATATATTATGACACATGGCCTTGAGAACCCCATCATTGATACACAGCTATGATAAACCATGTTTTTATATAAAATCATGATGAACCTTACTGTGATACTGGAAATTTTTTCCACTATTATTCTGATATAGGCATGGAAAACCAATGATTATGATATTTGGCATGGTGCTCCTTACTATTATGATACATGTCACGGTGTCCCTTGATACTTGTGATACTCATTATATAACTTATGGATGTCTAAGAAATTCCTTGAGTATAGTCTAGTGGATGTATCCACATACATGGATGTAGATGTCACTCCAGATCTAGACCATATATGTGTCTAGAGTGTTAGATCTTACAAGTTATTCGGCTTAAGATGAGAAAGTACTATCAGCCTAGTGTACTTTAGGAACTAGAGCCACCCAATTTCAAACATTCATTACATATTATTATTACCAACACACTACCATATTATATGCACTGACTTGATATTTATATACACTACTGGAGGTGGCCTACTGAGTTTGCCTCACACCCAATCAAGGTCACCGATGGTACCAAAGAAGACTATATGCTTGCAGGTGTAGATAAGGGGAACCATCCATATATAGATGTATGACTTATATCATGAGATAGGATGCGATCAAGGTATAATTTGATTTGTAAAGAGAATTATATGCTTGGAATGAGTTTTTATCATTTTGTTCCATTGATATATCACGTACAGTATTAAATTTCTACTTTTGTATATACATGTTTTATATTTTTTTAGAGGCGTGTCTTCATCATATTTTATATATGATCTAATAAAATACTTCTGATTATTATTTAATGATTGGATGTTTATTATTTACTTTTAATATTTTCCTACATTGATATTCTTAAACTATTTAGTATATATTGTTATACTATTTTGATACTATAAAAATAAGGAATCATCTCTCCACATACACACTCATGGACCTCACAACTAGTCATAAGACTTTGGTGTGTGAGGACGCATGTTTGAGGCAATGATGACATCAACTCTGGAAACCGATTAAGTGGAATCAAGATTGGGATTTCACAGACATGATCTAATTATACCATCTATCTTATTTATTTGTATGGATTACGGTAATATATTCTGAAAGATTAAATGAGAACTTTTTATATCCCTTTGTAATGTTAAGATATAATTTTATTAATAATGTTTTCATATTATTGTGGCACACATATGCATGGTTTATCATTATGTGATTGGTGGGTCTATTGTACTCCACCACTGAATTGGGTAAATATTTATATCTTATAAGACGATGTTTGGTCATTATTTTGTTTAGTTATGTTTAAAAGATCATGTGTCGATATTATTTCAATTATATATGATTATAAGATTATGAGTTGACTTGATTATGATTTTTTATGTTCATTAGATAATGAGTGGACCCAATTATAATTAGCTAATTTCAGAAGATGATTCATTAAAATGGTTTAGAGTATCAATGTTCAAACTTATTTTCATGGAAATGGATGAGAATATATATATTCACAATGTTATCATTTTCAATGCTTAAGTATATGAAACATTCTTATGATTATATAATGTTTTCTGGAATATTGGCTCTTATTTCCATAATATTATTGCTCATGTATTATATTTCTCTGAAGGAATTATTTCATGAAAAATGAATTAAGATATATGTTTTATTGGATATGCGCACCTTGATTATGTTCTCATACCCACTTTCTCATATTATGCCCACTTATGATCATTGATTTTTATTTGTAACACCATAATATTTCACGAAATATATATTTATAAAATAAATTTAATCATTTCAATATTTTGGGTTACATGCAATAATGTGTATATCTTGTATAATATGAAACACTATGTTTAGATTGTGATACAAGAAAAAATGGGTCTAACTTGTGTTCTATGCAACAAATTGTTTATCTTATGTTATATGAAACATAGATTTTAATAGAAACCTGACATACTAATAAAATATTATTATTAAATATAATAGTTATCACGTAGAAATTGCTATAGTGGTTATGATTTTGATTTACTAAAGTTTGAAAATATATTCTTTACACAACTATATAAAATTAATTCATTGTTTACAAATTTATCATAAATAAAAATAAAAACCATTTCAAAATAAAGGAAATATGTTTTTGAAAAACTATTTTTATGCACAATAATGTTTTTTACATCAATAAATTAAACAAATTACTGTGGGAAAATATTTTAAATGAAATTTATATATTATATATTCAATAAAATTTATAATAGTCTTCATATTAGTTTTATAGATAATATATAAAAATAAATACATTTTTTCTCTTAAAAATTTATTTTTCGTAAATGAAGTATTATTTCATTTTACACAGTTATTTTTAAATTAATTTTAACTTATTATAAAAAATTTATTTAAAAAAACATAATTTTTGAAATCATAATTTAAAAGTTATTTAATGGAGAGTTTTTTAGAATTTTTTGAAAAGATTAATTTATTGATAAATAGCGAAAATTATAGGTTTTTATTAAGGACTTTCATTTCTTTTAATTAATTTATAAAAATAAAAATGATTCCATAAAATGTCCCGAAGGCCTGCAATTTTTTTTTGATAATCCACCTTTCGAGGGGTGAGTTGGAACCCTTACAATGCCCGTAGGTGTAAGTATTACATGGCATGTAGGCCTTACAGAGGTTAAGGTAAAAATGGGTTTATCAGGGGTTTAACTAAAAATATAAGAGGTTAAAAATGACCTAAAACATATCCAAAAACTATTTTAATTCCATATATAGAAATTATAGATTCTTTTTTCCATAATTTCTCATTTTTCGAGCCTTTTATCATTTATAAAATGTGGGCACACATTTTTTTATTCAAAAATAACAAGTGTACGACTCACCTCACTTATAAAAGTACACCCCCTCCTCTGCACTTCGTACTTCCAAAACCATTTGTTTCATACATTTTTTATACTAATAACCAAAAAAATTCCATATTTTCATTTTAAAGACTTATTTTGGATGTAAATCCATCCTAATTAGTATTTTTATGAAAACAAATAAAATTTTTCCAAGTAAGGGATTGCATCCCTATTCATGGATTTTATTTTCTTTCTTCCTAGACATCTGTGAATTCTTATGAAATTAGGATGATATAAAGAAATTTGTATCTATTATATAGATGTATGTTACTATGTTAATGTAATAACCTATAAACGACTCTTCTTATACAAAATGGTTTATGAAATATTCCTTTGTCTGTACGGCATACAACTGCCTCACAAACCATTGATATTCGCATTCTAAAACCACCTATAACGGATGGAGAGAATGATGGATTTTTTGTTTTTATATGATAGTTTTGATATTATTATTCTTCTTAATTATTACATCACATGATCTTACATACATTCTATTGGAATATGATAATATCATTTGTTTTTATGGTGGACTATCACCTCATGAAGAGATGCGATTCATTCATGATTTGTAATTAATATAATAAGTACCGGTTTAATGAAAATATGACATATATACAACATATTTTTTTGTTAATAAATTATTTAACATTTACATTTAATCCATCTAGTAAAGGGATAAAATATTCAGGAATACTTAAGATTTACCATCTCCATGAAATGGGTATTTCATTTTCTATATCTATTTTTATGGATTAATATAAATAAATATATAATTAAGTTATGTGATATTTATATCATGGTTAAAATTATGGAATTTATTTTACCATGATCAATTTAATTGAAAAAAATAATAAATAAAAACATTCATGAAAAATAAAGTGATTAATATCTGAAACGATGGTATGAAAAGGAATTGTTAATAAAATGCAAATAAAAGGTCCAATGTAAATAATATATGGCATGATATATATATATTATTTTATTTAATATATGTATAATAAAATTATAATTATTATATAAAAGGTTTGAACATGTATGAAGGAATTTTTTACTTATAGTAAGGGATTGTAATCTCACTTTTTTACTTCTGTAAGACAAATGCCCTATTCACCACCTATTTATTTAATGTGGTGTATAAAATACACATGAATTTATTTTATTATTAATATCCTGAAAATTATGGAGATTTATAAATCCATTTTATAATCTCTACTTCATGTGGATTATGTAATAAAATGTACTAATGCGACAATAGATTTTACACTTAGTTTTCCTTATTTGAGGAATTTGTTGTGTTATACACATATCTTATTTTATGATTGATATATATAGCCCCATTGACATTAACTATAATTAATTTATTGAATATAGTGATATTTTATGTTTTATTTAATGTTATTATTTAATGGGCTGTATGATTCCATGTTACAAAATATTAAGTACTTTTTTATAGAATCTAATTATTTTTAGGGATTTTTAATAATTATGTTTCCATTGATGAAATATTAAAAACAACCCCATAAAAGTTATGAATATTCATATCCTCTGGTTATTTCATGAGAAATCATTTTTTTATTCACTTTTTCCTTTTATGTACTCAACATTTCTAAATAATTTTTAAATGAAAAAACATATTGATTTCTCTCTTCAGTCAAAAATCTGTTTACTTTAGAAACCATTTTTTCTAAACAAAATTGTTTCTAACAATATAAATTAGAATTTTTAAGGAAATATTTACCCATATTTGTATTATTGAAAAAAATAAAATGAATATTAATGTCATTTTCCAAATTACGCATGTTTTGATATTACTAAAAATGAGAAAGGAGTCATTATGGTAACATTTGTTACATATATTTAATTTCCCATTATCCTGACCACACAATGTTTTAAATATTGATTTATAATTTTGAAATTTTTATTTTCAAATAATTGTATTTCAATAATGTTTTATGAATTTTGGTTTTAAGATGTTATTTTCAATGTTGAAGTGATATTTTTATCAAGAAATGTTCAAGTGATTTTTCTTTCAAAATCATTTTCCATAAAAGATGACATCCATTAATTTTAATAAATATTTATGGGGAATATAATCCAGTGAAACCATATTTATTATTTATTTTTATGTTTTATATTTATTATTACATGAGGTTTTGGAAACTTATATCTCTTCCATGGGATATACCATGATTGAATTTCTGTGAATCCCACTTTTATTACACATGTTATGCTATAGTGAATTGATAAATTCATTATTAAACATGTTTCTTACCATTGGTTATAATATGTTGAATGATTTATGGTCTTATTTCCCAAAATTATATGTATTTTGTAATTTGTGGGACCAATTTTATTCCCTTATTCACTTGGTATGGATTAATGATATATGAACTTAAAGGGAACACATTATGTTATCCCAATCCCAAAATATGGTACATGAGAGGTTATCCGAAGATTAAAATAGGGTAAAAAGTTTGCTATCCCTTTCCAAGATTTTTTAAATTCATTTTTGCCCTGAGAATAATATTTTATGAATTTATTCTTTGGTAGACTTGAAAAAATATTTTCAATTCTTATTGATATGCCACCCATTTATTTCTTATGCCATTGTTATGCCCATTTGGCTCATGTTAATTATTTCCATTATGAATCCTATTATAATGAAATTACATGATTTCATTCTAGAATCATGTTGATGATCAATGATATGTAGGTTATGTTTTTCATTCATTATTCTCATGTTCTTAAACTTATATTCTAATGTTTTATTGATGTATCTGTCTTTACCCTTGTTGGGAATATGAGATCAGCCTTTTTTATTTCCCCTTTCCCGAAGATATAAATAATGGTTTTATATTTGATATGTCTAAGAAGGGTAATATTTAAGAAGAAATTATTTAGAGGAGAAGTATCTCAATTATGGACCAATGGTTGATGTGTCTATGTTTCCATAGTCACTATACCTTTACGATCCTCATGCATGTGTTCATGTAATATAATAAACATTCATCTTAAATGATGTATTTTATATTGATGGTAAGTGATGTTCTATATAGTTGTTATTATAGGATTTATTTAGTTAGACATTAAAATATAGGATTAGAAAACTTTAGTGAGATCAATTAGGATATTTCTTAGGATATTTATATGGATAAATTTAAGGATATGTCAAAGGATGTGTCAAAGTATTGGAAATTGTCCTATAATTTTTGAAAAGGATATAGAGAGAGGTTTCTAATAATTTAAATTCTTAAATAAATACTAAAATTGGATGTGGATATGTAACATAGATATATAGGGGTAATAACTATGAAAATGGTGTATTAAGTTGAACTGGATCACTACCTAGTAAATAAAAATGGGCCTTACTGCACGACTAATTTGACCCTCCTTGAGGATATGAATTTTACATTAAAAAAATCATTATGAACAATCATTAAGGATTTGTTAAATGATCATGAAAGAAATAAGTTTCTCATAAGGTTAAATAGATTGAAAATAAGGTTTCATGATTTGGAGATACATTAAGTGATTTTTCATGATTATGGGGTTCCCTACTTTGGTTATTGATTCTCACACTATGCATTTTGGTTTTAGTCAATAGCAGAACCTTAATGAACTAGATGAACCTAAAATGAAATTAATAATGTGTTGGTGAGAAACCAAATGGGATGACAACCAGAATGATGGATATTATTGTTATTCCTAATCATTTACCATTACATATGATTATTAACTTTCATCTGAACCAACTCTTGGACTCACAATAAAAGAAAATGATATAGATAGTTGAGATTTTAGGTTGTGGTGACCATATATAAAAGAAGATTCAGTATTCTATATGTCTATAATATGGGGAAAACTACCCAAGTGGATGTATTAGGTGAATGATAAGATGTTTTGAGTGTAGAAAATAATGACACAAAGGAAATAACTATGGAGTAAAATGAAATTTTCGGTTAACATTATGGAAGAAAATAATGGTCTCACTAAGATACCATTAGTGGTTGAATATTTCAAATGAATAATTTATGGTAATTTTAAAAATCTATTTCTTAATGGAAAAGATCATGTAGAGAATCATAAAGGGGGAACAAATTATTGTTATTCTACGGATTATGAGAAGACTAAAAAACATATGAATGTTAAGGGAAGTTATAATAGTTTTTTTATGTTAAACATGAGAAGAATTATTAAGTTGATGTTGTTGAATTTAAATAAATTATTCTTATTTTATATTGTAGGTTTGAGGTTTTAAGGAATAAAATGATGAAGCCTAGTTAAAGGTTTGAGAAGGAAATGGGATGATTGAATTCTTTCTTTATTGGAATTAAATAATTATGTCATATGAATCATGAAATATATATGTAATTTTCATTATATTTTTTTCATCAAGTATTTGAAAACAAAATATGATTAATGGTTTTCACGGCCTAGAAAAGTGATTTAATGGTAAGTATATATTCTCATTAAGGGAAGATAACACTTAATATCATACTGATTGTGAGAAAATTTTATTTAGTTAAGCTACATAGATGATTTAAATGAATAATGTAAATTAGATAGTATTGATGATCATGGATCATAATAATGACTTGTGGATAATGTTGTTTATGTTATCCTTGATGGATTTTACGAAAGTATTGGATTTAAAAAATATATTCAATACTCTGTGTTTTTATTATAGGAGTGAGGAAGTATGTATGTTTTCATTAATAATTTATTGTAATTATTATTATTACCATGGTTCATGAAAATATATGAAAAGTGTATTGACATGTTTTCTATGTTAAAATTAAGATATACCTTATAATATATGGGGGATTAATGTTATGATGTTTTTTTGGAAATTTAGAGTCCATTTTTATAATGTTTTAGATTTTAATATTTTTATGGGTTATAAGGTTAACAATTTATGAAATGGTTTAATTTAAACAATAAATGAGGTTTTTGATATTAATGTATTACTTATCCATATGATAACTTATACATATTTTCTAACCAGATGTATCTATTTATTATGATGACAACTAGATATAAATGGAATGAATTACCATTATATTATGAATCATGTAATATGATACTTATTTGATCATAAAAAATTATTCATAATTCATTATATTAAGATATGATGTGGACATTTATTGAAGAAAGAAAATATGATTAAATTGATCATATGATAAAAAAGATTGTTATTACCTAGGTATATTAGTCCCTTTGAAATTACTGATCAAAATGGGACAGTAGAAAATCAATTGTAACTTACTAAAAACCTCTTTAAATTCCATTATTTATTCAGTATATCTCTCATGTGGAAGTACATCTTAGACAAATTAGAAGTAATGAACTCATTTTTCATATTGATGGAGAGAAATATTTTTTACGAGGAATAACTGGAGGAGATTATGGACAATAAAAAAATTCTAGGAAAAAAGAACACACACATGGTCATTATTTTCTGGTGAACCCACCATTTTTAATATGTTATGTGGGAACCAAATTTTTTTATGAGGAATAAGTATCCATAGTTTTTTCTTACCAAACTAATGAATTTTTAGGGTGAAATTTATTTTATGTTGGGTATAATGTAACACCCAGTGATTTTATGAAAAAAAATTCAAAAAAATTTATCCATTACACATTTTCTGTTTCATGAAACAATGATTTTATCTAGTGTTACATGAAACACTTTTTCTACCATTCATTATATGGAAAACAATTTTTTCCTTTTAAACACTACACTAATTTTATCATGTGTTACATGCAATACTGAGATTAAACTAAACCCGACATACTATTAAAACAGTAATATATAATATGATAATTATCACATAAGCATTAGAATTGTTGGTATAGATAAGATTAAATAAATTATGGAAATATATTACTTAAACATGTATATAAAATTAATTCTTTCTAGACCAATTCATTAAAAATTAAAAAAAAACCTTAATAAATGAAGGATTTTTTTCTGTAAAACCATTTATTAATGTGAAAAAATATATTTACATAATTAACATGAAAAATAATTTTTTCTATATTGTTATATTTAAATATATATATTATATTTTTAATCCAATCTATTAAATTAATCTTTTCTGAATGTAGTCTAGAGGTAAAAATAAATCTATTCTTTTGATTGAAAATGTATTTTTCTTAAAAAAAAGGTTTGTCTATTTTTTTGAACTTATATTAATGTTAATTTTTTACAATTTTATAAAATATAATTGAAATAATAAAATTTATATATGAAAAAATCATGTAAATATGGTCTAATCATGGATTTTTTTAAAATTTCCTGATAAGATAAATTTTTGATAAATGGTAAAAAAAATTTGTTCATATTAAGAATATTCTATTATTTTAAAGAATTTAAAACAATTAAAATTGTATAAAGATAAGTTTAAAGTTGAAATAAGTTCAAATATATATCAATATAATACAATTTTTCATTGGAATCAATTTCATGTTGATATTTTTTTATATAATCCCTTTAAATTGTTTAATATTTTCTCTACAAAACCCAACATTCTCTTTTTGTGTGTGAAATTTATTTCAAAATAAAATATTTCACTTTTGTGGATGAGATTTATTTAAATATATATCATATTTATAATCATAATAATATTTATTTTTTATTATGTTTAATATTATTTTTTACCAAAGTGAATAGTAAAAATAGTAAAATTATTTACAAGGGTAATGGTAAAACTGGGCTTACCATGGGTTAAACTAATTAGGGAAGGGATAAAATTGAACATAACATGAAAAAAACAAATTTATAGACATATCTAGACCATATATATTCTATTATTTTGAATTTTCTATTTCTGAACCTTTTTTATTTTTAAAAACAGGGGCACACCTTTTTCATTTTAAAAATTAGTAGTGTATCCCTCACCTCACTTATAGAAAACCACCACCTATACTCCACTATTAACAATTGAAAAACACTTTGGTTCATCCACACCCTACCCAAATAATTTACCTAATTCCCTTCAACTATACTATAGCCCATATTTTTGTTATAAATCCAATGTAATAAGCCTTTTTGGGCAAACTAAAATAAATTCTCTGAAGAAGAGGTAACGCCCCTTATCAAGTATATTATTTATTTATTTCGAAACCTATCTAAATTATTTAAAAACCATGAAGATGTAATATAACTATTATATTACATATTTTTTGATGTTTTTTAGTTAATTTATTATCCTAAATCTTTCTCCTCTCCCATCAAATGGGTTATGAAGTCACCATTCATGTGTACGACAGACTGCAGTGTCACAGACCGATGTTTTTCCTTTTCTATAACCACCTCCCACAGATGGATATAATGATGTATTTAGTTATTATATATGATATTTATGATATTATAATTCATATATAATCATTATACTTAATTTTCCATCTTACATTACATTCCATTAGAATACAATAATAACGTTCTTCTGTACGACAGACTATCTCCTCGTGAATCCTTGTGATTCAAGCACACATTACATGGAAGAAAAAAAAGATGTTCTTAATAAGAATATTTGATATATATGACATTTAAATTACTATTAATTTAATATATATTATTTTATATTCTTTTTTTCAATCCGTTGGGAAAATTGACACAGTGTTCATTTGTGGTTATGGCATACCGTCTCTATAAATGTTGTATTTCATTTTATTTATATAAATTTTATAGATTTATATAAATACATAATAATGAATATATAAAATATTTATATATTATTTAACATTAAGGAAGTAGTGAATCCAATATCAAATTACGATTACAAAAAATAAGAGGTTATCCTAAGACACATGTCATATTCACCACCCATTTATCTTAGGATAACCTTTTCTTTAAGACACATGCCATATTGTCCTTCAGTATGGCTCCTATCATGCCCCTCCATTTCCAACTAGTCCTCCATAGTTCTTTTTCAAACCATCCCAATGATATCATGCCAAAGCCTCCTCCGAAACCATTGAACCAGTATGATCAGATCATCAGGTGCACCAAAACGCCTTTTTAAATTTACATACCCACGGTATGCAGAGTCAGGAAGTTAGTCCCCACATTAGTTGGGACCCCCATAATGTCTCTAAATCTACATTCGCAATGTTACACTGGATCAGACCATAGGATTCCAATGTGAGTCTCCCCATTCTAGGATGTATGGGTAATCAGTAGCCTTTTTCTCTAATGAGAGCTAGTGACAAGCTAGAAGGTCACTCTTTCTTTCCCCTTTAGCAAGCATCCATGCTCCTACCCTTTCCCATAACCAGCTTTGGGGATCTCCCACTATGGTAAGCCCCTATCCTTCTAAGAGTTGGTCCACACAACATTCAATTCCATTCCACATTTAATGGTTCAGTTCTTTCTTCCCTCTCCCACCATCGGCTCGACATGTGAACAAGGGAGGGAATTTACACACCCAATCCTCTTCCCTACTACCATTGGGATCATATCCATGACCACTTCCATGACTGTCATCCTCAAATTCCATTAGTGGTGATGTGAATGTGCACCCTTGTGGAATCATTCACATCCTTTTTTCCCACACCCATCATGGTTCATGTGGGCATAGAGGTCTATGGTGATACAAAATTGGGAAATCACATAAACGAACTATTATAACTTTGATTCCCGGCATAATTGGGCTATGTAAGATTCATACATATGGCCCATTATCAAAGAGTTACCATTATTCAAAAGGTCCACATCAAAAATGTCCCCAAAAAAGGGGATCCTATTTATGAGTAATTCTCAATGCAATTCTACCATATGGGAATCTCCTATGCGTAAACCCCAATCCGGTCACAAACCGTCAACGAACTACAAGAACTCTGATTCTTTCTCAAACTAGGATATATAGGATTCATGTATAAGACTTGAGATTAAAGGATTTTCTCCTCACAAGTTATTCTCTAGAAAATATTCCATCAAATTCAAAATGGATCCCTCCTAGGAATAATTCCTGCGAACAAAACTATGTGGACATTGATTCTCCATTTGACCGGGATATATAAGAAGCTTCCCCAAGGTGCAAATTTGACCCAAAAATCTCCCCTATTCTTATCCAGGCTATATCAAAAATATGTTCACGATCTCCCATAAGATAATATCTTTAGTGGGACCCTCAAGACTCATTATTATAATCCCAACACCATGTCTTGACCATGAATCATTAACTAGGATGTCTGAGCCACATTATGTTAAAATTCATTGATGGGTCCCCTTCACACAACCTTAAATGGTGATATGTCCAGTCAATCAACACCAAACTATGTGGATTATGATTCCTCTAATGAGGATAAGTTGGAAGCCCATAATTTTTGTCTGATCCCAACATCAAACAAACTTCCATCCTTCATAGACAAAGATATAGTTCAGAGTGCCTCATTTCATGGATTATGTCATCATTTTCTCTGTAGTATCAAATTCATGTATATCCATAACGATCTTACAACCTTTGGGTAACCCATGGATACACTCTTCTAGAGTGAACCAATGATTCAAGAACATATGAACATGGCTTAAATCTATATTAGAGTCCCAAAGTATTCAATAATTTCTCCTTAAAAGGGTGTTATGAGCCCATCCTCCAATCCTCTCACCCAAGACATCTTTAATTATAGTTGGCCCAACCATCCATCAAATATTTAACTTTTGAAAAAGGTTAATGAATCATTGATAGAAGTATCATTGGGTGTTTATGGTTCCACAAATAAACCTATTGGAGACTATATAAGGAAATCATATCCTACAAGGACATATTGGACAAAGACAAAACCCCTTGTAATCACCCACTGTGACCATTCGATCATGGAGCCTCCTTCGTAAAAAAAGGATAAACTGTCCATCCCATGTGGGGTCAATCCAATTCCCCCAAAAGGATAATGAAACTAATCGGGTTGAAACAAAATTGGTGAACCCAACATGATATTCTCTATAATATAAATCAAATGATTTTTATCCATCAGACCATTTTATTTTTCTAAATGCTCACCTCAGGTCAAAATATGGGTCTCTTATTTGGTGCCAGTCCCGAAACATATTGAACTATGTGGGATCTAATTACCCTCATAATGATACATAGGAATCCCACATTATAGGTTTGATCCCAACATTGGAAAACTTCATGTCTCCCATGAATGATGATAAATCCAAAGTGCCTCAACATTCAACATGAATTCTCATTTTCTAAGTAAACAGTAAAGTAATTCCTAACATATGCAGAAAAGTATGTCCCCAATGATGGAGAACATCATATACATACAAGTGATTACCGACACTTTTGTATTTTAGATTGATCTTTTATCCCAGGAGTAATCCATAGACAGTAGATTGGGAAAGAACCAAGGATTCAAGGAGATAAGAAAATTTCCTAAATCTATAATAGAGTCTCAGAGGAGGAAATAATTTCACCCTAAACAGAGTGATGATTCCAAACTCCCATTATACCAAAGAATGGAGTCCTAAAGTGTTGTTGACCAAATCATCCAATAGGAACCTGCCTATTGAATGTAGATTCCTAAATCAAGGATATAAGGGTTGTTGGGTGTTTCTGGCACCATGAGTAAACCCATTGGAGACCATCTGAGGACATCATAAATAACCTTGGCTAATTTCCCAAACACTTAATCCACTACAATCGACTATCAAAACCATTCAATTGTGGAATCCCATTCACAATATAAAAAGGACACACTTCCCTGTCCCTGTGGGACCACCCTATTCTTCTAATGGGGTACGATGCACCCAAATCCGAAACCAAAATGTTTAACCTAATGGTAAAATCTCTATTACATATGGAAATTAGTTTATTTCCACCGGAATTTTTTTTTCTCTCCCACACATTCAACTCTGGCAAAAACAAGGACAATTGTTTTATATGTTCCAATACTCATCCATGGGTTTCTACATTCCATTTTTCCCAGACGGTAGCCTGAAACCTTAGGCGATGTGTGCATTACCAAAATTTCAATCATATGATATGGATAAATCAATATCCATTAACATCATAGATAATATTTTTGAAGAAGTTAGAGGGAGATGGTTTCCTTGAAGATTGAAATGAGATTGGGATATCATCTGTTGTGAGTAATAACTTCATATATTCCATGTATTACTTTACATTATCGGTATAGTTTAAATGTGTATCTCATTATTATTTTATGTCTTACAAATGTGAATTTTGTCTTAGTGTATTTGATGAATAGAGTTTTTTATCCCTACATAGAATCATTTTTGGTGGTTTTAATAGATGAAAAATTTGTGTATTCTCATACTAATAGATACCATTCCACTAATATTTGATCATGTACAATACAATAAGAGAGAATGATCTATATGCTAGGATTATAAAATATAACTTCTGGCCAGACAAGGGTCATGTCCGAGGTAATATTATATTAGTAGAAGGATTTTTAGTTATGTTTGAGAAGATGAGATCTAATGTCAGCTGAGATTAGGAAAAGAATGTATTTCATATATGGAGTTTCATATAACTAGATGGTAACAATAGGAATTTTTATAAGACTTCTCACTCATTGAATCTTCAATTATAGTTTTTACTATGAAGGGCATGAAGTATATACGGTCTCAATCCAACAAGATATCCTTTTTGAAGTTAAAAAGAAGATTGACTTCAGCACCGATCTTGATTCTTCCTCATCCAGGAAGAATCTATATATTCTATTGTGATGCATCAGACATCGATCTAGGAGAAATTATGGTGAAAGAAGATATAGTGTTTTCATACGAGTTTCTGTAGTTGAGGCCTCATTAGAGGAATTTCTAGATGCAATATCTTATGTTACCAGCTATTTTTCACGCCTTGTGTTTTGGAGGCATTACCTCCGGGAAGAGAATATTATGGTGTTTAATGAATGAAAAAGATTAAATTATATTTTCACATAGTGTGAATTGAGTATTATGTATTTTTGAAGGGTTGTATATCCAAATTCCTTTTACATGATGCTCACCTATATTCCTGGGAAGGGAAATGTTTTTTCCATCTCATTGAGTAGGAAGACTCAAAAATAGGATTATCTGGTGGACAATGAAAAGTAGAAGAATACATATTTGTTTTCCAATATTCACATAGAGGTGAAGGAACATCAGTAGCATTCTATAATTTAATCACACATAATGACATATCCACTTTTGTAGCCGGTGAATATCTAGTATTTTTCTAATCCTAAAGGGTTGTTCATATAATAATTTATTTCTGGTGAGGAATCACCTCCTAGTTGGTCTATCAATACTGAAGACATCCTTCATAGACACGGGTGTATCTAGGATCCCATTTTTAATGACCTGACCCTAGTTAACCAAATTCGGTGATTTATTACATAAAAGTTTCATCATACAAGAAATCATGTCCTAAAATACCGATTAGTTTAGTATTATTGGAAACAAGATACATACATAAGTTCAACATTACAACTTGAAAATAAATACAACACTAATTTATTCCATTTGAATCATCTAAGACACCAAGATTATACCTCCAAGTCACTCATAACTAACTTCTTCATATCCAAGAAAAATGAAACATAATAAATGGGTGAGATCAAATCCTTAGTAAGGGTATGTAATATAGTGAAATATAACATAAACATCGGAAATGATGAATAATTCAAAACACATGCCTTTACAAATAATAAACATGAACACTTTATGATAGGAATATGAGTTCAGTAAATAATGCCATAATAAAACATAGTAATGGGTATTCTTCTAATTGAATAACCACATGAACAATCATTATTATTTTCATAATGAGGGAATATATAATGATAGACATTCTGAAACATTTTGTCAAGGCCACAGCCAAGACCTCTAAAATTGATTAAGGCCTTGAACAAAACAATATATCAAATTTGGAAAGCCCTCATCCAATTCCACGTCTAAAAGTCTCATGAGACCTACCAATGCACTGAGGAGCTATAGCGGGCTCCACCCATCTCACACTAAGTCCAATACATTCCATATATGAAGAGGTTGAAACATAAAATAAACATTCACATTAAAAATAGCATATGAAATGTCAATACATTAAGCATAAACCATGAATGGAATAAAAATAAAACATTTACAGTCAAACATATCCCAAAACCTTAAATACAATATGGAAGATTTCTATCATAATAAATCAACTTCAAACAAGTATAAAATCCTTCAAAGGATGTTGACATAGATGAAATGAATACTATTCGAATGAAATACCTCTTTTCATTTTGAAACAATTTAAGTGTCACATAATTATAACAGAAAAAATTTATTTTGAAAATATTCTTATAAACATGTATGGAATCATCAATGATGTTATAATGGCAGAAAATAGCCCCAACCACCGTATATGTTAAAAAAAATCTTAACATAATTTTTTCGAAAAGGTTAGAAAGTACCTTGTTTGGAAAATGACATAAAGATGCATTTTAAAACATATAAGGTCAAATAAGGGTATAAATGACCTTAACCCATAGTCTAGTAAATAGTAAAAATGTTTTCAATTACATTTTTATGAAAACTTGGATGTGGATGATAAAGAGGTCCCAGTAGATAGTTACGTAAAAACCACCTTGGATAATAAAGAGATTGTGAAATTAACCCTTACCATGTACTTTTACATGGTCTAGGGTATGTTAACCTCATGTATAATAGTTAAAATATTGATATTAAATAATATGAGAACTATATACATAAATATGATATCATATATGATCCTCTAATATTGCGTTGTTAATAATATTTCACTAGTATCATCATTTCGGGTGTTAACTGATTCATTTTTCATTATATGCTCGGTTATTTAATCCATGATTTTTATGGATAGGATGTATTTGATTCATATAAAAAATGATATTATGCTCATAAAAATTATTTTTAATCATAAAATTAAAATTATTCTTGAATTATTATGATGGGGAAATGAATCTCATCGTGTTCATGGATATGGTAATCTGTACATACGCACGAGTGACAATATCATTATATTGGTGGTGAAATTTTTGTAATTGGATTGTACATCATATATACAAAATCCAAAACATGTTATATTTATTATTTACATCAGTTATACTCATTATTATACCCATCCAAATAATTAAGTGTTTGAATAACAAACTACACCACGATGTGGAGACGGTAAGTTGTACGTACGCACGTATGGTGACTTTGTCATTCATATGATGGATAGAATAATGAATATGGTTGTAACATTTTTATAATAACATCAATGCATATAGAAGATACTGGATTTATTATTTTATAAGGGAAACGAAAAATATAGAGGAAGTGGAAGAAGAAAATAACTTGAAAGAGGTGATGAAATATTTACTACTTCTTTAGGTTCTTCCTTTTGATTTGATCAAAAAGGCTCATTAGGTTGGATTTATGACCAATGTAAGGCCTCCAGGATTAATGGAGTAAAGTTAGGAGGACATTTTGGTAGGATTTGTTTGAGAAAAATGGCATTGGAGATGTAAAATTAAGAGAAGGGGAAGTTCCCTTTTGTAATGGAGATGAGGGTCTCTTTTGGAAAAGTTTGAAATATTATTTTATAATAAAATCATTTTCGGTTTCTAATTGCTCAAAAATGATTTATTTAGAAGTTAAGGTAGTTATGGGTCTAAATCATCTCGCCCAAAAGGTTTTAGACTTGTTTAGGTCACCATATTAACCATATCTTTTAGATTTAACTCTTAGTAAAATAGTTTGACATTTACCATGTCTATTTTTATTTTTATATTATTTGGTTAATAAAAATACTATATATTACCAAGAGAACCCCAAGTGGTTCATTATTAATATATATAACCATATCTATGTCCTTTGGCTGAACTATAGTTTTTTATGAATATTATATCAATTAATATTATAGTATTTTTTTAGAAACTCAATTATGTCCATTTTGACACTTGTTAATATTGGAATTTTTTGAAATCCATTAAAACTACATAACATCAAATAAAATTTACTTAGAAAACCCTAACATGTAATATTCATCTATAAAATATTTGTAATTCATCAATAGTCTCAATTTACAATTATTTTGATATTTATAATACCAATTATTTTAATATTTCATTAATAAGGTAATTACTGCATCATCATTATTTCATAAATATATTAAGTTATTTAATGTCTAAAATTTATAAATAAAATACCATCATTTTGGAAATATTTTTATCTTTCTAAATAATATTTATATTCGAACTTATAATCTGTGTATCCCTATAGGAAAAATAGTTTACTTATTAATCTATTAATTTAAGTCTTTTAACACTTCTTTAAATAAAATAATAATAAATTTCTTAATCTAATCCATGGGGACCAAAGGGGGTCGTATTTTATTCCTAAGGATTTTTTTGGTCGAATTACACTATTAGGACATTTTTAGGGTAATTATGATATCATTTTTACCTTTAAGTGCCCTATTAACTTTTAACCGTGGTAAATAAAAGTCAAAACTTATTATTCAGAAAAATAATTTTCATCTTATTGAACCAAATTTGACTTACTGATATTAATCTTGTCTCTTGATTTTTTGAAATTCAACTCATAGTTGTAGTAGAATTACGTTTTATGAAAATTTGAAAATTCTCTTAGGAGATGGGTAAAAGATGGTAAAAAGTTCAATAAAATTTATATATATAATATTATTATGAAATGACTACAATGAATTATTGTAATGTCTCAGTATTTACATATATTATTTTTAAATATTATATGGAATTATTTCTAGACCTGGTGCAGAGACGACACATCATTCCGAGGCCTGGAGATCCCGGAACGGTGGTTCAATCATTTTTTAAGTTAAGTGAGTTGACAATTGTGTGCGGTTGTAGCAGTTTCCAAATGGATACCCAGATAAAAAATATTAGTTCACGGTTGCGTCTGAGATGACGACTTTACCTAAAAATGGGTCTAACCTCGATCAGCGCGGGTTGATGGAAAAAGTTAATTTTCGTACATTTTTAGTAAAATATAAATAAAAATAAATTCCCAATGTTTATTTTTATTTTATGGAAACATCTACTACAGCACGGTGACGAGGCATATATTTCTTTAATAAATGCCTCGTCAAAATGAATTTGAAATGGAATGCTGGACTCATTAATATGACAATGTATTTTTGAATGCCAGACACATTTCCCTTTTTATTGGGATAATTGAATGTCACACGTTAACAAGGATTGAGAGGAAACTCTAGATAAAACCCTCAACGACGAATGACGATGGATCGAAGCTAAGAATCGTTGTGCCAACGAAGTTGATGGTACTCAATGATGATGGTATCATGACCCATCTTCAGCGATCGATCCTAGTTGAGGTAGGGGTATTTTATTTAATTCTTGTTCCCCGTTGTTGATTTTAAATAACCAACGTGGATCAACCATGAACAAGTTGATTTGTGGATTTGTACATTCTTTCGGGAGGGGTTTATTGGGATGATTCAAGGAATTGATCCATTTTTAATTTTCGTTGTTTTATTCTTCTCCGTTTAAGTCTACTAATGGGAATGAATCAACACCGTGACGAACGATGGCATATGTGCGTTCCTCGATTTTGCATATTGGATTTTCCTCCCCCTTTTTCTCTGTGCGTTCTTCGCATTCCTCATGGGGGAACAGACAACGGATCGTTGCACATCTGTTTTGCAATGCAATGATCCCAAATTTATGATTTGACACCACAACAAAATTTTGGAGGTGAGATGATGATGGAAGATGAAGAATCAGACCAGATTGGGAAGGGACATTCGTCAAGAATTCTTCACGCGGGTAGATCATTGCATGTTTTCAGAGCTGGTCGGTGGTTTGGAAACAATGAATTCGGCTTCGTTGTGTCGGGGTGACCAAAAACTGGGAGTTTCATGGGTTATCGGACGGACGGATCGATGATCGTGGCAGCATGGGAGGCGCGCCGGTGAGGAGTGTTGATTCTAGAAATTTTAAGAATACACAGCGTGTACTTCCGTAGAACACGCCGTGTAGTACTGGCAGTGGCGGCTAGGGTTTCGGGCGTCAGAGAGAAATCACACTGGGTGTGACCCTAGTCACACGACATGTTGGACCTTCCCCGTTGCTCAAAGAGTATTTTGTGATGTACATGGACACGGGATGGACTACATAGCTTCAGACGACACGACATGTACTCTCTACGTGGCATGATAGAAGCAGATGCGTGGGAATTGGGATATATCCTGGTGATACACAGACACAAGATGGAGTACATTACCATGTACTCCATCACACGGCCAGGCAAGGCTAGTAACGTGGGTCACCCCGTGTACCGATTACAGGGGTTGGAGTACACTGGTTGATGACCGTGTACGGGCACATGGCCAGCATACACGGAACCAACCCTAGTCACTCAGACATGACATGTACACCGTACTACATGCTGTGTAGTCACTTTTCTACATGACCAGCCTTATGATGCAGGACATTGTACGAGGGAAGTACCCGGGGTCAGACAACACGGCGTCTAACTTTTCTACATGTCGTGTGCTTTTTGGAAAATGGTATGGTCCTTTTGTTTACTCTATCTTGGACATCTTTCGTTGGGGTTAGTGACCATTATTCTCTTTCCCCTAAAGGTCAGGCATCGTTTCCTTCTACAAGAGTATGATCCCTTCTGTAGGACTTTCTGTGATAGAGTCGGCATCCCTCTGAGAGGCCCAAAGCGATATCCTCTATTTATTCCAGACCCCTAGGTAGAGTCAGGCATTGATGTGACCAACTCTACAGGGCGTTGATCCTATACCTAGATGGTGAATTCGGATGAGTCGTGCTATCTTCCATGGCCCTGGCAGTGATCCTCATCTATGTATCATGATCTTTCCCACTCAAGAGTGTGTCTCCCATAATGAGTGCTTCTATCTTCCATGATCTTCCCACTGTAGAGTGTGTCTCCCGTAATGAGTGTATCTACCTCTCATGACGATTCCTGATGAATAGTAATTCTCAGATGGGAATCATCAGAGCTAGTAGACTCATGGAGTTTGTTCTACCGGAATGAGTACTTTGTGGAAATCATCGAACTGAATACCTACTGGGCGTATGCGATTGAGTGACATGTCTCTAGACTATGGGTCTGGGGATTGAGTATATATTCATTGTGATCTCCTATTATATGTTCTGTAGAAATATATTATATAGAACTGACTGTGCCTTTCCTTTGTGAACTTGCATTGTGTTTTTCATGGTCCTCTACTAAGTATTGTTATACTCAACCTGCAGGTGATTTTCCCACAAGTGTCATGTCTTGTGCCGGAAAGAAGCCTTTTGACAGAGTCCAGGGTGGACCAGGACAGGACCGAGCATTCGGATTTCCCTACAGGCTGAGGCGTTCCTTCATCTATGAGTAGCAGTCCCAGTACCTCATTGTGTTTACAGGTTGGACTTTTCAGTTTCCAGACTTATGTTTTTTTGTGGGCTCGTATTCTGTCCTGGTTTACATTCACTACTTTACCTTCCATCATAATCTATTGGCAGGGTTTAGTTGTATGCCAACATTATTTACCTTAGTGTTTTTTAAATTTCATCATTTTTTGTCTTTGAGATGTTTGTGTGTGTACAGGTTCTTAGGAAATGCCTCCCATGTAGTAATATGCCTACTCGGTGCTAGTCACCATCCCCTGGCCTATTGGAGGCAGGCTTGTGGAGTCACGACAATGGCCCCACTGTGATGGGTCATGATAGAGTGGTATCAGAGGTGGCCAGTTCTGCTTTAGAACCAAGAGTATGTGAGATGGTTTTGGGGAAACAGTGTTAAGTGTTTTGTTCTCGGCTTTCTGGCTAGGGACTCTAGTTCTGGTGTGGAGGCTAACGTATCCATACACTAGGACTCTGATAACCTACTTTTTGACTCGGAACATGAAAACACTAGTTTCTGAGAAATGGTGCATACATTATATATGAATGGGTTGTGTTTTCCATGTCCTTTATGTCAACTATCCAGATAAACTCATTGACCACGGTACTTCTTGTTTCCTTACAGGATGCCTCCGCGACACATGCTTGCTACGATGCAGCAGCATGATCACGATGATGACCCTCTCAGTGATGAGGCTTCGATACAGGGACCAGTTCCCCAGGTATTGTCACCATGTGGTTCACCTTTCATACCACCACCAGTGGAGCGGCATGTGGTACCGACAGTACTGACCGACAAGGAGCATAGGCTGAGCGTGCTCTTTGAGTTTTAGATATAGAGACCTCTCAGGATTCTAGGCGATCCCAACCCTCAGGCAGCTGAGGACTAGCTTTAGGTTGTGACCAGTGTTTTCGGTCTAGTGAGGACACTAGAAGAGCAGATGGTGACCCTTGGGGGGATCCTTCTTTAGGGTTCGACGGGATGATAGTGGAGTCTGACCACACAAACTCATGACCAGGAGACTCTTTTGTGGAAATATTTCGAGTGACTCTTCAGGTATGAGTTCTCTCTGGTTATGTTGAGAGTCGTACCCATCCAGGATCTTTTTCAGCTCCAGCAGGGCAGTTTTATGGTAGCTGACTATTCATCGAGGTTCACCAACCTTTCCTAGTACTCAATGGATATGGTCAGGTATTAGATCTTCAGATCTCGGACCATCTAGAAAGGTATGTGATGAGACATTCGAGCTAGTGTAGTGCCTTAATGAATTTTGACTTATGCTGGAGTGCTCAAGCGGGATTTGGTGATCGAGAGTATCTTGGAAGAGCAGAGACAGCCGACAACAGTCATCTGCAGGAAGATAGGTGTGGAGACCTCGGCAGTAGGGAGCCGACATTGGATGTAGGTATTAGGACATGAGAGATGTTAGAGGAGGACCCATGAGAGGGGATTGATAGTCCAGGGCACTCATGCTGGATCCAGTCAACCTAGGGAGAAGCGATGCTATGTGTGTGACGGTAGGGGACATCTCACTAGGGATTGTTCGACCCGTCGAGCTGTTGACTGGGAAGCGGTGGATGGACCACCGAGGAAGAGGTATAGAATGGAGCAGACAGACCCTCCAGGCAGCGGACGTGGCAGAGAACTAGGGAGAGCTACTAGTGGTGGTAGATGATTCTATCAACATCCACCCCCACCTCCAGGAGGTCCGCACCAGGCCTAGGGAGCTACAGGACTGGGGCGGGGATATCTGCATGCAGTCGAGGCGTACGAACCAGGGGCTCCATGCATGATACGAGGTATGATCTAAGTCTAATATACCTTTGATTCCGTACATATAGACACAGGTTTCAGTCATTCCTTCATCTCCATATGTCTTGTACGAAACCTTGTGATTCCGGTGGAACCGTAAACTCAATCCTTACGCTTGGAGACACCTCCGAGAGGAGACTCGATGATCACGCAACTTTCTAGACAATGTGATCTTACCCTAGGAGGCTAGAGTTTCGGTTTGAACCCCTTGGTAGAAACATCGAGGCCTTACAACGTCCTTCTTGGTATAGATTGGTTATCTTCGGTCTATGCCCAGATTGAAAATTTTAGGTGAAGAGTTTGGTGTGTCTTTCGTGATAGAATGAGGTTTTCCTTTGTCAGAGAAAAGGATACCCAGGTAGCATAGAATGGGATCATGAATATAAGGGTATAGCTGATCACTCATAAGATGGATAGCCTTACCCTCAGAGGTGTAGATGTTGTGAAATCTAAGTTCCCAGCAGTAGTGGGGGAGTATAAGGAAGTTTTTCCCTAAGATGTCTTAGGATTACCTCCCCTTCGGTAAATCGACATCTTCATCGACTTACACCCTAGGACGACACTGATTTCTTCATCCTCACATCAGATGCCTTCGAAAGAGATTCGTGAGATGAGGGTGAAGTTGGAGGATTTGCAGAGCAAGGGTTTCGTGAGACCCAGCGTTTCACCCTGGGCAGTCCAATTCTTATTTTCCAAGAAGGCAGGTGGGAGTATAAGGTTGTGCATGGATTTCTAGCACCTGAACTAGGTGATGGTGATGAATAAGTATCCACTACCGAGAATCGATGAACTCTTTGATCATTTGAGTGGGGCACAGTGGTTCTCAATGGTTTACCTTCAATCAGTCTTTCACAAGTTAAGAGTACTAGATGAGGATATACTGATGATGGATTTCAGATTCCGCTATGGTCTCTATGAGTACTTGGTGATGATTTTCATCTTGACAAACGCCCCCTCATTTTTCATGGGACTATTGAACCAAATCTTGCAGTCGTAATTGGACCGGTTCGTAGTAGTCTTAATCGACGACAACCTTGTGTACATGGCATCAGAGGAGGAGCATGTGAGGCACCTACGAATGGTTCTAGACGTACTGCGGGAGCACCAAAATTATGGGAAACTCTCGAAGTGCCAGTTCTGGATTCAGGAGGTCCACTTTCTAGGACATGTCATCTCAGCAACTGATGTAGCTATATACCCAGCCAAGGTGGAGGTTGTGTTAGTGTGGGAGCCACCTCAGAGCGTGACGGAGGTACGAAGCTTCCATGGGTTGGAAGGATATTACCAGAGATTCATTCCTGATTTCTCCCAGATATAAGCACTGATGTCATCGTTGACCAGGAATGGGAAACCCTTTGTGTGGACAGATATGTGCCAGTAGGCATTTGATCAGTTGAGATAGACTTTGACGAGTTCCCCAATCATGAGATTACCAGAGGAGGGTGTCACGTACGTAGATTTCTGTGACATATCATGGACCGGTCTTGGCTGCGTCCTGATTCAGTGATAGGCAGTGATTGCTTATGGTTCACGCTAGCTTAGGCCACATGAGAAGAACTATGTGACCCATGATCTCGAGTGGGTTGTGGTAGTCTTCGCGTTGAAAATGGTGTGACACTGCCTTATGGGTGAGTGGTTTATCGTCTACTCTAACCACAAGAGCCTTAAGTACATATTTTTGCCAAAGGATATGAATTTGAGGTAATGGAGTTGGATAGAGTTCCCTGAGGACTAAGATTTTGATATCATCTATACTATTGGTAAGGGGAACAAGGTGGCAGATGCTCTTAGCAGGAGGTCAAGCTCTCAATAGTTGAGTGAGGTGACCGAGTAGTTAGTCACGCTGTAGTTATCCTTAGTGTAAAGAGAGGATATAGATTACCTACAGTCGATGTTTTTCCCCCATCCACTCTTACAGTAGGTTAGGGAGGCACACTAGGAGATGTCGAATATGTGGCTTTACGTTCTCAGTTATCCACAGGACATGCTCCTGATAGATATTCACAATGTAGGGGCACACACTTCTTTTTAGAGGATGCACTGTTGTATTGGTGGCGTTGCAAGAGGAGGTCCTGAGGGAGTTTCATACATCCCCCTTGGTGGTACATCCTATAGTGGAAAAGATGTACCTCGATCTTCGATGAAAGTTCTGGTGGTCCGACACGAAGAAGGCAGTAGCAGAGTTCGTTTCCCGATTCCTCACATGCCAGCAGGTGAAGGCTGAGCACCAGGTTCCAGCGGGATTAGCTCACCCCTGGATGTTCCATAGTGGAAGTGGGATGGAATATTGATAGACTTTGTTATAGGATTTCCATGAACATCCATGGGGTATGATTCCATCTGGGTGATGATTGACCGACTCTCTAAGTCGTCCCACTTCCTAGATATGAGGGAGTTGAGTTCCCTATAATGCTTTGGGACGCCTCTATGTGCAGGAGAATGTTTGGCTTCATGGAATCCCTTCGACGATAGTCTCAAACCGAGGATCCCATTTCACAACACGATTGTTTAAGGGATTGCAGGAGGCCTTTGGGACTCAGCTACGCTTGAGCATGGAGTTTCATCCCCAGAGAGATGTTCAGACAGAGGGGACCATTTTGGTTCTGGAGGATATGTTGAGGGAATCTATCAAAAACATTGGTCGTAGTTGGGAGGATCAACTACCACTGGTAAAGTGTGCATACAACAATAGCTACCACTCCACCATTGTTATGGAACCATTCAAGGCTTTGTATGGGAGAACGTGCCTATCACCGCATTGTTGGACCGCCCTAGGAGAGTCAGCACTCAAAGGTCTGGAGTTGGTGTGAGCTACCACTAAGATGGTGAAAATCATCCAAGAATACCTGAAGACTGCACATAGCTGGAATAAGTCTTATGCTGATAGGATATGGAGACCCCTGGAGTTTGAGGATGGAGACCATGTCTTTCTTCTGGTCTCACCACGTCGAGGGTTTGGAGATTTGGTCGGTGTGGTAAGCAATCTCCAAGGTTCATAGGATCTTTCCAGATATTTTTTCATAGTTTTTGAAGTGGAATACCACTTAGCTCTACCACCACAGTTGCATCAGGTACATGATCTCTTCCACATGTCGCAGATGAGGAGGTATGTGCATGACCCATCACACGTCATCGACTGGGGCGAGCTGGACACCGAGGATTGAGTGACCTTTGCTGAGTACCTGGTGGAGATCGATGATCAGTAAGAGAGGATCCTTCATGGGTGAAAGATTTTCTTGTTGCACATTCGTTGGAAGCATGGGAATCTTCAAGAGTGCACGTGAGAGCGGGAAGCCCAAATCTGTGCCCAGTACTTGCATATATTTGGGTAGTATTTTTTTGGCTCTTTGGGGATGCAAATCCCCTAGGTGGGGAGAGTGTAATGACTTGTTTTTTCCTTGTATTATTTTTAAATATTATATGGAATTATTTCAATTCTAGGAACAGATACGGAACATCATTCCAAGGCTCAGTGATCCTGGAATGGTGGTTTGAACATTTTTTAACCTATGTGAGTTTTCACTTGTGCGCAGTTGTGGCAGTTTCCAAATGGATGCCTGGATTAAAAATCGGAGGGCACTGTTGCGTCTAGGATGATGACTTTCCTTAAGAACAGGTCTAACCTCATCCGGTGCGAGTCGAGGAAAAAAGTTAATTTTCAGACATTTTTAGTGAAATTAAAATAAATATAAATTCACAATGTTTATTTTTATATTATGGAAACATTTTATGTAGTGCGGCGATGGGGCGGCTATTTATTTAATAAATTCCATGTCATAATTACTCAGATTCGGAAAGCTGGACTAATTAATAATGTAGCATATTTTTGAATTCCAGACATGTTTCCCTTTTTATTGGGATAATCGAAGGTCGCTTGTTGGCAAGGATTCAGAGGAAACTCCGGAGAAAACCCTCGGTGACGAACAACGACAGATCGAAGCTGTGAATTACTGTTCAAACAAAGTTGATGGATCTTGACGATGATGGTAGAACCATCCTTCATCAGCGATCGATCCTAGTTGATGTAGGGATTTTTTATTTAAAAATTTTCTCCGTCTTTGATTTTAAAGGATGAACGCGGATCAACCATGAACAAGTTGATCCTCAGATTTGTACATTCTTATAGGAGGGTTTTATTGGGATGATTCGGCGAATTGATCCGTTTAGAATTTTTGTTTTTTGATTCTGCTCTGTATAATCTTACTAACTGGAGCGGATCAATGTCGTGACGAAACACGGTGGAGGTTCGTTCCTCAATTTTGCATATTGTATTTTCCTTCCCCTATTTCTTAGTGTGTTCTTTGCGTTATTTGTGGGGCAATGAACAACAGATCGTTGCGCATCCCTTTTTCAACACAACAATCCCAAATTCAGAATTCCACACCACAACGACCATGTGGAGGTTCGACGATGATGGTGGATGACGAATCAGACTGGATCGAGAAAGGTCGTTATCCAACCGTTCTTCGCGCAGGTGGATAGTTGCACGTTTTCATAGCTGATCGGAGGTCCAGAAACAACTAAATGAGATTCTCAGTGTTGGGGAAACCATAAACTGGGAGTTTCATAACGATCAGACTGCCGGATCGATGATCGGGGCAGCACAGGAGGCGCTCCAGCGAGGGGCGTCGATTCTGGAAATTTCCATAATACACGACTTGTACATCCGAAGAACACGTTGTGTAGTACTGGTGGTGGAAACTAGGGTTTTAGGGGTCATAGATAAATCACACGGTGTGTGACCCTTGTCACATGATGAGTTAGACCATCCCCAAAGCTTGATATGTATTTTGGGAATTACATGGACACGGGATGTACTACATGGCTTCAGACGATGCGGTGTGTAAAGTCTACGTGGCATGACATAAGCGGCTACGCGGGACTCGGCGTGTATCCTAGGGATACACGGACATGGGATGGAGTACATGACCATGTACTCCATCACACGGCTAGGCGAGTCCAGTAACGCGGGTCACGCGATGTACCGATTACACGGGTTGGAGTACACGAGTTGATGACCGAGTATGGGCACATGGCCATCGTACAAGGAGCCATCCCCCATCACTCGGACGCAGCGTGTAAACTGTACAACACACCATGTACTCTCTTTTATATATGACCAGCCTTACGACATGGCATGTTGTACACATGTAGTACCCAGGATCCGACAACACAACATGTCACTTTTCTACATGCCATGTACTTTTTTGGAACATTTTATGGTCCTCTTGTTCACCGTATCTTGGAAATCATTCGTTTGGATTAGTGCCCCTTTTCCTTGTTCCCCTAAAGTTCAGGAATCGTTTCCTTCTATAAGAGTATTATCCCTTCAACAGGACTTTCTGTGATAGAGTTGGCATCCCTCCGAGAGGCCCAGAGCGAGATCCTCTATGCATTCCTGACCCTAGGTAGAGTCAGGCATCGACGTGACAAACTCTACCGAGCATTGATCCTCTACCTAGATGGTGAATCTCTTAGCTAGTGAATCTGGATGATTTTCGATGTCCACCTTATCCCTAGTAGTGATCCTCATTTGTGTATCATGTTATTTCTCACTCAGGAGTGTGTCTCTTGTAATGAGTGCTTCTATATACCGTTATCTTCCCACTCAAGAGTGTGTATCCCGTAATGAGTGTATCTACCTCTCATGAAATTTTCTGATGAACATTACTTCATTGATGGGAATCATCAGAGGTATCAAACACATGGAGTGTCTTCTCCCGGAATGAGTACTTTGTGGAAATCTTCGAAATGAATCCCTATCAAGGGTACGCGATTCCGTGAGTTGTCTCTAGACTATGGGTCTTGGTTTTGAGTATATCTGGATTGTGAAATCCTATTATATGTTTATTATATCTATATATTGTATAGATGATGCTTCCTTTCCTTTGTAAACATTCTTTTTGTTTTTCGGGGTCCTCTACTGAGTACTGTTATACTCACACCTGCACAGGCTTTGCCCGCCAGGGTCGTGTCTTGTGTAGACGAGAAGCCTTTTGACAGAGACCAGGGAAGACCGGGAAAGGGCCAAGCATTCTGAGTTCCCTACCGTACTAGGCGTTCCTTCGGCTATGAGCAGCTTTCCTAATACCTCGTTGTGTTTATAGGATGGAATTTGCAGTTTTCAGACTTTTTTTTAGGTGGGCTTGTATTCTGGCCCAGTTTATTTTTCTGTACTTTACCTTCTGTCGTACTCTGTTGGTTGGGTTTAGTTGTATGCATGCATTTTGTTCCTTAGTGGTTATTATATTTCAGCATTTGGGGGCTTGGAGATGTGTACATGTGTACATGTTCTTAGGTAATAACACTCATATAGTAATATGGCTACTCGGTGCTAGTCACCAGCCCCAGGCCTATTGGAGTTGGGCTTTGGGAGTCACAGTGCGGGCACCACTGGGACTGGTCATGACAATTACATTGAACTTATATAGGTAATATGTATCAATTTTTACCAAATATAAATTTAAATAAAATAAATAATTATTTAAATAAAAAGTCGGTTTTAACCCATAACACAGTGTTTTTCCCTATTCATCAAGAATTTATTGTTTTCAGAAAAATACCAATAATTTACCCTAAGCTAATATCGATATTCTGAATTCAAAAATGTAGTCCATTTTGAAATATAAAATTTAGAAAATTTCAAAAAGTGGGTATTACAATTTATAACGGCTAGTTTGATTGGTCACGGTGTGTTAGAATCTCAAAGTTACCTACAATGCAAGCTATTGCATTATTCAAAGGGAAACGTACTATGGATAATCAAGGTGATACATTATTCCCTCATTCATAAAATTTTGTCCTCATAATTTCTAGAATACTACTTCACGAAATGATTTTGGTGGTTCTTCATCATAAGCTCCTCTAGTTCCCACATTGCATCTTCCATCTTATGGTTTCACCATATAACTTTTACCAGATGAGTCGCCTGGTTTCTCAAAAATTGTTCTCAGGTATCAAGAATCTTGGTAGGCTCTTCAAAATAAGTCAAATCGGGTTCATGTTCAATTTCCTCATATGTGAGCACATGTGTTGGGACAGGCATGTATTTTCTCAACAGTGATTAGTGGAACACATCGTGAACATTGAAGAGACTTGGTGGCATTGCCAAATGGTAAGCTATAGCCCCAATTAGTTCTATAATTTCGAAATTTGTGATGTACCTAGGACATAATTTACCCTTCTTACCAAATCGTATAACTCCCTTCCATGGAGATACCTTCAAGAAAACATGATCTTCTACATGAAATTCCAAATCCTTCCTTCGATTATCGGCATTTCTCTTCTTCCATCATTGAGCTACTTCGATGTGGGTTTAGATAATCTTCACTTTTTCGATTATTTCCTCAATTATTTCTGGGCCTAAGAGTTATCTTTCACCAACATCATCCCAACAAGTTGGTGTGCAACATATCATTCCATATAACGCTTCATATGGTGCCGTATGATTACTTGAATTGAAGCTGTTATTATAGGAAAATTCTACCAAAGGTAAATATTGATCCCACATACCATGAAAGTACAGTGAGAAAGATATCAACATGTGTTATATGGTTTGAATAGTCCATTGTGATTTTCCTTCAATTTGAGGGTGGTAGGAAGTGCTCAAATGATGTTCAGTATCCAGGGATTTCTGAAGACTTTTCCAAAATCTTGATGTAAAATAGGGATACCGATATAAACAATCGATAGGGGTTCTCCACCAAGTCTTACAACATTATTAATATATATTCATTGAAAACATTCAAGTGTTAATGCTTCTCTTACAGCAAGAAAATGTGCTGACTTGGTAAGAAGATCAATAGTGACCCATATTACATCATTCCGTCCAGGATTCTTTGGTAGCCCCATGACAAAGTCCATCGTAATATCATCCCGTTTACACTCAGGTATGGGAAGAGGTTTCATGACTCCTCTAGTATGTTGTCTTTGAGCTTTCACATGTTATAAAACCATACATCTTGACAGAAAATAAAAAATCTCTCTTTCCATGTTGTCCCACCATAAATGTTCCGTCAAATCACTGTACATCTTGGTGCTCCCAGGGTGTATAGAGAACTTGAAGATATGAAAATCATCCTACAATTACCTTTTTAGATCATGTATATTGAGAACACGAATTATGTTCTCTAATTTAAAATATCCTTATACATATATGAAGTCACTCAATCTCCCATCATTTACAACATTAATCAGCATTTGAAACTCCTCATCATTAGTCTGAGAATGATGTATCCTTTCTAGTAAAGAAGGTTTTGCAACCATTGGAAAAGGTATTGATGTTTCACTTTCCATGATTATTCTAATAACCATATTTACTAGATCAATGAAAATAGGATCCCTTTCAACTCTCATATTTTTCAAAACACCATGGTCCTTTCTACTCAAAGCATCTTACTCCTTATTTTCCTTCCCCGTGTGGTAGTGTATAGTGAAATAATAATCCTTGAGTAGTTCAAGCCATCGTATTTGCCTCATGTTGAGTTCTTTCTGTGAGAAAATATATTTCAAACACTTGTGACCAGTATAGATATCACATTCTTCACCATAGAGATAGTGTCTCCTTTTCTTCAGAGTGATGATTACAGTTAATAACTCATGATCATGAGTGGGATAGTTTTTCTCATAAATTTTTAGCTGTCATGAAGAATAGGTAATAACTCTATCATTTTTTATAAGGAAACAACCAAGTTCATTCATTCAATTATCACTATAAATAACAAACCCATCATTCCCTGATAGTATAGTCTAAATATGTGCATTAATTAATCTTCTAAATAGTTCATCAAAACATTCTTCGCACTCTTTTAACCAAAACAATTTAACCCCTTTATGTGTGAGCTTGGTTAATGGGATAACCAACCAGGAAAAATTCTATATGAAACTTAGATAATAAACTGCTAAACCAATAAAACGGTATACCTACATTATACTCGTTTGTGATGGCCATTCATGGATTGCCTTGGACATTGAAGGATCAATAGTGATTCCTTCCTTGGAGACAACATGGCCAAGAAAAGAAATCTTCTGAAGCCAGAATTCAAACTTGCTAAACATTCCATATAATTCATTTCTTTTCAGAGTCTTCATAATAATGCGCATGTGATTTTCATGATCATCGTAGCTTTTGGAGTATACGAGGATATCATCAATAAATACCACTACAAATTCATCTAGATATTACATGAAAACTATATTCCGTAGATCCATGAAGAAAGAGGGCGCAATAGTCAATCACAACGGCATTACTGCAAACTCGTAATGCCCGTACCTGGTTCAAAATGATGTTTTCAGAATGTCTTCCATCTTCACACACAAACTGATGATATCCAGATCGAAGGTGAATCATTGAAATATATTGAGCTCCATGAAGTTGGTCTAATAAATCATCAATGTGAGGTAGGGTATACTTGTTCTTTATTGTTATAGCATTGATCTCCTTGTAGCGAATGCACAACCTAATAGATATGTCTTTCCACTTAACAAAAAGGACATGGGATCCCCATCGATAAATAATAGGATGAATAAATCCCTTATTATTCAATTCCTCTATTTGTTTCTTTAGTGCCACTAATTCCCCAGTGGCCATTCTATAAGGGGTCTTTGATATGGTCCTTGAAACATGAATTAAATCAATGGAAAATTCAATTTCTTGTTCTAGAGGATGTCTAGGTAAATCCTCTATAAACACATCAACATATTCTTGAACAATAGGTACGTCCTATATTCAGACATTATTTTCCTCACCCATAATTATTTAATTATCATCCTCCCCAATAATTGAATTTAGTAGATCTACTGGGATGGATCTAGATAAAAATCAGATGGTGGTGTTTCTGCACTAAAGATAAGGTTATCCTTATCATCATGGAGAATTGTATCCTCCTTCTTCTTACAATAAATTTTGGCATCATGGTCCGAAAGACAACCCACACCAAGGAATATATCAATTTCAATCATGGGTATGACGATTATATTAGCAGATAAATATCATTTGTATGCCTTAATGGAGACTGATTAGCCAAAAATTGATACAATGAATCTTCCCTTTGGAGTTTTGACTAACAACTCCCATGTAAAAACAAATTGGAAATATCTAATTTTCTTAGAAAACTGGGTGGATATGACACAATGTGATGATCTAGAATCAAATAAAGCATTGTCTAAACATGAGGAAACCATTAAATTACTTGCCACCATATCTTTTGGATCTTCAACCTCACCAGTAGTGATTGAATAATCATGGCCTTGATCCCATGTCCATTTCTAAGGTATGTTTCTATGGTTCTTAGGAAATTAATTTTCATAAATTCCAATCTCCCGACAATTGTAGCGTTGAACATTGGTAGCTCCTTTTTTCCCCTTACAATCACAAGAAAGATGGAATCTTTGTCCACATTTGTAGCATATTCCATTTCCTTTTAGAGAGGAACCATGGAGCTTACTTCCACAATTATGACAGGGTGGAAATTCAACTCTTCCTTTCTTCCCTGTTTCCATATTTCCTTTCCCATAGTGTTCAATAGATCTCTTCTTCTCTTGCTTTGCTTTAAAGTCATAACACATCAAAAATTCATTTTTTTATCTTGATAGCACATGAGACAATATCTTCATACAATGAGAAGGATTGCGAGACTAATGATCAATGAATAAATGGTTTTAACCCATCAATGAAATGATCAATATTACTTCTTGGTTTACGTATATAATTTTCAGCATTTCTTGCTAACCTTGTAAATTTATCTTCATACTTTTCGACATTCTCATCCTCTTTTTGTATCTGACTCCAAAATTGACTTTCCCTATCCACTCATTGGTCATGGGGATGGTATTTTTCGATGAAAATATATTTAAACTCCCTCCATCCCATTCTTGATAATTCTTCATCCTCTTTTGTGTTTTGACTTAATGACCACCATTGATCTGTATCTCTGGTGACGCGATAGACTACCATGACAACTTTTTCCCTTTTACTATTCCCAAAGCATGAAATATTTTATCTATGTAATTTATCCATTGTTCAGATAAAATTGGATTTATAGGCCCATAGAATTTTGGTGGTTGTTTCCACATGAATCGATCTTACATTGGTCATCAGCGTTGTAGATCAGGGTGCTCCATACGGGTAATGTTATTATTCATAACCTATGTGAGTTGTCCCAGTATGGTGACAAGCTGATCAGCACCAGTTGCATCACTAGATACACTATAAATTACTTGAGTAGGATGGAAAATACTACACAGAATACATGCATTGATACAGTTTCCATTCCTTCCACTAGCCTCCATTTCTAAACAATTTCATAGAGTATAGTAGTTTCTGAACAATAATACATAATTCCAAACTTATAAAACACATTACATAAATTGAACAGTTTATGGATATAATCCATAAGCATAAAAATGTTTTATTTGAAGAGGCATATACTCATAAACCCATTATAATAGTTTTTAAAGAAAATGAGAATTGTCCAAAGCATATCTATTGGGAGTTCCGTAACCAAAAGTGCAACAGGGCCCGTTGTCGTGCACGAGTTCCCATTCAAGTCTATCTCAAAGTGGTATTTTTGAGTTTTACCCCTAGGTACACTTGTTCTAGAGATGCCTCTACTTTCTCATACCCAAATAGGGATGTATTTCCTGGAAAACTCTCAAAATATCTATAGTACCAAAATTCTAGGATGTACTTTTATACTAATCCCCAAAGTCTATCTTAGGGGAATGATCTCTAATTTGAGTTTTTCTAAATCTAGTTTCCAATTTTTGTACTAAACTTCCTCTGATATCAACTGTAACACCGCAAACCTAGTTACCTAGAGTCTATGTTTTATTACATAACATTGGCATGATACAAGGAATCATGTGCCGAAATACCGATCTATTTTGAATTATTGGAAACAAGATACATACGCAAGTTCAAAATTATAGCTTAAAAAGAAATACAACCCAAATTTATTCCATTAGAAACATACAAGCCTCCTAGATTATGCCTAAAAATTACTTATAACATAATTCTTCATATACTAGGAAAATGAAACATAAGAAAGGGGTGATATCAAATTCTCAATAATGGTAAGAAATATAGTGGAAGATAACATAAACATTAGGAAGGATGAATAATTCAAAACATGTGCCTTTACAAATAATAAACATGAACCCATTATGGCAGGAATATGAGCTGAATAAAATAATTCCATAATAAAACATAGTTAGGGGTATTATACTAGTTGAATAAACACATTAACCATCATTATTATTTTCATAATGATAGTATATATAATGTCGTACATTCTTACGCATTTTTTCAAGGCCTCGTCCAAGACGTTTAAAATTGATTAATGCCTCGTCCATAACCAAATATCAAATTAGGAATGGTGTCGGCAAATTACACGTTTAAATGTCTCATGAGACCTACAGATGCATCGAGGAGCTATAACATGCTCTACCCATCACATACTAAGTCCAATACATTCCTCATATTAAAAGGATGTAATGTAACATAAACATTCCTTTTATAACTAGAATAAAAAAATGTCAACACTTAATCCATAAACAATGAATGGTCTAAAATAACTCACCCACATTCAAACATATCACAAAAACTTCAATAAAATATGGAAGATTTGTGTCATAATAAATCAACTTCCAATAAGATTAAAATTATCAAAGGATGTTTACATAGATGAAATGAAAACTATTTAAAAAAATACCTCTTTATATTTTGAAACCATTTATGAGTCACATAATTATTAAAGAAAACATTAATTTTGAAAATATTAATAAAGGTTTGTAAGGGAAGATTCTATGATGTTATAATGGAAGAAAATAGCTGCACCCGCCATATAAGTTAAAAAACATTCTTAGCTTAATCTTGTCAAAAAGGTCATAATGTACCTTGTTTGGAAAACGACTGAAAGATTCCTTACAAATCATATAAGGTCAAATAAGGGTATAAATTATATCGACCCACACTATATTAAAAGGTTAAAAAATTTTAAAATACTTTTCTAAGAATACGTGGATATGGGTGATGAAGAGGTCTTAGTAGATACTTATGTAAAATCAACCTCACATAATAAAGAGATAGTGAAATTAACCATTACTTTTAACATTTTTTTAGTAGATGGTTTGTTAACCTCTTTTATATTATTTTAAAAAAAATTATTAAATTCTACAAGAACTATATACATAAATATGATATCATGTATGATCCACAAATCTTCCATTGTTAATAATAGTTTAGTAGTATCCTCGTTTCAATTGTTAACTAATACATTCTCAATTATATACTTAATTACGTAAGACATGTTTTATATGGATAGGTTGTATTTGATTCATATAAAGAATTATATTATGTTCACAAACATTATTTATAATCATAAAATAAAAATTATTCTGGAATCATTATGATGGAGAAATGAATCTCATCATGTTCGTGGAGACGGTAATCTGTACGTACGCACGAGCGACAATATCATTATATTAATGGTGAAATCGTATGTAATTGGATGGTATATCATATATAAATATTCAATAACATGTTATATTTATTATTAACATCAGTTATACTTATTATTATACACATCCAAATAATGGAGTGTTTCAATAACAAACTACACCACGACGTGGAGACGGTAAGCCGTACATACACACATATGGTGACTTTGACATTCATATGATGGATTGAATAATGAATATGGTTGTAAAATTTTTATAATATAATAAAAATATATATAATATAATGTATTTATTAATTTATAATGGAAACAACAAATAAAGAGGAAGAAAATGAAGAAAAGAATGTGAAATTGGTGATGAAATGTTTACCTCTTCTTTGGGTTCTTCCTTTTGATATGATCAAAAGGGCTTCATAGGTTTCTTTTATGAACCATGGAAGGCCTGTAGGATAAAGAGACAATATTTGGGAGGATATGTGGGCACGGGTTGGCTGAGCCAAATGGAATTGGACGTGTGAAATTAATAGAAGGGGATATTCCCATTTATATGAGAGGTGTGGGTCACTGTAGGAAAAGCTTGAAATATTATTTTATAATAAAATCATTTTCGGTTGTTAATGGCTCCAAAATGATTTATTAAGAGGATAAGGTGTGGATGGGTTGAAAACATCTTAACCAATTGGTTCTACACAGGTTTAGGTCACCATATTAACCATATCTTTTAGATTTAACTCTTACATAAATAGCTTTCCTTTTAACATGTCTCTTTGTATTTTTATATTATATGGTTAATACACCTACTATAAAATGACAAGAGAAAACCAAATGGTTAATTATTAATATATAAAACCTTATATAAGTTGTTTTACATATCCATATATTTTTATAAATATTATATCAATTAATAATATTGTATTTGTTTTAAAAACCCAATTATGTCAATTTTGACCCTATTTAGTATTTGATTTTTTTGAAATCCATTAAAACATTATCACCTTGAATAAAATTTATTTAAAAAACCCTGACATGTCATATTAACCTATTAAATTATTTTAATTCATCATAAGTCTCAATTTACATTTATTAGGATATTTATAATATAAATTATTTTAATATTTCATTAATAATGTAATTACTGCATCATCATTGTGTCATTAATAACTTAAATTATATAATGTCTAAAAATTATAAATAAAATACAATTGTTAATGTAATCATTTTATATTTCTAAAGAATATTTATAGTCAAATTTGTATTATGTGTAACACTATAATGAAAATGGTTTAGTTATTAAAAATTGAATTTAACTCATTTAACCCTACTTTAAATTAAATATTAACAAATATTATAATCTATTTCTAGTGGACCAAATTTGATAATATTTTATTCCTATGGATTTTTTTGGTCGAATTACATTTTTCAATAGAATTAGGGCATGTGTTAGGGTAATTATGATATCATTTTTACCCTTAACTACCCTATTTACCTTTAATTGTGGTAAATAAAAGTCAAAAGTTACTATTCACCAAAAATTATTTTCAACTTATTGAACAAAATTTTATTTACTAATATTAACTTTGCTTCTTGGATTTTCAAAATGCAACTCACATAAGTGGTAAAAGTAAGTTTTATGCAAATTTGCAAATGCTCTTAGGAGGTGGTTAAAAGACGGTAAAAAGTTCAATAAAGTTTTTATATATCTAAACTTATGATAAAATGACTCTAATAAATTACATTGAACATATATAGGTATTATATATCTACTTTGATATAAAATAAATTTAAATAAAATAAATAATTATTGATATAAAATGTCGGTTTTAACCAACAACGTAGTGTTTTTCACTATTCATCAAAAATTGAATGTTTTCAGAAAAATACCAAAAATTCACCCTAAGCTAATTTCAAAAATCCAAATTCAAAAATGAAGTCCATTTTGAAAAATAAAATGTATAAAATATCCAAAAGTGGGTATTACTATTCATAAAGGCTAGTTTGATTGATTGCGGTGTGATAGAATCTCGATGTTGCGTACAACGCATGCTATTGCATTATTCAAAGGGAAACACACAATAGAAGCTTGGGGTGTTACATTCTTCCCTACATCAAATAAATTTTTCCTCCAAATTTCTAGAATAATACCACACAAAGAGATTTCAGTGGTTCTTGATCTTATGTTCCTCTTGTTCCCACGTTTCCTCTTCCATCTTAAGGATTCTCCATAGAACTTTTACCAGATGATTTTTATGGTTTCACAATACCTGTTCTATGTTATCAAGAATCTTGAAATGCTCTTCACAATAAGACAAATCAGGATCCAATTCAATTTCTGCATAGGTGAGTACATGTGTTGGGTCATGCATGTATTTTCTCAAGAGTTATACATATAACACATCGTGAACTTTGGAGAGACATGGTGGCATTGCCAAATGGTAATCTAAAACCCCAATTTGTTCTAGAATTTAGAAAGGTCCAATGTAACTAGGAATTAATTTAAACATCCGACTGAATCGTATAACTCCCTTCCATGGAGATATCCTCATGAAAACATGATCTCATACCTAAGATCTCCCAATCCTTCCTTCGGTTATCGGCATAGTTCTTCTGCCTACTTTGAGCTTATTTGATGTGGGTTTGGATAATCTTTACTTTTTCCATTGTTTCCTCAACACGTTTTGGGCCTAAGATATTTCTTTCACCAACATCATCCCAATATGATGGTGTCCGACATCTTATTCCATATAACGCTTCAGATGGTGCCATCAGAATACTTGAATGGAACTATTGTTATAAGAAAATTCTACAATAAGTAAATAGTGATCCCACATTCCTTGAAAGCCAAGTGAGAAAGATCCCAACATTTCTTCTATGGTTTGAATAGTTTGTTCTAATCTTCTATTAGTTTGAGGCTGGTAGGCAGGGTTAAATCTAGTTCAGTATCCCGGGCTTTCTGAAGGCTTTTCAAAAATCATGATGTAAAATGGGGATCACGATTAGAAACAATCTATAGGTGTACTCCATGAAGTCTTACAACTTCATTAATATACAGTATTGCTAAATGATCAAGTGGTAAATCTTCTCTTATAGTAAGAAAATATGTGGACTAGGTAAGACGATCAACAATGACTCAAATTGCATCATTCCTTTTTGAAGTATTTGGTATCCCCTTGAAAACTTTCTTCGTAATATCATCCCATTTCCACTAAGTTATGGGAAGAGGTTTCATGACTCCTCTAGGATGTTGTCTTCTAGCTTTCACTTTTTGCCAAACCATACATCTTGACCCATTATCCACAATCTCCATTTTCATGTTGTCCCACCAACAATGTTCTTTCAAAACTCTATACATCTCGGTGCACCTAGGGTGTATTGATAAGTTGGAGCTTTGAGCATCATTTAACAATTCCCTTTTTTGATCAGGTATATTGCGAACAAAAAATCTCTTCTCAAATTTCAAAATTCCATCTACATATACGATGTCACTCAATCTCCCATCAATTACTGCTTTAATTTTCTTTTGAAACTCCTCATCCTCATTTTGAGAACTCTTTATCCTTCCTAGTAAATATGGTTTTCAACTATCTGAAAAAGTATTGATGTTTACCCTTCAATGGTTATTCCCATATCTATATTTACTAGATCCATGAAAATAGGATCCTTTATACTCAAAGCATATTCCACCTTATTTTCCTTCCCGAGGTGGTAGTGTAAAGTGCAATCATAATCAGGTTGTATTTTAAGCCATCGTCTTTTCCTCATGTTGAGTTCATTATTTGATAAAATATATTTCAAACTCTTTTGATCAGTATAAATCTCATATTTTTCACCATAGAGATAGTGTCCCAATATCCTCAAAGAGACAATTACACCTGCTAACTCAAGATCTTGATGGAGATAGTTTTTCACATGAATTTTCAGCTATCGTGATGCATAGGCAGTAACACTATCATTTTTCCTACGGACACAACCAAGTCCTTTCTTTGAAGAATCGCCATAAATAACAAACCCATCGTTCCCTGATTGTAGAGTCAATATAAAAGCATCAACTAATGTTCTTTGTAGGTCTTCAAAACATTCTTCACACTCTTTTTTCCAAACAAATTTAACCCCTTTGGGTGTGATCATGGTTAATGGGTTATCCAATCGGGCAAAGTCTAGATGATACATTAATAATAACCTTTGAAACCAATAAAACTATGTACCTCAATTATACTTGTTAGTGTTGGCCATTCTTGGATTGCCTAGGTCTTTAAAGGATCAACAGTGTTTCCATATTTTGAGAAAATATGGCCCAGATAAGAAATACCATAAACCTAGAATTCACACTTTATAAACTTCCCATATAATTAATTTCTTCTAAGAGTATTCAGAATAATGAGCAAGTGATTTTCATGATCATCGTAGCTTTGGGAGTATACCAAGATATCATCAATAAATACCACTAAAAATTTATCAAGATATTCCTTGAAAAATCTATTCATTAGATCCATGGAGATAGATGGTGTATTAGTCAATCCAGAAGGCATTACTGTAAACTCGTAATGCCTGTACCTAGTTTAAAATGTTGTTTTCATAATGTCTTCCTTCTTCACACACAACTGATAATATCCAGATCGAAGGTCAGTCATTGAAAAATAATGATCTCAATGAAGTTGTTCAAATAAATCATCAATGCAGGGTAGGGGATACATGTTTTTTAATGTTATATCATTGATCTCTAGGTAGTCAATGCATGACCTCGTAGATCTGTCATTCTTCTTAACAAAATGGAGAGGGGTTCCCCATGAAAAAAAACTAGGGCTAATAAATCCCTTTTTACTCAATTCCTCTAGCAGTTTCTTTAGTTCCTCTAATTTCCTAGAGGTTACTGTGTAAGGGGACATTCGATATGGGCCTTGAACTAGGAATTAAATCAATTTAAAACTCAATTTATCATTCTGGAGAATGTCCAAGTAAATCCTTTGGAAACACTTCAATATATTATTGCTCAATAGGTATATCCTCTATTCGAACATTCTTTTCCACACCCATAATTATTCCATTCTCATTCCACCCATTAATTGAATTTAGTAAAGCTACTAGGTTTTTATCTTGATAAGAATCAGGTGGTGACATTTCTACTCTAAAGATAAGGTACTCATAATCATCAATGCAAATTGTAACCTCATTCTTCTTACAAAAAAATTACACATCATGGATAGAAATCCAATCCATACCAAGGATTATATCAAAACCAATCATGGGTATGATGATTAGATCAACAGATAAATATTGTTTACATTTTTAATGGGGACTGATTCATAAAACATCGTGTGAATGATACCTATATTAGGAGTTTTTACTGACAACTCCTTTGTTAAATGAAACTAGAAATATCTAATTTTCCTAGAAAACCGGGAATTTATAAAATAATGTGATGGTCTAGAATCAAACAAAGCATTGGATAAACTTAATGAAACCATTAAATTACCTTCCACCATGTCTTTCAGAGCTTCAACCTCTGTAGTATTGATCACATAATGTTATTCTTGATCCCTTGCCCTTTTTTGAGGTACGTTTCTTTCAATCATAGGACATTCATTTTCATAATGTCTGATCTCCCTGAAATTGTAGCATTGAACATTTGTAGCTTCTTTCTACCCCTTACAATAACTATCAAGATGTCCTTTATATCCACATTTGTATCATACTCCGTTTTATTTTAGGAAGGAACTAGGATGATTCATTCCACAATTATCAAAAGGTGGAAATTCAAATCTTCCCTTCTTCCCTATTTCCTTATTTTTTTTCCCAGAGTGTTTAGCAGATCTCTTATTCTCTTAATTTTCTTTAAAGTCATAAGACTTAGAGAATTCTTCTTCTGTCTTGGTAGCACATGGGACAATATCTTCATACGATGAGAATGATTGAAAGACTAATATTCTAAGGGGAAATGGTTTTATCCCATCAAAGAAACAATCAATTTTACTTTGTAGGTTATGTATATAATCTTCAGCATGACATTCTATCCTTGTAAAGTTAGATTCACAATTTGCGACATTCTCATCCTCCTTTTGTCTCAGACTTCGAAATTTCCTTTCCATATCCATTCGATGGTCACGAGGAAAGTATTTTTCTAAGGAAATATCTTTAAATTCCCTCCAACCCATACTTGATACTTCTCCATCCTCATTTTTGGTTTTGAATTAATGACCACCATTGATCTGCAACTCCGGTGAGGCGATAAACTGCCATGACAACTATTTCCCTTTCACTACTCCCCAAATCCTAAAATATTTTCTCTAAGGAACTTATCAATTGTTTAGATTCAAATAGATTTATAGACCCATTGATTGTTGGTGGTTATTTACTCATGAGGCGATATAACATTGATCCTCCTTATTGTGGATCAGGGTGCCGCATATGGGTAAGGTTATTATTCATAACCTGTGTGAGTTGTCCCAATATGGTGATAATCTGATCAACACCAGTTGTATCACTAACCCCGATATATTAATATGGAGGAGGATGAAAATACCTACATGGATTACATGCGTTGATACGGTTTTCATTCCTTCCTCTAGGCACCATTTCTAAACAATGGGATATAGTAGATTAGATTATGAACCACATTAAATAATTCCGAACTTGTATAAAAATTAATATAAATTTAACAGCTTATTGATATAATCCATAATCATAAAATTGTTTTCATTGATGAGGTATATACTCATAAATACATCATAATGTTTTTTATAGAAAATGATAATTATACTAAGCATATCTCCCAGGACTGTTGTAACCAAGAGTGCAGCAAGGTCCTTTGTAGTGCACCAGTCCCATTCGAGTCTAGATCAAAGCGGCGTTTTTGGGTTTTACCCCAAGGTACATCTATTCCAAATCCACCTCTACCAGCTCATATCTTGATAGGGATTTATTTCTTGGAAAACTCATAAAATCTCTACAGTACCAAAATTCTTGGAATTTCTTCTATACTAAAGCTCAAATCTTATCTTAGGGTAATGTTCTCGAATCAGAGTTTTTCTAAATCTAGTTTCAAAGGATTGTACTAAACATCTTCTAATACCAACTATAATTCCTAGACCCAATTTACCCAGAGTCGGTGATTTATCACATAACATTAGAATGATACAAGGGATCATGTCCTGAAAGGCCAATCAATTTAGTATTATTGGAAACACGATACATACATAAGTTCAACATGTCAACTTGAAAAGAAATACAACACTAATGTTTTCCATTAGAAACATACTAGACTCCTAGATTATGCCTACAAGTCACTCATAACTGACTTCTACATATCCTAGAAAAATGAAACATAAGAAAGGGGTGAGATCAAACTCTCAGTAAGGGTAACCGATACAGTGGAAGATAACATAAAAATTAGGCCTGATGAATAATTAAAAAGACATGCCTTTACAAATAATAAACATGAACACTTAATGGCCAAAATATGAGCTATGTAAATAATGCCATATTAAATAAATATTCATGGGTATTCTACTAGTCGAATAACCACATGAACCATCATTATTATTTTCATAATGAGGGAATGTATACTGTTTGACATTCTGAAATATTTTTTCAAAGCCTTGCCCAAGACATTAAAAAATGATTAAGGCCTCAGCAAAAACCATATATCGAATTGGGAAAGGCCTCAGCCAATTCAATATCAAAATGTCTCATGAGACATACCAATGCATCGAGGATCTATAGTTGGCTCCACCAATCACATATTAAGTCCAATACATTCATCATATGAAAAGGATGAAACATAACATAAACATTTGTATTAAAACTAGCATAAAAATAGAAATAATTTAACCATAAACCATGAATGGTATAAAAATTACAAATACATAGTCAAACATATCACAAATACTACACTACAATATAGATGATTTGTGTCGTAATAAATCAACTTCAAACAAGTTTCAAATCCATCAAAGGATGTTGAAATAGATGAAATTAAAACTATATGAATGGAAAATATCTATCTATTTTGAATCCATTTAGGTTTCATATAATTAAAAAATAAAACATTTATTTTGAAAATATTCTTATAAGCTTGTAATGTATTCTTTTATGATGTTATAATGGTGGAAAATAAAGTTTCACCCACTGTATAAGTTAAAATAACATTCTTACCTTAATTTTTTCAAAAAGGTCATAATTTACATTATTTGGAAAACAAAAGAAAGATTCCTTTCAAAACATATAAGGTCAAAAAATGGTATAAATGACATTAACCCATATTCTAGTAAATAGTAAAAAAATTGAAATACATTTTTAAGAGAAAATGGATGTGGGAGATAATGATGTCCCACTAGATACTTACGTAAAAACAAACTCGGATAATAAAGAGATTGTGAAATTAACCCTTACCTTGAACTTTTCCATAGTCGATGGTATGTTAACCTCCTTTATAATAGTTAAAAAAATTGTTATTAAATTATAAATGAACTACATACATAAATATGATATCATATTTGATCCTCTAATATTGCTTTGTTAATAATATTTCAGTAGTATCATCGTTTCAGGTGTAAACTGATTAATTATCCTTTATATGATTGGTTATGTAAGCCATGTTTTTATAGATAGGATGTATTTTATTCATATATAAAATTATATTATGTTCATAAACATTATTTTTAATCAAAAACTTAAAATTATTCTTGAATGATTATGATGGGGAAATGAATCTCATCACTTTCGTGGAGATGGTAATCCATACGTACACCTGAGAAATAATATCATTATATTGATGGTGAAATATTATATAATTGATGGTATATAATATATAAAAAATCAATAACATTTTATATTTATCATTTAAATCAGTTATACTAATTATTATACCCTTCCAAATAATGATGAGTTTGAATAACAAACTACCCCATGACGTGGCGACGGTAAGCCGTACGTACGCACGTATGGTGACTTTGTCATTCATATGATGGAAAAAATAATGAATATAGTTGTACCATTTTTATAATAACATCACATTATATAGAATATATTGTAGTTATTATATTATAATTGAAAACACAAGGAACGTGGATGTGGAAGAAGAAAATAAATTGAAAGATGTTATGAAATATTACCTCTTCTTCAGGTTCTTCCTTTTGATTTGACCAAAAGGGCTCTTTAGGATGGATTTATGACCAAAGTAAGGCTTATAGAATGAATTTAGGACAGTTGGGAGTATATTTGGGCAGGTTTTGGCTGATACAAATGGTTTTGGAGGTGTGAAATTAAGAAAAGGTGAGCTTCCCTTTTATAAGAGAGGTGGGGGTCACTTTAGGAAAATCTTGAAATATTATTTTATAATATAATCATTTTAGGTTTCTAAGGGATCCAAAATTATTTATTTAGAGTATAAGGTGGGGATGGGTCTCAAAACTTCTCAACCAATAGGTTTTTGACAGGGTTAGGTTATCGTATTAACATTATCTTTTATATTTGACTTTTAGTTAAATAGTTTGAAATTTACCATTTCTATTTGTATTTTTATATTATATGGTTAATAAACATACTGTAAACTGCCAAGAGAACTATAAATGGTTCATTATTAATATATATAACCTTATCGATTTCCTTTTGCTGCACCATTGAATTATAAGAATATTATATCAATTAATAATTTAGTATTTTATTTACAATATCAATTATGACACTTTTTACACTATTTAGTATTTGATTTTTTTGGAATCCATTAAAACGTTATCACTTCTAATAAAATTTATTTAACAAACCCTAAAATGTCATAATATCCTATAAAATTAGTGTAATTAATTCGATGTCTCAATTTAAATTTATTTGGATACTTATAATATCAATTATTTTAATATTTAATTAATAAGGTAATTACTTCATCATCACTGTGTCATAAATAAATTATATTATTTAATGTAAAAAATATATAAATAAAATACAATTACTTATGAAATATTTTTATCCTTCTAAATAATATTTATTGTCGAATTTATATTGTGTGTAACCCTATATTAAAAATGGTATAATTATTAAACTTTGAATTTAACTCTTTTAACTCTTCTTTAATTAAAATAATAATAAATCTCTTAATATAATCCAAGTGGACCAAAGGGGATCATATTTTATTCTTAATGTTGTTTTTGGTCTAATTAAAATTATCTAATAGAATTAGGACATATTTTAGGGTAATTATGATATCATTTTTACAGTTAAATTCTCTGTTTACTTTTGAGCGTGGTAAATAAAAGTCAAAATTTACTATTGACCAAAAATTATTTTCATCTTATTGAACCAAATTTTACTTACTGATATTAACCATGTCTCTTAAATTTTTGAAATTCCACTCATGGATGTAGTAAAATTATGTTTCATGCAAATTTTCAAATGCTCCTAGGAGGTGGGTAAAAGACGGTAAAAAGATCAATAAAATTTTTATATATATAAACTTATTATAAAATGACTCTAATAAATTAAATTGAAATTTTATATGTCTTATGTATTTATTTTGTAAAAAAATATATTTAAATAAAATAAACAATCATTTAAATAAAAAGTCAGTTTTAACCAATAACGCAATGTTTTCACTATTCATCAAAAATTGAATGTTTTCTGAAAATTTCCAAAAATTCACCTTAAGATAAATTCGATATTACGAATTCAAAAATGAAGTCTATTTTGAAATATAATATTTATAAAAATTCAGAAAGTGGGTATTTCTATTCATAATGTCTAGTTTGATTGGTCGCGGTGTGTTAGAATCTCGAAGTTGCGTACAATGTATGATATTGAATTATTCAATTGAAACATACCGTGGAAGCTTGGGGTGTTACACCATTGATAAAATCGTTTAGTTGATTCATGTATCACATGTTTCTCAAGGGTAATTCCACCCTTGTATCTCTATGATGTATAGTGAAATGCGTCGAGAGTATTGGTGTTTTGGGATGAAGTTTTAGGTAGAAGGTTTTATCACAAGCTGTTCCACATGTCATCAAGTGAAGGCTGAGAAATTTATACTAGCTAGCTTGTTACAGCATTTATGAGTATCTAAATTAAAATAGTATAATATTGAAACAGGTTATGTCATCACTTTTTCAAGGACACCTCAATGTAGTGACATGGTTTGGGTAGTCATGGATCGACTAATGAAAGTATCCTATTTTCATAATATTAAAGAGACTTTCTCAGTTGATGATCATGTAAGATTGTACATCCATGAGATTATATGGCTACATGGGGTATGTCATGTTATTGTTTCATATTGGGATGATCATTTTACATCATTATTCAGGTACGGTTATGAGAGATCTATGGGTACAGAAGTCCTTCTGAGTATAGCCTTTTTCCTTTAGAGCGATGGCTAGTCAAAACATACTACATAATTGTTGAAGGTAATTATTCAATATTGTTTCCTTATTATTGGTGGTTCTAGGGAAATAATATTCCTCTCATCGATTTCACCCTCAACAATATTTTTCAAATGAATATTCATATGGATCCTAGTAAGGCCATTTACGGTATGTCATATTCCTCACCCCTATGGTATTAGAAGATAAGAGAGAAAATTCTTCTAGGACATCACTCATTTAGAAGAAACTATAATATGTTCATATGATTATTAAATGGATGTATACTACTCAATCTAGTCTTAAATCTTTTGTCAGTCATCGTTGAAAACATTTGCAGTTTGAGGTTGGGGATTGTGTTTTCTTACATGTATCACCCAGACATATGTATAGATCGATAGAGATGAAATGGATGCTGCCACCTCACCTTTTTAGGCTATTTGGGATCATGGAGGTCATCGGGATGATATCCTATAAATTTCGAACACCATAGATGTATCATTCCATCCATGAAATGTTCTATGTTTCATAGCATCACCAATATCATGTCGACCCATATTATACTTTTGATCCTAAGGATTTTGAGACAAATGTTGATGATATATTGGGGAGTGTTCTATACACATTATTCAATTGAGCATAATATGTCAATGAGTTTGTTATATCCATATAGTATAGGTGTTAATCGATCAAAACTAGGTATAGGATGAGACCTAGGAGTAGGAGGCTGATGTAAGTGCTTAGTGGATGTAATTTTTATAGATTAAGTTTTTTCATCCCATTGAAGTGAACATGGGGATAGGTTCCATTAAGGGGAAATATTGTAAGAATATAGTTTTCCCATTATGTATAAATTCTTTTCATTTTTAGTTGAAACTCTTGTAAAGTTATATTTTTAGACTAGACCATAATGTCGGGCCTATGGGTAGATTGGATTGTTTTTTAGTAGAAAGGAACAAGGGGATGAAGGTAGTTTATAGGCCAGTTACATGAGGTGTAATTAGAATACATGGCATTTAACCAATAAAAATCATGTAATGGCCTTTCCAATAACATTCACATCATATAGAGGATTTTTGTAGGGGGAGTCTCCCAAAAATTGCGTGAAATATAAATCATTCACACACCATGTGATTTAATGACATCCATGTTTAAAATAGGAGGTAGTGCCTCCCTTTTTCCAAACATACCCTCAACCCTAAAATTCCTCAGGAAATGGATAGCCCATTGAATATAAATGTTGGTGTTTGGTGTTGTTTCTCAATCAGACCTATCTTTCCATATCTTTCTATCAAATTGGTTATGCATCGGTAAGTTCTTATTTCATCAGGATCCTTTCATCGTTTCTCTTCTACTCGACAGAGTTATCTTTGTGCAAGCTCTTGTGCCCTATTTTTTTAGCATTTCTTCTATTTTTCCATTTTAATATGATTTGGACTAAATCCAAGACCAATTATAGATGAGTTCTCTTCAATAGGCATATATTGGATGGTCTAGTTATTATCAATTAATTAGGATATTTGTTTTATAATATGTGTTGTTTTTTCACATACTTTTTTTAAAAAAAAATAAGACGGATCCATTAATGATGGAGATCAGCAGAAATACAGGAGCATAACCACGATGGAAAATGATTGAACCAAAGCATATCCTCGTAGGGAGGGCCAATGCCTGCCATCTTGTGAGCGGCTTCATTCGCTTCCCTTCTAATAAATGAGAAATTGCAGGAATTGAAGCCTTGTCTCCGCGAGTGAATACACCGGATAATGGGACCGAAAGGTTGAAGCCCGCCGTCAGTGAGATTGATGGCATTGATTACGGTGAGACAGTCGGATTCGATGTGAATGGAATCCCAACCGCAATCTTTTGCGAAGTTTAAACCAGCAAGGATGGCGGCGGCCTCCGCGACTGAGGGCTCCCAAAGTGCATAACGTGCTTCGTATTTGGCAGCGATAAGATTTCCCAGGTTGTCTCGGGCCAGTAAACCAAGTCCAACCGGGTTTCCTTAATTGATATCCTCAGTGCCTTCTATGGTCCCCTTTAAAGGTGGCCACCCCGTGCAGTGTAATGATCACTTTTCTCATGTGGCTTTGAAAGATTAATCAGTCAACAATTATCTAAATGGATTTTAAATGATTGATAAATTTCTATAAAAAAAATGAAATGGATAATCGTTGTGGTATATCATGGATAACACACTCATTAAATTTAAGTGAATTGAATATAGGTGGGTGGTCAGATCAATTCACCCAACAAAAATGGAACAATGGTTACTCCATTGTTACTGTGAAATGTTAACCAGTAATTAATGAAGAATTTCTCATTTAAAATCAAATGATTACTTATCAATATCGATGTATGGGAATGTAGACCCTTTTTTAATATGATACAGGCACGAAAACAATTTATAATTGTGATATGGGCATGAAAACTGTTTTCTATGTGACCTGGAAATGGAGTGCCTATAGTGTGATAACAATCATGATGACCCTATGTAGTGATATGTGGAATGACTACCTTATCATGTTATACCGGGTATGGTGACCATATATTACGACACATGGCCTTGAGAACCCCATCATTGATACACAGCTGTGATAAACCATGTTTTTATATATAATCATGATGAACCTTACTGTGATACTGGAAATGTTTTCCCCTATTATTCTGATATAGGCATGGAAAACCAATGATTATGATATTTGGCATGGTGCTCCTTACTATTATGATACATTTCACGGTGTCCCTTGATACTTGTGATACTCATTATATAACTTATGGGTGTCTAAGAAATTCCTTGAGTATAGGCTAGTGGATGTATCCACATACATGGATGTAGATGTCACTCCAGATCAAGACCATATATGTGTCTAATGTGTTAGATCTTACAAGTTATTCAGCTTAAGATGAGAAAGTACTATCAGCCTAGTGTACTTTAGGAACTAGAGCCACCCAATTTCAAACTTTCATTACATATTATTATTACCAACACACTACCATATTATATGAACTGACTTGATATTTATAGACACTAATGGAGGTGGCCTACTGAGTTTGCCTCACACCCAATCAAGGTCACCGATGGTACCCAAGAAGACTATATTCTTTCAGGTGTAGATAAGGGGAACCATCCATATATATATGTATGACTTCTATCATGAGATAGGATGCAATCAGGGTATAATTTGATTTGTAAAGAGCATTATATGCTTGGAATGAGTTTTTATTTTATTGTTCCATTGATATATCATGTACAGTATTAAATTTCTACTTTTGTATATACATGTTTTATATTTTTTTAGAGGTGTTTCTTCATCATATTTTGTATATGATCTAATAAAATAATTCTGATTATTATTTAATTATTGGATGTTTATTATTTACTTTTAATATTTTCCTATATTGATATTCTTAAACTATTTAAGTATTTATTATTATACTATTTTGATAATCTAACAATAAGGAATCATCTCTCCACATACACACTCATGTCCCTCACAACTAGTCATAAGACTTTGGTGTGTGAGGACGCATGTTTGAGGCCATGATGACATCAGCTCTGCACACCGATTAAGTGGAATCAAGATTGGGATTTCATAGACATGATCTAATTATACCATCTATCTTATTTATTTGTATGGATTACGATAATATATTATGAAAGATTAAATGAGTACTTTTTATATCCCTTGGGAATATTAAGATATAATTTTATTAATAATGTTTTCATATTATTGTGGCACACATATGCATGGTTTATCATTATGTGATTGGTGGGTCTATTGTACTCCACCACTGAATTGGGTAAATATTTATATCTTATAAGATGATGTTTGGTCATTATTTTGTTTAGTTATGTTTAAAAGATCATGTGTCGATATAATTTCAATTATCTATGATTATAAGATTATGAGTTGACTTGATTATGATTTTTTATGTTCATTAGATAACGAGTGGACCCAATTATAATTAGCTACTTTCATAAGATGTTTCTTTAAAATGGTTTAGAGTATCAATGTTCAAACATTTTTTCATGGAAATGGATGAGAATATATATATTCACAATGTTATCATTTTCAATGCATAAGTACATGAAACATTCTTATGATTATATTATGTTTTCTGAAATATTGCCTCTTATTTCCATAATATTATTGCTCAAATATTATATTTCTCTGAAGGAATTATTTCATGACAAATGAATTAAGATATATGTTTTATTGGATATATGCACCTTGATTATGTTCTCATACCCACTTTCTCATCTTATGCCCACTTATGATCATTGATTTTTATTTGTAACACCATAAGGTTTCACGAAATATATATTTATAAAATAAATTTAATCATTTCAATATTTTGGGTTACATGCAATAATGTGTATATATTGTGTAATATGAAACACTATGTTTAGATTGTGATACAAGAAAAAATGGGTCTAACTTTTGTTATATGCAACAAATTGTTTATCTTATGTTATATGAAACATAGATTTTAATAGAAACATGACATTCTAATAAAATATTATTGTTAAATATAATAGTTATCATGTAGAAATTGCTATAGTGGTTATAATTTTGATTTACTAATGTTTGAAAATATATTCTTTACACAACTATATAAAATTAATTCATTGTTTACAAATTAATCATAAATAAAAATAAAAACCATTTCAAAATAAAGGAAATATGTTTTTGAAAAACTATTTTTATGCACAATAATGTTTTTTACATCAATAAATTAAACAAATTACTGTGGGAAAATATTTTAAATGAAATTTATATATTATATATTCAATAAAATTTATAATAGTATTCATATTAGTTTTATAGATAATATATAAAAATAAATACATTTTTTCTCTTATAAATGTATATTTCTTAAATGAAGTATTATTTTATTTTACACAATTAGTTTTAAATTAATTTTAACTTATTATAAAAAATTTAGTTGAAAAAATAAACATAATTTTTGAAATCATAATTTAAAAGTTATATTATGGAGAGTTTTTGAGAATTTTTTGAAAAGATTAATTTATTGATAAATAGAGAAAATTATAGGTTTTTATTAAGGACATTGATTTCTTTTAATTAATTTAGAAAAATAAAAATGATTCCATCAAATGTCCCGAAGGCCTTCAATTTTTTTTATTTTTGATAATCCACCTTTCAAGGGGTGAGTTGGAACCCTTACAAGGCCCGTAGGTGTATGTATTACATGGCATGTAGGCCTTATAGGGGTTAAGGTAAAAATGGGTTTATCAGGGGTTTAACTAAAAATATAAGAGGTTAAAAATGACCTAAAGCATATCCAAAAACTATTTTAATTCCATATATAGAAATTATAGATTCTTTTTTCCAAAATTTATCATTTTTCGAGCCTTTTATCATTTATAAAATGTGGGCACACATTTTTTTATTCAAAAATAACAAGTGTACCACTCACCTCACTTATAAAAGTACACCCCCTCCTCTGCACTTCGTACTTCCAAAACCATTTGTTTCATGAGTTTTTTATACTAATATCCAAAAAAAATCTATATTTTCATCTTAAAGACTTATTTTGGATGTAAATCCATCCTAATAAGTATTTTTATGAAAACAAATAATTTTTTTCCAAGTAAGGGATTGCATCCCTATTCATGGATTTTATTTTATTTCTTCCTAGACATATGTGAATTCTTATGAAACCAGGATGATATAAAGAAATCTGTATCTATTATATAGATGTATGTTACTATGTTAATTTAATAACCTATAAACGACACTTCTTCTACAAAATGGTTTATGAAATATTCCTTTGTCTGTACGGCATATAACTGCCTCACAAACCGTTGATATTCGCATTCTAAAACCACCTATAATGGATGGAGAGAATGATGGATTTTTTGTTTTTATATGGTAGTTTTGATATTATTATTCTTCTTAATTATTACATCACATGATCTTACATACATTCTATTGGAATATGATAATATCATTTGTTTTTATGGTGGACTATCACCTCAAGAAGAGATGTGATTCATTCATGATTTATAATTAATATATTAAGTACCGGTTTAATGAAAATATGACATATATACAACATATTTTTTTGTTAATAAATTATTTAACATTTACATTTAATCCATCTAGTAAAGGGATAAAATATTCAGGCATACTTACGATTTACCATCTCCATGAAATGGGTATTTCATTTTCTATATCTATTTTTATGGATTAATATAAATAAATATATAATTAAGTTATGTGATATTTATATCATGGTTAAAATTATGGAAAATATTTAACCATGATCAATGTAATTGAAAAAATAAATAAATAAAAACATTCATGAAAATTAAAGTGATTAATATCTGAAACGATAGTATGAAAAGGAATTGTTAATAAAATGAAAATAAAAGGTCCAATGTAAATAATATATGGCATGATATATATATTTTATTTTCTTTAATATATGTATAATAAAATTATAATTATTATATAAAAGTTTTGAACATGTATGAAGGAATTTTTGACTTATAGTAAGGGATTGTAATCTCAGTTTTTAACTTCTATAAGACAAATTCCATATTCACCACCTATTTATTTAATGTGGTGTATAAAATACACATGAATTTATTTTATTATTATTATCCTGAAAATTATGGAGATTTATAAATCCATTTTAGAATATCTACTTCATGTGGATTATGTTATAAAAGGTACTAATGCGACAATAGATTTTACACTTAGTTTTCCTTATTTGAGGAATTTCTTGTGTTATACACATATCTTATTTTATGATGGGTATATATAGCCCCATTTACATTAACTATAATTAATTTATTGAATATAGTGATATTTTATGTTTTATTTAATGTTATTATTTAATGGGTTGTATGATTCCATGTTACAAAAGATTAAGTACTTTCTGATTGAATCTAATCATTTTTAGAGATTTTTAATAATTATGTTTCCATTGATGAAATATTAAAAACAACCCCAAAAAAGTTATGATTATTCATATCCTCTGTTTATTTCATGAGAAACCATATTTTTATTCATTTTTTTCTTTTTATGTACTCAACAGTTCTAAATAATTTTTAAATGAAAAAACATATTGATTTCTCTCTTCAGTCAAAAATATGTTTTATTTGGAAACCATTTTTTCTAAACAAAAATGTTTCTAACAATATAAATTAGAATTTTTAAGGAAATATTTACCCATATTTGTATTATTGAAAAATATAAAATGAATCTTAATTTCATTTTCCAAATTATGCATGTTTTGATATTACTAAAAATTAGAAAGGATTCATTATGGTAACATTTGTTACATATATTTAATTTCCCATTATCCTGACCACACAATGTTTTAAATATTGATTTATAATTTTGAAATTTTTATTTTCAAATAATTGTATTTCAATAATGTTTTATTAATTTTGGTTTTAAAATGTTATTTTCAATGTTGAAGTGATATTTTTATCAAGAAATGTTCAAGTGATTTTTCTTTCAAAATCATTTTCCATAAAAGATGACATCCATTAATTTTAATAAATATTTATGGGGAATATAATCCAGTGAAACCATATTTATTCTTTATTTTTATGTTTTATATTTATTATTACATGAGGTTTAGAAAACATGTATCTCTTCCATGGGATATACCATGATTGAATTACTGTGAATCCCACTTTTATTACACATGTTATGCTATAGTGAATTGATAAATTCATTATTAAACATGTTTCTTACCATTGGTTATAATATGATGAATGATTTATGGTCTTATTTCACAAAAATATATGTATTTTTTAATTTGTGGGACCAATTTTATTCCCTTATTCACTTGGTATGGATTAATGATATATGAACTTAAAGGGAACAGATGATGTTATCCCAATCCCAAAATATGGTACATGAGAGGTTATCCGAAGATTAAAATATGGTAAAAAGTATGCTATCCCTTTACAAGATTTGTTAAATTCATGTTTACCCTGAGAATAATATTTTATGAATATATTCTTTGGTAGACTTGAAAAAATATTTTCAATTCATATTGATATGCCACCCATTTATTTCTTATGACATTGTTATGCCCATTTGGCTCATGTTAATTAATTCCATTATGAATCCTATTATAATGAAATTACATGATTTCATTCTAGATTCTTGTTGATGATCAATGATATGTAGGTTATGTTTTTCATTCATTATTCTCATGTTCTTAAACCCATATTCTAATGTTTTATTGATGTATCCGTCTTTACTCTTGTGGGGAATATGAGATCAGCCTTTTTTTATTTTCCCTTTCCCGAAGATATAAAAAATGGTTTTATATTTGATATGTCTAAGAAGGGTAATATTTAAGAAGAAATTAGTTAGAGGAGAAGTATCTCAATTATGGACCAATGGTTGATGTGTCTATGTTTCCATAGTTACTATACCTTTACGATTCTCATGCATGTGTTCATGTAATATAATACACATTCATCTTAAATGATGTATTTTATATTGATGGTAAGTGATGTTCTATATAGTTTTTATTATAGGATTTATTTAGTTAAACATTAGAATATAGGATTAGAAAACTATAGTGAGATCAATTAGGAAATTTCTTAGGATATTTATATGGATAAATTTAAGGATATGTCAAAGGATGTGTCAAAGTATTGGAAATTGTCCTATAATTTTTGAAAAGGATATAGAGAGAGATTTCTAATAATTTAAATTCTTAAATAAATACTAAAATTGGATGTGAATATGTAACATAGATATCTATAGGTAATAACTATGAAAATGGTGTATTAAGCTGAACTGGATCACTACCTAGTAAATGAAAATGGGCCTTGCTGCACGACTAATTTGACTCTCCTTGGGGATATGAATTTTATATTAAAAAATCATTATGAACCATCATTAAGGATTTGTTAAATGATCATGAAAGAAATAAGTTTATCATAAGGTTAAATAGATTGAAAATAAGGATTCATGATTTGGAGATACTTTAAGTGATTTTCCATGATTATGGGGTTCCCTACTTTGGTTATTGATTCTCACACTATGCATTTTGGTTTTAGTCAATAGCAGAACCTTAATTAACTTGATGAACCTATAGTGAAATTAATAATGTGTTGGTGAGAAACCAAATGGGATGACAACCAGAATGATAGATATTATTGTTATTCCTAATCATTTATCATTACATATGATTATTAACTGTCATCTGAACCAACTCTTGGACTCACAATAGAAGAAAATGATATATATAGTTGAGATTTTAGGTTATGGTGACCATATATAAAAGAAGATTTAGTATTCTATATGTCTATAATATGGGGAAAACCACCCAAGTGGATGTATTAGGTGAATGAGAAGATGTTTTGAGTGTAGAAAATAATGACACAAAGGAAATAACTATGGAGGAAAATGAAATTTTCGGTTAACTTTATGGAAGAAAATAATGGTCTCACTAAGATACCATTAGTGTTTGAATATATCAAATGAATAATTTATGGTAATTTTAAAAATATATTTCGTAATGGAAAAGATGATGTAGAGAATCATAAAGGGGGAACAAGTAATTATTATTCTACGGATTATGGGAAGACTAAAAAACATATGAATGTTAAGGGATGTTATAATAGTTTTTTTATGTTAAACATGAGAAGAGTTATTAAGTTGATGTTGTTGAATTTAAATAAATTATTCTTATTTTATATTATAGGTTTGAGGTTTTAAGGAATAAAATGATGAAGCCTAGTTAAAGGTTTGAGAAGGAAATGGGATGATTTAATTCTTTCTGTATTGGAATTAAATAATTATATCACATGAATCATGAAATATATATGTAATTTTCATTATATTTTTTTCATCAAGTATTTGAAAACAAAATATGATTAATGGTTTTCAGGGCCTAGAAATGTGATTTAATGGAAAGTATATATTCTCATTAAGGGAAGATAACACTTAATATCATACTGATTGTGAGAAAATTGTATCTATTTAAGATACATAGATGATTTAAATGAATAATGTAAATTAGATAGTATTGATGATCGTGGATCATAATAATTACTTGTGGATAAAGTTGTTTATGTTATCCTTGATGGATTTTACGAAAGTATTGGATTTAAAAAATATATTCAATACTCTGTGTTTTTATTATAGGAGTGAGGAAGTATGTATGTTTTCATTAATATTTTATTTTTATTATTATTATTACCATGTTTCATGAAAATATATGACAAATGTATTGACAAGTTTTCTATGTGAAAATTAAGAGCTACCTTATAATATATGGGGGATTAATGTTATGATGTTTTTTTTGGAAATTTAGAGTCCATTTTTATAATGTTTTAGATTTTAATATTTTTTATGGGTCATAAGGTTAACAATTTATGAAATGGTTTAATTTAAACAATAAATGAGGTTTTTGATATTAATGTATTACTTATCTATATGATAACTTATACATATTTTCTTACCAGATGTATCTATTTATTATGATGACAACTAGATATAAATGGAATGAATTATCATTATATTATGAATCATGTAATCTGATACTTATTCGATCATAAAAAATTATTCATAATTCATTATATTAAGATATGATGTGGACATTTATTGAAGAACGAAAATATGATTAAATTGATCATATGATAAAAAATATTGTTATTAACTTGGTATATTAGTCCCTTTGAAATTACTGATCAAAATGGGACAGTAGACAATCAATTTTAACTTACTACAAACCTCTTTAAATTCCATTATTTATTCAGTATATCTCTCAGGTGGAAGTAAATCGTAGATAAATTAGAAGTAATGAACTCATTTTTCATATTGATGGAGAAAAATATTTTTTACGAGGAATAACTGGAGGAGATTATGGACAATAAAAAAACTCTAGGAAAAAAGAACACACACATGGTCATTATTTTGTGCTGAACCCACCATTTTTAATATGTTATGTGGGAACAAAATTATTTAATGAGGAATAAGTATCCAAAGTTTTTTCTTACCAATCTAATTATTTTTTAGGGTGAAATTTATTTTATGATGGGTATAATGTAACACCCAGTGATTTTATGAAAAAAAATTCAAAAAAATTTATCCATTACACATTTTCTGTTACATGAAACAATGATTTTTTCTTGTGTTACATGAAACACTTTTTCTACCATTAATTATATGGAAATCAATTTTTTCCTGTTATAAACTACACTAATTTTAACATGTGTTACACGCAATGCTGAGATTAAACTAAACCCAACATACTATTAAAACTGTGTTATATAATATGATAATTATCACATAAGCATTAGAATTTTTGGTATAGATAAGATTAAATAAATTATAGAAATATATTATTTAAACATGTATATGAAATTAATTCTTTGCAGACCAATTAATTAAAAATTAAAATAAAAACCTTTATAAATGAAGGATTTTTTTCTCTAAAACCATTTATTATTGTGAAAAAATATATTTACATAATTAACATCAAAAATAATTTTTTCGATATTATTATATTTAAATTTATATATTATATATTTAATCCAATCTATAAAATTAATCTTTTCCGAATGTAGTCTAGAGGTAAAAATAAATCTATTTTTTTGATTGAAAACTGTATTTTTCTAAAAAAAGGTTTGTCTATTTTTGTGAACTTATAATAATATTAATGTTTTACAATTTTAGAAAATTTAATTGAAATAATAAAATTTATATATGAAACAATCATGTAAAGATGGTTTAATCATGGATTTTTTTAAAATTTCCTGATAAGATAAATTTTTGATAAATGGTAAAAAATATTGGTTCATATTAAGAATATTCTATTATTTTAACGAATTTAAAACAATTAAAATTATTTAAAGATAAGTTTAAAGTTGAAATAAGTTCAAATATATATATATATAATACATTTTTTCATTGGAATCAATTTCATGTTGATTTTTTTTATATAATCCCTTTAAATTGTTGAATATTTTCTCTACAAAACCCAACATTCTCTTTGTGTGTGTGAAATTTATTTCAAAATAAAATATTTCACTTTTGTGGATGAGATTTATTTAAATATATATCATATTTAGAATCATAATAATATTTATTTTTTATTATGTTTAATATTATTTTTTACCAAAGTGAATTGTAAAAATAGTAAAATTATTTACAAGGGTTAAGGTAAAACTGGGTTTACCATGTGTTAAACTAGTTAGGGAAGGGATAAAATTGAACATAACATGAAAATAACCAATTTATAGACATATTTAGACCATATATATTCTATTATTGTGAATTTTATATTTTTTATCCTTTTGGATTTTTAAAAACAGGGGCACACCTTTTTCATTTTAAAAATTAGTAGTGTATCTCTCACCTCACTTATAAAAAACCACCACCTATACTCCACTATTAACAATTGAAAAACACTTTGGTTCATCCACACCCTACCCAAATAATTTACCTAATTCCCTTCAACCATACTATAACCCATATTTTTGTTATAAATCCAATGTAATAATCCTTTTTGTGCAAACTAAAATAAATTCTCTGAAGAAGAGGTAACGCCCCTTATCAAGTATATTATTTATTTATTTCGAGATCTAACTAAATTATTTGAAAACCATGAAGATATAATATAACTATTATATTACATATTTTTTTGATGTGTTTTAGTTAATTTACTATCCTAATTCTTTTTCCTCTCCCATCAAATGGGATATGAAGTCATCATTCATGTGTACGAAAGACTGCAGTGTAACAGACCGATGTTTTTCCTTTTCCATAACCACCTCCCACAGATGGATATAATGATGTATTTAGTTATTATATATGATATTTATGATATTATAATTAATATATAATCATTATACTTAATTTTCCATCTTACATTACATTCCATTGGAATACAATTACAACGTTCTTCTGTACGACAGACTATCTCCTCTTGAATCCTTGTGATTCAACCACACATTACATGGAAGATAAAAAAGATGTTCTTAATAAGAATATTTGATATATATGACATATAAATTACTTTTAATTTAATATATATTATTTTAAATTCTTTTTCTCAATCCGTTGGGAAAATTGAGACAGTGTTCATTTGTGGTTATGGCATACCGTCTCTATAAATGTTGTATTTCATTTTATTTATATAAATTTTATAGATTAATATAAATACATATATAATCAATATATATAATATTTATATATTATTTAACATTATGGATATAGTGAAACCATTATCAAATTATGATTACAAAATATAAGAGGTTATCCTAAGACACATGCCATATTCACCACCCATTTATCTTAGGATAACCTTTTCTTTAAGACACATGCCATATTAACCACCCATTTATTTTATATTGTGTGTACAATCCCCCTAAATATATTTTATGATAATCATCCTGAATAATCCGAGGATTTAAACAGTCATTTAATTATGTCCCATTCCAATGGTTTATGTTTCAAATGTTATCAAAGTTATATGCGATTGTTTATATTAAATTTCCATTATTTGAGATATATGTTGTGTTATGTACATATATTGTTTTTTGGGGGGTGTTTATATCCCCATTTATTGGTAATATATTGAATTTATTTATACTCATGATATTTTAAGTATTATTTATTTTAATTATTTCACGTGTCATATGATTCCATCTTACTAAAGTGGTATGGGTTTGATGATACAATATCATCATTTTTTAGGAATTCATATCATCATGTTTTTTATTATGAGATATTTTGAACGATTTCTACAGAAACTAATTAATTTTTTCCCCTATGGTTTTTTAGGAGAATAAATGTTTTCCATTTATTTTCTAATCTATGTACTCAAGAATTATAAAAACCTTTCTAAAAAATATTTCATTTATTTATCTCTTTGGTCAAAAACCCTTTTCTTCCAAGACCATGTCATATAATGTTTTTCCAAAATGTCTTCAAAATTTTGGAAATGATTTTTAAAGTAATGTTGAATCATTTTTGATTAAAAACATGAATGGAATATTAATTTCATTTTCCAAATGTGGATTATCTGGATTTTAATAAAAATGATAAAGGAATATTGGTTTTGGTTTATATGAGAAGTATATAACTTCTTATTTTAATAAACACTCCTTATTTTAAATATTTCATTAAAAAATTTCATTTTTTTAAATAAAAATTATTTTCAAGATATTATTTTCAATGTTTAAAAGCTATTTTACACCAAAACTTTTCCAAGTGGTTTTTCATTTAAATTAATTTTCCATCTAAGATAAAATCCATTGATGTTACATAACATTTACTAAGGATATGGTCCAATGATACAAAATTTATTATTTATATGGATTCATTTTTTAGGAAAATGTATTTATGAAACCCATTTCTCTTCCATGGGTTTTGTATGATAAAATTATTGTGAAGGACAATTCTTTTTCCCTCGGTTATGCAATGATGAATTGATAAAATGAATAAGAAACATAGTTATTTTCCTAGGTTCTAATATGATGAATTTTTTATGGTATTTAGGAACACAAGTATATGGATTATGTGACATCTAGGACCAATATATCTCTACAATGCATTAGATAATTATTATTGTTATTTGAGATAAAAGTGTACGTAAGAGGTTATCGTAAGCCTGAAAGAGGGTTCATGGGAGGATATCTGAAGTCCAGAAGAGGGTACACATGAGGTTATCCCAATCTCAATGTAAGTGTATGAGTGTTTATCCCAACCATATCATTTTATGAATTTCATGGTGGGTGTTCAGTACATAATATTGTCTATGTTTATGGATATGACACACAAATTTGAATTATAACTATGTTCTTCTCCCATGGATCATATTATTTTATTACTTTATGACTCATGTATTATGAAATTAGAATAATTCGGTCGTGAATATTGACTATGGTCTATGCTATTCAGGGTATGTTCTTCATATGTTTTTATCAAGTTATCATACCAATATGCTCTTGTTATATTGATATCTCCCTTGTTTACCCAGAGTGAGTGTCTAATCATACCTTTTCTTGTGTTACTTTTCCCAGAGATATGAATAAATGTATTATGTATGATATGACTAAGAAGGGTGATAGTTATTAATAACTTAGTGGGAGATACCATAACTATTTTTCTACACCAATGTTTTATGTGTGAGAGTTTCCAAAAGAACTATACCATTACAATCCATAGGTGGGTGTTTCTATAATATAATGAATATTATTCTTAAAATATATAATATTTATGTATGGGAATTGAGGGTCATTATAGTTGGTATCAGAGCATCGGTTTAATTATCCTTTGAAATCTATGATATGAAATAGGTATATTTATATGGATATATGTAGGAATATGAATAAGGATAATTATATAGATGAGTCATATTATAGTAACATTTATTAAAATTCTGATACTGGAAAGAGGGATTTGTTTCCATGAAATTTAATTTTTTTTCTAGATAAAACATAGGGACGTGGCTCTAGAATAGAGGCACATATGGGTAATTACATCAAAAAGGGTGATTTTAGATGGACTCAATTGTCACATGATTCATGATAATGGGGTGTTACACTCACCTGGATATACACTCCTAGGGGATATTATTGGGTAATTTAAAAAATCATTACAAATGCTAAAAACATATTTGAAAATTGAACTTGAATGACGTAGGGTATGCCTAAATATTTGTAGATTGTTAAGAAGGCTTCAAGATATAGTTATTTTATAAGTGACTTTATATTATTATATGATTCCCAACTACAATTATTATTTTTCACACAATGTTTTTCTGTTTTTTTCAATGGACTGGACTAGAATGGACTAGATAAATGTTAAATTGACATAATTTTTTTGATGATTGACCAAAATGGATTAATACTAGAGTGACAGATATTTTTTGTATTCCTAATTAGTTATCATTATATATGATTAAAAACATGTATCTTCCCCAACTATTGTACTCACAAGAGAAGAAAAGGATAGAGTTAGTTGAGACTTCAGGTGGGGGAGACCATAGAGGAACAAATATTAAGTTTTCTATATGTTTAAAATGAGGGACAAAGAACTCATGTGGATATATTAGGGGAATAGGAAGATGTTTTTAGTGTGGAAAGGAAGGTAAAAACACAATAAATTTTAGGGGGAAATGAAAATTTTTGGTGAACACGGTGGATGAGAACAATGGTATCCATAAGATATCATTTACGATTGAATGTTTCAAATTTAAAATATATGGGTAATTTTAAAGTCGATGTCTAAAGGGGAACATCATGAATAGAATCACTGATTTTTAATGAATTATTATTACATTAATGATGATGTAGAGACAACAAATGGAATATGAAAGTTATCGGTTGTTCTAAAAGTATTGTTAATGTAAAACGTGGGTAGAATTATTATAGTGATTTTGATGAATGTAAATATGTGATTCATATTTCATATTACAGGACGTACGTATTATGGAATAAGATGCTGAATCCTAGTTAATGTTTTTAGAAACAACTGAGATTATTGATGTTTTTAGGTACTGTATTTTCAAGAATTATGTTTTATTAATCAAGAAATATATTAAATTTTTTTAGTATACTTTTTTAGGTAAGGATTTGAACAAATATGTTGAATGGTGGTGACAACCTAGAAAACTGATTCAATGTAAAGGTGGTATTTATATTAAGGGAAGATAAAACTTAATGTGTTTTTTATGTTGATAAAATGGTGTTCAGTTTGGATAAAGATACTTTATATATGAATAAAATAAAATGGATAGTATTGATAAACTTTGTTTTGATTAATTATTTGCGGGAAAAAGATGAATATGTTATCATTGATGGATTTTAAATCATTACTGTATTTATGGAATATATTGTATAATATTTTGTTTTATTCATGGAATAGTAATGTATTTATATTATCATCATGGATTTATAGTACTTATGGTTATTATCTTATTTCGTGGAAGTATATGACCAAGGTATTAACTTATTTTGTATGTTACAATTAAAATATACATTATAATATTTGGGGGATTAATGTTATGTATATTTTTGGAAGTTTAAAGACAATATTTAAATAGTTGTGGATTTTAATATTTTCATATCTACATAAGGTCAACCATTTATGAAATGGTTCAAGTAAAAAATTCGATGAGATTTATAGATTATTATATAACTTCACGATATTAATATTTATCCATATTGGATAACCAGTGATAATTATTTTGATATGATGATAACTACATATAGAAGTAATGAATTATCATTATATTATGGATCTTGAAATCCCTTATGGATTCAGAAAAAAAATTACAGTCATTTCTTGGAGTAATAGATGAAGTGTATATTTATCAAATCATAACCAAATGATTAAATTTTTCTTATGATAAAAACTGAATGATAAGCCATAGGTATATAAATACCTTTGAGATTCTTCATTGAAATGGTATTGTATCATATAAATTGTTTCTTACACTAAACCAAGATCATGTAAATGATGTGTTCCCTGTATCTCTCCAATGTAGTTACATACCTAATCCATCACATGCACAAAAACAAATGTCATACCACTAGGGAATGACCTTTCTTATGAGGAACAACAGTTGGATATTTTATATCATATAGATAATGTTTTATGAAACATGACCACTCACTTAGTTATTTTTGTGTGGTGAAACCCCATCATGAAGGAATTGTGTGGGAACCTAAGGATATAATATGGAATAATTATCCTCTATTATCAGTACCAATGTGATGAATTTAGAGGGAGAAATTAATTTCAAGGTGGTAGAATGTAATGCCCTTAAATTCTGAGAAATATAATTTTTTTTTAAAAAACTTAATCCTTCGTATATTATTTATTTCACACAACCCTATGTTTATCATTCATTACATTAAACATAATGTTTATGTTGTGTTGCATACAATACTGTGTTTGGACTGCTTTATATGCAACATTATGTTTATCAAGTGTTGTTCGTAACACGAAATTTAAACAATTATTGATATATTGTTAAATTATTATTATTATTTAAGATGATAGACATTAACAATCCAAAGGAATGGAGGATATGAATAATATTAAATAAATTATTGAAATATATTCTTTACACGTGTATATAAAATGAATTCTTTGGTAAAAAATTAATTAAAAATAAAAGAACAAATTATTTAAAAATAAAATAAATGTCTTTATAAATTTTTCTTATTATGTGCTCAAATGTGTTTTACATTTATAAATTAAGAAAATATTTGTTTGTGGAAATATTTTGGAATATATAAAAAATATTTCTTCTTGAAACAGTTTTTTATTTCTAAAAATCAATTTTGTCTCCTTTTCCAGACTTAATTTAAAATTAATTTCTACCCCTTTTAGAAAATTTATTAGAGAAAATAATATTAATTTTTTAAATAACATTGTCAAAATAATGATTGGGTGATGTTTTGATAATTTTCATGGAAGATATATTATTAATGAATAGTGAAAAATACTTATTTTTATTAAGTATGGTGAATTATTTAAATGAATGTAAAGACATAAAAAATTTAATATTACTTGAAAGGTAAACATAGTTAAAATATATATATATATATATATAAATCCAATTTAGGCCATTTTTATCAATTTAATATATAATCTTAACATTAGATCTTTTTAAACCTTTAATCATTTTTCAATCGAAAACACGCTTTGTCGTTTCGTCTCTAAGATTAATTTTAAATTAAAATATTCCAAATATATTAATGGAAATTTTTAAAATTTATTTTAAATTTACAGTTAAAAAAATTCAAATTATCTAATATTATAATCTTAATTTTAAACCATTATGAATAGAAAAAATAATAAAAATTATTTACCGCAGTTAAGGTTAATATGGATTTAATGGGGGGTTAAAAGAAAAAAATTGTTAAAAATGAAACGAAACCTATCCAAAACCATTTATAATTCCAAATTTATAACGCATATCTTATAGTTTCTATACTATCTAATTTATGATCCTTTATGAATATAGAAAACACATGTACAACTTTTTCTTTTAAATAATTATATGTGTGTCACTCTCCATGCTTATAAAAGTCAACCACTCTCTTATCCACTTCACACATCAAAATCCATTATGATCATCCAATAAATGAACAAACATATTCATTATTTCACTCTTATCAACCAAGAAGCCTTAATTTTGTTAGACATCCAACCTAACAATCCATTTGTTGTAAACCAAAATAAGTTTTCCAATGAAGAGGCAACGTCCCAAATAAAGTATGTTATTTTATTTCTTAATGAACCCCCTTCAATTAAATATAAAACATACTAATATAAAAACCTCAGTTTTTTAAATATACATACTTGTTATTATTTTAATTTAATAACTTGAATCCATATCGTCTTCCATCAAATGGGTTACAAAATTATCAATCATTTGATCGATGAACTACCACCTTGTGAGCAGATATTATTCTTTTGCTATCACCACCTCTCACAACTGAATATAATGATACATTGAATCTATATATATATATATATATAATATTTTAGAAATTATTTTTATTTCTTAAATCTTATATCAAATGTTCCTTTTTAATTATGATATCAAATGTTCCTTTTTGTACTTCTCATTCTAAGGAAATATGAATACGTAGCTCGTTTGTATAGTGTATTACAGCCTTATTGAGGAATGTGATTGGGTCATGATTTAAATAGAATTTACTAATAGTGTATTTACTAAAAATATGTGATATATATGAAATTAAAATGTTTTTGGTATAATTGTATATCATCTAGAGTTCTTTATTCCAAATCATCAAAAAATAGAAATAATATTCATCAGTATAAACGATGAACCGTCTCCCTGAATGATGTTTTCAATTTCATAAATATATCATTTATAGTTTAATATAAATACATAAAAAATGAATATTTAACATATTTAAATAATTTTTAACATTATGGATATTATGAAACCATGATCTAATCAATATGAAAAAATAACCAATCAAAACATACATGAATGCTATTGGTGAGTCGCTGGGAGGATTTCTCTACATGGATGACTATACTCGCAGTGGCGAGGAACCATGGTGGCCAAAATTTTTGTTCATATGAACTTATCCCCCCCAAACCCAGAGAAGATACGCCTAAAGGTGGAGGATTTGTTCGAATGGTCCCAAGATATTGTTCACCAAGTTTTCCCTATGTACTGTTGTTGTTGCCTCCTTCAGGGGCAGTCTATGCATTTTTGTAGGAAATAACATAAGGGAATCTGGAAGCAAGAGCATAGAGGAGTCCCTATGGAATAAAACTCCCAACCTTCATAGCAAGGCACAATCTCTAGAATTTCTCACCGATAGTTGACATCTGATCCTTCACCACAAGTAAAAGTCTATCCTCTTCCCTCTTCTCATGATTTCGAGGTCTCCTCTCTTTCTATAAAGGGACAGTATAATCCCCAATATATGGAAATTTTCTCTCTAGGTTCTTAATACCCCATTCAAATAGTCCCTAAAATGATTATGTACTTGTTTATCCTTTCCCTCAGGCTCTCCAAAGGTGGTATACTAGAAAGGTTTCTGAGCTCCCCGCTGAGTAGCCTAGGATCCCATCCCTTATCAATTCATGTTCAAATGTTGAACTCATGATTTTATGATGGGACGAAACCCACGGTGAGTGGGTTCCATGGGGCTCACCTTGTACCCACCTTGGATGGTGGTTGGTGTAAAGAGATAGCCAATAACATTCAAGATGATTACTAGAGGATCCCCTCCATACTAGAAAGACCAAATTTTACCCCAATTCCCATCAACTGTTGAAAAAGGAAATCCACTAAATCTTTCATATCACCTTATGCCATCATCACCATATCAACTCGATATGAGCTCAGGTATGTGTACTGGACTGAGAATGAAACAAAGGAATCTTCTGGAGCGCTCAACCGCATATATGAAAGAGACCATAGTGAATGGGGCTAATGGTGGGCTACATTATTATCAATGATTCCTGTAATTATTAGAAACTCTTAATGTATCAGGGAAAGGGTCAAAATGGATTTCATATCCTAGGAGTCCAAAAAGCACAACGCTCAGATTTTCGCTCTTTTTGAACACAAAAAGAGCCTAGAAAAACTCAACGATTTTACTCGATGAATGATAATGAATGATGAACCCATCAATAGGTTGATATGGATATTCTGTAACAATGACACCTTAGTCCAGATGATCGAGGTAGTGGACCATTATAGCTTGATGAAGATAACAAATAGAAGAAACATATATTTTGTGTCCTTTATGTATGGGAAGTACGATAATCAAATATGAGATGCTATATGAAAGGATCTCCTTGCTTTCAATCCCGAAACACTGCCATGGATGCTAAGCAGAAACTTCAATATCATATTAGACCCATGTGAGAATAGGGGAAGGGGAAAGTTCCCCCAAAAGACATGTATGATATTTTCATAGTTTATTGATGGGAAATGATGTCTGGACAAGGGATATTTTGGAGAGCATTTTACATGGCGCAACAACAAAAAGGGAATCAGACACTACTAGAGCCACCTTGACCATTGTCTTTCCAAAAACTATTCATTATCTATGTTTCCTAATGTGAATGTATGTCATCTGGTTAGATGAATTTTGAACCAATCATTATTGTTTCTCTCCATGTCTCATGGGCATGTCTCTCAAGAATGGATCAGTTTTAGTAATCAATGGAGTAGTGAATGGGTTTACCAAAACCAATAAGTGGGCTATGGGGAGAATCGATGTAGGGTTCTTCATGGGTGGATATCCATAACAAGATAAAGTAATCATAGATAGGGTTTTTGAACATGGAATAATAACCAGCCTCCAACTTAAAAAGAGCATGTTGGATTTGGAAAATGAAATTGAGCAGATGGATACCTCGATAGGGGAGGATTGGGATGACACGATTTACAATAAACTCACAGATAAAAAGGAATGCTAGGCTGAAATTGTTCTCTCTGACGAATGAAAGGAAATTGAAATCTAAAGTGTTAAATGGATACATGAAGGGGATAAAAACATTGCCAACTTCCATACTTCCCAAAGGGAGAGGAGATGTCCTATTAAACCCAAAATTTCCCTAGATAATGGAACATACACTGATGATTGTAATGTCATTGGAGGAATGGGAGAAACGTTCTTCAAATAGTTTCTTTTAGGACTGTGCATGAACATGCCCAATGGGTACCCAGAAGAGGGTGAAGTGATATGGGGAGGGATTCAAAACCATTTCTCTGAACAAGACAATGATTTTTTTATGAGGGGTCTAAGAAGAGTGAGATATCCATACCGAAATGGTGAAACTGAACTCTAACAGTGCATCGGGTCCTAATATCTTTCATTGATCATTCTATAGAGGTTCATGGGAGGTAGTCTTGTGTGAAATTATCTCATCGATTCATCACTTCCTCTATGGATAAAGGCTGTTGTGTGTGGCGAGTGCCAAAACCCTTATCCTCATTTCGTAGATCAAGGATCCATCCTCCCTTCTACATTATAGCTTGATTATTATGTGAAGTTTCCCATACAAGATCCTTGCAATAATCATCAATAAAAGGATAAAAAACACCTCCCACGGTGGATCTCCCTTGAGCAACATGGGTTATTGAAGGTCTGATCATTTCAAGTCATGATAGCTCAATCACATGAAATGATGAGAGATATTAACACCATGTCACATAGATCCAATATAGAAATTGAGTTCAACATGAATAATCCATCTGGTCATATTGTGTGGGGATTCATAAATTGAGTGATGAATAGGATGGGTCTGTCTCCCTTTTCGTTCGACCTCATCTATAGGTGTGTAAGATCCTATTTCTTGTTGTTTCATTTGTGGGGCAGAAACATGGATTATTTAAAGCAACTCGGAGGCTATGACAAGGGGACCCCATATCCCCAAGCATATTTATCCTGATTCAATAAGTTATTATCTACATTATCAGTAATTGAACATCTATCAAAGATGACCTACCCTACCGAATAATGATGCGACTTCCCCACATCTCCCACTTGATGTTTGCAGATGACACAATTATCTTCAGGAAACTATGCGTGAGGTCTTTGCATGGTATCAACAAAATCCTTTAATTTTACTACGACTAGAGTTTCCAGGTTGTTAACATGGACAAGTGTATGACTTACATCTAAAACAAATGTGTTTTATGTTGGGCCCTGAATCTATAGAATAGGATGTGCATGCAGTGTGGCTTTATTCAAATGGAATACCTTAGCACCCCCATTTCATCTGGGATAATTCATATAGATATTTTGATCATGTGGTGAACAATATTACGCATCGTACACTCAACTAGAAAAATCGAATGTTATTCTTTTATGACTATATTTCTTCGGTAAAAAGTTTCATGTCTCCCAGGTTGACCCATCCTTTGGTTTCCTGCACTGTCCCGAAATGATTCATCAAAACCATCGATAAAATTCTCGTATGGTTCATTGGGGATGAATATTTGGAGAGGAAAAAACAATGGGCCTCTTAAGAGATAATTTCACATCCCATACACAATAGTGGAATCAATGTCAAAATAGTAGATTACACCCTCCACTTTATGCATGTGAAACTGGCATGGTAAATTATCGAAGAGTGTACCATGTGGGGAAAGACTGTGGCCATCAATTTTTGTGTAAATGTGGTTGATTCATTTCTGAATAGATTTCCCCTCTTTTCCATGATTTATATGCTCACCCCAAGCCTACAACAGAACTTGTAATGGATTGTAAGAGATGGTGATATTATATTCTTGCACCACAATGGGGCAGGAAGGGGGGAAGGATACCCGGGATGTCCTTCTCTCATTATATCTTTCAACGAGGTGCATCTACAACCATCCATTTTTAGATTAGTTCTGGAGATGAGGCATAAAGAGGGTTTTAACATTATTGAAATCAGCTCGGAACTAAATAGATGTGTTTTCACACCTTCAAACTCGGGGATATTCAACTATAAAAACTTCCTAGGATCACCCAACTCACATGCCAAATGAAAAAGATGTATTGGTTTTGTGTGGTTCAAAATGATTCAAAAGAAATATATTTTTCTAGTGTGGTGATAATCAGAAACCATGAAATACCGACAGATGATTACAATAAGATGGTTGGAATTAACCTTTCTTCTAAATTCCAATGCTCCAAGAATAAGCAATTGGAGAGATTGATCCCTCTGTTCATTAAAGGGGATTGGTCCCATGAAGTGTGGATATTATTTGTGGAGTACATGGCATACTCCTTGAGGGACACCTAGGATGAAACATTGATCGAATGATGGTTTTAGGGGATAGACGAAATGAGCCTCAAAAGAATGGTGATATCCATGATCCTCAACACCATTTTCTAGTGCCTATAGCAGACTAGGAATCAGGCTAGATATGATGGGTTTAATTCCACAGGTAGATATATTTTCTCGAATATTGGGAGCCTATTGGCAGATATGGTGACACTAGTTTGCAAAATGATGGATGATACATCTTTATGGCCTCTCCATTATCCCTCCCCCATCATACAACATCTCTCCCCTAGGCTACAAGGAAGGTGGGTTAGGTGGAATACACCTGAAGATGATCTTAAGATGAACACAAATGGTGCATGTAGTTTGTGTGACATGTGAGGAGGTGGGCTCATCAGGTATTATAGGGGGAGTATAGTTCACACTTTTAGAGATCACTTTGGCAGTGAAAACATCCTTATCGAAGAGGCCAAGGTGGTCCTCAGAGGGAGTAAGATTTTCATCCAAGAGAATGTTATCCTTTCACAAGTGGAAACTTATTCCATGATACATCATTATTCCTTATATAGAATAGGTTCCACTACGTTTTTGATCTTTTAAATCTTAAGGAAATTCAAATATCTCCCCAACATCATTATAAAAGTGTCCCACACCTGGAGGTAGGGGAATCAAGTGGTGGATCATCAAGATTCTTTGGTGGTACAAGGTACAAATTGTATTATACAATCAAACATTTCTCAATTTAAAACAGAAGGGCTCATTTGGATTTTAGGAGACCTACCTGTCCTACATTACAATAAACCTCTTTAGTCCCTCCGACATGTTCTCTTTGTACTCATTTTCAACTAATAAAAATGAAATGATAATCATGATGATGTCAATTGATTTGCTTATCCCTTTCTACTTTTGTGAGACAAATTCCACATTCACCACCTATTTCTTCTATATGGTGTATATACTACCCATGAATGTATTTTATTAATATTATTATCCTAAAAATAATGGGTATTATTTATCCATTTTAGTGTATATATTATATGGGGCTTATGGTTTAAAAGTTACTGAAGTATTAGGGTATTTTGTATCAATTTATCATTCTCATATACATATGTTATGTTACACACCTATCTTGTTTTATGTGGTGTATATCATCCTCATAGAAACATAATATCATTAATTTATTAATTACCTTGATATTTTATGTCTAAATTATTTTTATTCCTTCATGGGGTTGGTAACTCCATGTCACCAAATTGGTAATTGTTTTATGATGCAATCTTCTAGTTTATCGGGATTGATTATGATTATGTCTGTGATGATAAATTATTATTATCCATATCACAATAATGTTATGAATTATATAATCCTATGTTTATGTTATGAGGAACCATGTTTTCTTTTCATTTTCCATATGTACTATTGATTTTAAATGACTGTTTCTATGAAAAATATTCTACATTTATCTCTTATATTGAAAAAATGTTATCTACTAAAACAATGTTTTCTAAACATGTTTTTGAAAATGTTCTTATAATTATAAAAACTATTTATGAACCATATTTTAACCCATTTTTATGTTTTTAAACATTTTTTTGAAATTAATCATCATGTATTTTCCTAAACATGTAAAAATAAGAGTTTACCAAAAAAGAGAATGGAATATTAGTTATAACATGTACACCATGTACATAATTTCCCACTTTCATGACCACACATTTAAATATTCATTATAATTTTTATACTATTATTTTTAAGTAAAATTATTTACAAATAAAATTATGAATATTTTGAATTAAAAAGATATTTTCAATGTGAATATTATATTTTCATTAAGAAATTATACAAGTGATTCTTCATTGAAAATAACCTTCCATCTAAGATTATATCATATTATGTTTCATAATAATTAATAAGTATATTATCCAATTATATATTTTTTATCCATTATCTATATGAATTATGTTTTTAAAGGAATGATGTTTATGAAAAACATTTATATTCCACGGGTAATACCATGATTTTGTTATTTAAAAAACCACTTCTATTTCCAAAAATTATTCTATAATGATATGATAAAATGATCATGAAAGATATTTATTTTAATGGATTATAAAATGATGAATGTTTTGTGTTCTTTTGGAACATAAATATATGAATTAGGTTATTTATGGGACTTATATCTCCCTCCAATGCATTGGGTAATGAATAATGTTATATGAACTCAAAGGGTACATTGGCAGTTATCCAATGCCTGAAAGAGGTTACTTAAGAGGTTATCCCAAGGCTAAAATATTTTTTATGGGTTGTTATCCCAATCTTGAGGTTGGTATATGGGTGGTTATCCAACTACTAACATGTTATAAATATCATGGTGGGTATCCATGACATAATATTTTATATACTAATGGATATCCCACAACACTTGTCTTATAACAATGTTATGATCACAGGGATAAAATTATTTGATTCCCTTATGATACTTTATCTTATGAAAATCCATGATTTATTCCATGACTCATGTTTATTCTATATGATATGAAAGTTACAGTCTTTATATTTTGTTCTCATATTCTAATACTTACATGATTATGTTATATTAATATCTCTCTGGTTTACACTTGATGAACATATCATCTAAACCTTTTTATGTCTAGTTTTCTAAGGATACGAAGAAAGGTATCATGTATGATATGTCTATGAACGGTTCTAGCTACGAAGAAATTAGTGGGGGTGATGTAACTCACTTATGGACCATTTTATTACGGGTCCATGTATCCAAATTCCATATAACTTTATCATCCCAAAGAATGTTTTTATATAATATAATGAATATTCATATTAAAATATGTAATATAAATTTATGTGAGGTGATGATATTTAAATTAAATCCTTTTTTACCCATACTATGAATCTGATCACACCCCTTTCTTATGATTCTATTCTCTAGTATAGGTGGTAGAGTAATATGTATCAACTATCTTGAGGGACAAAATTTATAAAGAATCATTCTATAAATGTTGAAGACTTAGTGTATAATAATAATATCACATTGGTAATCGAAATATAAGTTAAACCATTGGTTTATGGAATCATGTGAATTTATGAGATGAAAATTTTTATTTATGGGAACGATAAAACAATTATGCATGTTATTATTGGATTATTTCACTAGTTATCAAATATGTTTTGTAATGGTTTTTTCAGTCCACCATATATGGACCCAACCTTAAAACATTACATAATCATGAAATAAATGAATAATTCACATTGACGATCTTTTCAGGTTTAGAGTTTTAGTGAATTAGGACATAACTATTACATCTCAATGATTACAAAGTAGACACATCTACTCATTTTCAATTTTTTCACAAAATAAAAACACTTGAACAAATATTCATGTCTAGTTCCATGTTTTAGACAGCGTGACATTTCCTTGATCCAATCCTTGACCCTATTCAACTTTATGTCATGTGAAAAACATTTCAAAAACCTGGGATGAGCATAAAAAGCTTAGTAAGGGATATAGAATACGGGAAAAAAAAGTCCATGTATAAAAATGTATCAATGAAATCATACTTTACTCATAAATCATATGCACATTAACATACCTCATGAAATCATAAGATTTATTAATAACTCAAAGAAATCATAATACCTAAAGGTAACTTGAGAAATTCATAACATTTTTACGTAGGGAGTAACAGTCATGGTTACATTTGGAATACCCATCACAGTATATTCCCTAAATGTATTTGGATAAACATTAAAGTTTAACTCCTTCATGTCACCCAATGAATTGGAGAGCTATCTCGGGCTCACCCGCCCTTAGATTATCACGGAACCACCCGTCTTCATAAACAATGCCCAAGAACCATAACATAATCGTATAACATAAAACATGCATAAGGGAAACAAATAATATTCACATTTAAATCAAAAGATATCAATAAAACACGTTGATATAATCAAAACATTATCAAAACCATTTTTAAAACCAAGATAAAGTAAAACATGGTTTTTATTTTTCATTTAAACAATTTTATGGCTTGTAGAGGAAGTCGAAACTCAAATAATGGTCATGGTGGCAGAGAAGTCGTTGTCACCGCAAACGTAAGACAAAAACATTCATTTTGTTGTTTAGTAAAACGATTCGTGTAAAATTATTTCTTTTGAATGAAATTAAAAGTCAAAGGGGTTTTATACACTGCATGAAATAAAATATGGTAGAAATCAAAAAATCCCTCAATGAAAGGAGATTAAGACGAAGTCCCGTACAAAGACTGTATCCTTAGAATAAGGATAGATCAATTACATAATTATGTGTGACAATTATAAATACACTAAATATAATGGCATATTAAGTGTAAAACAATCATAGATCATCCACACATATTCATAGCATGACATTATCAATAAGTAGAGGTTTAACCCAAAGAATTGAAATTGGGTTATGAGGTTCCCTTATAGAAATTCGACAGCATAACAACGTCACATTAAAATTCATAAAATGAGTTGATGAGATATGAAAAGGGTATCTCATCACTTGGACATAATAGTTACAACAATAAGGATATATAAGAACATATCCCAACATAATAAGATGTAAATTAATAGACCAAACAAAAATAAGTCATTTAAAAAGAGGGTGAAAGTTTCCCTTACCGATTGTACACCCCACGTAAGAATGACTATACTATGATGATATAAATACCCATAAACGAAATTATATTACAAAAATAGAAGAATAATGAGCAATACATACACCACTCAAATGAGATAGTGACAAATATATCATGAATCTCACGGGAATAAATAGTGAGATAAAAACCCCTTACCTCGATGTAATAAATTGATTCATATGACCAAAAGTTAATAAGAACCAAATGAATAACATAATACCATGAATATAAATAAAATCATGATAATATATATGAAATGTAAGTACACAATACACCACATGAAATAAATAATTGGCGAACAATGGAAATCTCACTGAATTAAAAGTGAGATAAGAAATCCCCTTACCTCAAATCCAACTTGTCTTGTTCATTTATTTATATTACTGAATAATAAACTTTGTTCGATTTATAATTTATTAAGGAAATCCTTTAAATTTTCTTTTTCAATTGATATCACATATTATCATGTTATAATAATTAGTTAATTATGTGAGTTCATATCGTACGTTTTGGCGATGTTCGGTACATGAGTCAAAAATGAACTTGTTTGAAAAGAATTTCCCATGAAGTTATAACTAAATCATCTCCTGAATGGTATTAATGATTTAAATATCATATATATCCAGAATATATTCTTTTTATACTATTCCATAACATTTGGAGATAAAAAATGAAATGCACCGTTCATGGAAGCGGTAGGCCGTATGTACGCATGAACGATACTTGTATTTCTTGGTCATATTAAAAGAATTAAAACTAAATGAGAAATTTATATATTATAATTAAAATATAATATTTATTTTATATAGGTAACATAATTTCATTAATTACATTCTTTATAAATTCCATGTTTGGTATGAACGAGTCACATCACTTGAGGGGGCGGTAGTCCACACATCCTCAGATGAAATTATTGCAGTTCCACAATATGAAAAGCATAACGATGTGATATAAAAATAAAATTCAGAATCATATAGAAAAAATAAATACCATATATATCATATATAAATACAGATACATCATAATGGCCACCATGAAAGGTGATAAAAGAAGATTGAACAATCATCGTTTCGTGAGACATTAATTCGCCACCCACAGAAACAGTATATTCATTAACCATTAGACGGAGGTGTGTGTAATTGTAGGTAAAATCCTTATCATAAAAAAATACTAGTATATTTAGGATTCTGGTGTTATTATGGGATCAAGTAATAAAAAGATAGTGGTTATTTAAAAAGTAAAATAGATGAAAGAAACTTGAGAGAAGACATTACCTCTAAATTGGGTAACTCTTTTTGATTTGAGAAAAATGTTTACTTAGAAAGAATTCTGCCATAAGTGAGGCTTATAGGAGTTAGAGAGGGATGTGGAGAGATAATATGATCAGAGTATGGATGAGCCAAAAGCTTTAGGTGTGTGATTAAGGAGGTAGAGGTGGGGGCCTTTTATAAGAGGGAGGAGGGCCACTTTTGGAAAGTCTTGAAATGTTACATTATTATAAAATGTTTATCTAATTATAAAGGTCTCAAATTGATATATTTCGAGGATAAGGTGATAAGGGTTCTAAATCCATCCATCCAATTGGTTTTATACAAGTGTAAGTCTTATATTATACCTTATCTTTTCATTTTATTTAAATCATTCATTAATGAGGTAATCACTGCATCATCATGGTGTCATAAATAAATTTATTTATTTAATTTATAGAAATTATAAACAAAATACCATGATTTAGGAAATATTTTTAGCTTTTATATGACTATTTATAGTCCAATATATCAATTATGTAAACAAAATTAAATTTTCTTTACTTAGGATAAACAAACCATTGTTATATTTCTCTTCGTTTTTTAAAATAATGTCACAAATGTCACTATCACACCCATGTGACTCCATGGGCCCTCAGGTTCGGTAAAATTCTTCCCATTTTCGGCCATGACTTAGAAAATAGGATTTGGACACATTTTAGGGTCATTTTTTATTATTATGATATTATTTTATTACACTTAACTAGCTGATTACTAATTAATCAAGATAATTAATGATAATTACCGTCGTGACTATTTGTAATGTCCAAAAAAAAAGAGTATTAATTACATAACTTGGACCATCTGATTCCAATTATGGAATCCATTTTACCAAATTCCAAACATAGAAATCTCAATGATTAATTTAAAAATAATTCCCGATGTCACAACCAAACACGGGTTTTTACGAAGTAAAATTTATCAAATGATTGACTTGTTTTTACATCCAATTGAAAAGTAGAATTACTTCCAATGAACAAAGTTGTATTAAGTGATAAAAATATAATTCAATTAAACATTAAAAACAATTAAATGGACAATATAACTATATAATTAAATTAGATGAAAAAGCAGTTTTGAAGTAAAATTCAGTATTTTTCACTATACATTAAAAATGAACATTTTTCCAGAAAAAATACCCAATATTTATCCAAAGTAAATTTGATCTTACCAATTAAAAAATGATTTCCATTTTACCAAATTCAAAACATAGAGGTTGCATTAATTAATTTTATAATTAATCCCCACTTTCAAAACAAATACCGTGTTTTTAAGAAACAATATCTATCAAAACATTGACATTTTTTTATGTCCAATTTCAAAGTGAAATTAATTAAAATGACCAATATTGAATGAAATGGTAAAAATATATTATAATTAAACATTAAAACCAATTAAAAAGATAATCTAACCATATGAATAAATTATATTAAAAGGATGTTTTGAATTAAAATACAGCATTTTCACTATTCATAAAAAATAAACTTTATTGGAAAAATAAAAAACAATTTACACAATGTAAATTTGGATATCCCGATTCTAATGAAGGATTTTATTTTGTGAAATATAAAATATAAACTTTAAAAAAAGTACATTTAAAAAAGGGTTCTCCATTAAAAGGCTGTTAATCAACCTTTTTAAGAATATTAGAATATTTATGCTTAAAATTGGATTCATTCGCATTTTAAGCCTCTATCATTTATTGGGAAATTGAAAAAATATTTAACAAACATATATAACAATTTTGTAGTTAGTTCTATTCATTATCATCATTACAATGTCTAGGCATTGACTACCATTTAAAATAATATTATTATATTATTAGTGCACAATGTAAGATTTCAATGAAACTCGTTGTTGCGTATTAGGTACGTCATCGAACATAGAATTAAATTTAAAGTAATATTAACATTTTATTCACAAATATTAATAAATATGAAAATTTCATATTCTTTATTTACCTAGGATGTTACATCCTTCACCCTTTTAGGAATTGCGTCCTCACAATTTTAAAATTTGGCTCGGAAACTTCATTGAAAGCCCCACATCAGAAAATGAGTAAATTAAACTATCACTTTAAAAGAAGGAAAGAAAAGTACAATGGTCACCTGAGACAATAGATACTAGGATTCCATGAAAACATGGATATAATGGAGAAAACAAACCCTCATGTTCTAATGGAGATTGATAGAAAACATGTCTAAGAGAAAGTTAACCCCCAGAAAATCACAAAATTGTGATGGGTTAAATGGTATTTGATTCCCCAGTAGGATACGTTAACAGACAAGTTTTTGGTATTAAGTTACTTTTCATTGAAGAATGTATTTTTGTGCTTAACTAAATCATAAGGAAACATACTGAATTTTCATGTATACTTTCATCTCTTACTATATTTCTTACACAAACTCAAATTTTTTCAAAAAGATGAGTATTTAGGATAACTTTTTCACATTAAGAGAGCCATAATCAACTTCTAGAGAATCACCTAATCCAAAAAAATTAACTATATATTTCCCATTTCATTATAATTAACCAAAACCAAAATGGTTAGTACAATATCAGATAATCCCCAAAAAGGATAATCCTTTATAAAAAGAAATAATACTCTTAATCTCCAAAATTTAACAAAAAGAACCCAAGGTTCAAGAAAGACCATTAGTTATCCATAAATTTTTTTAAAGTAATCCAAACTAATATTGAAACCCTAATATCTAAAGAATTTAATCACATAGTCTTCCATGGTAAATCTTAACATTTATCTCAAAATAACATACGTTACTCTTAAAGTATCATATTGAAAACTAATTAACCTAATCAGAAATCATCCATGATAGGTTAATAATTTCCATAGATAACCCAAAATCAACTTATTCCTAATTCATAAGAACATATAACTAAAAATAATTAGTCATTATAACCATGGACTATACGTAGCCCTATGGTAGGCGATAAATACCAGCCGCACTTTGGTTGTGGGTTCGATTCCCACAGCTTCGTCTGACGTGATGGGTTGTCAAACGGTTTGTGTGTTATCCCTTTTCAAAAAATAAATAATTTTATAACATTGCCCAGAAAAGATATATTCATCAAAAAGAACAATAACATATTTTAACCACAAAGGTTATCTAATAACTTTCATTTTGCAACCCAAAACGGGTTAACGGGTAATTGACTCATATTCAAGGATCATATAAACCCCAATGGTTCTTTATAACTATATCCACAAAAGAAAAGATAATTATTCCTTTAATAAAATTTTCATATATCAAACATCAGGGTTACACATACTATAAAAAGTCTTCTAATGTAATCTCATCATCAAAAGAGCCTTAATACTTATATGGATTTCACCATCTTAAAATATATCATAACTTTCGAATCCCTTATATGTTGTATTCTTACACTGTAAAGACCCGTAAAATTCAAGGGAAATTTTTTTCTTAATTTTCTTTTGAATTTTACAAGAATGCGGTTTCTAAAGGCACCTGATTCCGAGGCCCGGAGTGCCTGGAATCAATTTCCGAAGTTTGGCTCGGGTACATTCAGTGAACGAACGAGCGGGAATTTCTAAATTTTGATCTGGTGCTCGGAATTGAAATCTGAGGGCACCAATGAACTCGCAGCGCCGATATTCGCTTAAGGAGACCTTTTCCGAGGTTGCGTTTTATGCGAGATGAAAGTTCGTTATGGGAAAAATTAAAAGAAGTTAAATAAAATGTGGAAACACATTTTATATTTAACTTGTTGGTTAACTCCTCCCAAAAGGAGTTAGGAGTGGGACCCACGTCCACTTAACCTCCCTTGAGAGGATTAAGTGTGGTGGGTCCCACACGAACCCTAACTCTTCATCTTCTCTTTTTAAACTCCCAATAACCCCTCTTTAATTAACTTGACAACTTGGTTAATTAATGGAGTTGAGTTGTTTGAATTTCAAACCTTTGAAATTAAAATTGATAATTGTGTGAATAAAATAAGCCTTAGCCTATTTTATTTTGGTTGGTCTCCTTAACCATCTTGAGAGGTTTTGAAGAATTCTCTCCTTCTTCTTCAACTTTGGCGAAGAACACGAAGAACATTCAGACATCGACGAAGAACGCCACGTTCTCAGGAACCGTCTTCCGCGACACCATACCCACGACACCGACGACGTCTCCTTCCACGTCATCTCTTCCGTAACGGTTTCCCGCGACGAAATCTCCGTCAAAGAGCTTCGAATCCTCTCTTCACGATATCGACGTCCTTTTTCCGCGATGCCGACCACCGCGACGCTCGTCTTCCACGGGTCGTTGGCGAACATCGTTCTTGAAACCGAGGTAGGGGGTTGTTGTTGTTTTATTTATTTATTTCCATTCTTGATTCTAGAATGTCAAACATTGAGGATAACGAATAATTGATATCGTTTAACGTGAGGGGGCCGGACCGCACGAACACGGCCGAACCCCCCTCCTTTGTTGTTGTTTGTTTCTTGCGGATGAAACGAGAGGGCGTGGTGCCGTCGCACCAAGCGGGAATCGCACGACAATTGTTGCGCGGCGCCGTCGCACCGCGGCCAGAGTGGGGCTGCGACGGAGGGGCACGGTGTTGTTACACCGCGCCGGACAACGAAGGCCGCAGCCGGTTCTGGGCCGCGGCGGAACGTGATGACCGGCGGCCAGCCGGGCCGCCGGTGTCGGAAGACAGAAGAGGACCGGCCCTTGCCGGTCCTGTTGAGAAGAAGTCGGCCGGCCAAGTCGGGCCGGTCGTAATGGTGAAAAATGCGGGAATTAAATTCCCTCGGGCTGCTTCATTGGCCCCCCATGAAGGGAGGGGGCCATGGTTAAAAAGGGGGGGCAGCGCCCCCCCCCCTGTTTTCTCGAAGGCAGGCCCCCCACGTGAAGGGGGGGGGGGCGTTTCTTTTCTAAGGCGCGACTGGATGCCGCGCCGCCAGCTGAAGAAAAGTGGGGGCTTTTCCCCCTGCGCGTGGCACCCGAGCGGCGCCTAGGCCGCGCCACCACGCCGGGCCGCGCCGCCGCACCAGACCGCGCCGCCGTGCCGGGCCAGCTGGGCCGGGTCGGGCCGACCCAGGGGGGGGGGTCGGGCCGGGTCGGCCCGGACCCGGACCCCCCATTTTCGAATCGACTTCGGTGTTTTGCCCATAACATGAGCTATGGACCTACGACTGATGAACCGTCAGCGGTAATGCGATCCTTGGATCGAGTCGGTCATTTCGGTATATCACACTCAAGGTTTCGTAATACTTTCAGTTCGGCCGGGTTGGTTCGAACACGAAACCAACCGGGCCCTCGGAGCGGAAACACTCATATCTTGAGCTACGGACGTCCGATTGACGTGCCGTCATCTTTGTTGAGTTCCTCTTAGTGAGACGGATCTTTTGGAATACTCCGCACAAGGTTTGGACGCTGGTGGAGTACGGTCGGGGTGGTTTTGCCTTAAAAACCAACCGGGCCCCTGGGACGAAAAGGCCAATAACACTCAGATCGGGCGTCCGATTGACGCGCCGTCTGTTACGTTGAGTTCCTGTTGGCGATACGGAACTTTTGGACACATCAAATCTGGTCTTTGTGACAGTTGATGTATCAGTCTCTCGGCTCGTGGAGTGGACCCTCCCGAACGAGCTTGCTGTGTGCGGGAACCCTAGTGATGGCTGTGACTGCTACTGTAACGACGACGATTGTGCAGGGATCCTCAGTGGACTGCGACGATGAAGACAGCTGGTCTTGTATCCTATGTGGGTCCTAGCTGTGCTGGTCTTGTATCCTATGTGGGTCCCAGCTTAGATGATTCAATACTGGTCTTGTATCCTATGTGGGTCCCAGTATAGATGAATCGATGAAGACAGTAGGTCTTGTATCCTATGTGGGTCCTAGCTGTGCTGGTCTTGTATCCTATGTGGGTCTCAGCTTAGATGATTCAATACTGGTCTTGTATCCTATGTGGGTCCCATTATAGATGAATCGATGAAGATAGTTGGTCTTGTATCCTATGTGGGTCCTAGCTGTGCTGGTCTTGTATCCTATGTGGGTCCCAGCTTAGATGATTCAATACTGGTCTTGTATCCTATGTGGGACCCAGTATAGATGAATCGATGAAGACAGTTGGTCTTGTATCCTATGTGGGTCCTAGCTGTGCTGGTCTTGTATCCTATGTGGGTCCCAGCTTAGATGATTCAATACTGGTCTTGTATCCTATATGGGTCTCAGTATAGATGAATCAATGAAGACAACTGGTCTTGTATCCTATGTGGGTCCCAGCTTAGATGATTCAGTATCTATGTCTGATCATCTCTTTCACCTTATCGATGATGTATACTTGTGTGAGCTGAATCCGGTGGCTTTCCTGTGTGGATTATGTTGTGATATCCTGTGTGAATTTCGTTCTGCTTTCTTGTGTGGAATACGTATACTTTCCTTTGTGGACTGAGTTGTACTTGGGCTCGGAGGTTAGAGCATATTGGAATTGATGACTTAGATATATGTATGGGCATATACCTAAGCAGTGTTGGTTGTTACTTCGTGATTGTATCTTTCTTTTGTGGTTTAACCTCTGTGGATTTTGGGAGACCTTCGGGGGTCTCGGGGTCCCTACTGAGTAGCTTATACTCACCCCTGCACGGGCTATGCCCGCACTACATTGTGTTGGTTGCAGACGACAGACAACATTGATCGTGGTTGAAGCTTGCAGAGAAAGACGGTACCTGGAGGTGGACCACTGGGTGGGACGTGCTCAGAGCGGACGATAGGACCCGAGAAGCAGTGGAGCTATCTGTACCCACCCTTCAGGTTGGCTTTCCAGTGTACAGCTCGGTTTAGCGGCTTTACTTTTCTGTTTTCCATTTCGAGTTGTACTTTACAGTTGGGCTTGTATTTCCGGCCCCTTTTACTTTTCCGCACTTTTAGTTGTACTCCTTTTTTACTTAGTGTTTACTTTTCCGCTTGCTTACTCTGTGGGGTTTGTTTACTTTTCAAAGGCAATGCCTTCCCTATTTACTGTGATTTATGCCTTGGTGCTAGTCGCTAGCCCCTGGCCTATGGAAGGCGGGCTTGGGGTAGTCACAGCACGGACCCCGAGGGAGGGTCGTGACAAATTGGTATCAGAGGAGTTCGGTTCTACCGCGGTCTCGGATTTTCTTCTATGTGAAGCAATAGTGTTTAGCGTATTGGGTGTGATTATCAGTCCAGGGAGTCCAGTGTTGGTGCGGCGGACAACGTATCCGTACACCAGGACCCTGACTTCTGATTTCCGACATAATGCACGAAAACATTGATTGCATGTGTGTTCAAGTTTTCATTGTGATTACTTGTGTCAGCTCACCAGGTATACTGTTCTGACCGTGGCACACCTATTTCTTTCAGGATGACCCCACGACGGCAGCCAGCTAGGGTGTCGAGAGTCGAGCGTGACGACAGCCCACCGAGCGACGAGGCCTCGGTGCAGGGCCCTTTGTCAGCAGTGGCACCGGCGGTAGCTCTACCCGCCGAGCCACCGATGCTTCCAGCACCAGCCGCTGATGATGCACGTCGCCTTGGAGCTCTGCACGAGTTCCAGCGCTAGTGACCACCCAGGTTCCGTGGGGAGACGGACCCCCAGGCAGCCGAGGACTGGCTTGAGGTGGTCGTCCGAGTTTTTAGGCTAGTGAGGACACCTGCAGACCTCATGGTGATTCTCGCTGCGAGCCTACTGCACGCAGCAGCGGGCCGATGGTGGATCTTGATGCTCCAGGTGCATGATGAGGCATCTCTACTTTGGACGGACTTCGAGATCCTCTTCCGCTCGGAGTTCGTCCCAGCCACCCTTCGTGCAGTGCGTATTCAGGAGCTTCTTCAACTGCGGCAGGGTAGCATGATGGTAGCCCAGTACTCGGCGAGATTTACTGATCTCTCGCGCTACTCCAAAGATATGTTACGGGACCCATTAATCCGGGCCCGAACCTTCGAGCAGGGACTGAGGCATGAGATCAAGGCTTCGATGATCTCCCTCAACATTCCGACGCATGCGGATGTGTTGGAGAGAGCCCTTCTAGTATAGAGTTTTCTCGCCGAGCAGGCTCCAGTGACAGGGCCCTCCGCAGGATGGCCCGTAGCAGGGTCTTATGCAGCTGGCAGTAGACAGGTGATGCAGAGGTCCAAGCGGGCCAGACCATCAGATGGGCAGTCACAGGATGAAGATTCGATTGTGTGGGGCACCCGAAGGAGAGCCAGCTATGTGAGGGGAAAACATTGCTACACATGTAGTGGGTGAGGTCACATGGATCGAGACTGCCCGACACGTCTTACAGATGAGCAGCAGGCGGTAGAGGGACCTCCCAGATAGAGATTCGGCCACGGTGGTCCGCATGGTACAGGCGGACGAGGCAGAAGAGCTGGCCGAGTAGCCGATGGTGGGAGACACTTCGAGGTGTTGCCACCACCAACACCAGGAGGTCCACCCCGACCGCAGGGAGTTGGTGGACATGGGAGAGCTCAGCTTCAGGAAGCTGAGGCCTTTGATCATGGAGCTCTGGGAGCAAATAGACAGGAGCGGAACTAGTGGATACGTACTTTGTACTTCTAGTTCCTTGTTGTTATTGTGTAGTGTATTTGTATTATGAGATGCAATAATAAAAGACGCATACCTTTGTGATGTTTTCATTCCTATCCTCTTTTGTGTTGTTACTAAGAGGTTCCAGTTTTGAATGTCGACATGACCCTCACTTGTGAGACATCTAATGGAGGAGACCCAGTTACCACACACTGATGCCGACAGCGTGACTCAACCCTTGTAGGCGAGAGTAACGGCTGGATCTCTTGGTAGTAGCGTCGAGGCCTTACGACGTCATCCTTGGTATGGATTAGTATCATCCATGTAGGGATTGACTGTATTAGGAAAAGAATGTGGTTCATCCAGGGGATGGGACCATATTTCTCTTATCGGCAAAGAATAAATCTTGCAGCTCTTGTGGGACCTGAGATGGTCCAGGTCATCCAGGCGCGGATGAGTACAGCTCAGAGCCGGCATAAGTCATATGCTGACAGGAGGCAGAGGCCACTAGAGTTCGAGGATGGCGACCACGTCTTCTTGCGGGTCTCACCTCGACGTGGTTTACGGAGATTTGGCTGAGGCGGCAAGTTATCTCCACGCTTCATCGGACCCATCCAGGTCCTCAGTAGGATTGCTGAGGTGGCTTATCACCTGGCTCTACCATCTCAGTTACACCGGGTGCACGACGTCTTCCACGTGTCTCTGCTGAGGAGATAAGTGCACGACCCGACGCACATAATTGACCATGGGGAGCTTGACGTTGACGATGGGGAGACATTTACGGAGGTTTCGGTGGACATAGAGGATCGACAAGAGCAGGTCCTACATGGACGGTCGATTCCTCTAGTGTGCATCAGATGGCAGCACAGGAATCTCCAGGAGAGTACTTGGGAGCGGGAGGCTCAGATGTGTGCTCAGTACCCTCATTTGTTTCCCTAGATTTTGATGTATCCTTATGGGGAGGTAAAGCCCTGATGTGGGAGTAATGTAAAGACCTGTAAAAATGAAGGGAAATTTTTTTCTTAATTTTTTTTGGAATTTTACAAGAACTCGGTTTCTGACGGCACATGATTCCGAGGCCCGGAGTGCCCGGAATCAATTTCCGAAGTTTGGCTCAGGTACGTTCAGTAAACGAACAAGTGGGAATTTATAAATTTTGATCCGGTGATTGGAATTGAAATCCGAGGGCACCGATGAACTCGCAGCGCCGATATTCGCTTAAGGATACCTTTTCCGAGGTTGCGTTTTATGCGGGATGAATGTTCGTTTTGGGAAAAATTAAAAGAAGTTAAATAAAATGTGGAAACACATTTTATTTTTAACTTGTTGGTTAACTCCTCCCAAAAGGAGTTAGGAGTGGGACCCACATCCACATAACCTCCCTTGAGAGGATTAAGTGTGGTGGGGCCCACACGAACCCTAACTCTTCATCTTCTCTTTTTAAACACCCAATAACCCCTCTTTAATTAACTTGACAACTTGGTTAATTAATGGAGTTGAGTTGTTTGAATTTCAAACCTTTGAAATTTAAATTGAGAATTCTGTGAATAAAATAAGCCTTAGCCTATTTTATTTTGGTTGGTCTCCTTAGCCATCTTGAGAGGTTTTGAAGAATTCTCTCCTTCTTATTCAACTTTGGTGAAGAACGCGAAGAACATTCGGACATCGACGAAGAATGCCATGTTCTTGGGAACCGTCTTCCGCGACGCCATACCCGCGACACCGATGACGTCTCCTTCCGCGTCATCTCTTCCGCGACGGTTTCCCGCCACGAAATCGCTGTCAAAGAGCTTCGAATCCTCGCTTCACGATATCGAATTCCTTTTTCCGCGACGCTGACCACCGCGATGCTCGTCTTCCGCAGGTCGTTGATGAAAATCGTTCTTGAAACTGAGGTAGGGGTTGTTGTTGTTTTATTTATTTATTTCCATTCTTGATTCTAGAATGTCGAACATTGAGGATAATGAATAATTGATATCGTTTAACGTGAGGGGGTCGGACCGCACGAACACGGCCGAACCCCCCACCTTTTTCTTGTTTGTTTCTTGCGGATGAAACGAGGTGGCGTGGGGTCGTCGCAACATGCGGGAATAGCACGACAATTGTTGTGCGGCGCCGTCGCGCCGCGCCGTGGAATAATTTCATGGACGCGACGTCGTCGCGCCGCGTCGAAGGGGAAACCAAAGGCACCACGTCCGAAGCATGGCCGCGGCGGAGGGGCACGGTGTCGTCGCACCGCGCCGGAAGATGAAGGCTACGGCCGGTTCTGGGCCGCGGCGGAACGTGATGACCAGCGGCCAGCCGGGCCGCCGGTGTCGGAAGACGGAAGAGGACCGGCCCTTTCCGGTCTTGTTGAGAAGAAGCCAGCCGGCCAAGTCGGGCTGGCCGGAATGGTGAAAACCGGGGGAATTAAATTACTCCGGGCTGCTTCTTTGGCCCCCCATGAAGGGAGGGGCCACGGTTACAAGGGGGGGGGGGGCAGCGCCCCCCCCCCCCCCCTGCCGTTTTCTCGAAGGCAGGCCCCCCACGTGAAGGGGGGGGCGTTTCTTTTCTAAGGCGCGGCTGGATGCCGCGCCGCTAGCTGAAGAAAAGCGGGGGCATTTCCCCCAGCGCGTGGCACCCGAGCGGCACCCGGGCCGCGCCGCCGCGCCACCGCGCCGGACCGCGCCACTGTGCCGGGCCGGCCGGGCCGGGTCGGCCCGGACCCTGACCCCCCGTTTTCGAATCGACTTCTGTCTTTTGCCCATAACATGAGCTACGGACCTCCAATTGATGAACCATCAGTGGTAATGCAATCCTTGGATCGAGCTGGTCATTTCGGTATATCTTACTCAAGGTTTCGGAATACTTTGAGATTGGCCGGGTTGGTTCGAACATGAAACCAACCAGGCCCTCAGAGCGGAAACGCTCATATCTTGAGCTACGGATGTCCGATTGACGTGCCGTCAGATTTGTTGAGGTCCTCTTAGTGAGACAGATCTTTTGGCATACTACGCCAGAGGATTGGACGTAGGTGGAGTATGGTCGGGTTGGTTTTTCCTTAAAAACCAACCAGGCCCCTGGGACGAAAATGCCAATAACCCTCAGACCGGGCGTCCGATTGACACCATCTGTTACGTTGAGTTCCTGTTGGCGATACGGAACTTTTGGATACATCAACTCTGGACTTTGTGAAAGTTGATGTATCAGTCTCTCGGCTCGTGGAGTGGACCCTCCCGAACGAGCTTGATGTGTGTAGGACCCCTAGTGCTGGCTGCGACTGCTACTATAACGACGACGATTGTGCTGGGATTCTTAGTGGACTGCGATAATGAAGACAGCTGGTCTTGTATCCTATGTGGATCCTAGCTGTGCTGGTCTTGTATCCTATGTGGGTCCCAGCTTAGATGATTCAATACTGGTCTTGTATCCTATGTGGGTCCCAGTATAGATGAATCGATGAAGACAGTTGGTCTTGTATCCTATGTGGGTCCTAGTTGTGCTGGTCTTGTATCCTACGTGGGTCCTAGCTTAGATGATTCAATACTGGTCTTGTATCCTACGTGGGTCCCAGTATAGATGAATCGATGAAGACAGTCTGTCGTGTATCCTATGTGGGTCCTAGCTGTGCTGGTCTTGTATCCTATGTGGGTCCCATCTTAGACGATTCAATAGTGGTCTTGTATCCTATGTGGGTCCCAGTATAGATGAATCAATGAAGACAGTTGGTCTTGTATCCTATGTGGGTTCTAGCTGTGCTGGTCTTGTATCATATGTGGGTCCCAGCTTAGATGATTCAATACTGGTCTTGTATCCTATGTGGGTCCCAGTATAGGTGAATCAATGAAGACAACTGGTCTGGTATCCTATGTGGGTCCCAGCATAGATGATTCAGTATCTATGTCTGATCATCTCTTTCACCATATCGATGATGTATACCTTTGTGAGATAAATCCTGTTACTTTCCTGTGTGGATTGTGTTGTGCTATCCTGTGTGGATTTCGTTTTGCTTTCCTGTTGGGAATACGTATACATTCCGGTGTGGACTAAGTTTTACTTGGGCTCGGAGGTTAGAGCGTATTGGAATTGATGACTTAGGTCTATGTATGGGAATATACCTAAGCAGTGTTGGTTGTTACTTCGTGATTGTATCTTTCTTTTGTGGGTTATCCTCTGTCGATTTTGGGAGACCTTCAGGGGTCTCAGGGTCCCTACTGAGTAGCTTATACTCACCCCTGCACGGGCTATGCCTGCACTACGTTGTGTTGGTTGCAGACGATGGACAACGTTGATCGTGGTTGAGGCTTGCAGAGCAAGAGGGTACCTGGAGGTGGTCCACTGGGCGGGACATGCTCGGAGCGAACGACAGGACCCGAGAAGAAGTGGAGCTATCTGTACCCACCCTTCAGGTGGGCTTTCCAGTGGACAGCTAGGTGTAGCATCTTTACTTTGCTGTTTTCCCTTTCGAGTTGTACTTTACAGTTGGGCTTGTATTTCCGACCCCTTTTACTTTTCCGCACTTTTAGTTGTACTCTGTTTTTACTTAGTGTTTACTTTTCCAATTGCTTACTCTGTGGTGTTTGTTTACTTTTCAAAGGCAATGCCTTCCCTTTTTACTAGGATTTACGCCTTGGTGCTAGTCGCCAACCCCTGGCCAATGGAAGGCGGGCTTGGGGTAGTCACGGCACGGACCCCGAGGGCGGGTCGTGACATACACATTCAACATTGTTCATGATCCATTATCCATTAATTTCCAACTTATTCGGAAATACTTCTTTCATTGGCCATTTTTAGTTTCTTCATCCTTAATCAGAATAGAATTAGGTAATGGTAATAAAATATTTGTACGATCTTGGTGATCACATTCCCGAAACAACTTTGTAGGACATGTGTTTTCATAATGACCATGCACACCACATTTAAAACATTCAATTGGTCCTATAGAAAGAACTTTTTTCCTTCTTCCTAGAGTCAACTAGATGCTTCCTTTTTACGTGGCAGGTTCTTTCCTTATGACCTTCATTTTGACATCTATAGAATCTTTCTGTCCCTTTGGAACATTTTCCTAGGTGTTTCATTCCACATCATCGTAACATAGGTTTTTGAACACACATACCTTTATTATTATTAGCTGAACATCCGTAGGGATTTGTTTCTCGCATATATGATGCCTTATAAAAATCACTAAGGTTCAAGTGGTCAATCATGACTCTAGATATTTGGTTGATAATAACCAAAAGAGTTCTCATTGTATCCCCCATATCATTCAGTAGCTCCTTCATAAAATCGTCACTTTTTTCTTCACATCCACTGTTACTTTTGGTTCCTGCAAGATCTAGCCATTTACAAAATCCAAAAGGTCAATGTGATTATATAAGTAAAATAAACATATAATACTAAGATATAATTATTCATGTTATCCTAAACTCATTCACATTATCTAAAAAACAATGACTCTTTCAGAAATCCTAACCATTATGGTAATGTCACCTATGCTAAAAGAATACCCTAACCTCTAAAGTTATATAAACCGACCTCTAATACCAACTATAAGGACAAGGCCTTAAAACATTACATGATCATGAATTAAATGAATAATTCACATTGAGGATCTTTTCAGGTTTAGAGTTTTAGTGAATTAGGACATAACTATTACATCTCAATGATTACAATGTAGACACATCTACCCAGTTTCCATTTTTTTACAAAATAAAAACTCTTGAACACAGAGTCCTGTCTAGTTCCATGTTTTAGACAACATGAAATTTCTTTGATCCCATCCTTGACCCTATTCTACATTATGTCCTATGAAAACATTTCAAAAACATGGGATGAGCATAAAAAGCTCCGTAAGGGATATAAAATACAGAAAGAAAACATTAGTCCATGTATACATAAGAATCAAAGAAATCATACTTTACTCATAGAATATAAGCACTTTAACATAACCCATTAAATCATAATATATATGAATAACTCATAAAAATAATAAGACATAATGGTAACTTGAGGCATTCATAACATTCTTACGTTGGGAGTAACCCTCACAGTTACGTTTGAAATACTCATCACAGTATATTCCATAAATCTCTTCGGAGAAACCACAGAGTTTAACTCTTTCGCATTAGCCAATGCATTGGAGAGATATCTTGGTCTCAACCTCCCTTAGTTTATCACGGAACCACCCATCTTCATAAACAATTCCCAAGAACCATAACATAATCATATCACATAAAAAATTCATAAATGAAACAAATAATTTCCACAGATCTGCCACAAGATATCAATACAACACATTGATATAATCAAAACATTATAAAACCCATTTTCGATAACAAAATAAAGTAAAACATGAAATTTATTTATCATTTAAAAAATTTTATGGCTTGTAGAGGAAACTGAAACTCAAATAATGGTTACGACGGAAGAGAAGTAATTGTTGCCTCATACGTAAGACAAAAAAATTCCCTTTGTAATTTAGTAAAACGATTAGTGTAAAAATATTCCTTTTGAATGAAATTAAAAGTAAAAAGGGTTTTATAAACCGTTTGAAATAAAGTCATGTAGAAATAAAAAGATGCCTCAATGGAAGGAGATTGAGACGAAGTCCCGTACAAAGACTGTATCCATATATTAAGGATAAATCAATTACATAATTATGTGTGACAAATATAAATACAGTCAATATAAGTGGATATTAAGTGTAAAACAATCAGAGGTCATCCACACATATTCATAGCACGAAATAATCAAGAAGTAGAGGATTGACCCAATGAATTGAAATTGGGTTAAGAAGTTCCCTTACAGAAATTTGGCAGCCTAACGACATCACATTAAAATTTAGAAAATGAGGCGATGAGAGATAAAAAGTGTATCTGATCACTTGGAAATAAAATTTACAGCAATAAGGATATATAAGAACATATCCCAATATAAGAATATTTAAATTAAAATACCTAACAAAAATAACTCTTTCAAAAAGAGGAGGGTGAAAGGTTCTCTTACCGATTGTACAACCCATGATAGAAGGACTATACAATGTTGATGTAAATACCCATAAATGAAATTATATTACACAAACAGTAGAATAATTGGTAGTACATACACCACTCAATAGAGGCAGTGAAAATATAGCCTGAATCTCATGGGAATAAATAGTGAGATAAAAACCCCTTACCTCGTTGTAATAAATCAAGTCATATGACAAAAAGATAATAGGAACCAAAATAATCACATAATACCATGAATATAAATAGAATAATGATAATATATATCAAATTTAAGTACACAATACACCACATGCAATAAATAATTGGCGAACAATGGAAATATCATGGAATTAGATGGGAGATAAGAAATCCCCTTCCCACAAGTCTGACTTATCTTGTTCATTTATTTATATTCTGGAATAATAAACTTTGGTCAATTTATAATTTCATAATGAATTCTTATAAATATTATTATTAAATTCATATCACATATTATCATGTTATAAAAATTAGTTAATTATGTGAGTTCATATCATACGTTTTGTCGATGTTCGTAACATTAGTCAAAAATGAACTTGTTTGAAAATAATTTCCCATGTAATTATAAGTACATCATCTCAAGAATGGTATTAATGATTTAAATATCATATATATCCAGTATATATTCATTTTATACTATTCCATAACATTTGGAGACAAAAATTTAAATGCACTGTTAATGGAGACGGTATGTCGTATGTACGCATGAACGCTACATTCATTTCTTTTTCATATTAAAGAATTAAAACTAAATGAGACATATATATATTATAATTACAGTATAATATATATTTTATATAGGTAACATATTTTAATTAATTACATTATTTATAAATTCCATGTTTGTCATTAACGAGTCACATCACTTGAGGGGGTGGTAGTCCACAATTCCTCAGATGAAATTATCGCAGTTCCAAAACATGAAAAGCATAACGATGTGATTTAAAAATAAAATTCATAAGAATATAGAAAAAATAATTATGATATATATCATATAAAAATACATTGGCATCATAATGGACACCATTAAAGGTGTTAAAATAATATTGAACAATCATCATTTCGTGAGATAGTAATTCACCACCCACAGAAATAGTATGTTCTTTAACCATTAGACGGAGCTGTGTGTAAGTGTAGGTAGAATACATATCATAATAAAATCCTAGTATATTTAGAATACTATTGTTATTATGGGATAAAATAATAATAAGATATTGGTGAGTTAAGAAGGAAAATAAAATAAAGAAACTCGAGAGAAGACATTACCTCTACATCGGGTAACTATTTTTTATTTGAGCCAAAGGATTCTTTGGAAAGACTTCTGCCCAAATTGATACATCTATAAGTGAGAGAGGGGTGTTTAGAGACAATTTGAGCAGAGGTTGGCCGAGAAAAGTGCTTGAGAGGTGTGGGTAAGGGAGTAGAGGTGGGGGCCTTTTATAAGAGGAGGAGGGTCAGTTTTGGAATGTCTGGAAATGTAACTTTATTATAAAATGATTTTACTATTTTAAAGGACCCATAATGATATATTTTGACGATAAGGTGATAAGGGTTCAAAATCCACATGTCCAATAGGTTTTCAACAAGTTTATGTCTTAGATTTTACCTTATATTTTCATTTAATTTAAATTGTTCATTAATGAGTTAATCACCGCATCATCATGGTGTCATAAATAAATTTATTTATTTAATGTATAGAAATTATAAAAAAAGAACATGATGTATAAAATATTATTATCCTTACAATTAATATTTATAGTCTAAGTGATAATTTATATAAACAAAATTAAAATTGTTTTACTAAGGATATAGAAACCTTTGTTATATTTCTCTTGTTTTTTAAAAATAATGTCATAAATGTCACTATCACACCCATGTGACTCCATGGGCCCTAAAGTTCGTTAAAAAGCTACCAATGGTCGGAAATGACTCAAAAATGATGATTTGGAAACATTTTGGGGTCATATTTTATTATTATGATACTATTTTATTACCTGCATGTACTTGATTACTAATTAATCACGATAATTAAAGATAATTACCATCGTTAATATTCATAATGTCCAAAAACAAAAGAGTATTAATCACATAATTTAAAAATTCTGATTCCAAATATGTAATCCATTTTACCAAATTCCATGCACATAAATTTCTGTAATTAATTTAAAAATAATTCTCGTTGTCACAACCAAAGATGGGTTTTTATGAAGTAAAATTTATCCAAATATTGACTTGTTTTTACATCCAATTGAAAATTTAAATTACATCTAATTAACATAATTGTATTATGTGATAAAAATATAATTCAATTACACTTTAAAACCAATTAATAGAACAATATGACTATTTAATTAAATTAGATGAAAAAGCAGTTTTGGAAGTAAAATGCAATGTTTTTCACTATTCATTAAAAATGAACATTTGTCAGAAAAATACCAAACATTTATCCAATGTAAATTGGATATTCCCAATTAAAAAAAATTATGACGATTTTACCAAATTCAAAACATAGAAGTGTCATTAATTAATTTTATAATTAATTCCCGTTGTCAAAAAAATATCGTGTTTTTAAGGAACAATATCTATTAAAAGATTGACACTTGTTTATTTCCAATTTCAAATTGAAATTAATTCCAATGGCCACTATTGAATTTAAGGGTAAAAATATATTCTAATTACACTTTAAATACCAATAAATAAGATAATATAACCAAAAAAAATAAATTAGATTAAAAGAAGGTTTTGAATTAAAATAAAACATTTTCACTATTCATAAAAAATTAACTTTATTGGAAAAATAACAAAAATTTAGACAAAGTAAATTTTGATGTCCCGATTCTAAATAAGGATTTTATTTTGTCAAATATAAAATATAAAATAAAAAAAGGTATATTTAAAAAGGGTTCTCCATCAAAAGGCTGTTAATTGACCTTTTAAAGAATATTAGAATATTTATGTTTAAAATTGGATTCACTCTCATTTTTAGCCTCTATAATTTATTTAGTAGTTGTTAAAATATTTAAAAAACATATATAAAAATTTTGTAGTTAGTTATGTTCATTCCCTCCATTACAACGGCTAGGCGTTAACTACCATTTAAAATAATAATATTATTTTATTAGTTTGCAACGTAAGATTTCAAAGAAACTCATTGTTACTTATTGGGTACTCCATCAAACATATCATTCCCTTTAAAGTAGTATTAACATTTTATTCAAAAATATTAATAAATATGAAAATGTCATATTCTTTATTTACCTGGGATGTTACAGACCAAATCTGGGTGCGTAGGTCTGGGGTGCTTTAAACAAATATTGAAATGACATTAGGAATATAATTTCTTAACATAGATTTACCATACATCTATCAATGTTTTCTAAAACTAAATCCTTATGGATTAAATAACCATAAAATTATTCATACCACATTTCTCCTGAATCTACAATAATATATCTGATAGAGTAATTCAGTGTATCACTAGAATTCTACATTACAAGGTCAAAATTATTTCCAAAATCTAATCACTTTCACAAAGATACTATTAATCAACATTTCACATAATCTATTCATCAGATTCATCGTTTTATACATCCAAAACTCTATCTAAAAACAAAATATTGTTTTTTCAAATAACTTATAATAATATATGATTCTATAAATCATATTATATAATTCAAATAATAACTACTGTAAACCTAAAAATGTTGATGAAGGTATAACATTTCATGAATCATGTTTAATAAATCCAAACTCCATAACATGCTAGTATGGTCGGTGTAGAATTTACACAACCCCTATGCAACTCATTTTTAGAATAATCACATCACTATAATATGTCATGGCCCTATGTCTATGTGGTAAAAATACTAGGTAAATCATTACCACATTTTCTTGAATAATAAATGATGATTTGGTGTATGTATCTAGAGGATTGGATGATTCCCATAAATATTTGAAAATACCCATATAAAAATTCATAAAATATCATTTTAACACATCCTATGATATTTTCCAAAATAATTTATCATTTTTGGAAAAAAATAAACTTAGTTACTTATCAATTAATTAAAAATAAATTATAAAATATTAGCGACACATTATTCCAATATAATAACATATTAAATTATTTACCAATTAATTTTAAAAAATAATCAACACCAATTTCCCCATAATCCAATATCCTAATACTACTAATAGTTTCATTAAATATAATAAAAATACATTTCCATAGTACCAATTCGTCCATTAATCCTCCATAATTAACAACAATTCAGTTTATATTATCGAAAAATAAATTTCATATCTATTTAAAGTACACCAATTTTTTTTCAAATTTTTGACAATCAATGATGGAAATATATTATAAATGTGTTATCAGTGAGAGAATTGAACACCTTGAAATTCAAAAGTACAACATTGTATGCAGTAATGTGCATGAAACTGGTCACCAATCATGTACGGGAATATAATATTTTGAGACACTAATATATATATAATATTTTAAATAAATTCAATACCTAATAAAGAATGAAATTCATTCAAAACTAAGGTATCTTGCATCACACACAATATAGACCCTCCACAATAACTTCGGTTTCTTGAAAGGCCGAGTTTAATCAAATAACAATGTATTATTGAAGTATTATCATTTAATATAATATGACATAACCTATCCATTATGTTAGTGGTTTTTAATAGTATTAAATAACTTATGAATATTTATGGTTTATATAAATATGAAATGAATTTTTTTTCCCAATTAAGGAGAAACAAAAATAAGAACCAATTGGATATATAAAAATAAATATTATTTATTTTATACCTCTAAAGGTGTTTTATCATAATAATCATATTTAATTACAATTATTTAATTTTTTAATGAAATTTATATTTTATATATTCAATAAATATTTTTAATATTCATCCATTATAATTTATGTGCATAAGATTTGAACAAACCTTATTTCACGCATAAAAACTTATATTTTTAAAAAGGTAATTTTACAACCTTTTAATGGAGAACCCACTTTAAATAAAAAAAATTTAACCTTTAAAAATTATATATGAAAAAATAAAATTCGTCTCTTAATGTACAAAATAAAAATTTTCAAAGGATGATTTTTTTATATTTTCTGGAAACTTATCATTTTCTAATGAATAATGAAAAATACAGAATTTGAGTTCAAAAATATTTTTCCTATAATTTATTTATAAGGTTAAATAATAATTTTAATTGGGATTGAACTATAATTAGATTATATTGTTATCATTTAAAAAAATGGTTTCATTTGAATCAATTTCACATTGAAATTGATAAAAAAAATATAGCAAACATTCAGACATTTTAACTTCAAAATCCCACATTTTTGTCACAACTACTAGATTGAATTTAAATTAATTTTCGTGAAATATGTGATTGGAATTTGAAATAATTTATTCCATAATTTTAATTATAATAATTAATAATTTATAATATGTCCTAATTGGTTTTTTTAAAAAAAATTAGTTAATTTGACTAAAATTATTTACAACAATTAATGTTAAATTAAATTTAATAGGGGACTAAAACTTAATCATAAGGGACCAAATAAACTAGAAACATATAAAAAATCTAATTTCATCCCATATATGGAACGTATCCTCGTGTTTATTGAAACTTGGACATAATGATAACCACTTTAAATTTGAAAAACGTGAATGGATTTTCGTTGTGAAAATATTACAAGAACGCTACTCCTCCCCCATTATAAAAGGCCACCAATTCTCCCCGTTTTGTCTAGTCTAAAAACACGTAAGTTTGGAAAATATATTCTCATTTAGCTTCTCTATATCCCCACAATTTACCATTAATAATACATTTGGGCAGAAATCCTTCCATGGAATCATTTTGGTACAAATTAATAGAAGTTACAAGATTAAGTGGCTACATTTTTTCATAACTAATTTAGTTTTATTTCTGTTATCCACCACCTCAAATATTAATATCACGTGATTTTATAAAAAAAAATATCCTATATAGATAGGGGTGTCATTATTAGAATGGATCAAACTAAACATACACACAATCCCATCAAATGGGAAATGAAAAAACTATTTCATTGTATGACAAACTTCGGGCCCATGAAATGGTGGTCCTTCATTTTCATTACCACCACTCATAGTGGACATTATAATGGAATAAATGTTTTTAATATGTTATATATGATATTTATTAGGTATTAATTCTTCATTAATTATTTTATAACACATACCATTATACTCATAATTTAGTGGGAATACAATAACATTGTTTGAAGAATTGTGGACTACTGCTCCCACAAAGCAATGTGATTCCTTCAAATGATCTGTAGAATGTTTAAAATAAGATAATAATTAATACTATTTGACCTAAAATATATATATATATGATATTCATGATATTATTACATTTTTGTATATAAATATATACCATGTTCATTATTATCCATTTAAGCACTAAAAAGTGATAACACTATTCGTGGACGTGTGGGCAACCACCTCCTGGACATGGTGTGATTCCTTTTACCCCAAATGAAATATATATATATAGGTATATATGATTATATAATATTTTATTTATTATATAAATAACATTATAGAAATATATAGTTTCACTAACCTTCATTCCATAATGATCATTGAAAAGTGATAATGTTAGTCAAGCCTACAAACGACCTACCATCTTCAAGATTGTAATGTTGGTTTATTTTATATAATAATATTTAATAATTTATTTAAAATTTATATTTAATGTATAAATATTATAATTGTTTCATATGTATTATTATATAGATGTCATATAATGACCCCTTTGAAAATAGTTTACCTACAGAAGTTGTTTTTGACACATAAATCATATATTGTCAAAACACCTGACAGAAACTAGATTGTTTAACTAGTTGTATACAACATAGTAATGTTATAAATAAATGTAATGAAAACATGAAAATGGTTATGATGGAAGTATAAAAATAATATGAAATCATTACATAGTAAGTTAAAGGAGGTTCACCCGAAATAAAAATCATGGTAAAGGATTCTCATTTCAATTTTTACATCCATGAGATAAATGTCATGTTCACCACTTATATATTTTGTGTCGTGTATCTAAATACCATTATATTATATTATACCATTTATAATTTTATCTTCATGGTATTTTAAATGTTTAATTAATGTTTTCATTCATGTGGATTAATATTTAAAATATTTCAATTTGGTATGGGAAACATTGGAATGTTTAATGATTATATTCCATAACAATATTTATAATGAACATTGAATATTATATCCATTATTGGATGTTATATGACCATAATTCAATAAATCCTTTTATTTTATCTCCCTCGTTATTAATGAAAATTTTAAATTATTAGTACCATTTTTCGACACTTTAGAACTCAAAATGATTTACAAAATGTTTGTCAAAAAACATGATTGTGTTTATCTATTTTTTGGAGAAAATGTTTTCTTCTAAAAATCATGTTTTATTTAAATGTTTTCAGAAATGTTTTTAAATTGATTTAGTAATTGAATTTTTACAATTTTTTTCTTCTAAAAATTTTTCAATGGAATATTTTTAATGAATTTCCAAAAAAGGTATATTTCTAACATTTAACAGTGAAAAATGAATGTTATTTTTACTCGTATAGCTTATACAGATATGCCCACCATCATTTCATTGAAGCACACTTTTTATGTTTATAAGGATACTTTTTAAAGAGAATATTTTCAGAATTTATTTTTAAATAAAATATTTTGCAAATGGTTTTTAAAAGTGAAATGATATTTTCCTCAAGAACTTTTTTTAAGATATTTTTATAATATTTCAATTCATCATTGACAACATCCCTTTTTTACTCCAATAAGGGTATGATTTTTTGATACATTATTTATCTTCCTATAGATGGTGTATGATTTATTTGGCTAGGTATAGTATGCACATTCACATCATTGATAAATTTTTTATTACCCATGAAATATTATATCTCATATGATCATTGAACCATGAATTTCTACAAAATTATTCAATTCATTTTTCGTGGTTATTAATATTTCCTAAAACGTATACTATTATTCATACAATTTTTACATTGGAAGTCATTTATTTGGGTAAATATTGATAAACCCATATTCATTATTCATTGAGGAAATTTCATATGTAATATTCCCTATTTGATATAAGAATGGTTTGGGCATGAAATATAGGTGTTGGGGACCATTTAAGGAAATCCCTACAGGTTGGGGACTGGTTAATGAAATCATGTCGATGCATCAGTAGTATCATTGGATGAATTATTAGTGTAAATTGGAAATTCTTAATCTATCTATTAATGGTAAAGGTATAATGTTCCTATGAAACATACCGTTCAATAATTAATCATATCACTCATTTAGTTACTATTATTATTCATCCATGAAATCTTGTTTATACATATATATGGATAAATTTACTTTTTAAATAATTTATTAAATTGAATGTGTTTCAGTTTCTTACCATTCCATATTGACTCTTCATTATCTAGTAAATTGATTGATATGTTTATCCATTTATTACATTGATATATTGTTTATGGACATCCCTCTCATTTTTGTATTATATGGCATGTGTGTTAAATTATTTTCCATGACATAATTATTATTCTCATTGATTTGTTATTTCATCATCTACACTTTAACCCTAATTAGAATTTGAACTCACACTAATTAAATTTCATTCCCCATAAATATAACAAGCATATAATGGATTATTTGTATGGATTTACAAGATAGATTAATGATATCTTTGAATAATTTATTTAGGAATAAATTATATAGCTATTGGTGTATTATTTTCTCATGTATATATCTGGTTTAACAAGTCTACTAAAATATCTTTCCTTTGGTATATGATTCCTTTTAATCATTCTTATGTATTTAGTACAGACAACAGCTCTAGTATTTCTAGGTTTGCATTGCTATAGTTTTTATCAAGGAATTTTTAGTAGTAACCTAGGGAAATATATTTAGGAAGTGTAGATTATAGAGCATAAAACTAAGGTATAATTTTATGAAACACATAGAATAATATCCTATCATTATGGTAATCTGTGGATTATTTGTTTCTTCTATTCTATACATCCATGTTGGGATACTACATGTAGAAATGGATCTAACATAGATATACCTAGGAATAATAATTCTAACAATGTGTTTTAAGCCTGGCTCGGGGTAACTAGATACATGACAACATGCCTTACTACACTCTTAGTTTGACACTCCCTAGGGATATGATTTTGAATATAAAACTTTTCATTACAAACCATTGTGAATGATTTTTACAATGAATGACCAAGGATAAATCTTAGACCAATGATGGGACCATGTGAGATAAAATTGATGATGTATTTATGTATTGATGTTGTATTAAAACCCGTAGTTAAAAATATATTTAGTCATTAAACTTATTTAATTATTTTCTATTATATTTATTTTGGATAATATATTAATTTGGTTTTATAAAAGGACAACATATAATACGGGTGAGAACCAATAATATTTGGCCAATATATGGGTCTTGAACCCATGATCGAAGGATGGATAAGTTTTAATGTCAACCACTTACCTATGAAATGTATTGGTTATTTTTTAATAGTTTTATGTTAAACAAATTTATGAATAAATATTATTAATGAAAAATTATTATCACTTTTGAGAATTATAGATTTACCTATTAATCATTTTGGGTTTGGAAGATAGTTAATGCCAAATAGTTAGACTTGTAACACTTTTATATGTATTACAGTCCTTTAAAAGGATCTTTTAGTGATTTGGGCATAAAATAATTCATTATTTGTAATTAATTTATGGTATTAAAGGGATGAATTATATTTTTTTAATCACAATAGTGATCTTCCATGATAACCTGTGTTACACACATCACATAGTTTCCCCCAATAACAATGTATTGCTAAAACATTATTATTTAATACAATACGATATAACCTAGATTTTATGTTAACAATAATGAATAGTATTAACTATCCTATAAAAAATTAGTATTAATATAAATATAAAATGCATTCATTGGTTGAAAACTAATGAGGAACAGAAATTATAACCAATTGGATATAAACAAGAAATATTATTATATTTATGATTCCAAAAGAGTTTTTCATAATAATAATTATTAATTATAATTATTGAAATATAATAATTTAATATACATGTTATTTATGTAATAAAATATATTTTTATTCATACATTAGGTTTGATATGCATAATATAAGAAAAAATACTATTTAACACATAAGAACCTATATTTTTACCAATACATTTTTACTCCCTTTTAATGTAGAAGCAGTCTTAAATCCAATTTTGAATCTTTTAATAATTTAATATCTCTAATATATACATTATATTTGAATGAGAAACAAAAAAGTAGGTTAGGTGGAATTTTTTATATTTTATGGAATGATATCATTTTTTAGAAAACAATGAAAAATAAGGAATTTTAGTCCAAAAATGTTATTTTCATCTAATTTATTTATATTTTAAAAATTAAAATTTAATTTTTCATAAAGAATAAATAGATAATATTTTTATTAATTAAAAAATATTATGTAATTTTAATAGGTTTCATTTTGAAATTGATTATAGAAACCTAGAAAATGCTCGAATTTTTTTACTTTAAAAACTACATTGTCCTCCCGTCCGTGGGATTAAATTTTAATTAATTTCTTCCACTTATATTATTTGAATTTGTTATTTTTTTCATATTTATAATATTCATAATTTTTAATTTTTAATAATACATTGTTTTTTGTCTAAAATGATTCTTTAAATTGATGAAATTTAATATCAATGATTAATCTTAAATTATGATTAATAAGGGATTAACCTTAATATTAAAGGCACAAATGACCAAGAAACAAGTACAAAATCATTTTTCTAGACATATATATAACCTATCCCAACATTTATGGAAATTTTATCATTATGGTAGGAACTAAAATTGTGAAAAACATGCATGGAATTCCATTGTGAAAATATTACCATAGCACCACTCCTCCTCCACTATAAAAGATCACCAATTATCCCCATTATTCGCAACACTAAAACGACTAAGGTATGGAAAATATCTTCCCAAATAGATTACAAAAATCCCCAACATCATCCATGATTCCTCAAATTGGTCATAAATCCTTCCAAGGAATCATTGTGGTACAAATCAATTGATGTTACCTGGTTATGAGGTAACATTTTCCTTAACCTCTTTAGTTTTATATCCATTATACACCCACACAACTATTCTTATTCCATTATTATACGACAACACAAGTATCCTCAAAAAAATATTATGTTTTTATGATATGGTTTCAACCTACACTTGCACTCACTTCCATCTAATGCGTAATGAATATATATTTTTTTGTGTACGACAAACTATTATCTCATGAAACAATGACTGTTAATTTTTCCATTAACAACTATCATAGTTGAAATTATGATGGATGTTATGTTTATAGATTTTATATATGATGTTTTTTATTTATTTATGATTCTAAAATTTATTTAAAACACATACACTTCACATTTATATTTTTTGGCAATACAATTACATCGTTTGAGAATGTGAGGACTACTGCCCCCTCAAAGTGATGTGATTCAATAACATGATCCATGGAATCTATAAGTGATGATTATAATTGAAAATGTGAGAAATAAAAAATATATTTGATATTGGTGATGTAATTATCATTCTGGATATATATATATATATATATTATTTTCTTAAATATCTATTCACACACTAAAAAGTGATAACATCTATTGTGGATGTGAGGACTACCACCTCCTCAAAACGATGTGATTTATTTTACACAATAAGAATTATATATATATTTATTGGAATATATGATTAAAATAATATTTTATGTGTTATATAATGACCATTATGAATATATTTGATATTCATGACTCAATGTGTTTCATTATTTAGGTTGTCTCCTTGATTGCAATATTGGTTATTTTTCATTACCATATATGTTGGTCAATTTAAATAGAATAATAAATGTATAAATATGATAATTATGTCATTATTATTATTCTAAAGATGTTATATAATGACCCCATTAACCATAGCTGATCTAAAAAAGTTTTTTTCACATAAATTGAATTTTAACAAAACCCCTAACATAAAATTAATGGGTTAAGTAGTTATGAAAAACATATTAATGATAGAAATAAAAATAATTATAGACCTGAAATAGATTTTGAAGAAAGATTAAAATTAACATAAGTTTATCATAAAGGATTTTAAAGGATGTTCACCTAAAAGGAAACTCATAGTAATGGATTCTCATCTCAATTTTTACATCTTTGAGATAAATGGAATGTTCACCACTTACACAATTGATGTGGTGTATATACTACCCATTTTGTTACATTATATCATTAATCCTTTTATAATTGTGATATTTTAAACTTTTAATTTATTTCATTCCTTTATTATGATTATGATTTAAAATGTTTCAAAGTGGAATGGGAAAATTTAGAATGTTTAAATATTATTTTCATCAATAATAAAATTTATGGTCTTTCAGTTGTATTTTGTTTAGAGGATATTATATAAACATTGTTCAATAAAAATTTTATTTTCCTATCATATGTTTATTCATGACCATTTTCATGTATTAGTACCATTTTTACACTTTTTTGAACAAATTGTTTTCATAAATGTATTCTATAGAAACCAAATTGTATTCCCTCTTTAGTTAGAGAACCAATTTTCTTCAAAAATATATATATTTCTTACATTTTATCAAAAATAGTTTTATAATTATTTGGTATTGAAATTTTTTATTCATTCCATCATTTAACTATTTTTTTAAAGGAATATACTTGTCAGTTTCATAATAAGGCATCTATCTAACCTTTAGTAATGATAAAAGAATGTTCTTTTTACCTTGTGAAACATGTAAGGATTTACCCAACATTTTTTAATTGATATTTCTTTTCATGTTTAAAATGTTACTTCTAAAAAAATATATTTTCATAAGTGATTTTATAATAAAGGGTTTTTTAAAAAACATCAATTTTTTACTCCACTTTGGTTATGTTTTATTGATAAAATTATTAATCATCCTCTGGATCATTTAGGATTGATGTGTACTAGGGTACTATTCACATTTACTTTCATGATTCATTTTTCAATCCCCTTGAAATATTCAATCTCTTATGATCATTAAAAAATTAATTTCCCTTCAATTATACATTACATTTTTGAAGAATACGACTATTATATATACCATATACCATTTTTCATACAGTGTTTACTTTGAATATTTTTTACTTGGGAAAATATTGATAATCCCATTTTATTTACACATTAAGGATATTTGATAAGGAATATTTTTTAAACCATATTAAAAATTATTTGGACATTAAATACATGGGTTTGGGACCATTTAAGTATGCCCTACATGTTAGATATTGGTTAATGAAAGACCCTTGATAGATTAGTAGTATTATAGGACGAATTTTTTGTACAAATTGGAAAATTATAAATTGTCTCTTGATGATAAAAGTTTCATGTTATTAGGAAACATTACATTCAATAATTAATCATTTTCTTCATTTAGTTTTTTTATTATTCATCTATGAGATATAGCATTTAAATTTCTATCGATACATGTAGTTTTTAGATCATTGATTAAATGACGTGTGTTTTAGTTTCTAACCATTCCATGTTGATTTTTTATTATCTAGTTATATTAATTGAATATTTTTCAATTATTACCTTATGATATTGTTTATGCATATCCTTCTCAATTTTTTGATTTTATGGTTTGTGTGTTCAATTATTTACCATTCAATAATTATTATTTTCATTGATTAATTATAGATTCTATTATGCATTACTCTTACTGAGAATTTAAGATCATCCTTATCATTTTTCATTCCCAATAATCCAATAATCTTATAATTAAATATATTCTAGGATTTACTATATGGAACATGGATATCCTCTATTTTATTTATTTAGACAAAAATTATGTTTAAATTAATGTATTCTTTTCTCGTATATGAATCTAGTTTACCAAGACTTATTAACTATCTATTCTTTAATATTTGAATCACTATAATCATAAGAATGTATTTAGTATTATACACCATATTTGGGATTTCTGGTGTTTAGTCTCTATATATAATGATTCTACTAAGAGGTTAAATGTGGGTGTTTTTGAAAATATTGGAAATTGTATGTGATGGATTAGATTTTAGTCAATGCTTCAACTGTTAGATAAAAAAATTAACTAAAAATGTATGAATGGATATGTAAAATGATTTGTTCATGGAATGAATTTATATATTTTAGATGTTATTATTGAATTCTCTATAGTAACTATAAGGAGTGATGAAAATGAAAACATGAATATAACCCAATATGGATAGGATATGATGATTTTAAGAGTTAGTAATTTCCTAAAGAATGATGGATATATTTAGATATTTTGAATGTTATAATGATTTAATTATTGTTTATTACATATTATAATATAATTTTAAGTCAAATTATCATGAATTGAATAATTGTTAGATGGATGAAAAGTTATTTTGATGTGGGAAGAAAAATTGTCCTAAAAGGGGTGTTGTGTCATGTCATAGGAAACATGTACGGATATTTTTGGTGATGTGAGATTTATTTTTTCATAATGGAGGGTATCATGATGTAAAATTTATGATGTTTTAATGTTATACTATAACATGGTATATAAAACCATAATATGGATGACGTATGGATGATTTACTGTTTAGATCAAACCATGCTGAAAGGTCATGAAAATCTAGTGTGACTCAATATGGTTATGTTTAATGGAATCATGTTTTAATGCAGTGTGTCATGTGACATGGGGAATAAGACGTAGGTATATTTTGAGGATTATATTTATTATAACTAATATTATTGGATATGTAGTTGACATGAAAATACTCCAAAATCACATAAGGTTCTCTATAATGTATTGATGATAAAGGAACTACATTCCACAATGGGGATCCTCATGTGATGATTTGGTAAAATATAGTTTACCATTATTACTCAATTTTAATTTTAAAAGGAATATATATTGATTGAATTTTTATATTTTGAATCATTATAATTGAGTTTTTAATGTATTACATTTTCTTCTTCACATGGACTAATCCTTAAGATTGGAGATAATGTGTATTGATCTCAACTAGTGATAGAAGTATTAGAGAGTTTAATTAATTTTTATTTATTCAATGGAATATATATAATAATAATTACATAATTGGTATATAAAATTTTTAGATATGATCGATTCCATTGACAGATGTGTCAATTAAATGTTCGATTTCATTGTTGAAAGGATAAAATTTCTCACAGTTACATTGAATACCGGTGTCCTATTTGGGAAGAAGAAGGATAATAATAAATTTAATTCTCATATAGAATTATTCTTAATATATAATATTTGTCTAATTTATATTTATTTTGGGTGGAATGTAATACATCAACCCTCTCACTTGGTAATTGATTATATTTGGACTTAGGGAAGCAGTGAAACTATTATGTTTTCATTAGAGCATCAAATAAGATGTTTCATAATTCAAAAAAATATGATGTTATTTAAGAGTCTTATAAGTTGAAAGAGAGAAATAATTCAATAATAGTTTAAATAGGGATTGAATTAAAAAGATTCACCCTTGGAATAAAATGCATTATAAATATATATCTTGGAATGGCAGTGAGTCAATGTGTGGAGTGACCACAACTAATATTTATATAAACCATAAAATTATGTTATTATTTATTGTTCAATAATTTCACATTATCATGTGTATACTCAATAGATATACACTATTTGTGACGAATAGAGTAAAAACATGTGTATTTATGTTATTTCTATTCTTCATTTGTTTTCATATTAAATATTGATATATTTATGATTGAGATATATTTGATAAATTTATTCTATTTAGTGAAGAATATATGATGATGGGTGAGCATTCGAAAATATTTTTTGATTTGGGCAATACACTTATTTACCCACCTCTCAAGATGCCTCAATGATTACATTATAACCCCATGGTGCCTACAATTAATTTTATAGCACAAAGGTTCTGATTTTGTGTTCAATAATTTAATTTTTTTGGATTTGTTAAACACGAAGCAACTTATTTTTTAAAATATATAAACAATGTATATTGGTATTAGAGTTGATTTTAATTCTATAGAAATAAGGTGGTGATTTTCTGTTCTATAATGTATGAATATTTCATCAATGGAATTTCCCTTCAAAAACATATATTTTTGTAATATTTAATGATATAATTTTATATAATGTACATGTGCCACATGATAAAGCCAAATAAAGTTTATTATAATATACAAAAAATTACCATTAGAGAAGAAATATGGAAATACTAATTGAATATATTACAATTGAAAAAAATAGAAAATAATAAAATATGAATAGAAAAAATTTGATATTCTTGATCCCCCAAAATAATATCACCCATTAACAACACTATATAAATAATGTACATTATCGGTAATGTAATATTCATCTTGAAAATGAATATATTTTTATATTTATAACCTTATGATAAAATATATGAGAATGAAGAAATAATAAAACACGGAGTAATTGTAGGGAACACATAAGACTATTACAATCTTTCCAATGGAATTTTAACCCAACTTTTTGAATAATAATATGACCGATAGAAATAGTAACTTGACTATTATAATACTGATCTCACTTGTGAAAATTTAAAATACTATCCATTTTTCTAAAAAATGAAAAAATTAAATATCTATATTAAGGTATATCTAAATAATTGATTTAAAAATGACAAATTAAGTGTTGGTATATTTAGCTTTCGTGATGTTTATTGGTTTCCTAGTTTTTATTAAAAGTGTTTGAAATAAAAATATTTATATTCCGGAGTATGTATTGGTATTTATATAGAAAATACATAATCTAATTTCAATTTTATAAAAAAATTTATGAATAAAAATCCAATTAATTTTCATATCATGGATTCTAAATTAAAACTATGTTTTATAATAATGGTAATTTTTTTTTCAATACCAAAAATAATTTTCCAATGAGTCATAAAATTACTCAAAATGTTAAATTTTTCAATTTTAAATTAAATAAGTATTTTTTTAAATAAAGTTATCATATTTATAAAATTTATTTTTAAAAATGTATTTAATTTTTATAATCAGAAATTTGAAAAATTATTTGGGAAAATTTTGGGTACTTTAATAAAATAGTTTAATTTCTTTAAATATGGAAATCCAATAAAATGTGTTATTTACCACTATAGGATGGATACGTGAATTTATGAATAATTGATGATGAAATAACTAATTATATAGATCTCACGTGAGGAATTTACAATTTATATTCATAATAATCTACACTATAGATAATCTTGATACAAAATAATAAACAAATTAATATTAGGTTAAAAACAACATTGACATCCCCTTATAAATACCACCCTCCCCTTCTAATAACATCTTCAAATCCTTTATTCTGAAAAATTTTATTTTCAAATATCTTCCCAATCGTCATCCCCATATCCATTTTCTATTGGCCTTACCAAACAAATAATTCCATCTGCCTAAACAGGTATTTCAAGGAGGATATTTTCCAGAGGAAACAATCTCAGTGACTTCTTATAATTTGTTTTCATCTTCTACCATATCAATTATTCACTCATAAAACATGGAATAATAACTTACATATCACATGTATAATATATAATTATATTTATAATGGAATATCTATCATCCATAAACCCATTTCTTCTTCTTATTTTATAAATGACACCATTATTCATAATTTGTTGGCAAACCACCTCTATGGATAATGAGTTTTTTTTATCAATTACTACCTTTGTGGGTTGTCATAAAATTAATATATTGGTAAAATTAGATGTTAATAATAATATTTTATGTTTTTTTATTTTATATGTAATTTATAAACAGAATATAAAATAAAATTAAACTAGTTCATGATGGTGAGTAAATCCACTTAAATGATTTTTCCATGTAACCTCAATGTTTTTAATTAATTAACCATCCATATATCAGAAAACATATGAATATTTGAAACTATTTCAATTTATGGATGTACATTAATACCATTTAATTTCACCTCAAGTGTTATTTTACAATTTTATAGGAATTTCAATACTTTTAGATAGGTGATCTGAGCATGAAACCATTAAAAAACACCCATAGAAACGAGAAAATAAAATTTATTTTATCATTTAATTTCTTATAAATGAACATAAGAAAGTATAATAAAATAATATTTATGGAAAAAATTCCGAATTCTGTAATTAATTAATTTTATTTTATAGTCAAGGAAATTATGTACAATTATGGAATAGAATCAAAAATAAGTTAAGGGATCCCTCCGACCTACTTTTTTATTTAGGTCATGATATTTATCTATCTAAATCACATTACACCTCTATTTGATGATATATATTGCCTATAAATTCATTATGCATTCCTCTTACATGTATACCAATCTTATTCTTATTTACATTGATAGTATAATATGTTCCATAGGTGTTTTTCTCATGTTCATTATGTTTATTTCTTATGATTGATTCCCTTTCATGTCACACATATGCAAGCCCATGTTAGGATGGGTGTGACTAGAAAGTGCTACAATGCATTAGGTAATTGTTTCGTCTCATGAGACACCATTTATGGGATTAGGGAGTAAGAAAAATCCACTTTGATAATTTTTCCACCATGTGATGTTGTCTTGGAAGTTAGCCTCAAATAATGTTTATTTCATCATTAATATTTCCAACACATTATATTATACCATGATATTATTAATCCACAATCCCTATATTATTCATCCATATGATTATTTAGGGTCCAGGAATTTTATTTTAATATGTTGTGCCTTTTAACTCTTATTCATTTCCACATTTCTAGATTTATTTCCATACATGTCTTTATATATCACCTCTATCTTTTAAATTTTTCATATGTTATCATATGTAGTTTTTGGTGCTTGAGGGGATTTTAGGAGCTCATTATAAATAATAAAATAGAAATTGTATGTTTTAGTTACCTATTTTTTTATTATGTACCTAGTGTTTTTGAGACACTAGGCCTCAGGATCTTTAGGTTTTAAATATTGGGTATTTATGATAAAAATAATAAAATATTATATGTATGTTTGGGTTACAATTTGTGGTATTAGAGATAGGTTTAGTTTTTTTATTAGGAAAATAATACTACAGTAATAACCATACGAATACATTAGAGTATAAGATCATATCATAGAATTTTGGTGAATTATATTGCATGTTGTTTCTAAGAAATTACACCAATTTCTAGAAAGTACAATTGAATGCGGCTCTATAACTACTAGATTATGAATTATTTTTGATAGGCCATTTGTGAGGGGATATATATGAAAATAGTCATTTATGATGGTGTCCCATCACAAATCCCCAATAGATGAAAAACATTATGCAACCCACTTTTTTTATTATAAGGACCCCCTCATCACAAAAATCATCAGTGGTTATATATATATATATATATTATTGTTTGTGAATGCAATGTCCTCCCATAAAAAATAAATTTATGCAATAGGAGGCGAACACCATCAAAAAATAAATACATACTAATTTTTTATGAAAGATCAATCATATAACAAATAAAAAAATAAAAAAAAATAAAACCAAAAAAAGAAATTTTCTTTTAATAAAAAATAAACCATCAAAATAACAAATTAAATATATTTTTAAAAATAAAAAATAAAAACAAAAAAAAAACAACAATATAAATAAAGAAATATATAAAATAGTAAATTTTTTAATAAATTAAAATATTCATAAAAATCATCATTCAAAAGTTTCTCATATTGAAAGTATCTAAAAAATAAAGAAATCATTGGCTAGGGGTAGGGACATCTAGATTATAATGTGGAGGGACCTTCCTCCCTATATGATAGTCATCACATGTACTCTATCATTTGTTGATGCTACTTCTACTCATGTAATCGATGATTCTCCTCTTCTTGCTGCCCATGATGCCGACGAGACTCTTACTTCTCTCTACAAAGTATCTCTATGACCTTTTTCCATGATAACAACTTATCCTTATATTATACATCATATGATGAGAATCTCAATTAAACCCAATTTAATTTTAAGAAAACAATGTATCAATACCCTAATAACTTCCATGTGTCAATCAAGAATTGATTCCAACAACATGGCTATTCTTACATGCATACTAATTCACTTACATACATGATGTATAATCAAATACCACAACACTAGTGTTCTGGCCCTCAGTCATGGACTAACTCTCATCATGTGTGTGAGAAGTTGCATTCTAATATGACTCCTTCAAATGAAATTTTAATTTAAAATAGTTTAAATATTATTTTTAGTTAATTTTAAACCTAAAGAATTGTAATGACCCCAATTTGATATTGATGACCAACAGTAATATCTCAAGTGATAGGGGCAGTTTACATCTCTTATAAAAATAAAATTCTATAATATCATGTTTCTCAAATACCTATATGAATAATAAAATTAATACTTTACATTTCCAGTTATCTAAATTACTGCATAAAATTTCTTAACTAATGTCCTCAATGAGTACTGAATGTATATCTACTAGCTCTATGTGTTACCTCATGTCTACTATAGTTATTTCAACCTAATGATTATCTCCTCTAAAACTATATTCATCTAGTATGAGCATAATAAATTCAAAACCTGATATGGGATGTAATTTAGTTGATGGATACTGAAAGAATGATGAAAACCATGAATCTATATGTCTCCATGGTTCTCTTCCTCAGAATGTGAAAAAACTGACAACAATGCTCACACATGAAGGCCTCCCAAGACTCCTAGATAATGTTACTCATACAATCATCAATGGGATACCATAAGACCAACACATAATTCATAATGAAATGTTGTTAATTAAATAAATTTCAAAATAACAATTATATATTTACATACCATCCACTTAACATACATGCACTACTAAACCTCAATGGGAATACGATACCACATCACCCAAGATTCTGAAAAATAAATATGCATAATAACACTCTTCTTTAAAACAACTATATGTTAAAATATAAGAAAATAGAATAAAAAAACAATTATTACATTAAAAAGTAATAAAATTAATGATAATAAAAAATAACTAAATTAAATAATTATATATATATATATATATGTATGAATAGATAAATTTAAGATGTATACATCACATTGGAATGGGGTTGATAATCATAAAAAATCAAGACAATGAACCCTCTGAGTCGATGAAACACCTACAACCTGAGGGTTAGATCACATACCATCAGGATCATCCCCATGAAGTACAACCTCATTAGAGAAATGTAACATCTCATCATAAGCCTCATTAGCCATATGGAACACCATAAAAATTTTGTTAACAAATAATTAAAGCATATTAATATATATATGTATATTATGAAAATAAATAACATGTAATTATTTTATTCTTTATATTCATCTCCATTTTCATATTTTTTAGTGTCAATATCATCATATTCCACCCTAATATCATCATATTCAATATGAGTATTATCTTTATCATCTCTTATTAATTAATGTTCATTTGATACATAATCAACATCATTGTCACAATCAACTCATATTTTAGTAGTTTCATCATCGATATTTACATTTCAATATTAAAAATATGTATTTGGAATTTTCTCATGTGAAGTTTTGACTAGATTAACATCAATAAAAAAACATTAAATTTTAATAAAATGATTTTTAAAGTACTTCATTTTTATAATTATCCAACAATCAATTATCTCTCCTAAATCAACACAATGATTTGAAAAAAAATATGATGCACTTAATGATCCAATTAAAATGGTTCATTTTCTACATGAAAGATTTTATATTTAAAGTAGATGATTATATGGTATAGATGAACATGAAATCCTCTATCAGTATCAAACCAATGTAATTTAAACATCTCTACATAATTTCATCTTAAATAACATAGTTCATTGTTTTCATAACAAATTCCATAAATTTTAACTTAAATTTCTCTATAATGAGATCCTCCCGACCAAAAAAAATTATTCATTATTTATTTGATTCACTATATTAACATGTATAAAATTTAAAACCATTCACTATATATGCATTATAAGATTTAACCATTTCAGATGTCGGGTTACTCAATACACATGATCTTTTATATATTTTATAATCATTTTTGATACCTATTTTTTTTAAACAATTAACTATATAAAATTCAAAAATATATTGCATATATTAAACAATAAGAAATTTTCATTAATATTCACTGAAACCCATTGGAAAAATTATCTTGCAATCTGTTTTTGAGGATATCTAGTGTAATTTATGGAAATTGTTTCTTGATATGGTCATCATAATATCTAGAAATAAAATAATTCTTATTTACTTTTAGAAAATTTTGAAATAATATGTTATAGTAGAACTCATATTTAAGAAAATCATTTCATCAATGTTGAGCTGAACATATGTATGATCCCTATGATATTCATCATCTGAAATCCATCATTCATGAACTCCCCCAAATATATTTTTAATATGATTAAATACATATAATTTAATGACATGGGAATCTTCAGTAATTCTCTCATTACCTCCCAATTAGTTTTGGTTTGAAGAATATTCTGGTTATAAACAATGGGACGAAAAAAAATCATGTTAACAATATTATTCAATTGACCTTTAACTGGTTCATTATTATGTACCTTTTTCTTCAATATTTTTGTGCATCTCTGGAGTGGGTATATCGAGAGGAACCATATTTTCCCTCTATAAATATTTCATTTGGAAAATGTAAAATCAGATATTCCATTAAATCAATGTAACACAACATATTTTTATAAAATTTATATAAAATTAAAAAAATATCTTTTTATAGTATACTAGGTGAATCATAGTCTGCTTTCAATTCACAAATTGCTTAGAAAAATATGATATTTCTATTAGTGCATCTCAAATCGAGTGATTCTGCAAACCATAAAGTCTAATCGATAAAATTTATTTACAATATAACATGCAAATCCGGAATTTGTTATCCGGTAATATGACTTATTCTGGCACATTTATCCATATCAAAGACTTAATTATCTAATAGCCAAAAATTTACAATCCATTGAAAGAATAAGAAATGGTTTTCTTAGGAATGTTTATAATATGATTTTGGATTCATTAACATCTATGATATTTCACTTCAAATAAACTCAAGTAATAGTCATCTGCAAATTTAGGAAATATCTAACCATGCCTTTACATTATCTCTGGTCTTACCAGGTCTATCCAAAACTATATAAAATATACTATCAAAACAAATCTTCTAAATATTCAGTACTACAAATAAGGATTTTAAATGCACTAAAAATCACTTTTAACAGTGATTGAAATGTGTTTTAATCGTGAAGTTGATAAAGTGGGGAATTTATCTACACTAAAAAAATCACTGATAATGGCCCAATTTATTACCACTTAATTAGCGCTAATAAAATGGAATTTATCAGCACTCAAAAATAGCACACAAAAAAGGAAATTTTCTTATGATGTGATGCTTATTAAACAGCACACCCATCACCTGCACAGCTACACACAACCAGAAATTATTCACAAAAATCAAAAATTGGCACCCACACAAACACAAAGCACAGAAGAACAAAACCACACACACAAGAGTTTCACCAAGAATTATATACACATTTACTTGATATCATTAATACAATAACACACACTGCTATATACATTTAAAACAATGTTTTATATGGTTATAATTACAATTATTGAAAAAATAGTTAAAAACATTAATGTTTCATCCTTTTTGCATTAGTGACACCCTCTCACAAATTATCTTCTATGGTATTAGTTTCCGAACAAAGAATCAAAACTGAAAAAAAATCCACCTATATAAGAATATAAATATTATGTTAGTAATAAAATAATGAAATAAATTAAACATTAATATGAGTGAATACATTAATAAAATGTCAATTTTTAATATATAAAAAGATACATTTGGAGTTATACCGGTCACATTGTGCTTCATATTGAGGTGGGGTTTACTTCTACACATCACAAATTATTCATAGATCGTTGGTTTAAAATATTAAAACAAACTGAATTGGTTTGCTTGATTTTGAGTATGTCACTTATTCTTTTTAGTATGTTAGGACTCGGTACGGATCTTGTGATTGAGTTCTTTCATCCCTATGCATAAGGGACATACTATGTTTCAAACTGAAATAAATTGAGGTTTTATTTTTCTCTTTTACATTTAGATTTATATCCACCTCAGGTGGCACACTTGGGTGTGATATTTAGTTATTATGGGGATTTTGACTCTTCACCTAGTGTGGCAAGGGTGGTTTGATTAAAAATAATTATATGAAGATAGGATCATGTGATGATTGATTTATTATAATTTTCAATGGGATCTTGGATTGAGCTAAGAGGGGTTGGACCATTTAAAGTGTCAGCAAAGTTGCTAAATAGTGTTCTCTTACCTAGCCTCTTTTGGAGGCATTCTACTCAGCCAACCCAATCATATTGTTCCAATGAGATCTATTTGTGACTTCATATCCACATGATATATGGTCCTAACCCTGATAAGGGTAGACATAGATGATGATTAGGGTTGAGTTGTTTAATGCGACAACAAGGTAGTTAAATATTCATTTTTTATAGACTATTTAGTGGAAATATACATAACTAACCTGAATTGATACATGAGATTTGATGCCTGGACTTATTATGGGTAGGCAAGGGTCCCTGAGACTAGATTATATCTGAGGACATAGTCTAATGAGGGTAGGTAATGGGCCATAATAATAGATTATATATGATACCTGAACTTGATATGGCTAAGCGGCCTTGAAACCAAATATTGGGTGACCAGTTGTGGTAAGGGAGTGTAAGGGTGGTGATATGTGTTACCTTTCACAAACTTTTCAATTGTATATATTTGTATATATATATTGATATGGATATTGACCATCATGATTGGTATTCTATTGGATTTAACCTATATGGGATTCAGTGGAGTGTTAGGAGGATGGTGATACGGTGTTGCTTATGTTTTTGTAGGATTAGGCCCTTGATAGTTGGGATGAGGCTTTGAAGTGTTGTGATGATCATGATCTATATGTATAGGATTCCATATAGGTGGGAAAGCTTCTAATGGAAAATATTGGGCCATGTATTGATGAGAATCTCATGGTGAGCCTGGTTTGTTTCATATATGGCATCGATAGGTGATCCTAATGTGATGAGCCATCTATGGTGTATTTGACTCAATAGTTCCATTCTCAGTAACCATAACTATTTTATAGTAAGAGTGGACCTCAAAAAATATAGAACTAGATAGAGATGGTACAAACTATCATTGACCAGCTCAAGAAACCCCAGGTCAAAGGGTGAGGCTGGTGACATACACGCCCAGTGGAAAGACATAACGAAAGTGGGATGTATATGTATAGGTGTGTAGATACAAGGGACTATCTTAGAATGATTTTGATGCAAGATCATTAGAGAATATAATTTTTTGGCATCGTATGTTTGGCTTGGGAGCTCATTATCATCTGGGAGCATGTTGTTCAAGAGAGAATATTGTTCTGTAAAACTGGTGTCACTCCTTCCATTGCCTGCTTTCAAATTATACAGCTTCAGTATGGCTGGAAATTCTATATATTTAGTGTAACTAGTATACAATGGAGTCTTTCCATAACTCATTAAATTCTCAAACAATTTTGTGAAATGATGAAGTTTATCTTCAAATTTCCTTGTCATTTCCTCAATATGATCTTCATCATCATTCACATCTATAATAACATCCTCCATATGATGGTGTTCATTTTTCACTCTTGTAATCATATCAGATGATCCATAAAATGTAGTTCTATCCTAGGCACTACCTAAATTCTATTTTCCCCATGCTTATTCCAAAATGTATAACTTTAATCTATTCCGTGATAGATTAACTGTTCATCCAACTACTCTGGACTAATTTGTATTGAATAACAATAGTATAAACACATAAAAAGGATTTGAGAAGGGTTTTGTGCATGATATTTTGAAAACATGATAAACTCTTTCATGTCATCTTCATTCTCTTTTGTCAACCGATTGACATTCATTTATTCTTAATTTATATTTATCCTATTTGATTTAGTAATATTAATATTTTACAAATAATTACAAAACATATGTTCCAATAGGGTCATCATCCAACTATAATCAATGGAACTAGCTATGGTAAACAATACCCTTACCTCTCCATGCATTACTTAGGACCAAATTAGATCACACCCATCTTTCCAACCACTTGAAAAATGTTACTAGATATGAGTAGACCTTGCACGTGAATGTTTTAGTATCCCACATGTGATCTATATGCATTGTTGTAAACCATTTTTTTAGTGTCTCTCTAGAAACATAATGCCTTGAGTCATGAACTATGGTACTAAGCTAATATTTTGTATGATTTAAAATAGATTTATTACAGGTGTAAGAATTAATTACATGTCTTGTCATGGTTATTTTACTAGGGTATACATAAAGTGTCACATATAGTCCTCAATAGAAGTGGTATTCTTAGATTCAGTGGAATTTCAGTAGTAACAAAGCTGTGGTACCATTGAAATTGGTAAGGTTTGTATTCATATTCAATTTTTTAGGAACTAAAACATGTTAAAAAATGGCATAAAACTCATGCAAACAACTGAAAACCATAAAACACATAATCGTTCTCACAATCGCAACACCATACAAACCAAAAAAACACAATTTTAGATTTTACAAAGAATCCCTTATTCAATTATATTGGATAATTAATGTGTTATCATAAAGGGTTTACTATCATAGGTAATTCATTTCTTTTCCATGTATATGTAAATTACCATTTTAAAAATTCAAATATTCATTTCAAACAAACCAACATGTAATTCATTTTGTGTGAAAACAAGGACCACCAACAACCACAGTTTTCAGCAGGACATTTATCCAGTACATTTCACTACACTACTAGAAATATCAAATAGTAATCACATGGGAACAAAAAGAAACCAATGACTAAGAAGAGAAAAATATCCATGAAGGTGTTCTTCATCACGTGGTTGAGGTGCATTCATGGAAGAGGATAGGAATGCGACAGAGGAGATTTCCAACTGAAAAGAACACATAAAATGATAACTGATTTGTTATACCTATCCAAAAATAGGTCTAATGAGATTTTGGATTCGGGAATGTCTAGTTAAAAAAACATCTTACTCAAAAGTGGGATTTTATTTTCCATCTATTATATTTTCTTCCTTTTTATATATTCTTTACATATATACTATTTTCCTAGATGTCCAACTGATGAATTGTGCATGTCTAGTTTTTCGGAGAATAATCATTTTTAATTTACCCTAAATTTGGGGTAAAATATTCCACATTAATTTTATCTTTTTTCTATGAGATCATTGCTATCCCGTAGGTATTGTGAATGCCTCTTACGTTAGTGTAAATTCAGGGCAGTTGATGGTTATGCTACCAGCTAGGGCCATATCATTAAATTTCCAATTGTAACCGAGCCATGTATATTTTAAAATATAACTGGGGGGTCTCATACATTAATATATCCCCAACTCCACTAGATTTCCTATGGTGATGGCTCCTGATTGTATCATATCGAATAAATATTATATATAGGATACATTATAGTAGTCACTGCTAAGGATATCTTCATTTGTATGGTAGTAATTTTTGTTGAACCATGTCCTTGAATTAGACATCAAAAACTAATAAGTGATTAAAACTACTGTGATGACTTCATAACCTATCAAATAATATATAGGAAATATCATATAATCCTCATTGAATCTTATTAGATTGGGTTTCATTCATCATATAGTTACATGTGATGTGGAATGTGTAAATGATAAGCTTTGTGGGGATAAATTATATAGACATGTTTATGGAAATAATGAAGTGGTAGTGTGTTTAAAAATTCATTTTATATTTTTCATTATAATGAGGTTGGTTTAAGTAATAATATTTAGGTAGGTTGTGTTACTCCATAATGAGGTTCATTAAGAAGAGGTACATCAAGAATCTAAGCATCAAATGTATTTAATAGTAAAGAACCAAAATATATGGGTGAACATGTCATGCATCACAACACAACACAGAGGAAATCTGGGAAAACATGCATCAACGAAAAACACATAGGTATATTCCACAATGGGTCCCAAATGAGAAAGAACTACGACGCAAAGTAGATGGCCGCACTACAATTGTTCCAAGTAAAAACACATCTAAAATCTACATACAAGATCAAACTTGAGATCATATAATCTATGGTAAAGGGACTATGATGCATCATTCATCACTACCCTATAAACTCTAAGCCCTCACACACCAAATATCATCCTCCAAATAAGCCTAAAATGGGTGAAAATGAGAAAATATAAAAATGTTAAAAAAAATATGGCATATTAGCTTAACCAAGTTGAACACTGTATTAAAATGTAATAATACTAAAACAGAAGGAATAAGAGAGGTAAAATAATCAAAGTCTCTCTAATACATTTGATGAAAGATGAAACATACACTAGGTGAGGTAGAACCACCCCAGAGGAGAGGAGGTGGGCGGTGGCATAGCGTGGAGGGGTTCTGGATGAGAAAAGGGAAAAAATGCAGTAAAACATAAAAGGTTCAATGAGTAATTTTTATAAATATTCACTTTTAAAATTGTTTCATGTTTTGTCCACATGGCTTTCAAAACCATGTGAAAATTGTAATGTATTCACTATCCAAGACACACCATTTCACATGGTTAATGCGCATGGTCTAACAAAAAATGTGGAAACCATGAGAAATTCCTTTAAAATTTATTATTTAATTTTTATGATTTTCTAAGTCCCCCCACTTGATTTAAACAAACTTTGTGCCTATGAAAAAAATATTCACTATTGTGTTGCATGGTTATCACTAATCATGTGCAAACAATTCCCCCTATGATGCTACCCCCAATACCATAATTTCAACTCCTAAAGAATTTGTTAATTGTTTAATAACCTAAGACACATCTAGAACCTCAATATATATAAAAATATCTTCATGATGTCCCTACATCTAGGTTTTATATCCAATCCTTATTTTAAAAAATGGGTTTTCCACTAATAAAAGAAAATTCATCTCCACCTAAAAATTCAAATGCCAATATGGATAAGTCATTAAAAACTCTCCACAATTGTTTTTATCATACTCAATAAGTCATAGTGGTAATAAAATTGAATCAACACTATCAGTTATCTATTTGTATTAAAACAAACACATTGTATTACTGAAATCCCAAAAATATTTCAAATCATAGAACCCAACAGAAGACACAATTACACTAGATCATGATACAAAGCTCCATACTATCAATGATTTGATTAGACGATACTTACTTAAGCTTTCCCATCATGAGAAAAGATCAAGTCAATGTTTAGTCAATAACATGATCTAAGATAGTCCCCATAATAATACTTTACTCATGAAATCCCTTTTGTATCCATGGTGCATCACACCAACAATTTTTTTTTACCAAAATCCATTTTTGTGTTTTTAATGACACACCTAGTTTCACTTATAGTGAAACATTCCCAACCACACAAGTGAATTATAGTACAATGTTGGTCTTCTCCTTCATTCCCAAATTTCTTAACACCATAGATACACCTCCACCATCAAAGTACAACCTAAAAACAAATATTTCCTTGTAAAGCCTTAGATAGGTCTAAAAACATCACATCACAAAAAATATTAAATAATCAAGGCATGTGTCAATTCCTTTCATAGAACATCACAAGATAGAATAAGTCAAACATATTCCCCCTGAACTGCAGCGAAAGGGTTGGCAGCCACATACATGTTATCTTACATTATAATCTAATTTACTAACTTTGAAGGAATATAGAAACCTACCAAGAATACACATCATAGTCTAATCCAAATATCTTATGTAATTTCTCAATTAAATCCCTATATAACCAAACTATATAATTCTTGAGTTCCACGACTAATATTCCTTTAAGAACTAGAGAAGGATTCCTTTCTCATTGGCGGAATACCATTCTCATATTTATATATCATGGTCTCATCTGACCCATGACGAGATACCATAGTCGAACACATACCCAATTAAACTAGCCATTATGTTGTCACCAATGAAATAGCGTGAAACCAATATATTCCTTCCTAGAACACGTCATCTATCTCTAGCTCAAAATATCTTCTCAGACATTAATCAAGACCAAATAAAAACATCCTCTAGGATTCAAAAAGTAATCCAAATTTCATAAAACAAACAAATAAGAACCAGTTTCCAGTTCTTTCACGGTGACACAAAGACTATCTCTTCACACCAACATCCTTTCTAAAGTAGAAGAGTAAAATTTCGTTACATAAGAGAATCACTGGGGGGAATTTGTGCTCTATAGAGGAGGCTTCTAGGATGGTCGTCAGATGAGGGGGAATACCGGAGTAGGTCACATGGACAAGGGGACCACACAAGGAATATGAGGACAAGGAGGTAGAGTAGGAGGAGGAGGAGGCATCAGTGGATGAGGATGAGTCGACTTCCGGATAAGGAGGAGGGGGAGGAGGAGGAGGAGGTAGCGGCGGTGGAGGAGGAGGAGAAGAAGGGTCACAATGGAGGAGGGGTCACACTGGAGGAGGATGAGAAGGGAGTGGAGGAGGAGTAGGAAGAGGAGGATAGTCGCAGAGGAGGAGGAGGAAAAGGCAGTGGCGGTGGAGGAGGAGGGTGAGGAGGATGGATGGATTGTAGTGGAGGAGGGGTTGATGGTGCGGGGTTTAGCTTCTGCAAAGGCTGGAAATGGTTCATGGGAGAAGGACCCTATTAGGGTTCTTTTATATATACTGATAAAACTGTTATCAATTCTATTTAAAAGCACTGATAAAGATAGTCCTTTACCATCGCTGAAATTATATCATTGATAAAGACTTATTTTATCAGCACATTTTTAGGGATGATAAATATAGGACTTTATCAGTGGTAAAAAGGTGATAATAAAGGTATAATTATAATAATTTATTTATGTTCATATATATCTATTGGAAAATATATATAAGAAAAATATATATGTATTTATTAATAATTCTAAATATAAATAGTATATATTTTTAAATATTGGTATAAAATTGTTAATATATATACTAATAAAATTATAATTACAAATGTATCTGAAAAGTATTTATATATGTCATAACAAATATAATAAAATATATTTATTATTTAAATATATTTAATGTAATTTAATAAGTAAAATTTTTAGAATATATATAGTTCATATGTGTAACATTACGAATTAATCAATATACCGCATCAATGGACAACGAGATGTAATGTATGAACAAACTTTCATACATATGATACATAACATATATGCATGATCAATATATGTGTTGATGTAATTTATTTGAAAAAACATATATATTCAATAAATTTAATTATAAATATATATATTAAAAAGTATAATATATTAATAAATAAAATAAATAAACTAAATATATTAAATATAACAAATAAAATATATACAATGAATTAATACGATAAATCTAATAAATCTAATAAATCAAATAGATATATTTATTATTTTATGTAATTTATTATAAAGATATAATTATTTATTTATTTATATATATATTTACTTAATTATAATCGTAGAAATAATATTTTTAATTAAAAGATTATATATATATATTTTTTAATTATTGAAAAATATATATTAATTATAAACATTTTTTTATTTAATGTATACATTTACACATTATTTTTGAATATAAATAAAATAATTTTATATAAATTAATAATAACAACTTTTATGAGCGCTAATAATAGCGCAAATAAATGTACCCTTTATCAGCTATAAAAAAAAGAGCTGATAAAGGGTAAACCTTTATTAACAATTTTTTTAGAACTAATAAAGGGAACAATTATTAGTGCTTTTAGATAGTGCTGAAAAAGGACCACCCCTTTATCAGCGCTTTCTCTTTAGTTCTAATAAATGGAGGAGCATCCCTCGACCTATTTTGTGGTACTGATTTATGACATCCAACATGTGATGAAACAAAAAATCCTACAAATATGTGAGATCCCAAAAATGATTAATTTAATCCAATTATAATCATTCCAAATCCCTCTGTTTTATATTGGTTTATTGTCAGTCCAATAGTAATGCGAGGTAATGAAGAGATAATAGGTTTTTAATCAATACCTAAGATCATTTTTAGAGGTTCATCTCTTTTAATTGTACCTATTCTAAAATTATTTATTTTCATTCAGAATGGATGATCTGTAGGGAGAAATTTGCAATGACAGTAAAAAAATATGTTTTTCTGTTATAGACTAGATAAAAACATTTTCCCATAAGAAATATGAAAATAATTTTGGGCAACTTATACTCCAACAAAATAACATTCCATATGATAGGATGTCACTAATTTTCTATATTAATTTAGTTTTTATTGTTAAATTATTTTTTTCTACAACATCATAAGTACTGACATCAATACTCCATAATAAATTCAACTCATCAATCAATGTATTAATATAAACATTAGTATTATTTTTTAGAAATAATGAATTAATATTTGTAAAATGAAATATGGTTTAATCATTAACATCTAAGGAGGTACATTGTAAATTGGTATAAAGATGGTCCAATAAGAATATTGAATACTACATGAAACATATGGATATAAACCACCAGTAAAATGACCTAATCGCAGATTACGATATTCTAAAAAAATATTGGATATATATGGTCAATTTGTTTCAATGAATAACTATCAAAAGGTTGATTTATTGTTTTACACGTTGAAATATTATATTTTTTCTATTAGGTAAATGACGTTGCGTCCTAAGACATGAAAAATGTTGCAATCTAGATGTAAGTGGTAAATACCTCAACTATTAAAAACGGAACCAATCAAGAAATTAGTTGTTGACCCTCCTTGTAACTTGATTTTCCACATATAGGATAATTAATTAATGACTCATTTCACCATAATGTAATATTTAATCATTTGAATATGAATTAATCATATGATAAATAAGGCCCAAATTACAAACGAGCCTTGCGAACCCATTGAAATTGATAAGAAAATTATTTTCTTTAGGTAACAGAGATTTTACCAAAGATAATATCTAATCTAAATATCTATTTTACAATCCATTGTATGATTTAATATCCATAAAATTTTTAACCGAATAAACTTTTCATATCATGAAATAATGATATAAGGAATATTTAGTAGACATCAAAAATACAAAAAATCTATATAGTACTAACTCAAGACTTAAATTAATATAATTGTTTGATTTTTTGTAGAAACTTTTGAACAAAATCTTCATGTACTAAAGATAAAAACCATAAACTATCTATAACTAAATTATTAGAATTAACTCCAGAACATCATTCTCCATTTTGATACAAAAAAATATAATATTTCTAAAAACTAGAAATCATTATAAGACACCCAAAATTTTATTTATTTTATTCTCCTTAGATTACATATTTTACATGGTCACATAATTATACACAGTAAAAATAATTCTATATTATTTTATGAAAATGAAAAATAATCTTCAACACCCTCAATATATATAAGATTTATACTAAAACCATTGTGATTCCTATGATGATTTATCCAATATTGATCTTGTAATAAATACTATTTTCTAATTACTCTTCATTTTTATAAAAAATAGAAAATAAAATAATTTTTATTATTAATATAATATAAGGAACATATGATCCAAAAAATAAAAAAAATTAAAAAAATTCAAACAACTTTTAAATATTATTATTTCTATCTTATTACTGCTAAATTTCTCTATTTCTACAAATAACTGCTATGTTTATCTAATTAAAACTATTTTTTTTCTAATTACCAGCAATTATCGTTATGGTAAAAAGATTTCTCATCTACTAGTTTGAGGAATAAATGGAGTGGAGGGGATGAATGTGATAACTGAGTGAAAGAATTAGAGTTCTCTTTTATTCAAACCATTTTGAGGAGAGGCATTCATGGGTAAACCTCTGAGTATACCCATTATAACCTCTCCACAAAATATTCTATGTGTAGGGGAACTAGAATTATTTCTCTCAATCATTACATATATCCCCTCCCCTCTATGATTCTCTTCAATGAAGAAAATAGCATAGGGGATTGAGGTGACTATAGCAAGAAGTAATTTTGTCACTAATTTTTTTTTCACTATATTGTTCCCTTCATCCCCTCTACACAATGCTTCATGCATGCCCTTTCGCTAGCCTTATGTTACTAATAGGTTTCATCTTTGGTTAATTTTGGTAAATTTTGGTTAATTTTGGTATTTCTTAATAAATTCCACTCATTTTACATATTTTTTTACCAATTACCAATTATTACAAGTATTTTTTACTAATTACTGCCCATTATATGTATTTATCTCTAATTGGTGTAAATTGTTGTTATTTTATTACTAATTACATCTCATTTCCAAAAAAATTTATTAATTAACCCTCATTTCAACTAATTTTTACAAATGAACTCTCATTTTTTATCATTTTAACTAATTGACACTCATTAAGATGATTTTTACTAATTAAGGCTCATTTTTGCTAATTTTTAAAATTATATTTTTCATTAAAACTATTTATTAATAATTTTTTATCTTTAACAGTATTTTTAACTCATTACTGCTCATTACATACATTGTTCAAAAATTAACGATCATTTTGTGTTTTTTACAAATTAACACTCTTTTCTATACATTTTCACTAATTAATGATCATTTATGATTATTTTAAATAAATAATGCTAATTTCTATTATTTTTTAACAATTCCACCCATTACCATTAGATTTTAAAAATCATCACTATTTACTACTCATTTTTACTAATTAACTCTCATTTTCTCTAATTTCAACTAATTGATGCTCTTCTTCTATTATTATTATTAATTCCGGATCATTACCAATAATTTTAATAATTACCGCTCATTATCAGAAACTTTTACCACTAATAACCAATAATTATTAATTATTATCACTCATTTATATAATTTTTTACTAATTAATTCTCATTTTCACGATTTTTTACTAATTAACACTAATATCTACTAATTTTTACTATTTGACACTTATTTTCGATAATTTTTTATAATTTCCAACAATTATTGGTAATTATTAATAATTACCTCTCATTATTTGTTAGATTAGTCATTAAAACTGATGTTCACGAATGTTTTATGATTTCCACTCATTACCCCTAATATTTTATAATTTTTTCAAATTACAATATATTGCTTCTAATTAACTCTTATTACTTCATTTTTTTCTAATTAATTCTAATTTTATCTAATTTTTAATAATTCTTTATTATTACCACTTATTACCAATATTGTTTACTATCTATCACTCAAGACTGATATTTTTGACTTAATACACCTCATCTCCTGTATATTGTTACTAACGCTCATTTTCGATAAATTTATCTGATTAACATTAATTTTCCCCTAATTATTAATAATTAAAACTAATTTCTTATATTTTTTAATAATTTTAGCTCACTACCGATATTTTTTACTAATTGACAATCATTACCTCTAATTTTTACTAATTACCGCTCATTTTGGATAAATTTTACTCATTATAGATCATTTCCTCTAATTTTTAATAATTTATACTCAACAATGCTAATTTTTAATAATTATCTATTATTCATTCTAATTTTTAATAATCACTATAAATTATATGTTTTAAAAAAATTAAAACTCATTATAAAAAATTCTTAATAATTAGCACTCATTATCTGTATTCTTTACTGATGAACGTTGATTTTCATTAATTTGTAACAATTATCGATATTTTTTGAAATTTTTAATATTTCTTTCTCATTTTGGCCAATATTTTATAATTTCCAAACATTTCTGCTAATTTTTTTTAATTCTATCTATTTTCTACTAATTACTAATAATTTTAAATAATTATTGATAATTTTCTTGAGTTACTGCTAATTATACAAATGCCATTAATTTTACTAATACTGATTATTTGTACTGATTATTACTTAATAATTACTTTCAAATTATTTATATTTATTGTGATTTATAAAAAATAATTGTTAATTTATAATAATTACTTATTAATCCTAATTTTTAGACATTATTATAAATTATAATTACTTATTACTATTAAATATAAATTATTACTACGTTATATTAGTTAGTATTATTTATTTATCAATTATAAGTAATTATTATTAACAATAACTACTTAAATATTCATGCATACTTTTACTAAAAATTAAAACCAATATCATGAATTTAAAAATAATAACTAGTAATTAAAACAAAATATTTCTAATTAAAAATAAATTCCTTTAATTAAAATTAATTACTTATAATTAGCCCCAATTAATGAAAATTAATAATACTAATGTCTAATATAAAATGAAATAAATGAATTAAAAATTAAAAATATTAAATTAAGAAATAAAAATATAAGCATTTATCAAATGAAAATCTAAAAAAATTGCTCCCTTGTAAATCATTTAATTTTTAAATGAATAAATAAAAATGAGGAGAGCTGAGCGGAGGAGCAGAGCAATGCTCAAATGAGGAATGAATGGCAAACAATTGGGTGTGATTCATATATATAGGTTAGATTAGTAACGAAAAAACTATTTGTAATGAGATTCCTTTCGTAAGTAGTATTAACCATAAATAACCGTATGGGCAATAAAAAAGCTATTCGCATTGACTTTAGTCTCAAATATTCTTCTTCTGACACATTACTTACAATATACAATAAATTCTCGTCTCAAATAACAAAAATGATGATATGTATTTGTGAAATGAGTAAATACTCATCACAAATACCTCTTCCTACGGTTTGGTGTAGAAGCGCATCAAAGCTATATGTAATGGGAATGATTTCCAATTGAAAATAATTATTTATTTAGGATTATTTTCAATGAGAAATGGTCCCACCAAAAGTAGCCCATCAAAAACCCCACTTTTTCCCACAATGTATCACAATTTAGGTAGGATTCAAATTCAAAAAAGGGTGCATTTGGATTTTGAATTAATAATTACCCGGTTCATGAAAACGGGCCTCACTATACATGTATTTTTAAATACTCAGGCGATATGCTTTTGGAAATTTATAAACACATTATGAACCGTTATGAAGTATTTGAAAAAATTATTAGGTTAGAAAACCTAAATCGTAAATTAGATTGGTTAACATTGATTGAAACATGGAGACTAATAAGTTAGGTTTTATGTATCATTTACACATTATGAAAGCGCCAATTTGGGATACACCTAACACTGAGAGTGGGGGATGAATCAGTGTTCGGGAATTTTTAATCCAATTACAAATTTTTATCTCTATACCTCTTAGACTTGTTAGGATATTGATTATCTTATTCACTTTTACCTATCATGTGCAAGTATATAAAAGAATTAATGATAGAACATAATATATTTACAATGTCCAGTACTCAATAAGAGTATCTCATCTTTAACATGGTCTTGAAATAATCCTAACGACACAACCACTAGAAATTAATCATTTAAATGTGATTACAATATATATGAAACACACTTTAACGATTAATACACTATAACCAATTAATAGTGCATTTTTTACATCACATGAATGGATCATTATATTGCTACTCAAGAAATTATTCTCCTTATTGATAATGGTTTGTAACACCATGAAATTCTTCCATCTATTGAGTAATGTCAGATGTCCTAGATCAACATTTTTCTTTTATAACCTTCTTCTTCACTTTATTACTTGCACAAAATTATGCAAGAAACTCCTCTTATCTCTTCCCAGCAGGAAACATTATAAATTCATAGTCTCCTTCTTATGTTAGTCACAATAATATAAATGTTATAGACATATGAACAATAAATTATACCTAAAAAAAATTAATTATCTAAATATAAACTGATCAGACACTTCTTCTTATTATCTATTTTTCCTCCATGAAAAACCAGAATACACAGAATCAATATTATTATTCTTCTACTTTAATCACAAAACTCCATTGTGATTATCAAATAAATAATGACAAGATCAAAGGTGTATCATCGTAATTAATCATCATTAAATAATAATCAATAATTAAGTGGGCACACATTATTCTTATTTAGACACAAAATTTATGCAATTGAATATCAGTCTCTAGATCAATTTATTCAATGCACAATAAAAAAAACTAAAGATGCATTACATTATCATTTTCATTATCATGTGTGAATAATAATGTATTATTTTTTCCCTACATTCTCTTCACAGATGTACCACATGATGATATTATCTTCTATTTCAAATCAAATAGCCTGGACATGTATAAAATGTTATTATTACACATATAATTACTTCTCACAATTGAGTTTTGGTTATCTCAATGATTGTGAATGTATGTGGTCATTCATTATGGATGAACATGGACAAGGATAATCTGGAATGAACACCTTTTCATAATTCACACACATGTTTTAGATTATTTATTTATATAAATTTTCATGAGACCATATTATTTAATTTAGATCAACCAGGTACAATGAATTACATTCTTCTAGTTATCTTCATACAAATATGAATGGGTGTATTTCACTATTCAATTTACCCATGCACACGAGAACATATCTTCATGTAAGTGTGTTCTTATGTGTGTGATGGTTCATCTCATTCAAATACTTAGGTAATATATGGGTGATTTCCAAACCCTATGAATTTCTAAGGATCATTTAAATGGAAAATATATTTGAATAACCAATTCATCATGAGTATCTTCAAGTGTGATGAACACAATTTAAAGGATTGTAGTATCATATTTCTTCACAAAGGAAGGTGAGATTGTATGAACACATGTCATGTGTATGAGGTATTTCTTCTTCGTGAAAGAATAAATATTCAAAGGACTCCCATTCATTGGGAGGAACCATAGGATTGAATAATTTTTTATTCTCACACAAAATAATTCTTTAGAGAGGCATTGTTTTTTTAGAAGATGAGAGCCCTTGAAATAATGAGAGCAACAACCACTTTCTTGGACTAAGTGGCTCTCCTTTTATAAATTAATATCAACAACTATTCTAAATTTAATAATTGAATCAAATACCCCAAATCCATGTCATGATAGTTATACCTTTCAAATCCTTATAGATTCGACCTTTGAAATCTGTAATCACAGAAAAATGATACACAAAAAATCATTGTGTATTTCCTTTTGTGAGGGGACTTCTCCATTGAGGTGAACAAATCATGTTCATGTGATCATTTATGAATGAAAATCATCCTTAATGAGTTCCTGAAGTTCATCAATGGTTAAAATATAGAGACCTATGTTTGACGTACCTGGAAATTACATTACATTTTCAGAATACTTAATAAAAAAATAAACAGACACCCAAGGACCGTAATAGTTTAGTGTCTTTTGGAACTCGGGACATAATATTCTAATAATGGGGAAAGATCTTCAACATCTCCCATAAATATCTTACCCTTTTGTTTTCTTACATAAAAAACATTTTTTATATCCTGGGGAAAAGAAAACATAAAAAGGGTGTAGTCAAATGATCAGTGAGGGTAAGCATGGAGAAAATAAAACAAACCATATACATTTGATCTTAAAACATTAAAATATAGTGTAAACATCAAAATATTGAGTTGTGAAATAAATCATGGTAGTACAAGAGGCATATATCATAAATGAACAACAATCATGATAATATTTAAGGGGAATAAAACATGTAATTGTGGAAAACCATTAATCACATGATACTATTTCCATAGTAGCCAAGGCATTGCTGCCAAGACCATCATAGTAGACAATGTTCATTACTGAACCGAGTTTACATGTCGTTCTATCCTGGTATTATTGGACCAGATTTAATTTTTATTCCAGCCACGTCTATCTCATGATATATATATCATTACCCAATAAATTGGAGGGAGATATTGGTCCCACCCATATCATAATGAAATCATTTTTTTGTGTGACATAAAATAAATCTTTCATCAAAACCCAATGAATAAATTGGGTTTCATATACATCATCCCATCATAATATAATCCACATAAAAAATAGATATAATTTCACGATAAAAAAATTAAAACCATATAAATAATAGGGACATTATACATGAAACATATCCATATTAAATAATGTCATCTTAGATGGAAAATAGTTTTGATAAAACACTTGAAATGAATTCTTGAGGAAAATATCCTTTCTTCCCCAAATTCATTTTCTTTTCTCAAAATTTCATGCAATTTTAAACGAAAATAATATCATTGAAAATAATAATGAAATAAATTAGAGGAAGCTTCATGGAAATAAGTTTTTATGAAACTTTAAAAATCCGTTCATGCCGTATATATTAAAAAACATTCTCCTCATACTTTTTCCGGAAAAGTAAAAAAGTACCTTGTGTGGTATACAAGATAAATATTCCTTCCATACAATGTGGTAAAAGTCAAAAAAGGGTAAAAATTACTTTAAACATACTTGGAAGAATAGTAAAAACATTATGCAATCATTTTTTTATAAAACATGGACATAGATGATAAATATGACCCCAGTAAATACTTACAAATAAACAATCTTGGATAAGAAGGAGATTAGAATAATTATCCCTTAACTTAAGTCTGATTGCATTGTACGTATCTGAACCACCTGTATAAGGATTGAAATAATTTCATTGATTTATTCTATAATAATATTTATTTTTATGATATCATATGTTGTCATATTCTTAATGGTTTGTTAGTAACATTTTATTATTACTCGTTATTCAGGTGTTAACTACTTTATGTTATTATGCATGTTTTGTCGAATAAATTCTTATTCCAATTTTTTGGTTATAGTTATATAATTTACAGATTTTATTAGTATAATATATATCATATTAATTCATTCAATTTATTTATATATTCATTCTTCAATGAAGATCATGTAGAACGAATTGAATCACATCGTAGAGACGGTAGGTCGTGCGTACACATGAACGATGATATCATTCCCACGACTGTGGAATTTTATTGAATTGTATGGTATATAATATTTCAGAATCAATATCACTTTAAAATAATCATATATATTAATTTATTCCATCATTATATCCATCCAAGTATGTTGGTGATGAACAAAAAATATTACACCACAGTGTGTAGATGGTATTCAGTACGTACGCACGTACGGTGATTTAATTTTTCATAAGATGGGTAGAAGGTGAAATAGGGTTGTTTCATATTTATAAAAACATATCATTATAATAGTGATACCTATGTTATTAATTTATAATTAAATAATTAAATAACAGGAAATATAAGAAGAAATAAATTTGAAAGAATCGGTAGATGATATTACCTCTTCCTCAAAGTTCCTCCTTTAAACTTCTTCTTAGGGCACTAGAGTTGGTATTTTGAGAATACTAGAAACTCAATAATGTAACTATAGAGGTTGATAAGAGGAATATTCAGTGTATGGATGATCTATAAGGCTCAAAATTGAGTGAAGAGAAGAGGAAGGAGGTTCCCTTTTATAAGAGAGTAGAGGGGCACTTTTGGAAACCTACAATATATTAATAAATAATAAACTCAAAACCCAAAAAAAACCTCCAAAATGACTCAAATTAGAATATTTAATGATATAGGGTTGTAATATCATCAGACAATCAAATTTATACATGTTTGTATTTTATTTTAAAACTTATTATTTCGATTTATCCTTATTTAATTTAGGAAATTTTATTTGTGGTAATAATATTCCAAATTTTAAATGGTTATAAATAAATACTTATGTGTTGTGAATTATCAATAATTGAATATTTTATGTCATGGTATACCTTATAAATTTTAATTTGAAACTTTTAAATATATTTTTTTTATTTCTAAAAAATTTAATAATATATTATTTTTATAAAATATCAATATTGAAAATTTTGACTCTATTCATTTATAAGAATTTAAATAAAATCAAAACAAAAGATATATTCTAACCAAAATAGTTAATGGATTCTTAACATGTCTTATGAATCTATAAAAATCGTGTCTCACATTAATTAGTTCATATAATATATATTTTAATATTTTTAAAACCATTTATTTGATATTTCTCTTAATATAATAATTACTACAACATTTTTGTATTTTTATTTAATAAACATATTTGTTGCATAAAAAATAAAAATAAAATACTATGATGAATATAAATATAATATATTTAATTATAATACTTTTAGTCAAATTTAGCTTCAAAAACACCAAAAATTTAAAATGTTATCTTTATTAAATTATGAAGGTGACAACTTTGACATCATTTAAAATATAATAATATAAATTTCATAATCTGTTTTATAAGGATCCAAAAGGCCCACAAGTTGACACATGGATGATTAAGTTGTAGTTATACTTGAACAATAAGTTTTGGACTAGTGTTTGGGCCTTTTTATGGGTATTATTATTTTAATAAAAACTATATTATTGGATTTTCACGAAATAAATAATTTCTCCACCATTAATGTATAAGCAATTAAGGTAATTATACATTTCTTAAAAATTACAAATAAGTTACCATGATAAATAAAAACATTTTAAATTTTAAATGATTATTTATAATTGAATTTATATTTTGATTATCTTTATATTAAAAATACTTTAATTATAAATGTTTGAGTTAGACATATTTCACTTTCCATTAAATAAAATAAATTAGAGGACTTAATCTCATCCAAGTGGGTTCCGATAGATAACGTTTCAAACCAATTATATTTTAGGATGAAATATAATCATCAAATTATATTAATACAAGTGTTCAAGTAATTTTATAATAGTATTTTTACCGTTAATTACTTGATTTACATTTAACTATCGTAAATAAAATTAACCGTAGTTACTATTCATAATGGCCCAAAATAAAAGTATCCTATTAAAATAATTTGGACCTAATGATTCCAAATATGAAATAAATTTTTCCAAAATCAAAACACATAATTTTTAGTAATTAATTTAAAATTAATCTCATTGTCGAAAAAATGGGTTTTTGTTTAAAAATTTGCAAAAGATTGAAATTTTTTTACCTATGATTTCAATGAAAAATTAATTATAATTAAATAAATTAGATTGTATGATAAAATTATATTATATTTATTCTTTAAAACCATTGAATAATATAATTTAACAATATAATTTATCTCGATGAAAAAAGTTGTTTTTAATTAAAATGTATCATATTTTTACTATTCATCAAAATATGAAGGTTGTCAGAATAAAGTCAAAAATGTATCCCACGTAAATTTTTATATATGGATTCAATAGAATATTTTTAAATTGTTAAATTGAACTTATAATCTTTTTAGAAATTAGATTTAAAATTGATCTGCCATCAAAAGGCGACATAACTGTATTTTTTTTAAAAATACTTCTTTTATCCGAAAAATTGTTTTTGTTCTCATACCATGTTCTAGAATATATTTAAGAGGAATGATAATTTTATAAAATTAAAAATGTGTTCAATACTATTCATAATGGCTAGTTCATAAAAATATTATAACAATGTAACTGTTTTTAGTGAAACTCGGTATTGCGTACAACACTCGCTATTGAGGAAAGTTGCTCTTGCGTAAAACACAAGCCAAGAATAGTGTTGTGTATACTAAAAGATAATATAGTGTTTCATATAGCAAAAGATAATCTTCGTGTATCATAAAAGACTAGAAATCTAAGAAATTGAAAAGAATATTTCTCATAAAATTTTAGGGTGTTACATTCTATCCCCCTTAAAATGAATTTCGCCCTCGAAATTATTCGGGGTTATAAATGGTTTAATACATGAAAGATTAATTCATAGAAACTCACGTCGTAAAAATAAATACTAAAAATTATTCTTAAGAAGTAAATTATGAAATATAATGGTTACCCAAATTAACTCATCGCTAGTTTTCCACATAAGAGAAAATCGGTGAAAACAGGGATATAGAAGAGAAATCCAACCATCAAGTTCTGATAGAGAGTGGTAGAGAATATGGCTATGAAAAATCCAAAAATCAGAAAGCCATAAAATTGTGATTACCTATGGTACCATATGATTCACCAGATATGAGGGTACTAAGACAACATTTTTGGTTTTCAAGATCAATTCCCTAATGTTGATCAATTTTTGCATAAGGATAAATACTAACTTGATTACAGTGTAATATCATATTTGGTCATTCCCTAAAGAATTTCTACTTCATATCTTATATAATTAAATAAAGTTGAATTTTTCATTCTTGAAGTGTTAGCAGATCATGCGATGGAATGATAGGTCATTCCATCTGCCTTTATCACAAAAGGTTAGCACAAATTATTAAATACACACAAGTCCATCTATGGTGAGATTAACCTTATATGATTAAAAAAATGGACTTATAATTAATATATCATACCTCTTAATAAAATAAAACTAATTTCTACTAAATAGGGACTTCTTGTAGGCCAGTGGTCAGAAATAAAGGCATGTCGTACTTTGGTTGTGGGTTCGATTCTCACAGCCTTGGGCAATGCGACGTGTTGTTGCCCATCCTACGGGAAGTCTTTTTTCTAAAACTATACTTTTATCACATTCTAGAAATATATCTAATAAGGTTATAGCCTTAAAAAATACTATCTGATGTCAAAATTAAAACATTCTAACCTTTAGGTTTATCCAAAATACTTCTGTCCAAACTCACCATATAAAGAAAATGATTTCTAGAAAGTTCATATAACAAGCATTTGAATACCATCATTTATCCCCCATATATCATAAGATATATCTTTTTGGTCACATTCGAAACATGTGAATACCTTAATGATGTATTCTTGAAACATTAATTACCATATACCCTTAGTGAAAACATGAATGCTGTCAAAATTTAATGCTTTCCACATACCAAAATCCCAAAAATTCTATATACTCAAACCATGATATCACTTTGTCCTTATATCAGTCATGAGATAATTAATAATATCCAACATATTATTTTCTCCGTATGTGTATATCATCTTATTTCCAAAAATATTTCAATAACTTTTCATGGTTATTGGTACCATATAATTATTGAAATCCACAATAACACAATACATAGATATTTTAATATTCCATGATACTATAAATGATATTCCACAACACTATTTTGGAATCTTGTTACAAAAGCACTTAATCATTCCTCCACTTCGTCGTCATATTCAAAATCTACAATAGTGAAAACATATGACTTCCCTTTTTTCCTTTGCCTTAAGAGGTTATTGATTTCGATCATCATTAACCCTTGGATTTGGGCATTGGTTAGAAAAATTCCCCAATTCCTTGCACTTGTAGCATTGAAGTGTTTGTGGTAATTTCTCTATAGACATTTCTCTATTCACATCATCAGCTACCTTTTTCCCATTACTTTGACTTTCAGCTCCTCAACGACCTTCTTTTCTACACTTAAAACATTTTCTAGTTCCTTTAAGACAATATTCACTATGCTTTTTTCCACACATTGAGCATAACGAAACATTCGTCTTCTTTTCACCATTGTTTTGAGATTTTTCCTTGAACTCCATCTTTTATTTCTGGTCAAAACCATTAGATGGATATGTAACATCAACTTACAATTCCACCTTGATTGCACAATACAAAATATTTTCATATCTCATGAAGTCTCTTATAGCTAATTCCTTTCGAAGATGTGGTTTTAAGCCACTGAAAAATCGGTCAACTTTACTTTAAGGTTGGATGAAAAGGCCAGATGCAAACCTTGCAGGCCTTATAAAATTCTCCTCCCATATACCAACAGATTATTCATCCTTTTTCTTAAGATTAACGAACTCCATTTCCATATTTGTTCAATGAATACGAGGGATGTACTTATTAAAAAACAAGTTCTCGAACTCATCGTATTCCATGGATTCAATTTCATTTGGGGCCTTGTATTCTTAATTAGCATCCACCACTGGCCCGATTCACCTTCTAAACGGTAAACAACCCAAATGAATTTTTCATATTCAAAACAGTGATGTATGGTAAATATATTTTCAATTTTACTGATCTGTTCTTCACCAACATGTGGATCAGAAGACCCACTAAAAGAAGGTGGATGTTGCCTCGTGAAGGACTCAATAAAATATTTTTCCCATCTCCGCTCATTTGGAAGTCCAGAATCATTCATAGCTTTTGTAAGTATAGTAATAAGATTTTTCACTCCATTTCCCATAATATTTGGTTGTTTAGTAGAAATATCATTGTATTTCCCAGTGCATTGATCATTAACACGGTTCCTTCATGTTTCATCCATTATCTAAAACCCAAAGAGAATAGTGTGACAGGAAAAAATCATACTAGGAAAACAATATAATCAAGGGGGAGTACGTTCAATATCTAACATCTTAGGTTTAATCCTAGGTTATTCATGATCATTATCATAATTCTAGGACTGTAACCTATACATTATACTTAACCTTATAGACTTTATAATACATACTTTAGAAATATCTATAGGGATCTCACTAAGGTTTTCATATCCTAGTTTCGAAAGGTTAACTAAACCATTACTATGATACCAACTGTAGAGACCTAATATTGATGTACATTGACATTACATTAATATAATACAAAAAAATATAGACACCCACAGACCATAATATTTTTGCGTCTTTGGAAACATGGGACATAATCTTATAATCATGGTAAAAGATCTTCAACATCTCCCATAAATATCATCCCCATTTATTTTCTTACCTAAAACCTTTCTTTATATCCTATGGAAAAGAAAACATAAAAAGGGTGAGCTCAAATTCCCATTAAGGGTAATCATGGAGAAAATAAAACAAACCATATACATTTGAACTTTAAAACATGAACATAAAGTTTAAACATAAAAATCATGAGTTGTGAAATAAATCCTGCCAGTTCGTAAGGAATGGATAATAAAAGAACATCAATCATAATAAAATAGCATGTTAATAGAACATGTAATTTTGGGAAACCATTAAGTACATGATATGATTTCCATAGTATCTAAGGCATTGCGCCCAAGACCATCATAGTGGAAAAAGACCATTACTGAACTGGGTTTACTTGTCATTCCAGCCCTGTTTTACTGAACTAGATTTACTGGTCATTCCAGTCATGTCTATCTCATGAGATATAAATCATTACCTAATGCAATGTAGGGAGATATAGGTCCTACCCATATTGTAATGAAATAATTCCTTCATGTTCCACAAAATAAACCATTCATCATAACCCAATGAATAAAATTGGTTTCATATATATCATCCCTTTATAACATAATCCATATAAAATAATGGATATAATTTTATCATAAACAAAATAAAACCATGTAAATAATAGTTACATTATTGATGAAATTTATCCATAATAAATAATGTCATCTCATATGGAAAATAGTTTTGATAAAACACTTGAAATGATTTTTCATAAAAATATCCTTTCTTCTAAAAATCAGTTTGTTTTCTCAAAATTTCGTGAAATTCTAAAATAAAAAATATTCAATGAAAATAATCATGGATTCGTTTAGAGGATGGTTACTGGAAATAAGGAATTATAAAACTATAAAAAATGTTCATTCCATATAAGATAAAAGAACACTCCCCTTATACTTTTGCCGGAAAATTCAAAAGGTACCTTGTATGGTAAATAAGAGAAATATTCCTTCCATATAATGTGGTAATAGTCAGAAAAGGGTAAAAATGACTATAAAAATACATCGAAGAAAAGTAAAAACATTATGAAAATATTTTGTTTTTAAAAACATTGACATAGATGATAAATATAACCGCACTAAATACTAACTAATAAACAATCTTGGATAATAACAAGATTGGAACAATTTTCACTTACCTTAGGTCTGATTGTTTTGTACGTATTCAAACCTCCTGAATAATGATTGAAATAATGTCATTGAATTATTCCATAATCATATTTATTTTTATGATATAATATATGGTCATATGCTTATCAGTTTATTAATAAAATTTCATTGTTACTCGTTATTCAGGTGCTAACTACTTTATGTTATTATGCATGTTTTGTCAAATAAATTCATTTTCCTCTTCTTAGGTTATAGTTATATGATTTAAATAATATTATTACTATAATATATATCATATTAATTCATTAAATTTATTTATATAATTATTCTTCAATGAATATCATATAGAACGAATCACATCACATCCTGGAGACGGTATGCCATATGTACACACGAGCGATGATATCATTCCCATGATTGTGGAATTATATTCAAGTGTGTGGTGTATAATATTTCAGAATCAATATCACATTAAATTAATCATATATATCAATTTATTCCATCATTATACCAATCCATGTATGTTGGTGATGAAAAAAATGATTACACCACAACATGGATATGGTATTCCGTACGTATGCACCTGCAGTGATTTCATTTTTCGTAGGATGGGTAGAAGGTGATATAGGGTAGTTTAAAATTTATAATAACATATCAGTATATTTGTGATACTAATGTTATTACATTATAATGAATCAACTAAATAAGAGGACGTAGAAGAATAAATAAATTTGAAAGAATCGGTAGAAGATATTACCTCTTCCTCGAAGTGCCCCCTTTAAACATCCTCTTAGAGCACTAGTGATAGACTTTTGAGAAGAATAGAACCTTTATAATGTAACTACAGAGTTTGAGAAGATGAATTTACATGGGTTGGATGAGCATGAAGTCCCAAATGGAGTGAAGAGAAGAGGGAGGAGGTCCCTTTTATAAGAGAGTAGGGGGAGCACTTTTGGAAACCTCCAAAATAATAATTTCTAATAATCTCAAACCCCAATTAAAAACCTCAATAATGACTCTAATTTGAATATGAGATGATATAGGGTTGTAATATCCTAATTAGATCAAATTTATACATGTTTTGATTTTATTTTAAACCTTATCATCTAGATTTATCATTATTTTATCTATTTAATTTTATTTGTGGTAATAATATTCAAAATTTTAAATGGTTATAAATAATTACTTATTTGTAGATAATTTAATATAATTGAATACATTATGATATGTTTGACCATATAAATTTTAATTTTTTAATTTTAAATATATATATTTTTTTATTTTTAAACAATTTAATAATATGTTATTTTTATAAAATATCAATAGTGTAAATTTTGACACTATTGATTTATTTAAATTTAAATAGAATCCACACATAAGATATATTCAAACCAAAATATTTAATAGATTCCTAACTTGTCTTATTCAACTAGAAAATTCGTGGAGCACATTAATAAGTTCATTGAATATTTATTTTAATATTTTTAAAACCCTTTATTTGATATTCTCTTAATAAAATAATTACTACAACATTGTTGTATAATTATTTAATATAATTATTTGTTGCATAAAATTTAAAAATAAAATACCATGACGAATATAAATCTAATATATTTTATTATAATACTTTTAGTTGAATTTATCTTCCAAAACACTCATGTTTTAAAATGCTTTTTTTTAACTATGAAGATGACAACTTTGAGATCATTTAAAATATAATAATATAAATGTCATAATATCTTTTATAAGGCTTCAAATGGTCCAAAAGTAGACACATTGATTTTTATGGTGTAGAGATACTCTATCAATAAGTTTTGGAAAGTGTTTGGGCCTTTTGATGGGTATTATTATTTTAATAAAAACTATATTATGGTTTTTTCACTAAATAAATAATTTCTGCATCATTAATGTATATGTTATTAAGGTAATTATATATTTCACAAAAATTTCAAATAAATTACCATGATAATGAAAAAAATCTTTAAAATGAGTATTTATTATCAAATTTAAATTCTTGTTAACCTTATATTGAAAATAATTTAATTATTAAAGTTTGAGTGAGATATGTTTCACTTTCCTTTAAATAAAATAAATTAAAAGTCTTAATATCATCCAAGTGGGTTCCAATAGATAACAATTAAAACCAAGTATATTTTAGTATTAAATATAATCATCCAATTATTTTAATACAAGTGTTAAGGTAATTTTATAATATTAATTTTATACTTAATTACCTGATTTACCTTTAACTATGGTAAATAAAATTTACCGTAGTAACTATTCATAATGGCCAAAAATAAATGTAGCATATTAAAATAATTTGGAACTACTGATTCCAAATATGGAATTCATATGTTCAAATTAAAAACATAGATGTTGTAGTAAATAATTTAAAATTAATCACGTCGTCGAAAAAATGTGTTTTGTTTAAATTATTGCAAAAGATTGAAATTTTTTTACATATGAATTCAATGTAAATTTAATGATAATGAAATATTTATATTAAATTGTAATAATATATTATATTTATACATTAAAATCATTCAATATTATAATTTAACCATAAAATTTATCTCGATGAAAAAAGTTGTTTTTAATTAAAATTTAGCTTATTTTTACTATTCATAAATAATGAAGGTTATCAGAATAATGTCAAAAATTTATCCAACGTACATTTTTATGTCATAATCCAAAAAAAAAAGTTTACTTTTTCAATGGGAACTTATATACTTTTCAAAAATTTGATTTAAAATTGGTGTTCCATCAAAAGGTGACAAAACTACTTTTTATGAAAAAATATTCATTTATCCAAAAAATTAATTTTGTTCTCATACCATGTTATATAATATGTGTAAGATGAATTATAATGTTATAAAATTGAAAATTTGGTTAATACTATTTATAATGGCAAGGTAATAATAATCTTATAATAATATATCGTTGTTTAGTGAAACTCGGTATGGCATACAACACACGCTATTGAGGTAGGTCGGTCGTGCGTGAAACACAAGCCAAGAATAGTGTTGTGTATACTATAATAAAATACGATGTTTCATATATTTCAAGCTAATATTGGTGTAGCATATGACACAAGACATCAAATATATTAAAAAGAATATTTCTCATTAATTTTTGTGGTTTTAAATATAACATGTTTGAAAGGCCTCCAGTAAATATGTTTGTAATTCATCCAAATCATATAAATCATTCATGAATCTTTCATGATTTATTCAATCATGTTTTGTCCATTAATTTTACATTAGAAAATCATATTGTCTTCAGGGTTTCCAAATAGTCGTTCTACACTCTTCTCTAGTGAACTAGTGGCACCATCGAAAGATGACAGGAGGAATAAAACAACACCGGGTTAAAAATCATGGTTCATTTTGAGTATAATTGTCATGGGATATTAGATGGTGAAAATTCAAGTCATTGGTGTACATGATGCATTAGATAGCAGTGATCACCCCATTTTTTATGGGGGAAAAATGTACATGTAAATACCCATCCAATAAAAAAACATAAACAAATATGGTCTATAATATCTCAACCAGGACGCTACATTCACTCCTCTGAATTCTCCTATCCCTCCCTTGGCACCTCTTTGTACTAGTTCTGTGGGTGTTCTTTGCACCCACCTCTCAGTAGGGTTTGACCCACACAATGTGTTCCTTTCAGCATGCCCAGGGATTATACATTTACCTCAATGCTTCTTGTGGGGTATCCTGGCTGGCCTCCCTTAGGGTGCGGTCGACCTTGTGTCTTCCATATCCTCTCGGTAAAGGTTGGCTAGTGATATTGATAGAATGGAATTTATTTTTAAATTAATATTTGAAAATTACTTATTTAAAAATACAAGTATAAAATGGAATCCAATATTAAATTCATGGACACCTCCACAATTAGAACGTCAATAAACAATTCTCGAATCCCTTCACATTTTCAATCAAATATAAATCTATCCAATCACTTATATTTTTTAATAATGTATCACATTAGATACAAGTATTTTGAACATAAAAATAGTTCAATAATAATTTTCTTTAACTAAGATAATTATCCAATCCTGAAATCCACATTCTTCTAATGAATTCATGAAAATTATCCAGGCGTCATGATGAAACTCAACATCTAAAAACAATTAAAATATTTCTATGAAAATCAATACTTGAGGACTTCATCAAAGATCCATTACCTTTATAACATCATTATCATATTGAAATTAATGTAATATTCTTATTACACTACTCATCACTATTCACCATTGATAGTCATTTGTCAACAAATACAATCTATACATAATGTTGGCACATCAATTTCCCTCTTTTTATTTATTAGAAATACATTCAAATTTCTTTCCATGTGAATGTGTCCATGAGTAGAACTATTATATTTTTTCTCTTTTTTACCTTTAGACATTAATTTCACATTCTCCCTCCAATATGAGATGAAATTAAATGTTTAGGGTAAAATGATATTAATACATAAAAATACAATGTGTCATCCATCATTTCACTCCAAGTCTAGTAGATCTATGCTTGGTGTAGAAAACAAGTGGATTTCAATTAGATAGAAAAGATGTCCATTACCAAGTTACCATTATACATTAAGAAATGAGAACTCATATACCTATCTTTTATGATTATTTTCTTTCATTTCATGTTTAAATTAATAAATAAGATAAGACTCTTTTTAGAAAATTCTACCTGAAATTCCTATACATACATAAACAAGTAGTTCAAAAACATTCACGTATAGTAGGCATGATGTTTGTGGGGGTTCTGGGAAGGGTATAGGAAAGTTTGATTTAACCTCATGTTCAAATAGAAAAATGAAACAAAAACCAGTAAATAGCTCTCATTCAGAGTCCAGTGTAGCATTGATCTTCAACAGGCTGCAGAAGGATTTGGTGAGCCTCCGGGCATCATGTCTTTAGAATGGGGTGCCCATGACAGTATAGTGTTAAAGGAATATCCAGATTTGAACATTGCTCATTATTAGGATTCATGGGTCTCTATAAGATTGGTTGAAACAACCTCCAAGGGTGTGGAAAGTATGTAACCATGCACTTATTTGATGACTATATATGCTAGCGATAATGACGACTCTGATAGGGGGTTACATTCATCTAGAAAGAGAACGTATAATGACGGACATGAGTGGGAGGAGCCTCCACATGATGTTAGTATGTCGTTGCTCACTAGTCTAGGAACCGAATTGGAGAGGACTTTTTCCTTCCACAACATAAACAATAGTTTCAAAATTCTATGTAATGAGTGGTAGCTTCTAGGAAACTCAAACAGTCCCTATGAGGCCCAATTTGATGAAGATGGACAACCCTCAGTTGACAGTGGTTTGGGAGGGGTTGGTAAAGGTATGAACAAACAAAGAAGGAATAAAGGAAATAAGGAAAACATAGACTTGGGGAGCTGTATTATTTACTAGATTTTGAAATATAACTGCTGTAAATATTACTCTTATCTTCCTAAACTGATAAAGACTCAGTTGACCAAAAAGGATGGTAAACTAAAGAAGCACAAGATCCAGAAAGAGGAAGCATAATAGGCACCACAAGATGATGTCATTGTGTCCAAAGTTCAAGTGGAAAGAGACTCAAAGGCATATGGCCAGCATCCAAAGATGTAGTTGTATTCTGTAAAGATGACGCTAGAGAGGGTGGATACTCTTCCCCTATACAAAAATGTGTAACAAGATCTCCGGATGGCTTACAGGTCCTGAAGGATGTGGATTTAGATATTTAGATGGAACTACTGATGCACTATGGTGACGAAATGAAAAAGGATGTTCTAGTGATCATGGAAGCAAGGGAATAATTTCAAGAAATGATGGGGTGAATGATCCAAGTGTCAATTACTAGGAATAATTCTGAATGGATTGACAAGAAAGATCGCATATTGGGCATTGGCTTTAATATGGGGAATATTAGTAAAGCAGAACATATGATGGATTAGCAGTATCTATCAAGGCACTATAAAGATATCATAGGGGAAGATCTACGCTTCCAGGAAAATTACCTACCCCGGAAACTATTTAGGGATGGTGATTATAATTTCATTAGGCTTATGTTTAAAAATTCAATTGTAACATTTGATGTTTGATCTCCTTTTATATAGGGTTCTCACTCCCCCTTAAAAGTTTTAGAAAATAAATAGTTATTTTAGAGGTGTAATAGGCCTAATATGTAACCTTGGGGAACATCCTCATTTCGTATTCCATTTTTTAATTAAATTTGTCCCCATATGTATTTTTTTAATTTTTATTACAGAGGATGAGAGATTAAAAGATATAGACCTTTTCCAATGACATAAACATCACTTAATTTCAAGAATAATCACATTTTATACTAATTGAAACAATAATCATGGTAGCTTCTTCATTTATCTCCCTCTCAAGGAAAAAACTTCTCATTATCTTATTAATGGTTGATCTCATCAAAAATGTATTTCATAAAATTATAGAATAGATAGTACACTATAATGGTTCTTTAACTTGTGACAGTCTTGTTTGGAAAACATTCAAAACATCTCTAAAGATGGTCTTCCATCGTAGTAGTATTCAAGAGATCAATCGAGGAACCATTCAAGTATGGTAACTTCTGCATCCTGGCAATCAATAATTGACTACACATACTACTTATAATGGTATCCCCCTAAGAACATGCTTCACCTTCAAATCCCCACATTATAAGGACAAATATAATAAACTATGATTAAGGTAACAAGGGTGATCCTATTTCCTCTAATAATATGTAATGAAATGTTGAGATGATCTTCTCAACCAAGTCGCTCCATTGTATCCATTGTTCATGCTTTCACATATAAACATTGTTTTGAATTTATATTGAGGCAACATGGATCTCTTCACATCATCTTCTACATTGTGTGGATAATATTTCTTCTTAATTACCTTCGTGGTTGATAAATTGTTACTCCTCTTGACGATTTATTTTTGTTCTAGTTGTAAGGTTAAAAAACCTTTTACAATGTGACCGTATTTATTTCATCTCCCTCATAGAACTTCTTTAATAGAATATTTTTCTTTTCTTAAGAATCCATCATTCAATTTGTCTTCATCGTATGTAATATTTTATTTCCCTTTTGTATAACCATTAGATTTTGTATATTTGGTTTTTATCATTATTTTTTAATCTCTAGGACTAATAACTGACAAGTCATTGGATACTATGTGTTCATGTTTGTATCTTCCAAATAGGTTATTTTGAGTGTCATCCGTCTTAGTTGAAATTTTAAATGCACCACAATTTAATTTCTTGGATTTAGATTCCATGGTTTTCTCACTATTCTTCTTTGGCACCTCCCAAGGAGGATTTGTATTTCCAACATTTTTATGAAATCATCATAAGGTTTCTTCATCATTCAAATTTATAGTTTGTGATATTATTTTCTTATAAATATTGGAAACACGTTGAGATGAACATTTACCAACCTTGTAACCACTTCCATTGCATACATATTAGATGTTATTAATCATTCCAAATCTATTTATAGTATATATATGCATTTGGACATATGTATATTTCTTATTCTTCTCTAGATTTCCCTTCCCTGAGATATGATTCCTTTGTGCATTTTAATTTTGATTATTGTACCGATAACTTAATGCTCAATTCCCAAATCTATAGTAGCACAAACATTAACCCACAAATAATGATTTATGTATATTTTACATATAAGGTTTTTGGGAATTCATTATGAAATTGTGGGATCATTATGGGGAAGTAACTTATAAATTCTTTTTTATCAAAACTATTCATGGGGGTACATATATTATCATATTTCTCCATCCATACTTTTTTCATAATTTTCTTCCAACATGAAATATTTAGCGAAATATAATTAGAAATGTTAGTACAAGATCGAATGAATTATACCTAATTTTTTATAGCTTCATGTAATAGTTCATTAAATGAATTGATGATATAATTATAACATGTTCTTGTTCTTTGAGCCATATAATCCTCCGATGAATATTGAGTACTAGTGGAAAATATTCTTTCATTGGTGAAGACTCAATATATGTCTTCTTTGGATTGGAAAACTGACCTTCCAATTCTATACATTTCACATTTGGGATGATTTTTTTTATCAAAAATCATAATTATCCTCTATTCACAAGCCTTGTTTTTTATATAAACTTCATATTCATGTAGCTTAACCTTTTTCTGAATCAATGAGTCACGTTCCTTGACCTTCATGGAAATTTCTTCCAATTACAAACCTTTGGCATCATTTCTATTTTTCAATTTCACTTCACGTACATGGATCTTTTCTTTTATTGTTATTTTTACTCCATATTTCTCTTCAACATTTTTGATCTTTTTATTAAGAACACATTTAAAGTTATTTATTTTTTTCTTTAATTATTCCAACCTTTATGAAGATATTTTACTATTGTATAATTTTTTGTTGCAATATATTCTACAAAAATCAGCTCCCCTCCCACCTGGGTCATATATTCCTGCATACATTGAAAGCCATCAAAAAAAAGGTGGATATTTATTTAGGGATTCCATTTATAATAACTCTAAATCTATCAATTGATAATTCTGGAGAAGTTATAGATTTATCATCATCACCAATTTTGCTAGAATTTTCATCTTAATGAGTGTTCTTAAATTTACTAACACATACCTCCTGAACACTAGAGGTATGAATGTTATAAATATTCTTGGTGGAAACCTGTTCCACCTTCTCATTAAAATACATTCATGATATGTCTTCATTTTCATTAAAGAATAAGGAAACATATTCTTCTTCTTATTTAGATAATATGGTATTCTTCTTCAATATTCTATTCTCTTTCATTTTTTCATTGATCATGGTCTTGGTAAATATATACTTCTTCTCAAAGGATAAAAAATTTTCACTAAAAAATATCTTCATTGCGGAGTATGGAGAGAAACTCATGTTTTCAAAATAAAATAAACATCACTATAGATAATTAATCCTAGGTTACCCTTTTCCTGAATTCCAAGTAAAAGGAATAGTTTGGTATGTTCCTAACACTAAGATGGTGTTGAATCAGTGGTGAGGAATTTTTAATCAAGTTACAACATTTTATTCATGTACATCATAGAATATTTAGGATCTTCATATTTTTATTCTATTTTCCATGTCACATGAATGTATATGAATGAAGTAAAGATATAACAAAATATTTTAACATGGTCCACTACTAGTGAATTGTATCGAGTCATTGGCCTAGTCTGGAAAAAATCCTTGACACAAAACTACTAGAAAGTAATCCTTTGATTTTGGTTATTGCAATTAGAAAATACCCTTTTACTTTAAATACACATTAATAAATTTTAATTTTGTGTTTTATAGAACTTTTTTCGATCTTTACAGTGCATATTAAGACATTATTCTCTTTATTGATATTGGTTTGTAGCACTAGGATGTTCCTACACATGTTGAGTAATGTCAAATGTCACAGTTCGGTATTGTCCTTCCAAAACCTTCTTTACCACATTGTCAATTGCATAGAGGAATGAAAGAAACACCTCTTATCTCATCCAAAAAACAAACATTATAGCTCCACAATCTCCTTCTTATATTAGTCACAATAATATGGATGTTGTAGATAGATGAACAAAATATTCTTCATGACCAAATAATAATCAACTAAATATAAATTTTCCAATCATTTATTCTTATTCTATCATTTACTATAGTGATAAACTAGAAATCACTGAATCAATATTTTTATTCTTCTTCTTCATCACAAAACACCTTTGTGGTTATCAAAAAAAGTCCATCTCAACCCATCATCATCACAATTAATCTTCCCAAAATAACTATCAATCTTGATGTGGGAACACATGATTCTTGTTTATACAAAAAAAATATTCAATTTAATATCAGTGTCATGATATCATTCTTTAATGTAAAATATTATAAAAAATGAATTTTAATGACATTATCATGCATGCACACTTATGTGTTCTTTTTTTCTCTATCTAATTTCATTGCATATGTGAAACTACATGGTATAATCTTCCCCTTACAAGCACAAAAACTAGCACATATATTGAACTTTATTCTTAAAATTATATGTAATTATCTTAATTGAGTATTGGTTGTCTCAATAATTGTGCATGTATGTACTCATTCATTATGATTGAATTTAGAAATGGATTGGATTCCATGGTATCCTTCACATAATGCACAAAAATATTTATATTATTTCTTCATGTTAATTTTCATGTGATCTTTATCTTCATTTTGGTGTCACTATGAAAAGATAATTTTGTGCTTCTTGTTTTCTTCATGTGAACCTGAATGGGTGTAGTTCACTATTCAATTTAATATTGTACACTCGAATATCTCCTAAACAAGTGTGATATTAAGTGTGATATAGTTATTACCCTTTGTACGGATATAAAATATATGTGATATATCTGAATCCAATGTGTTTCCAAGGAGCTTCACACAAGAATAGATCTTTCCAAAACAAATTATTCATGGAACTCTTCAAGTGTGTTATCTGATGTCTACATGTAGAGCAACAAGAGTGTATGAACACATGTCATATGTATGTAGTATTTCTCTTTCATGAGATTATAATTCATTACAGTAATCTCATTTTCCTAAGTCTGTATATGCTCACTCATCTTGTTGACTTCTCACCCAAAAGATTTCTTCAGAGAGGCTCTTTTTTTCAGAACTGAGGTATCTCATAATATTGCAAGTGATAACCATTTTCTCAGTTGTGATGGCTCTCCTTTTACGGATTAGGATCACCAACTCTTCATTTAATCAATAATCAAGACATTGCAATTCATGCCATGATAATATTCCATTTTTAGTTCTGATGGATCTAGACATAGAAATATTCAAACCATGATAAATGATATGCCTAACATCATGATGTTTTCCTTTAGGACCATGATTATTCTTTATGGTGAGTAGCTTACATGCATGTGATCATTTACGTAGGAAACACATCAATTTCAAATACTTGAGGTTCATCCATGGTGATGGAATGTTAAAAAGGACACCTAAAACTACGTTTTATATTTTGATAAACCATATAAATCATGAAAACATTGTTTCATCATTTATTAATTCGTGTTCAGTTCGTTATTTCAACTATGGAAAAATCATGATAGCTTAAAGTTTATCTGATGGTGGTTTGGCCCTTTTCTCTATTTTACTAGTGGCACCATCAGAAGATGGGAGGTGGAAGATGGCATTGTTGGTTTAAAAATTGTTTCCCATTTTGAATACAAAATATCAAAGGGGATCAGACGGTGCTGATTCAAATCAGTGAGGCGTGGGATGCACATGATATAGGGGATCACTCCATTTTTATCTGATTTAACTAAACATGAAAAACGTATCCCAAATCAAATATTAAATTTGGTTGGTCCATGGTATATCAACTAGAGTGCTTCTTTCACTACTCAAAATTCTCCTCTCCCTCCCTCAGTTCCAACCAGTATCTATTATCAGGGCACGCTAGGCCCCCACCGACTAGTAGTATTTGTCCCACACAATTCTCAACTCCGGTCATCCCCATGGATTATACATGACCCTGCATGCTCTATGTGGGTTGGACTAGATGGCCTACCATGAGGAATAATTTACCCAGTTTCCCACATATTGTCTCAATATATGTTGGCTAGTTCGCATAATGAGATGGACTTAATTTTTTAATAAAAACCCTAATGAACTCAATTAAAAAAATATAATGGAATCCCATATGAAATGCCTGACCACCTCCACACATATAACATTAATAAAAAAAATTCTTCAATCCCTTCATAATTTCACATAAAATATAAAGCCATCCAACTAATTATTTTTTTACACATTTTGTCACATTTGATATATGTATTATGATATTAGATTCAGTTCAACAGTCATCTGACTGAACTAGGAGAATTATTCAACTATGACATCTGCTAACATCTAATGAATCCAAGTGAATTCTCCAGGTGTCACCATGAAAATCATAGGCTTCAAACCATTCATATGTTTTTTTGAATATCAAGACAACAGGAATTCATCCATACTCCATTAAGATTATATCTTCTTCATCATATTGACATCAATGTAATCATGATATTGAATTGATCATCATTTTCTATCAATGAAAATAATTTGTAAATAAATAAAATTCATACATATATTTGTCACTTCACATTATTCCTAGTACATTCGTAGTTTCCCATTTATATTTATATTAGTTAATATATTCTCTTATTATTTTCCCTTGTTCAAGTTAATGTTTGGAAATAAGAGGGATTGTTCTAACAACCAACACAATTGTCAATGTGATGATATCCTAAATGATATGACTAATATGATGGGAACAAAAGTAAGTAATATTTTGATAATGTCAAACTAGTGATCATGAATTATGATTAATTACTTGAACATAGTTTAGTTTCCATAAATATTACAGAATATAATAATGTAATCTCATTGGACTCCATGAGATAATTATGATAAAAAAAGATGATTTGATTCCCTACTTTTAAAAAAAAGGAAGATACACAATGGGAAATGTATTAATGTAACTGGAAGATGATTTATATATGAAATAGAGATGCATAGAGAAGATAATTTCAAAATAAAAATGAAGATCTTGGATAAAAATACACTAGGTAATATATTTCAACTAGAAGAACCAATTGTAGTTCAATGTCATATAAGTGGGGGACATGGTAATTATTCAATTCAATGACTTTATCAACATGATAATAAGGATGATAAAAACCTTTGATCTACTATCCAAGGGATCTATGATGGGTATTCATTATGATGATTTTTGGTTTGGATCACGAAAAAAGGCACACTTTTTAGCACACAACCATCATAGAGTGGCGAAAAAGAAAATTTATAAATTTTCATGGTGCAACACAAAGGCTGACCAGAGTCATCTCACTTGAATAGATACACATATGTGTACCTACATATTCAAAATCACGTATACTATTAATGTTTAATATTTTTATTATTTTATGAAAACAATGTAATTTTGTGAATGGGGTATAGAATTAAAATCTAGATTAACATGTAATGAAAAATAGGCTAGTGAAAATACATGGCCTTTTAGAGTTTATATGTGGTATACTGACATTATTCATGTTAATTAATTTAATTTAGTTTCATAACATAATTTATAAGTCACAATCTCGAATTACTAATATTTTATTTAGTGTTTCTGAAACCATGAATTCCAAAGAAAACTAAATTCCAACTCCTCTTATAATCATGGTTGATCAAAAACCTCAACTAGGAGTGTAACACATTCAAGGACCCATCTCCATCTTATGTACTTTAATCCCTTGAAAGGGTCAACTCGATCTTGTGATGATATTGTGTTTATCTAAAAGAAGTTCTAAAATTTTAATAAATTAATATAACTGAGTCTGCGTTCCATGTTGTGGTGGGAAATCACCATAGTTTTACACTTCACTTTTTTCACCATAAACGTAAATAAGACATATTAATTTAATAATCTTAATTCAGGTAAATCCTATCCTCCCCTAAGGCAAATCCTCTATATAGTCACTCTTTTTCACATTTAATATGTCACAATTGAAGTGATGAAAAAAATGGAAAGAAAGAAATTTCAAATTAGTGAGATAGTGGAAGAAAACAAAGAATGTAGTACAGTAAATTAAACGAGATAGAATGAATTACATGAAAAATAAAAGAAATATAATGTTACAATAGAAAATAATATAAAATAGAAAACATATCAAAGGGTAAGTCCAAATACCATACTTTGATCTATGATATGGAAGTGGCACCCTAATATTTATACGATGAAACCTCTCTATTACACTACTTTTTATCATTACAAATATTTTATTTTCTTAGGCTAAAGTATGCATATATATTGTAAGATTCACCAGATAAATTCACCATATATATATTAGGGTTATCAATTTTGAGCATAGATTCATACTCCATTATGATGGTAGAAGCATATACTATTACTATTCACTATGGTAGAACCCCATATTCTACCATTTAGAATTTACTACTAGTTTCATAATAGTTTTATATACATACACATTTGATCTACCATTCATCAACGGTGGAACACATCCTTATCAACTAGTGTATCACCATGGTACTACCATGGGTCCTTCTACTATTTCATGTAATTTACCAAGGGTATGAACTATCATCAGATTGTATAATACACCAATGGTTCCCCCTACATATTAACTATTGTAACCATCTTACATGGTGATTCCATAAAGAATCCACTACCTTAACCTTCTCCATGCTGGTATATTCTATGGATGGTCATGAATGGTGTCCTTAGTCCATATCTACCACTACCTCAATGGTTGATCACATTTACCATCAACTAAATGTTAGATCACATCTGGTATGGGCTCAATGGTAAATCACATATACCATCAGTAACAAATCCAGTTTTATGTGCATCTCATTGACATTGCTAAATCACATTTCACTCGACATATAAATTCTTGTAATTATCCAAATATTGGTTTATTCCCCTTCCATCATGTAGTTAATCCTCTTCATCCCACATTTAAACATTCCTCGTTTATGAGTTTTATAAATATTTTAGAATTTTGTGTGAAAACAATTACCACGGTGTAACTCTTCAGCCTCAGGCCTTTATTCTACCTGAATTCTTCTAGTGATCTCTTATTATAACCATTATGGTTCAGGACTCATCCTTTAATCCATATGACCTTCACAGTGTCTAAATGGAGCCTCTTATTATTGTTGATGTCCTACCTGTCTTCTGAATTATAATCTTGGTGGTCATTTGAGGTCATTAAGTACTTCCATGGTGGTTTTGACTATGGTAGTGGAATTCCAATGGTGTTGGGGCAATCTTCAAGACCTCTGATTAACACAGTGTCCGAAGGGGGCTCACAATGTCATGCATGGTGTCAATAATTTTTGAAATGGAATCCCCAAGGTCATTCTTAAGTATAGAGTCATTCCATGGACATCACTGATTTTTTTAATACATTCTTGATCAATATCATTCCTTATTGGTTCCTACCATGGTGTTTCCAAGTAGTTGTAGTTGTGTCCATGGTGTCATGAAACAGTGTTTTGTGGGGAAGATGGTTGAAGGGTTTTTCAGAGTGTGGGGTAATGCGCATGAGAAGTGGGATGATAGAGTTTTCATAAGTGAGGAATGGTAATATCAAAACCCCTTAACACATCTATTATCATGTAATATGGTACACTTTCTTATAAAAAATCACATTCCATCCCACGCTCAAAAACCTAATATGTGTACACGCTCCTGTTGTACAACACACACACACATAATGGGGGGAACAAACCCTATGGGCTTTAGGCACGCCCTATGAATTTTGGAACCTCCACATGGATCAAACCATATTTCTATATCTTATAGCCCCCCCCATGGCTGACCTAGTAGGACTTCCCCTTGTGGGATAGATAAGTGTCTAGATGGCCATCATTGAGGGTTATACAAGCTTGACCTATATATTTATCACCAAATGAATTTAAACACTTATACATTTCACACAAAATAATCATAATTAAGTAAATATCCAAAACTAAAAATTATTTATTTATTTTAATCAATTTTAATTCCTTAATGTAAAATTACCTCATTGGACAAAAATAATTAATTAAATATAAATTTACATTAAAAATCATTAAAAATATTTCCTAAAAATACATAATGATATGATTGAAAATTGATTGTGTCAAATAGCCCCCAATTAAATTGTTCTTTTCCTCCGATATTAAATATCAACATCAATTTAAATATGACACCAAATATACCAATATTCAAATTTCAATGTATTAAAATGAAAAAATTATCAATTGTAAATTGAGTATTCAGAGTCCAAATAAAATATCAATTAAATTTATCAATTTTCAAAAGATCAATCAATCCTAGCATTTATCTTTCTCTCATTTAATATTTAATTAAATTATCCTTTAATTAATTCAAGATCATTAATTTATTATTATCACACAAGCCAACAAATTATATAAATATCTTTTCAGTCTTCTCTATCATCACTCGTGATAAAAAAATCAAGTAGATTTATGCTCATATCATGAGAACACTCTCCTTATCAATTGGATTCCAAAAAACATCTTCCCCACATTTTTAGAGATAAGTAAACATAAAATATTGAAGAGTATTCAATTAAGGTTCTAATGAATCATTGGATTCAGGTTAAAAGTAATTGATGTTATATAATTAAGGATCATGGAGAAGGATTCTCTCTAAAGTAAAGTGAATGATATCAAAAGTAAGTGATTAATGAAATTTTATCCTTTAAATAAATATTCCAAGTTCCCAACACCAAATAATATTTAGTATCAATAAAATAATAATAAAATAATTTTGACCCCTATTAATTTTTTTTCAAACTACATTTTCATTTTTTTTTAATTTTCAAAATACATCCTAGAAATGAATCTCGCATCCACTACCAAACCACATATTATAGAAATCATCAGCCTATTACTGGTATTTTTCCTTCCATGTCACCACACATTCCTTTTTTTTATTTCAATAAAGGAATGAAATAAAGTATAATGAATGAAAAAAAACATATCTTAATACTCACAATTTGTACCCCCACACTTTTTTATGTTCGTTGAAGTGAACCCTTCCACCATGACTTACCTTAACCCCACATTTCATCAATAAAATATCATGAAAATAATAAGAGGGTAGGAAAAGATAAAAAATATTCAAATAAGGATCATAATAAATTAGTTCATTAATTATATCAAGGGGATAACCCATGATAAATGTAAAATGTAGTCTCATGGGTAAGGTATTATCAATTAATAGGCCTCAATCATTTTTTATGTTGTTTTTCATAGTCATGGATTTGATAAGATTCAATTAAATTTCTAGGAGGAATGCCTCAAGATCACTCAAGAAATTTTCTCAAGATAAAACAGAAATTAGTTGTTCTAGAAATTATATCAAGAGTGAAATGTGTGATTTAGTATAATCAGTTAGGGAATGACTAAAAAATAAATCAATTCATATTAAAATTAGAACATTAATGTGAACAAAATGGCTAAGAAATATCATTTACATGATTCAATATATTCTCTAAAATCACAATCCATCCATTTAGCATTCATTCCTCACTCTAATAATTATAATTTACACCATGATAATTCAATATAATTATCAATAAATTATAAAACCTGGCTTTATAGGGTTTCTAAGAAACTCATTTCTCTTAGATAAGTCATGTAAAGAATAAATTAAAAGCATGGGAATGAAAATTACAATTTAAATCTCAAAACAAGATCTAGGAAAAAATGTAGGGAGTTTGAAAGATAAAAATTAAAAGTTATCTCCCTTACCTCATGATGCTTATGGACTCTATATTCACTATTTTTGGACTTCTATTTCCATCATGGACCCATAAATGATATTATTTCATTTAAAATCAAGGACTATATCATTAATGCTCAAAATTGTTGAGGTAGTGGTCTATATAAAATTAAAAATAATTAAATTGAAATATTTTGGAAATAAAGTGAAGATAAATATCTATTTAATCCCCCACATGATTCTAGGATTTTTGTGGCCTCAGTAACGGTTGTTCAAGTGGTTATCTATATTCTAGTGTTGGGTGGATCTTTTGGATTTAAAGCACCAAATTTGGGTTCTCCTAGCTTTCAAATCATCATTGTTGGACAAGAGTCAATGTATTGCAATCAAATACATCCCATTCACAATTAGGTATATCATTCATGGTGATGGTAGGATGAAATTTGAATAATCAACCTTCTTGGATGCTACTTGTTCAACCTAAATCATCGTGTCTAGTTCTTACTAAATAAGGGATGCCTGAATTGTAATTTCAAAAGGAATGTTATATTTCTTTGGTTTTATAGAATTTAAACATGAATAATTATAATCAAAATTATCTCTTTCTATATGAGATTATTCTATCATAGTTTCCTTGGAATTAACTAATTGGATATCCATGAAATATTATTCTCTTTCATGTCCAATTATTAATGGAGTTCTATTTCTTCCTGAACAGATGAATGGACATCATCATTATCTTCCAAAATGATAAGACCTGAATTGATGGAATTAAAAACTCTAAAGTGTGTTATTTAATTCTAAAATCTAATCGAATAAAATCATAATATATGTATTTTAAGAAAGGATAGAATCCTAGTGGTTGTTCATTTATTGTCTAGTTTTTATTGGAATGACTCTTGTAGATGGATGGTTGAAATTAGAGGTAGGTAGTTTGGATCCTCTATGTTATATTAAAAGTCCACTAAATTAGTGGTGTATTCTTCTTTTTATAGGTATCAATATAGAGTTTCTGGTGACTTTCATTTTTATATGTGGAGATCACATTTCATTTAATCATATTCACAGTTACTCAAAAATATTTCAAGATATTATTGATCTCTCATGCTCACATAAACACATGATTCTTCGTAACCAATCCAAATATCTTAATGATAGAATTGTATCTTACCCATCAAATTTTTGGGTTGTGGATAGACCTCAATTCTGGCCTCAACATCACGGATTCCTTCAGTAAAATTGGAAAATACCAATGGTACCACTTTTACAAACTTCATTCTTTGATAGTTATTTATGATTTGATTTACCATGTCTATCAGTTATTGATGTGAAATTTCTATTTCATGGTAACTTGAAATAATCATGAACAAAATTATGAGATCAACATCCAATCCTGATTGGACATTACTAATTTTTTGAACCATCTTATCCCATTCCTTCACCATTTGGTAATTATTCCATGAATTGAAAAAATAACCATTTGAAAACATCATGGAAAAATATTCTTTTTAAGAAAAAAAAATAAAATTATAAAAAAAAGGGAAAATAGAAATAAAGTAAAAAATTATGATTAGATACTAAAAATTGGTTTTAGTTTTTGTGCACACACGTTAAGAGGTGTGGGTAATGAAAAATTATAAATATTCACACTGCAACAGAGATACTCACTAGGGTTTTTTTCATGAGGAGCTTCATAGTAGTCTAACTACATATTATAATTCACTAATACGGGTTGTTTTTATTGTTTTTATTGTTTTTATTATTTTATGAGAACTATTTAATTTTTTTAATAGGGAAAAGAATAAAAATCAATATTATTTTGTAATGAGAAACATGATAGAGAAATTACTTAGAATATTACGGTTTTTTAAATTTTGGTTCCTTAAATTATTCATGTTGTTTGATTAAATTTAGGTTGATAACCCTATTATGAAATCTCACTCTTGGATTTCTATTATTTTATTTATTGATTTTGAAAATTTGGATTCCTTGCAAAATAGATTCCACTACCTCCAATAATAAAAATTCGTGGCACAACTCACTTCTAAGTGTGATACTATCTAGGAACTAACACTATCATATGACGTTTCTTCCATTAAATGGATCAAATGCATTATGTGAAGAGCATGACTTCAAAGGAAGTAAGGGATATGATTTAAACAAATGACTAAAAGTAATTTTTTTATGTCATTGTTAGAAATAACCATACTCTCATTTTCTCACCAAAAACATAAAGAATACATATAAATTTAATAACAAAATTTTGTTACTCCCAATCCCCCCAAGGAGATGCCTTGGGATAGTCATTCATTCTCGAGAGTAGGAGTATACAGTTGAATATATGAGAGGAAAATAATGAAAAAAATTATAATTTTAGTGATACAATGGAAGAAAATAAATAATGGGAAATTTCAATAGAAATATAAAAACATAATTACATAAAAAAATAAAAAAACATATCATCGAATATAAAAGAAAACAAAAAACAGATCAAAGTAACAATATACACCTTGTCCTCTAATCCTTGATTTTGTAGCAGAACCCTTATTTTTAGAGAGGGTGGAAGAAACTCTATATCCTCTCTTTCTATCATTCCATATATTTTTTCAAGTCCAAGTCCTCATATATCTTTTTAGTATCACTGCATTAATTCTGAAGATATATTAGTTTTACTTATTTTGTGTATAGAATCATACTCTATAATGATGGTATAGTAATTTACCTTTAATTTTCACTGTAGTTTCACTACTAATGCTACCTTTATGAATCAACCTACAGTTTCATGGAAGTAAGATCTACCAATTTAAGATCTCAAACCTTAGTAAAGGTATAACCTATTTAAATATTTTGGTTAAACTCTCAATAATGATTTTAGAAGTGATTATCAAGTGCTTTAAATGTTTTAGAAGTGTCGCAGGGGGTATGACATGAAAAGTGGAGAATAGTGTTTCATCATGCATAGTGAATAGTTGGCTCGTGGTTAGTGTAAACCATGTCTGTGGTCTAGGAATCAGTTCATCTTGGTGACCATTTTAGATAAAGGGAAACCGCATGGTCACCACATGGTTTACCAAAACATGATGGGGTCCTGAAGATCCCATGTGGAATGGATCCTCTTATATAGAGGGAGTTGTATGGTATTTAATCTGTGAACCACTTAGAATTTCAAATTTTTTGTTTTTCCCTCTCGGGCATTAAGGGATCACACACGATTTTTCATCCTATTCCTCCTCCAACAACTTGAGTGATAAACAAAACTCTCCAAGAATTATGATAGTGTATTCTCCTTCGATTCTTTGGTGATTAGAGAATGTTTGGGTATGAATAGAAGACATGGGTGAGTCTAACACTCCAATTTTTTCTATATTCTATATTAAGGCCTATAGAATCTATCCTCTTCATCTAAAACTGTAAAACCATTATTTTTTTTACCAGATTTTAGGATTAGGATTAAATTGGTGTGTGATTTAAAATCTAGGGTGTTGATTAAGCAATCTCTCATCAACTTCCATGATGTATGTGGTCCTAATAATTTTACCCATAGCCCTGATGTGTTATATGAGTATATAGTAGTAATATTATGTTTCTATGTTATATCTCGATGTATTAGGTTACATAAATGGATTTTGAACACATATTAATGTGTGATAACCCTCATGTTCCCCGTTAGGTTCATCAAATATGTGAAACCTTACCTAGGGCTAACCATAGGGAAATTTGAACCCTTGTTATTAATGAAATCAATGAGTAATCCTTGACATAGGCGTATTATGAGAGAGAATAGGTAGGGAAATTGTAATAGAATTGTGGTTTTGGTTAATGTATTAATTGAAAAAATTTATAATTTGGATTTTGTAAATGATTTATAGGTTTTGAAATGAGATTTATGGTATGTTTGGGGATTTTACCTAAATATAGAATTATTTATGGAAAAATATCTTTGATTGTGAGAATTGTTTTGAAAGGAACTATTTACATCAAAGTTATTCAAATTTTGTTTTCTAAGAGATTTCAAATGGTGTTTGAAACATGAACAAGGTTCACTTTTCGTGATAATGGTTTAATGGTGTCTTTTGGTTGAAATTGAAAATAAAACCCTTAGAGAATGTTTTGGTTTTTCAAAGTGGAAGACCCATGTTTTAAAGGATGGTTTGAAAATGATTTCAATGTGTATTTTTGACTTTTTTTATCACAATGATGCGGTTTAAATTTTTTTTATTGGACTATAGTAATTAAAGTGACGTAATGGTTAATGAGATTGAACCCATAACAATTATGTCAGCAAGTTCACATGGTTAATAAATCAACTAAATAATTAATGTTCTTAGTTAATGATATAACATTAATGGGGTGTTTGGAGTGATATGAAAATGGGTTAAATGGGACTAATGTGAATGTTATCAATAGTTTTTTATTCAAAACTGAAATTAATAAGTTTTTGATGCATGGTAAATGATGTATGGGTTATGTGAGTTAACATATGGAAATTTATGAATGTGTTAAATTGGATAATGTATGGGGTTGGTGAACAAGCTTAATGAGTTAGGGAATAATAAATGTAAATTGGTCTATAAATCTATTTCATGTTAAAAAATTGATGTGTTAATGGGTTATGACATAGTATTAATTACCATGTTGATTGTTATGGATTATGATTTTTATTTTTATTGGATGTTTTTGGTTATGATATACTATGTGTGTAGGGAATAGATAAATAATAATGTTCACATGGTTAGGAAGTGTTGTGTATTCATGTGAGTTTATACACCTATGAGTAATGTTAGATCGAGTCTCTAAACTTCACCCCAAAATGCATGGGTTAGGGTGGGGACAAAGGATATGTTCCTGTAACATTATCATTTGATGACACCACCTGTATCGACGATCCATGGTTAGTGTGATGTATTTGATTTTAGGTGTTTACCCTTATTGATATAGGGAACTTGAATGACCCCTTATATATTATAATTGACTAGAATAGTACATCATGTAAATGATGTAATGTCCCAACCAATGAAACATGAGATGATGTTGAATTTAATAATGAAGATAGTATAACTGTTGAAAAGGAAACCTTTATGAAAATGGATTAAATGAAAGTTGTAGCTGATGCTTATGTGATGAGTTTTGATCAGTTAAATCCCATATGGTTAAATGTGCATGTCAACCTTATTTATTCATGTAAACTCCCAATGTGACATTTGTTAGTTTTCTTGATTGATTGATCATAGAGAATATAATGGATAAATGAATATTTGATAATTATGGAAATTTTTTCCTTTTTTACATGGTTATTAATTTTAATTATTACTTACATACACTATTGTGATGACTTGATATTACTTTAGACACTTATGGTGGTGGACTATTTAGTTTTACGTACACCTTGATCAGGCCATCATGGAATATGGGTACCTGATAAGATGCTACATGTTTTTTAGGAATAGGTTCTGGACTAGGACCTAGTGTTTGGTTTGCATTGGATAACAGGTTGGAGAATGGTGGATCAGGACTGGGTTTGGGTTCAGCTCTAGGTTTGGAGTCCTTTAGTAGTTTTGATCTTGTTTTGTATTTTATGACTTCCTAGCATGTAGTGTTTTTCAATATTTTGTTATAGGATGAGTACTTTTATATTTATTGGTTTTGTTTTAGGTGGACCATTTATTATTCTTATGGCTATTTTATCTATTTTTGATACTTCTGTTATGGAATCACATAGATTGGCAGGTATAGTCTCACCATGTTCCTATTTTGACATGTGATTATAATCAGAAGCCTCTAGAGTATAGGTATGTGTTCTTGATTCCATGCGATGACCTGGCTCTGAGAACTCTTAATAGTGGATTCTAGGTTGGGGACTTTACAAAGTGGTATTATATGTGGTATTGTATCATATTATTTTGGGTAAGGTAGAAAATAGACTCTAATCTTGTTGGGGCTTGAAAATGATCTTGTTATTGGGTTCCTACAACCACATGTACAAGGGAAAATCCAGTTTTCTAGGGATGTGATTTGATGTTTTGTTTTTTCTTTAATGGTTGATTGTTATTTCCACATCCAGTGGTGCAACTGGATATAGTTTTATTGATATATATTTTTTTCCTCTTGGATTATTGTGTTAAGATAGGCGTTGTTAGTTCATGCATCTTTCGAGGCACATAGGATATAAAGGTCATATGTATGTTTCCATTAATTAACTTTTGAATGAAAATGTGAAAAACATAATGGGTACAAAAATTGTGATTAAATGAAACCACAAATCATGGGAAGTGGTTTAAAAAGGGTTTTTTATTTTTATAAATCTATAGGTTTGGAAGATATTGAATTTTTTTAAATGATAATTTCAATAAAACTGTGACAATAAAAATTTGGGGTTACTAAAAATGACATAAATAGTGCAAATTCTTGCAATTTAAAAAAAAAGAATTATTTTGAGAGGTGAAATGGTGGGTTTAAATGGTAAGGATAATTATGTGGGAAAAATATGTAAATGGTGGAACATTGGGACACCAGTGGTGGTTGTCCCATGTGTTAGTTGTTGACCCTGCGTACGAGTGATATGGATAGTAAAAGTGTATTAGTTTTGAGACCACGGGATACAACATGTCAGATATTGTTGAGATGGTTGTGCTAGATAATAGGATGTTATGTGTTGTGTCTTAGGCTAGGTTGTGACCTTTATATAGCGAAGCAATTTCTTTCAATGTGAATGTGGTTATCCTTGTTGATTGAGACCTTTTAGGTTTAATTGTAGACCCTAGATTGGGATTTTGGTTATTGTTGCTAGTGTACATATGCGAGTATCTTTATTATGGGACCTAGGGTAAATGGTTGTATTGTATGTTGGATGTAGAGTTTTGGGAATGGGGGTAGGATAACATCCATTAATATCCAGTTTTTTGAGTTAGAGTGTGTGGAATAGAGAGATCTGGTAAAATTTTCTTGGGGTGGATCAAGTTTGGGGAGTTCATATCATTATAATTTTGAGGATTACTTATCAGAGATGTCGGTTGAGGTGCTAGTGCAGATGGGTGAATGTGGCACAGATAGACATTTTGGACCATGTTAGTGGCACACATGGAGTGTTTTCTATTGAAATTTTGACCTAGTGTGCTAGGAGGAAATGTTAATGGTTTTGGGTGACGCAGCTAGAGTTTTGGCATGAGTTGATAATCTTTCTTAATAAAGGGTATCCCCGAGGGAGGTTGTCCTAATGTTTTAGGTTCCTTATAATGTGAAGAATATGTGGATACTTTAGAGGTGAAATCAATGTACAACGTGTGACACCATGGAGTGTATAAGTGCATAGTTATTCCTTATATTCACTTACTGAAAAGACTAAGGAGTATAAGTTTTGTTCTAACAGTGGTGGAAAATGGTAAGAACATTCAGAGACCTGACAGTTTGATTTTTTAAGATAGATACAGAAGTAATTGTTGGTTTGAGGTGAATAAGGAAAGGGTGATCAGAATATAAATGCGTTGTTTTTGGGAGTGTTTTGTTCATTGGATGTACTATTGAGAAAGCCTTGGGTTTGATAAAGAAATCAGATAAGGTGGAATGATCATCTTGTGTGAGCTAGAGATGAGTTTTTTTGTGGTGGCACGAGAGTTAGAGACCATGATTGTTATGATGAGTACTAGGTGGTGGTAATGTGTTAAAGATACAAAATGTCATTAAGATATATTCCCATGTTTTTTGGATGTAATATGACATGTTTTACATGGATTAATAGTTGATATGCATTGGTAGTGTGAGGAACCAGTTCGTTTTAGACCAATGGAATTCATCACTATACATCTATTTATATCTGTAGGACTACATGAGAAGAACATGAGTACGTTGATGATAATGGTTCTAAATAGTAATTTTGGGTCATGATATCTAGGAAGAGGGTTATGGGTTAAGGTTGAGATTGGATTTAAAATCCATTGGGTTTTTGTGGTGTTCATTGATGACCTATTAGAATACTTTAACCAACAAAGATCATGCCCAACATATTGACATCATTCTAGGTGAATTGATAAGGATCTGGATTTACGCATATCAACATAATCTTTTTCTAGTAATATGTAGATATCTTGGAGGACACACTCGAGGAGAAATATATTTGTGGGAGATATATTGTGTTGGAGTACACCATTAATGAGCTATGTGATAGGTCATCGGGATGGACCAGATGTCAAAATATTCTGTGGGTATCATCCTCATGACCTGGAAATGAGTAGTGGATGATAGATGTTTTGTTACTACAGTGAATTATGGATGAGAACATCTGAGTTTTGGGGTTCAACATATTTTTGAGTGTGTCCCACGTGGGTTGAAATTTCGTGACGAATGTGGTGAATATGGAACTCCAAAGGTGGGAAGCGCTATGTTACATTAGTGATGTGTATGAATCAATATGATGTAGATGTGGCATTTTCCATAAAAAATATAAATACTATGAGGGGCATGTTCAGGTTCCTTGTTAAGAAATCCGAGTTGGCCTTTGGTATGATTACCGGCTGAGCAGAATAATGGCATCAGGATCAGGCTTGTTCTGGAGGTAATCATGTTTGTCATATTAGATATGTACTGAGGGGTCCTATGGAGAAAAAAATATGGTTTCAATAGTATCAAATTATTTGTTGGGGATGTTTTACCAGACATCAGGGATGACTTTTGTAGGGGCATTCATATGAGGGTGGTATTACATGAGTGAAAAAGTAAATCTTGGGTAGGTTAAGTGGAGACGTACAAATAGTTGATTTTGAGCATATTTAGAGTGAGTAAAATTAGGATGGAATGATTTTGATGGGAAATAAGGAATAAATGTAGTCATTTGTGATCCAACTCTGGTTAACATTGGAATGATAATCATGTTCTGGGAATTGGAATGGGCTCTGAGAAAGAACCAGGTTACCCTCAAATGAGTGTGAATAGTGGAGGTGTCCAATCTCTGTGCTTTCTATATAAGGGATGACTTCTATTGTTGGACTATTATTTTATTGAAATTTGGATGTATTATGTGGTAAAACACATTAGATACAGTTTGAAGGTAGAGATGATGTTATATTATTTTCTTTTTCAATATTTGATGTTACCAATACATGATAAAGTATAGTGATAGGCTTGAGTATATGGTGGGAAGTGGATCACAGTGAGAAGGTTCTAGTTTCATATACCAAGGTAATATATTTCTTAGTCATTATCCTATTTTTATGTGGTTTAGTGTCATTAACCACACCATTCTCTTGTTATTGGTGTGGTTAATGATGAGTTGAGGTGTATGTGTCCTCATAGAGGATCATTTTGTGATCATTTAACTTGGTGAGGGTAATGTTATTGGGTTAAGACTGTTTCCTTGGTCTGATCTTTTTATTGACTTGGCTGAGTTAATGGAGAAAAATATAAGGTGGGGGTTGATTGGTGGGTCCATGGTGTAAACATTTTGGCCCTTAGGGCTTGGAAATTCTTATAACTATAGCTTAAGGAAGATCCATTATATGGTGGGAGAATGCACAATCCCATCATTTAGTAATGGCCTTTCCATGTTTACATTTTTGGTAAAACTACATTTTATTGTTAAGTGAATCTAATGTTCTTGTGTATTTTTAGAAGTTTTTTGTGGGTACAAGACACAAAAATAAGAGAAACGTATCTCACAGTTCATAGTGCACTGTTGGCACTTAGTTGTTGTAAAATGTGCACCTGGCCTAAGAAACTGTGCAACATAGTGACCATTTTAGATAGAGGGAACGCACTTGATTACCACATGGTTTACCAAATTGTGTTGATTCTCCCAGGAAACCATATATCATTGACCCCTTTGATAGTGGGAGTTTCAAGATTGGTGCATGGTTTTTAAACCATGCATACCTTAAAAATTGTTAATTTCTTGTTTTCTTTCACATGAATTATCAGTTTTAACCATATTTTTAACCCTATTCCACCTCCAATAGCTTGGGTGATGAGCGAAACACTCCAATAATTAAAATAAGTTCCTAGGAGTTTGGAGCGTTTTTCAATGGGAATCAATGATCCTGGGAAGTCTAACACAGCTCTTTTCTCTATTTTCCAAATATGGGCTTGTAGAATAACTCCCCCTCTTATCAAACCCTTATACCTTCACTTTTTCAGTTTATATTTGTATTTTTATTAAGTCGGTGTTTGAGTTCGAATCAAGGGTGGTGATTAAGAAAGAGATTATCACTGGTCATGAGGTAGGCAGTCTTAAAGCGTTTACCCACAGTCTTAATGTGTTATACGTGTGTGTAGTTGTTTAGTTACATTTATATGTTAGATTTTTATGTATTGTGTTTTGAAAATGGATTTGGACCATAAATTAAGGTGAGAGAACCTCTAAGACACCAATGTGTTTGGTGGTGATGTGAGAATGAACCTAGGGCTAACCATAGGGTAAGCCAGACCCGTGTGATTGGATGAAAAAACTGTATAACTTGAGATAGGGGTATTATGTGAGAAAATGGGTAGTTCAAATGTAATTGATGTGTGGGTAAGTTTAATGGATTAATTGAATTAATTTATAAGTTGGGTTTTGTAAATTATTGGGAGGTTTTGAAATGTGTTTGATGGTATGTTTGGGGCCTTGACATGATATTAGAATTATTGATTAAAAATGATGTTTGAAAGTGAGAAATGGTTTGAATGGTGTTTGTAATCTCAAAGTGATACAAAAGTGGATTTCAAAGATATTTTAAATGGTGTTTGAAATGGGAATATGATTAAATTTTTTAAAAAATGTTTAAATGGGTTTCTTGATTGGATTAAAATTTAAATAAAATCTTGTGCTTTTTGGGGGATTTAAGGGGAAGACCAATGTTTTAAAGGGTGGTTTCAAGATTATTTCAATGAATATTTTGAATTCTATTTATTTATATTATGTGGTTTATAACAGTCTAATGGGACATAGTAATTGAACAGATGTAAGTGTTAGTGAGATAGAACCCGTAACAATAATGTTGGCATGTTAACATGATCATTAACTGAACTAAATGATGAATGGTATTATTTGACGAAATATAATTAATGGGATTTTTGCAGGATTTGAAAATGGGTTAAATTGGATTAATGTGAATGTGATCATTGGGTTTTGATTCCTACATGAAATGTATATGTGGTTAATACATGGTATTTGATGACTATGTTATGTGAGAAAACATATGGAAATTATTGAATATGTTAAATGAGTTAATGTATAAGGATTACTTATTATTATTAATGATTTTAGGCATAAGGAATCAGAATTTGAGTAAACATATTATTAATATAAATGAAAAATGTGTTAATGGGTTATGGAATAATATTAACTCCTGTGTTTATTTTTGTGGGATATTATTACAAATTTTATTGTTTAGGTTTCGTTGTGATATTATATGCATGGGGTGAATAGAAAAATAAGCCTATGAACATGGCATGGTAGTGTGGGGTATTGACATGAGGTTTTACACCCATTGGTCTTGTTAGAATAAGGCTTTAAAGTCCACCCAAAATTTCATAGGTTAGTGAAGGGGAATAAGGATATCTTCCCATAATGATTGCATTTTATGAGACCACATGTATTGAGGATACAAGGGGAGTGTGATGTAATAGTTTAGATGTGTTTACCCATAGTGATATAGGGAAATTGACATTCCCCCTTAGTCCTGGAAATTGATTGGATTAGGGTGTGGTGTAAATGATTTGAATGATTAACCCATGGAATGTGAGTTGAAGATGAATTTATTAATGAATATGGAATAAGTGTTAAAATGGAAATAATGACGGAAATTAATTAAATAAATATTTTAGGTAATGGGTATATGATGAGTTTTGATTCATTAAAACCCTTATGGTTAAATGTGCGCTATCACCCTTGTGCCTTGGCATAGATTCCATTGTGACCTATGTTAGTTTTGATGAATAGTTGATCATAGAGAAGTTAATGGGAAAATGGATATTAGATATTTAATTAAATTTTTCCTTATTACCTATTTATTTATTACACTTGTTACATGCATACAACTTCGTACAAACTAACTATTTCTTTAGAAACCATTGGCGGTGGCCTAATGATACGTACTCACACCATGCTCATGCTTCCATGGAACTTGGGCACCCTAGAAGATGCTACATGTTTTCATGTATAGGTTCAGGACTGGGACCTAGTGTTTGGTTATGCATGGGATGATGGGTTGGAGATAGGGAGATCAGAACTGAGTTAGGTCTTGGGTCTGAGTTTACAGTCCTTTGGTTGTTTTGATGTTGGTTTATATTGAATCACTAACTAGCATGTATTTTTCACGAGAATTTATTATAGCATGAGTACATTGATATTTATTGGCTTTGTTTCATGTTGTCAATTTATTATTCTTGTGGTTATTTTATACATTTGTGATACTTATATTGTTTTTTTCACTCTAATAAGTAGGTATAGTCTCCCCATGTTCCTCTTTAGACCCATGATGTAATTCTATAGACTTTAGCAGATGGGTATACATGCTTGAGGTGATTTGATGACCCGACTTCGGTAACCGGTTATATGGCTTTTAGGTTGAGGATGATATAACTACATCCTTTGACCCACTATTCTTCATTGGTTGAACATATCCTCATGAACCAATTTATATCCATGGTGTTATTATGAATCCATCAACCATTTCATGTAATCAACTGTTAGTATTATCTACTATGAAATTACATGATATACCATTGGTGATTCCCCAATATAAACCATTATACCAATATTCCACAATTCTTTCACATAGAATCCCCTTCCTCAGCCTTCTTCATGAGGGTACATTCAACAGATGATCATGTGTGGTGATATATACTCCATATCTTACTTCCCTATATAGTAGATCATATCTACCATTGACTCATATATAGATGACATAAATAGTGAAATTAATAGTAGAAGAAATATACCATCAGTGGAACATCCTATCTTGGGTGCATCTCACTCACATAACTGAATAAAATTTCGCTACATAAATTCATTAATGTGCTCATCCTAGTATCCATTTCTTCCTAAACCAATATGTATCTTATTTTATTCATCCACCATGTTGTTTTTTTCATTATTATGTTTTATGTATCTAGTTTATTGGTGTCAAATAAATATTCCAATTGTGAGACTATCTGTCATAATGCGTTCAATGCAGACAACTTCTCATAGTGATATCTTAACCTAATCATGGTGGTCCGGACCTCCACATCCAATCAATATGTTATTACCTATTTCTATATAAGGCATATCCTTATCATTCATGAACTTCCTACCTTATAATTTATCTTCTTGGTTTGTTTTTTAGGTCCTAATGTTCATCCATGGTGGTTTTGGCCTTGACAATGGTGTTTTATTGGTATAGGGCTCATCATCAAGCCCTCTAGACATCAATATTGATGGAAGGAGATCAAAATGGAATGCATGGTGTTTTTCATCACTGAAAGGGAATCACTGAGGTCTTTCCAGGTTCCAGAAATTATCAATGGACATTTTAGACATCATAAGAAAATTTCTTCTTGAGATCGATCTTCATAGGTTCTTGTGATTGAATTTTTTTGGTGGTTTTAGGGGGTGTTAATGGAATCAAGTAGTGGTGCCGAGTGGGGGAGATAGTGGTGAGGTGTATCTGAGTGTGGAAAACGGCGCGGGTGACATAGGATGATGGAATTTTGTTAAGTGGGGGACACCAACTTTGAAACCCCATCTAAAATAAATTCTCCCCATGGATGGTGGGATTATTTACAATGAAAATAATTATTCCCACAAATCGAAAACCAACTCCAGGGTTATGCTCCTGATACATAGCATATACATGATGGGCTATGTATGCCCTATTGTATTTTGGGCCACCCTCAAAATGTGAGCTCCTCCCCATAGCTTGCACCATACTTACATATTTTAGGGGATCCCACGTGGCTTTCATTGTTGTCCTACCCATTATGGGATGGCTAAGTGGGTGGTCAGATATTGTTGAGGGATTTCTTTTCCTGACAATTTATTATACGTACAAAATATAATAACATGTAATATTCTAAAAACAATATCAATTAATCAAATATTAAATATTCAAAATATTTATTTTTTTAACTCCATTATAATTCCTTATTGGAAAATTTCAAAATTTTATATAAATAATGTTGTATATGGATATTTCCATTAAAAACCATTATAAATATTTTTTAAAAATAAATACAAATATGAAATAAAATTGAGTGTGTCACAAATCCATTACTCGGGATTTATCATGGTGTTGTCGTATATCAAATAATTCTAGTATATTATATCTATGATTCATTCTAAGTGCTTCAACTCGTCATCCCAAATGATTAGATTTTATCTGGAAAAAACTTCTATGATTATTTTATCACATGTTGATGTTTCTAGGAATGTAAACATTAAAAATATTATTATTCTTCCCATAGTGGTGTATGATTATATATTTGGAATATATAAGAAATACATATATAAATCCTATATCAATTATAAGGAGAGGTAGAAAACTCTTCACCTCTTTATTGATCCTTCGATTCAGTACATGCATACGAAGGAGGATAAATCTACCATGGAATTATCTACTCAATTGTAGATATTAATATGTTATGAGTAGGTATGTGTATCTCAAATGATTGAGTCAAATGATAGAATCTTGTTTAATGGAATAAGAATTCTGAGGGATTATACAGATTCCCTAGGCAAATTCCCGGTCTTCCTCGAGACCATGAGGTTGAGATTATAATTGAACATATACGTGGATATATGCCTATATATAAGTCTCCTTATAAAATAGAAACTTCTAAATTAGAGGAACTGAAGAAGTACTTAAGAGATTATATGGAAAAGGGTTTTGTAAACCATATTTCTTCACCATGGGGTGAATTAGTCCTCATTTTCATATTGAAATAGATTTCAATTTTCCTCTATATTGACTATAATGAGCTCTACGAAATCATAATAAATAACATCTATCCCCGTCCATGGATAGATGACTTGATCTATTAATCATGTGAGGGAAAGTATTTTTCTATGGTCTTCTATTAGTAGGGATATCACCAATTCAAGGTCAAAAGGGAATGTATTACAACTAATTCCTTTGAAAATGGGTATAGATTCTATGATTTCATAGTGATTCCTTTCAGACTCACCAATTCTAAAATAGTCATTATGGAATTAATGAATAATATAGTTAGTGATTACCTCACAAAACATTAAATTGTCTTTATAGTATATATTCAAATATAGTTCAATATAAAGGAAGAGTAAGGATAGAATTTTAATACTATATAAAAAAAATAGTGAATGGAGAAAATATATACAGTGTACAATAAATATGAATTCTGGATGGATGAAGTATATTTCTTGGGGAATGATATCACTAACAAATGGATATCTATTGATCATTATAAGACAATGCAAATTGAATTGTGACCAAAAATAACATCTGTAACAAAGATCCATAGTTTCCTTGATATATTTGAGAATTCTTAAAAATCTGTGTGAATGATACAGTGATTGTAAAATATGTCAACCAAGATGGATTGAAAAGGGTGAATGATTTTCATGAATGATAACTGTGAAGAGAGATTCATATAATTGAAAAATTTTATTATCACTGTACCAATGATCAAACTTCCATCATGTAGTGAATTTTTTGTCGTATATAGTGATGCTTAAAAAAGTAATAAGATTTTTACTAATGAAAATAATGAAGTTAGATCATATGCCTCAAGGAAGTATAAATTTTATGATAATAATTATCCAATTCATGATTTGGAGTTAGCTATACTGATCTTTACATTGAAAATATTGTAGAATTATTTTTATCCTAAGAATTCGAAAATATATACAGATCATAAGAGCCTCAAATATGTATTCACACATAAGGAGGTTAATATTCATCACATGAGATTTTTTAAGATCAGAAAGGCCTATGAGGTATCAATACACTAAGGTCCTAGAAAGGAAAATAATTTGGAATATGTTTTAAATTATAAGGACCCAACAACCATATCAATGATGATAATTTAGAAGGATCCAATATTTATATACCTTAGAAGGATGGAACATTAAATAATAAATAAAAGGGAAATAATTGTTTCCTTCTATAATGATTCTACATTAATCCCTTATAGAGAAGAAAATTGATGCTCAAAGAGATGTTGTGGAAATTTAGAAGAAGGGGGAATCTACAAAAAATGAAAATCCCTAGAATTCAGAATTAAATAAGGTTCTATAAGATTCATTTCATGAAAATGTGTACCATCATACCATGAAATAAAGAATGAGCTTTTTAATTATTCACATATATCAAACCTAACTATCCACCATTGGAGTATGAATATATATTTATAACTCTAAGAGAACTATTATTGGGAAATATGAAGAATTACATCACAGAGTATACATCAAAATGCCAGGTATGTCATCAAGTGATGGATGAAAAAGAATCTAAGGGTATGATGAAAACATTACCAATACCAACCTGAAAATGGGAAAACATGACAATAGACATTGTCATTGTTATTCTAAAGACATCAATGGTAAATAATTACCTATAAGTTGTTTTGGATCAACATATAAATACTAATCACATCATTGGAATTGAGAATGAATTCTCACTAGATTAATATGCAATGATATACAGCAGGAAATTTTTGAGGCTGCATGGAACATAACAATTGATTATATTTGATTGATATCTAAGATTTAACTATATTTTTTGGAAGAATCTCTAATATTATCTAATAACTGGGTTTAACTTCAGTGTGGATTTTCACCCCAAAACTAATGGCCAATCATAGTGAACTATACATACACTCGTGGAAAATTTAGTTGTATTCATGATGGATATCAAAGAAGGATGTGATCAGTATCTTCTTCTGGTTGTGTTTTTATAAAATAATATTTTCTACTCATGTATCAAAATGGATCCATATTAATCCCTTTATGTGAATAGATGTAGAATATTTATGTCTTAGAATGATGTTTTTTACAACAAGATATTGGGACCAGAAATGGTCAAGGATATTATAGAATAGATCAAGAATATTTAATAGCACATTAGGGATACATAATGTTGAAAAAAGAGTAGTACTAATAATAATATAAGAGAACTATACTTTTATGTTGGAGATAATTTTTTCCTATATATATATCCATGTATGAGACTCATGCTATTTTAGAAGAAGGGAATGTTATGCCCCAACTAAATCATCCACTTTGAGATTCTCAGTCACAATGGATTTGTGACCTTTCGACTAGCACTCCCACTATCTCTATCTCAAGTATTTGATATATTCCGTATATCCCAATTAAGGAATTATATACCAAATCCCTCACATATACTGAATTAAGAGGTGGTATAGTAGGAATGTGATCTCGCTTACTAGGATCATTTGGTGAAGATATTGGACTATAGGGACAATGTTCCATAAAATAATACAACTCACCTAATCAATGTGCCATCTAAACACATATGTTTTGGTGATTTTTGGTATTTTTTACTGTAGTTTTACAACAGTGAAATACGATGAAATTCAAAATTTAGAATTATTTAAAAAATAGATGATCTTTTTTGTAATGGATTCTTTAATAACACATTAACTCAAAATAACATGAATAATTTACTATTTATAGTCAAAATAATCAAGAATATTGATATTCTTGAGACAAAATAATAATAAAAGGAATATAATATTCATAAACAGCCCTATCATCCCCCTTATTAATACCACGCCTCACCAGTCTATTTCCTAATACCTTACATTCCATTAAAATTGTCAAATTTATTGTCAACTATATTCCCAAACTTCTCCACCAAGAAACATTCTTGTTGGTCTAACCAAAAGACCAATTCAATGTACCTTAAAGGGTATTTCAAGGAGGTGACCTTTAGGAGTTAACATTCTCAACATACCTCTTTTAAATTATTTTCTTCTTCTACCTTCTCCATTCCTCCCTCATCCAATATGTCATAATAATATTAGTTAATTATATATAATAGATATTTACATATATAATGTAATATCTAGAATCCATACACTTATTTAAACCTCTATTCGATGAACTAAACCATTTATTAGATTATTTCCGTTAACCATCCCTGTGGATAATGAGTTTTTGTTTCACATTACATCCTTCGATTATGGTAATAAAACAATTATTATTCATAAATAATATGGTAATAATTATATTATTATTTATTTCATAATCTGTATCAAATTAATATATTTTATTAAATAAATAAAAACTAGTTCATGATGGTTAATAAAACCACCTAAATGAACTAACCACATAACATTAACATTTTTAGTCAATGAAACATCCCGATATGAGAACAAATACGGATATTAAAACCATTTTAATTAATTGATGTACATGAATAAAATTTCATTTCAATTCTGTATGTTTTGTCCCACTTGAAAAGAACTTGAATAATTATACAAAAGTGATCCAACCCTGAAACCATGAAATGAATTCCCTCTGAAAAGAAACATTAAAATTTATTTCTCAGTGAAATAGTTATAAATGAAAATAAAAAACTATATTATATATATATATAATTTTATAAATAATTTAATAAATTAATTTAAATTGATTATCTAGGATTTATAGTAAAGGTGAGAAAAAAATTCAAGCATTAGGTAAGGGATCTCCCAAAAACGCCTTTTTCATTACATCATGATCTTTACCTATCTAAATCAAATTTCCTCTCCTTCTAATTATATAAAATTCCTATAAATTATTAATATATATATATATATATCTCTTACATATTTACCATGATTATACTACAGTAATTTTTTGGGGTAATACATGTCATATGATCTTTTTCCAAATGACTACTATTTATGCCTTAGGCTTTATTCCCATTCATGGTGCTCATAAGAATTTACATTGTATTATAGGTGCACCAATATATAGCTATAATTATTTAGTTAATAATTTAGTCTCATGAGACATCATAAATGAGATTATGGAGTAAACCTATCATATTAATGGACTTTTTTCGATCATGTGATTTTTCCTTAGCAGTAAACCTTGAGTCATGTTTATGACATGTTTTATATTGTTTTAAAATTTATATGTTTCCATGATCTTATGGTTTCATATAATTTATGATATTTTTATATGTTATCATCCATGATCCATGAAATTTAGGTTATCATGTTATTGTTTTTTACTCACATACTTTTCCATATTTTCATGTTTATTTCCTTAGAGGGATTTATAGCTCACCCCTTTCTTTTATGTATTCCTTGTGTTATCCTATACTATTTTAAGAGCTCAAAGGGATTTTAGTATCTCATTAAGTAGATGAAAATAGAAAATTTATCCTACACTTTCCTATTGTTGTACTATGAACCTATTTTATCATAACAAACGAGTACTCACTATCATCGGGTTGTAATTATTGGATATTTATGTTAAAATAAGGAAATAATATGTGAAAAATGTTTGGATCTTTATATAGTGTATATAAATCATGTTGATTTTTTAAGAATGGAAATTAAATGAATTAATAATGTAAATACATAGAATACCTTGTATAGATTAGGGACCAATGATATATATAAGAAAATATTTCATTATGATAGTTATTTTGAGATGTAGAATACATTAGAAACAAATTAAGTGAATTTTAAGGAATCTATAATTGTGGAGATATATTTATTGATATTTTATTGATTATTTTTTAGTGACGAGTTATATGTGGAAATATTGGTGAATATTTTGTTATTTACAAAGGAAATAATATGAGTACTAGTAAATAAATAAAAACAGTAGATATTACAAACTCCCTAATCAAGGTTATTATTTCTCACTCAATTGATATGTCTGAATCTAATTCTAAATTGAAGGATTCCTTCGAATTTAAAAATTTAGGCTATCCAAATGATATTAAATAAAATGGATATTAAATTAAATAAGTAAAAATCACAAGTAATTATCAATCCATGGAACATTGTTGCAGTAACACATGAATGAAATCAACCTTATGGGAACAAAGTCGTTGAATTATATATCATTCACGAATCATGTTATGAACTCATATAAGAATTATTTTCTGAGAAAATGAGGTTCAAGGAGGAAAAATTTAACTTTAAAGGACCTATTTAATGAATGTGTATAATGATTAATAATTAAATTGATTTATTTGGAGAAATATATAATGATTAAAGTAAATAATTGTAAAAATGGAGATGGATTGAAGATAATTTTATTCCTCTCATAACATAAATTGAAGAAAGGATAATTTTTTTAGGGAATATGATAAAGAATTGAAGATGTGTATTACCTATTAAAGGATAATTATTTGTGGATAAAGTTGTTAGAATCAATGTAAAAACATACCAAGAGAAAAGGAATGTTAGATTCCTATTCTACAGATGCCAAAAAATATAATGAGTGAAAAGTAGAAAATCTAGAATCAGTAAGAAAGTAAAGGGTTCTTGGAAAATGATGAATACAAATCCTAATATAAAGATTTTATTGATTCTATACCACCACATTGTTGTTAGAAACACATTTTTTGTGTGTTTTGAGTCAAAAAATTATAATGATGAAAAGAAATATGCTACACTACATCAATCAGGACATAGATATGTAAGGTATGATTTTACCAGGATATGTTAAATATATTTTATCCATGATATTATTTTGAAAATTTTTATTATAACTAGGGATTTAAATTCCAAGAGGAGTACACCCACTCTTAATCCAATGGAATATGATCTAAAGATAAAATAAAATTTGTTATGGTGAAATTAATATTAAAGGATTTCAATGAAATTTATGATAGAATTCATTAAATTTTCTATTATACATCAATGATTTGGTCTTGACAACAATATTAATATAAATAATGAACAACGTGTAATGGTTAAAGATAAAATGTGACCCATCTATGAGGAACACAGATGATTGAATGAAGAAATGGATTCTGAGTGTAAAAAAAGACAGTGAAGATTAATGCATGTGGAAGAGGAGATGAATGTGAAATTCCTAAGTCATTTCATAAATAAAACTAAAATTTAATAGATATGGAAAGAAAAATAATACTTCTTATAATATATGGATATTTATGAATAATGAAATTGAAATAAATCAATAGAAGAAACATTCACTAATGGGATTAGTGAAAAATTAGTTTTAAATACCAATATAATGCATAAGGGGTATTATAAATAAAATATCTAAGATGAAATTAATTTTTGTGGTGTTCAATTTAGAATAATTGGTCAAATTACTTGAAAATAGGATTATAGTATTAGGTTGGTTCATCAAGACCAACCAAAAACAGGAGGACTATAAGGAAGTACATGTTTAAACATGCATCTAATTGTCATACCTATTTTTGGAGAGATGATGTTGGAGATAAAATTCATAGTGTGATTGAATTTCAAGAAGGATAGCTGGGTTGAAAGTGTTATATATGTGCAATCATGAAATTCATGTTGTTTTGAATAAATCTAATTGGTATCGAATGTCATTTATGAAATTTAATATGGAAATTTAAATATAATAAATATTAACTTCAACATTGATTAAAATCATTTCTATAATTGATGGTTATGATAAAAAATTTGGTGGAGTTTTGGCTAGAGATTCAAACTATAATTTAAACACATGGAAAGAGTAATATTTGTACAATGTATGAAAGATCATAGACTACTAGTGAATATTTTATTGCATTTAGTTGTATCAATATTTGGTTTGACTCAAACAATTTGAAATTTATTTATTTTTTTATGACAGATTAGTGAATGTGTGATTGTGTTTATTCATGGATTCATGAAATACATGAAAGGATCATGTATAATATATATATATATATATATATATAATTAATTTAGTAAAATGGAAAGAATTGATGTTATTAACTTATAATCCTGGTCATGACCTGACCCACTGAGGGTCAGGCCACGACTACCCCAAAGTCGCCCTCAAATAGGCTTGGGTATGGTGACCAACACTGAGTAAGAATATCAATCACATGGGAGGCCTTAGCCTACGGTAATTTTATGAAAATAGACCCAGATATCACAATAAAATATTATAGATATAAAAAAATTAAAAGAGAAATTCATTCATACATATAACCCACAAACAATGTATATGAAATTTATTGATAGAACATAAGTAAAAAAATAAAAGCCCACCAAAAACATTAAAACAATCCAACCTACTCACAACAAGGGGAATGTAGTCAAAAGAATCCATTGGATGACACTGTAGTCCAACACTAGTTTACTCCTCATTCTGTCTAGCTCAGTAATCTTTTCTTACTATAGATTCTATTGGGACTCCATCAAAAGAACTATTATATGCACAAGACATGACATGGGTGGGAATCAATTTGGAATAGGTGAACATAACAATAACCACCAGGCTCCCAAAAAGCAAAGATAAAATGGAGTGCCTGAATAGAAATAATCCTCTATACCTAATCTATTGGGAACCCAAGAGAGAGAGAAGAAAGAAATCAATCGAGAAACTCATCATCTACACATGACTAGAAAAATCATATCCACAAGGTGTTTCAATCTAATTATATGACATCACTTAAAATAATGTCAGAACAAACCCAGATATACGTGTCTTGAACACCAATCCTAAGGAGGTCCCAACATCATAGCCAACCTCAACATTCTAATCGAAGCAGAAAGGTTACATTAATCCAGATGTATCCCCCTACATGATCCATTGCATACAATATAGAACACATTAGACATATTCTCAACCGAGTATAGATCTCTATGTCAAATTCTATTGCCTAGAACTAGAGGTCTTATCACAATTCTCCCTCACCCTATAAAAACTCATAGGTACCCAGGTATAGTGGTTATAACCTTACCATAATACAAAGATAAAGGAGCACGACTTCAAACCATACACCATGTGCACCCTCTCTGGTGGGATGGTGGAAGAACCATCACCTAACCTCTATCCCATAAATTATGGTGTTCAAATCCATAACCATACCTGAATCCACTGAACATTTTTATTGAGAGGCCCACACCTCACTAAATAAATGGAGCACTGAATCCTAACCAGGTGTTGTGAATAAATTGTGGGGAGTCTTGTTCCTCGGAATTGTGTTTCACAGTCGGGGGTGTTCAAATTCATATAGAGGACTTACAGACACCACTACATGATGATTAGGGAGTACCACCCTGTAGTTTTACTACCAGCACCATGTGTATAATGGATTTTCATTTCAACACTTATGATCATAATGGGGGACTCACCGCTTGACACAATAGGGGAGTACCAACCCTGGAATCTAGTTCCTTCACTCTAGAATGATATGGGAGTGAAGAACCCATCAAAAAATCATATATGGATGGCACATGACCATGTGCCATAAAGGAGTACTGACTCTATGGATTGAGGACTTGCACCATGATATGATAGGGTAGCACCAACTCAATGTTCCCAATGATTATTGAGTGATTGTACCCAGATATGACAGGGGATCTCTCTCTCTAATTACTAAATGAAACTATGGAATCACAACCTAGTGCAACTATGTAGCGATAACCATGAGATAACTACTCTCTGGGTAGTAGAATTGTGGTGGCTATGGGGAAGTTCCATATCATCCAATAAAAGAGGTAAGGGAGCCCAACACCCTGATACATCTATGGAGTACCATCCCCAACATATCGCTGATAAAACAAATAGATATCCAACATCATTCACATGTCACTAGAAGTAGCCTAAAACTCATCACAACTCACATCGAAATACGTCCATGAGTAGAGGTCTCGCACCCTGATAGTGGGGGAGAACCTCTCTACCGGCCTAATGAGTAAAGGTCACCCACTTCATAAGACAATAAGGAAAGGTACCGACCCTGGAATTTCCCAAATGATCAACCCTGATCACTACATATGATTTTTCACTACTAATGTAGCTTCATTCTTGAATCATGCCACATAATATATCACAAGTCACCATTAAGGATAACATCATGTTCTAGATGGAAAATGTCATAGGATACACTACTCATAGGCCTAAATCCATGACAATGATAGGTATATTTTCTCAGAGGATGTTCCCAAGAATAGTACATGGTTTGTATTTGGGAGTAAATGGTGTGTAACCCTACATAAACACGTATCTATTTCCTCTTCTGCATGGCTTGGTTGGCCATATGATGTTACACTACATGTAAATGGTGTACACTAGTTTCTTTCTTCACTTGTCCCCCTAGTCATGTCCCTCCCCACATGGCTCTACTGGCTGTGTATTCAACCAGGTGTATTCATATGATACAGGGAATTTTCGAGATAACCAATCTTGTAACTATGTCACCATCTCATTCCTATGTCTGACACCATATGTTTTTCCCTCTCATCATGTACTTCAACACAACCATGTCCCTTGACATGGAATGTTTGGAAATGTCCATGGGCCATGTGACCTAGTATCACTGTATGGAATTTATCCAAGATACAATTCATGTATTCCCCAGAACACACATTCTAAAAATGGAAATTATACAAGACATGTTCTATTAAACTATATGTTGTGTGATTAGGAATTCCAAATGGGAATTCCCTTTGAGCCCCCTGAAACACCATGGATTCCACAAATTTCATAGATCATCTTCCATAGGGTCTTAATAGTAATTAAAAGGGCCCTAAAACCTTAAAAAACTAATAAAAATGGTAATTGGGACTTAAAAATTAAATTTTTTTACCACACTGTGAAAATATGATGCATTGGGTGTAAATCCGTGTTCCCAAACTACTAAACCTGGAATTATGACGGATCACCATCATAATCAAAAATCGGCAGTGCCTCATGTCCTCAGTTCTTTCTATGTTATGTAATCTTGTAACAGTGTGTAGGGGCGGGGGTCTCCTCTACTATAAACCTACCAGGGTGGGAGGGTATATTGATTTCATATTTATTAAATCAATAAATTTTATTTTACACCTCACTAAGATTCACCCCAATGTTTGAACTCGATGCTAGTAAAATTTATATACATTCTTTGGATAAACAATTCAATATAAACTCAAACATAATATCAAATTCCAAATTAGATAGTTTTTTATGGTTTTAGTCGGTGTTTACAATGAAAATGTGCACTCAGGAATAAATATATTTAAATATTTTTTATATAATTTCACTGAGTATCAACAAGATGGAAAATCTCACACTAACTCAGCACTTGAGGTTGAAAATATTACTACAAATATTCCAGTATTTTACATGAAAAAAGAAGAGTAACTATAATCTCCCCACCTTATTCCTTCTCATCTCTGAGAATAAAATCCTAATCACAAGGGTAAAAACAAATCACTCTATTGGGATCCCACACTAGTGATCTCAACAAAGGGTTCAATACTGCCTGTAAGAACTCAATAATGGGAAACAAAAATTCAACACCACACTGACTACAATGGGACCATATTAGCATGGATGATAAGGAACCAATCCACACAATGAAAAAATAATAGGGCATCACTCTTAAATAAAAAAATTCTATTATTTAAATACATCGGGGTCCCCAAGTATACATAACAAGCTAAAAGGCACTAATAGTATCGTCAAGGACTACTTAGACTATCTAAAACACAACCTCACCCTGAACACACATGTTAATGTGACTCTACCACCACACTTTTACACTTCCTATTTTGGGTGGCATTAACTCACCTACCTGATTTTACATCTCATCAGAAGAACACATCTCGCTGGGGGAGGCATAACTCCTATAAAAATGTCTAAAGATATATCCAAAACTACCATAATAGTTCTATACTAATTCACCACTTCACCCTGGATTAGCCATGATAATTAAGTGTAATGAATAGTGTACCTTATAACCAAGGATAATAGTATTACTGCAAAATTATAAGGGGCATAGAGAACACCACTAATCATCCTCAAGGCCGTGAGTTCATAGGCCTATGTGGCAAGTAGATTTCCTCTCCCACATCATATAGGTCCTCGATCCTGAAAAAATAACATGGGGTGGTAGTGGAAACATGTCAAACCATTTACCACGTCACACTACTCTCACTGCTCTTCTTCCATGCATGCAACAATGAGGAAGTCAAGCCTCCAAATGTAGAATCTGTTAGGGAGGCCCATCTAGTGTCTCCCACATAGCTACATGATTGGTAGAAAAATGTCACACAAGATTTCCCCATTCATTAAAATAATAAATCATCCTCTCATATGGCTGAATAGAACCCCGACTCAAATTTTATTCTATAGACTCATGTGTCTATGTCTAATCATGGGTGTGCTACTGACTCCACATTCCTGTCAACTATCATTTGTCAGCTATTGAAGAAATATCAGCCTCATGATTACCTATGTTTGTCATATTTTCCCAACACCCTTCTAGGAAGATCTCAATTAATATAGCTCTACCTAGACCCCCATAATTATAGCATAGGATTATGTATACCACACCTAATTGTATGTCTCTAAGAATACCCTACTCAAAGGTCCATACCTGAAAAATGGATCTCAGACTATATCAATGGATTATCATGAATGTTTTTTGAACCTCTATGATTAATTTCTGATCGAAATGAAACCCTTATGAAGGTGAACATGATCCTGGATATGTAATGATATCGACATTTTTGGATAAAACTATTCCCTAAAGAACAGCTCAAACTCCATCTAGGGGGGCATCATCTAATCATGGGACTACATCATCAGATTCTACCATTACCCAACCAATCCATGAAGAAGAATTACCACTAAGAATACCATATGGTTTAGTGGAATCCTCACGAGGTCGAAAACATGTGTGACTTCCTCAATCCATTCATCAACTACCTTGGGGTTTGGGTCACCTCGATTCCACAGAGGTCACTACCTATAGAACCCGTGTAGCATAATCATCCTATGTTCATTCTAAGTATGAAATCTGAGTGTAACCAATTTCTCAACAGGTGTTAGATCAAATTAAATACCTCTTGGAGGTTCTTCCTCATGCCCAGTTCCCTATACTAAATCCCAAATCCATGGGTGGGTCATCATCACAGTCTCTCTATAGAACCCCATATTGATTTCATGATGGTGGAATCCTGAAATAGAGTCAATACACACCATGGTCAAAGAGTATTTTTAGGGATATTACTCAAGGACTGAGAAATCATAACACTTTCATATATGATGCATTTACAAAAATTACCCACAACCAGTTCTTAAATGTACTAGTTCACCAAACAGGTATTAGGTTCATGGGGAATATATAATGTGTCCACAAGAAACACATTCAGGTCCATGTCCTAAAAGATGTACTCAAAACACATTTAACCATAACTATAAAATCCAAAAAATCCCCAAAAAATTCAGCCCAAAGGAAGGACCCCTTCAATAACACTGTATCATTATATGACCCACTAAGTCTTGGGTCACGAAAACCCCAATCCCACATATAATAAGTCAGGGGCTACTAACCAGTTGCAAGTAGGCATATCACACACATAGAAGTACATATCCTATTCTACTTGTATTCACACAACCATATACATCACTTTGAAATATTGTAGATATAAAAAAACTAAAAGAAAAATCCATACAGACATACAAAAAACATTAAGAGCACATCAATGTACTGAAAGCACAAAAGGGATAAATACAATCCCACAAGAAATAGAAATAATGTCCAAACTACATAGAATTATGGGACTACTATAAAATTAAACCACCAGAACACAGAATGGTCCAACATCGATATACAGCTCGTTCTATCTAGTTCATTAGGCTCTGCTTGAATTTGGTCCTCCAGGGACTTTGTCAAGAGGTTTTTCAACCTCAGAAGACACGAAATGTGTGGGATAATCCAATTTAGGTGTGATTATAACAATACCATATAGGAACTCCAAAAACCCAAAATAATTCTGTGTGACCAAAATACAATAATCTTATCAACCAAATATAGAGGTAACTTAACCAAGAGAGAACAATGAACTCCATTTCAACCACTCCTCACCTATACATCACTAATCTTCTCATCTCCACAAGGTATTTACGTCATGATTTAGGATATCCACAAAAGGATTCTTAGAAAAAAACCCATATATACTGGTCTCCGACTCCAAGTACTATGATGTCCCGACCTCATATCCATATAATGGATTCTACTCGTTTCTCAGAAGTAATTCTTTTTTTAGATAATCAAACTCCATGATCACTTCCATCATATATGTAACTCAGTTTAGAGATAGAATCCATATTGAACAATCCTATAGTACAAACTCAAGTTTCCAACTATATAGGTCTAGTAACTATTGACTTGTTCCATGCACATGCTCATATGTACCCAAGTGGAGAGGGCCATACCTAACTATTTCACATAGCCGAGGGAGAACTACTCTAGAACATCCACCACATATATCCTCTCTAAAGAGAGAGAATAATAAACTACACCTCACCGTTAACCCAGAGCCAATGGATTTATAACCCCTAACAATCTCATGAAACTACAATATCACCCATATGGGGAGGCCCACGATTCAGCATGTCAAGGGAGAACTAACTATTAACCAGGTTTCATGCATAAAAATTAGAGGGACCCGCTCCTCACAACTATACACCATAGATTAGGGAGATCCAACTACCAAGGAGGACCCACTCCCATCCACAACATGAATATGGGGGTGTAACACCTAATAGAAGAGGACTCTCTCTTAGTGTATAGGGGAGATTCGTATCCACTTATATGATCATATTGGCGACCCTCACCTTGAGAGGATAGGGGTGTTAAAACCATGGAATAGTAGACCCACACCCTGGTATGATAGGGTGTTACCAACTCGATCAGATCATTTCATATGGGGGACCCATTCCCTAGTGAGATAGGAGATTACCAACTCCATAGATTGTGGACCCACACCCCATTATTACAAGGTTGTACTAACTCTATCGACACAATGAGTATAGAGGTACCACACACTGATTTGATAGGGTAGCTCCTTATCCATTTACATGAATGATACAGGGGAGCTACACCATGGGATGATAGTAGAGTGATGATCCTAGGAGAAATATTTCGTGGGTAGAACATCCCCACCTCCTATATGTAATTTACATCTCTACTAATCCCAGATGTATGGGAATCTCATGTCCTTATAGGTCAGGGGAGTAATGGTACCAACATATCATTAATAATCCAAGAATACCTTTATTATTGGTCATGCATCGCTATTTATAGCATCATGGTAATTAGTCTCACATCACAATATATTCATAGGTAGGGGAATCACACCCTGATAGTAGGGGAACAATCCTCTACCAACCTAAAGAGTCCAGGGTACCCATTTCATGAGAATATAGGGAAAGGTACCAACCTCAAAATATCTACAGTGATCCACCCAAATCAGTACCAACAATTTAGCAACACTAATTAGAATCATTCTTGAATCACTCCACATCATACCTCACAATCCAGCACAAAGGATACTATTTTGTTCTACATGAATCATTTCATAGGATCAGCTACATATAGGCTCAAATCCGAATCTAAATGAAGGATATATGCTTAGAAGAAGTTCCCAATAATAGTATATCGAATGTACTATGGTCCACATAGTGTTTATGACCCCACTTGAAAACCATGTTGTGTCCTCTACTATATGACTTGGATGGACAAGTGAGTTTACACTCTGTGTACATGTTGTAAATTATGTTTCTAACCTCACAGGGCCCCTAGCCATGTATTTCCCCTTAGGGATCAACCATTAATGTCTTCCACAAGGAATGTATCCATGTCACATGGGGTCTTCTATATAACCTTACAATTATCTAGCTCCTCACCTAGAGTGCATGTATGACACCCTGTGTCTCTGTCTGTTGGTTGTGTACTTATACACAATCATGCCCCACGACACAAAATTTGTGTCCATGTCCCTTGGTTTCATGGTGTAGGATCACTATATGGTGTGTAACCTAGTTACATAGTGTGTATTCCCAAAATTCATCTTCCCCAAATGGGAATAACACATGGTATACAGTATTTCATTAAAGGTTGTGTGATTTGGGATTCAAAATGGGAATTCCCTACGAGCCGCCCGAAACACCCTGGTTTCCAAAAAACCCCATAGATAAAACCCCATTGGGTCCTTAGCTATTGTATATGGGATTAATAACCAGAAACTAATGCATAAAAAAGAAGATCATAATTTAAACCCCAAATCTTCCTACCAAATAGAAAAACACTAAAGCATTGGTTATATATTTGTGCTTCAAAACTGCCGCCTGACGATTTGGGAGTGATCTCTGTCAATATTGATGATTGTTGGAACATACTATCCTTACTTACACCTCAATTAATCGATCATTCATGGGGTTTCTCCTTTTATTCTCTTCCATGTACCCATAGGGATTTATTGATAAAATATTTCTTAAATAAAAAAAACTCTATTTAACACCCCCACAAACGTTCACCCATGATTGGATGTCTGATGCATATGACCTTTATGTCACTACTTAGGTAAAACCCATGTTTTAAACTCAACCACAACCAAATATTTCCAATTTGATACTCCATTTCAGAATTCATCCACGATTACAAATAAACTACATCTTCATGAAAAAATAGTTTTTTTATATTTTCAATATCACTACACTATGGATCTCCGAGCTCTGGAATCCCATGTCTACTCAAAATATTTCTTCGAAAATATTCCTAAAAAATTAAGAAGCATTTGAAAAAAAGTAGTATCAAAAAATATTATTTAATTCACATAATATTGACTCAATAATATTCGATCTTTTTTTGTGAATATTTTCAATGTGGTATAATAACTCCTTAAAAATTATTGAGGGTATAATTAAAATCAGATGAGTTTTGAGTTTGAATGGAAGATTTGGATTTTTTTAAGAAGTGGATTTAGAGCCCCAATGAATACATTAATTGGAATCAAGAATTAATATGATATGATATACTAATATCTTAATAGTGGAAAATTTGATGATAAGGAAATTTGCAAAACTCCACTAGTGGTAAATCGAGATGAAGGTCTATTTAATATGTTGAAGATGAAAAGGGTGCACAATGGTAAATATAGCCTAGAGGTTATAATAATGATTTTTTTACGGAGATGAATGATTTAAATGAATCATATATCACAGGGGGAGTTCAAACTACCTAAATTTGGATTTTCAAATAATTTTTAATATGATCAAATTTAATTTATTTTATATTAAAGGGGAATAAAATAAATAAAAACATGATGAAAATTTTACATGGATTTATGAAAAAATTCAATTTCAATTTAATCTATTTATATGAAGACAAATATTTTTATTTAATAGTAAAATATACTTTTATGTCACCCCTATGAATTTACAATTAATTCGAGGAGAATAAATAAGAATATCCAATATTGAGGCCCTCTTTATTTTCATAATTAATAGGGGAAATTGAATCCCATAAATACATATAAATTATGAATGAGGGTCAATGGAAGTTCTTTGATTAATATGATGGACTAAATTTTTTTTGAATAAAACCCCCATTAATCAGAATAAATTTTTTCTTTAAATAAATATTATTTGTTGGACTTCATGTCTTATATGTAACCCAATGTCTATAAAAACATTTATATTGTAAACCATCATAAGCAAGCCATTAAAATGGAAGGTGAGATTAGTAAAAATCATATTATAAAAAAAAGATAAACTATTTTATGTAATCCAAATGTATTGAAAAATTCATAATAAATAATTACTCATTTTTCAGTAATGTTATTTTATGCATCATAATCATATTTTCATCCAAAATTGATTTTATCGATTTTTTTCATATGCATATTAAAAATAATTTCTATCATTTTTTGGAATATTTATTTATGTAAATTTTTATGGTTTCTAAAATAATTATGTAAATATTACCTTATGGTGAATATTTAGGATTTTTCTTAGAATAAATATTTTTCATTAAATGGTGCTAAATAAATATTACTATAAAAACTATAATTTAATTTCATGTAAAAAATCAAATATTTTATAAAATTGTAATTTCATTAAAAAATAATATTCTAAATATAATTAATATAATTAATTTCATATTAATCCTTATTATAATTTATTTTGGGGTATATTAATTTTGCCGATTGAGAATACATTTTTATAAACAACAGTTTTTCTATGCGCAATGTTTTTAAATATTGTTAATAAAATATCTTTTTGGTAAATTACTTAAATAAATTAACATATTATATTTTCCAGAATATATTTTCAAATTCAATTTTTTCATTTTTACAGGTAATTTAATGGATTTAGATTCTGTTTCATGCGGAAAAATGTATTTTTATGAAGTGGCTTTTTATTATAGTTTGCACTCAATTTTAAAATTAAACTCTATCACATATAGTAATTGAGTCTAGTAAATAAGAATTAATGTTTTAATTAAATATAATTTATATAATTTAATTATTGAAATTTCGTTTTCTCAAAATGAATTGTAAAAATAGTTATAAAATTTTATCATGGTTTTGGGTAAAATGTGTTTATTGGGGGTTAAGCCAACAGATAAGTGTAGTATTGCGGACTAATTCTATATTATTATTACTAGATGAAGTTGTGTAAAAATTATATTATCCAAAATTGATTTTTTTTCAATCTAGGAACATTTTTTCAATAATGTGACATTATATAATGGAAATATTTTATGAACTTCCATATGTGTTAATCCCCTTACTTATAAAAGGGAACATCTCCTCCTCCCTTATTGACACCATTTTAGTATTATATATTGAAATTAAATTTTCAAAATTAGTCCATTAATCCTTACCTTCACCATAGATTTCATTGTTTCTTAATACAAATCCATCAAGGATTATGGTTTAATCCATAGTATTTCTCATAAACTACATGTATAGATCTTAAGAAAAATCATTCAATATTATTTCCACTTATACATATTATTATAATTTTATATTCCAAATTATTATTAAAATTGTATCATAAGTATACCTATATGTTATATTATTATATAAAAATAATTTACCCCCTCTTCCATCCCTAATTGGATATAAAATTATCATGCATGTGTACGTTTTGAGTACCGCCTCCAAGTTACGATATGATTCATTTTCCATTACCACCTTTAATGGGTGGTTATAATGATGGTTTAAATGTCTATATATGATAATTATAAAAAAAATTATTAGTCATTAAATATACTAAATTATCTATATTCTTTCTGTCTGATCCTTAAGTAAATGATGACGTTGCTCATGTGTATGTGTGGACTACCACCATCAAGAAGTGATGTAATTATTTTTTCATTTCTTATTTACCCTAGTGGTGAATGATATATATTTCTTGAAAATATATGATACTTATGATGCAATAATTATTCTATAATTTTAAAATATCATTTTCCATTCTTTCATTCAATCCATCAAAAATTGGAAACATAATGAATGTGTACGTACATATTATCATCTCTATAAAGTAATTTAAAATATTTTCACCACCAATTAATATGAATTATTTAAAATACATATAAAATTATTATATATTATTTTTATATTATTATTAACAATATAGATAAATTGGAACCATTTTAAAATGTTCAAGGGGTATAATAGTTTAACTAAAACATTCAAGAAAAACGAAGTAGTTAACACCCAAAATTACAGCTTTAATAGAGTATTGTCAATAAAAAGGATTTGATACAATATAATTGGATCATATGTGATATTATTTGTATTAATATTTTTCATTTATGTAATTATAATGACAATAAATTTATTATACATAAGTTTAGAGTTCATATGAATCAAATCATATATAAGGTAATGGATCCATCACAATTTTTCATAATTGATAAATGTTTAAATGTTTTGCACAAATATTTTATTTATTGTTTTTAAATACATAAAAATAATCTATATTGGAAAACATCATAATTTTATGAAATTTATTTATATATTTATATGATGTTCAACACTTAAATGACTTTTGGATAAAAAATACTAAAGCAATATGGATTATTCTTCTTCATTTTGTTTCATTGATTAATGTTTAAAAATAACCAGGAATTAATGTTTATGTTGTTCATACATTGATCATTTTATATTTTATTCTATCTATCCCTTTTATTTCTCAGTATATAAATTTATTATTTTAATTATTTAATCCAATTAATTTGATTCATATGATTCCAAAGATGTAAGGCTTTATCATCTCAAATTATCTTCTTTGTGACATATTTTATGCCATGGTCCTATACAATTTTATTATATGTATCTATATTCCCTTTTATATTTTTTCCACTAACATCCTTATGTTAATGGTATTTAAATTTTTATGTCAGTTTATTTCATTTATGTGGTTCATAAATCAAATGTTACTAATGAGGTAAGTATTTTATGCTACAGTCTCATTTTCGCTAGGATTGATTATTCTTAATTTACCATTAGTAAATTATATGGAATATATACCAAAATAATAATTCATTTTCATGTAATTTTTTACTTTTTTATAAGACATGTTTTTATTTAATTTTATTCTCCTTATTAACTCAAGATAAAAAATAAATGTTTTCATGGAAAACTAACTTAATTTCACTCATTGGTCAGGAAGTTTTTTCTTCCAACATTATATTTTTATTAAAATATTTCAATAATGTTTTAAATTTTCTAACAATATTTATTCAATTCCTTTTTACACATGTTTTACTTTTTCAAAAAAAAATTATTGAAATATTCGTATCATTTTTCAAACAAGTGGATTTTGGTCATTGCCAAAAATATGAATGTATTTACTATTTTAACATATATTTCATGAAACTATTTCCATAACATCATAAATAATCTATTGTTTTAAGATTAATATATAATCTTACTTTGTAATTTTTAGAAAAAAATTCTTAATATTTTCGAGATTTATAGATTTTAACTAATTTATTTCTAAAATAAAATATAATTTCCCTTCTAAAATGTCATCCTGATATTTTAAATGTATTTTAGTCATTTACAACATTTAATGATGATTTTTTTGATTTACTAGGGATATGATTCAATGCTATCATATTTATTCATTTCGTGAATTATATGTTATTATTAGGATGTTTTTTTATCAAAATCATTTCCTTTTCTTAGGTCATGATTTGATAATATAATAAAAATTTTAGGATATTATGGCATAAAAATATAAGATTTTAATTATGTGATGTTGGGATTGGAATTATATATCCCTCCCAAACATTGGGTAAATAAGGACATCTCATGAGATAATAAGGACTGTTATAGGGAGTGAACCTAGTTTAATGAGTGGTATTTTTTAATAAAAAATGTATATAGAGTGAACCTCGACTAATGAAATGTTGTAATGTGGAGTGAAGCCCATCCTATATTTTATTGTTGAATGTGGTTATTGACTATGTAAATTATTTTATATTCTTATGTGTATTCCAATAAAATATCATTAGGATATTTTAACATGGATGTTGATTTTATATTTCTAATTTCATAATCTTATGTATTATATTTTATGAATTTTTTTTGAGAAAACATTATTATAAGAATCATGAATACTGATATATGATTGATTGCGTATAATTATTTTAACTCATGTTCATGTCACCATATCATTATGCATACCTTATTCTCAGTTATTATTATTTATAGATATCTATTATGATTTCTATTACTGATCATGAGAGATCATCCTTTTTTATGTTTACCTTACCCATTTTATAGAGATCGGTTTTAAGTATAATGTGATTAAGAAGGGCCATAATTTTGATGAATTTAATTGAAAATTATGTATATTTTTATGTACCTATTTTTTGTATCAATTTTTTCATATACAATGAACATTCATGATTATAGAATGGATCATATTATTATATAATGAATATTTATCTATTAAGATGTAATATTAAAAATATGAAAAAAAACAATTGGAAGCTATTGTTGGTATCAGTGAAAGGTTTGTTATATTTTGGAAGCTATGATGAGGAATCTTCATTGAGTATCATTAGGATAAGCTTAGATATATGATAATAGTTTAAATTTTTGGGAAGGTAAAGATTATGTGGTTTTTGTACAAATATATTCATGTCTTGATTCTATAAGTGGATGTGGGTTTGTAATATATCAAACTAGGGGTTATAACCCAAAACAATATTCATTAAATTATATCTCAAACATCATTTTTATAATCCATGAATGGTCCCTTACTATGATCCTAGTTTGACACACCCATGGGATATTCATTGGTTAATTAACCTTTTCATTATAAGGTATTTGAATAGATGATAACCATGGATAGCCTAGTTTAATCATAAGGTGTCATCGATTGAATATAATATATCATGTTTAAACATCATTGAATAATTAATGATGATTAAAATATTATTTATCACCTATTTGTTTTTTGTTTTAAATAATGGATAAAATTTGTATGGTTCATGTTAATACCGAATATGGAAGACAATGGAAATATTTTTCTCATTAGTATCCAAATGAAATAGGAGTTTTAATGGTACTCTATGTGTTTTTTTATAATAATATATCTCATTATAGGATTAAAAACATAATGATATGTTATTTTTTTAATGAACCAAATAAGACAAATTTATTTTTTCATAAAGATCATAAAGAAAAGATGATTTAGATACCCATATGTCAAGAATGATGAAATAATCATCAGGGGAAATGTATGAAATTAATGTGAAGATGTTTTATTCATGGGAAAATACATATAAAATTTTATAATAGGGAAACTGAATATTTCAATGGTGGAAAATAATTTATAATTTTATATTCCATTTATAAGTCAATTTTTTATGTGTGGGAAACTAGTGAATTATCCAAAACAAATTCCCTAATCTAATGGAAAAACCTTGACCATGGAAGGGTATATGTTATGTGTATTAATTAAGTGGAACAGTTGAAGTGTTTTTGTATTTATGTTGGAGATTTATTTATTACTAGTGTTTTATTATCGATATTATAGTTATAAGAATCATGAAATATCTATGTATTGTTCCACATTTTTTTCTTTATGTAATTGTTTGAATACATTAAACAGTACCAATAACCTAGAAAATTGATATAGTGGTACGGTAATATTTTTGGAAACACATGATGGAGATAAAGATAGACATAATTATATTCCTGTTACTGAGTTAATAATTTTTGAGTTTGATAAATTTTTTATTGATTTTGATATAGTAAATTGGATTGTATTTATGACATTAATATTGATTACTAATATTCCGAAATTTGGATTTATGATATATTTATTGAGTTTATTACATTTATGTATTTAAAGAATATATTTTATAGTATGTTATTTTATTTGAGGAAAGGGATGGAGTTATATTTTTAAATAATATTATATTTCTGTATAGTTGTATAATGATTTAGGAATTTTGAATGTTTTAGGGGAATATATGATCATTTTATTCTCATGTTTGGTATGTAAAATTAAGAGTTAATTTATGTTTTTTAGAGATATATTATATTATCTTATTTAGGTACAATTACATTGAAACATGCACACACACACTTCACATAGAGAGGGAACATATATTTTGACCATATTTTAATTTTTCGGGTTATGAATTTAGTCAGGCATCATTAGAAGGGGCCAAAATTCTTACTCTTTTTGGAATGGTTTATGTATAAAATTGTGTGTTATCATTATGTTTTTAGATTAATATATTATTTTTTCATGTGATTATTTATCCATATTACAAAACTTGTTCTGACAATTTTGTCTTACATAAACATCTAGAGATATGAGAAATGACTTTTCATTATATTATGGATTTCATGATATGTTAAACATTAATTTTAGGGCTTCAGGAATGAAAAAATCATATTGAATATTTATTTTATGGATTAAGAGATATTATAGAGATAGATATTGATCGAGGAACAAAAAATTTATAAAATTATTCTAATAAAATTAAAAATAAATATCTTAATTAATTTTTCTCATCTTTGATTGTATAATATTTCCACAACTCTATGAAAATGGATGTTGAACATGAAAATGTTTACATTTTTATAGAAATTTCTCAAGAGTTGATGTCCATTTTCACCCCTTATTGAATTAATAATATTTGTGAATTAAATTTCTCTAGTTCAAGTTCTCCATAACTCTTTGTTATTTTAATGAAATTATCTTTCTCTTATATTTTTATATTTTCACCTCCCACAAATTTTCTCCTTATGTGGGAACTCAATAATGAGTTATTTCTTGTATCATTTATGTTTCCTACTCCCCTTTGAAAGGAATTTTTATTATTACTTTTCATGATGTGTGTTTAAAAAAAGGTATTTCAAAATATTAAAAAATTTATTACCATGGTCGAATTTGTGATGATGATATTTATTTAGGGATGGGGTGAAGTGTGATCCTGATATTTTATAATAATTTTTTCCTTGAGTAAATTTTAATTGTTAAACACCAATCATTACATAGAACCTAGAGTCCCTAAAAACCGTGATATAGTAATCCATTATATGTTATCTATTAAATTTGAATGCATGTATATTAATTCCCACATTATAATAAATCTCTAATTTTTTAATAATGAAAATATATTTATTAATAAATAATAAATAAATACTAAATTTTCAGTAAAGTCTTTTTATGGTTCAAAAATATGTTTTCTTCAAAAAATGGATTTGTTAAAAAAATTCCCCTGAATAGTATAATTTATTTATTTTATTTGTAAACAAAATTATTTGATTAAATAAGAATTAATTTTCAAATCATCAAGTAAATATAATCATAGGGTTTATGTTTAGGTTTTTTCTAGAAATGTTTATTTTTTATTGAATAATTAAAAATTACAATTTTTTGTAAAAAACTGAAAATTATTTTCAAATTAAATATATTATTAGTTGGGATTATTAAATTAAATTAAATTAAATATACACTAATTATGAATAATTTAATTAATTACCTAGGAATTATCATTATACATGATTTTGGTACAAGTACGCTTTTGTTCTTAAACCATTGTTTTCTAAAAAATTTATTTATGAACACAATGTGTTATGTTCAATATAAATTTAATTAATAAATATTTATTAATGTTTTTAGTTAAAATTTAATGATTAAATTTTCAGTCATATATTTTTATATTATGTTTATGATTTTTACATGAAATGTATTAGTAGTTAATTATGTTTTATGTTTAATAAGAAATTTTTCTAAAATGGGTATTCATTTAGGTTGGTGAACTTATTTAATTTTATTATCTTCAACTTATAGAAATTGAATATAGTAAAATGGAATTCATATTTTTAATGATAATAATTAATATAATTTAATAGGATAAACTGGTTTTCTCCCATAATGAGTACTAAAAACAATAACATTTTGTTACTATGGTTAAGGTTCTAATAGGTTTATTAAGGGTTAAACCAATATATAAGGGTATGGTTTCCTCCCAAACTAGAATAATTATTCTTATATGAAGGTATTTAAATAATATATTAAACTTAATTTTATTATGTTTCCATTTTATCCAAATTCCCATGAATGTGAACTTATATAAATGAAATATTTTAAGAAATTCCCAGTGTGTCCCACCCCTCGCTTTTAAAAGAGAGCCTCTACTCTTACCTTAATAACACTATTTTTGGATTCTATATCATAAAATAACTACTAAAATGACGTCATATACAAATTTCCTTCATCCTAGATATTTTTGTACTCTCTTAAAATGTATCTTACATTCCTTAAGGTGTTAGCTAAATGATGTGTTTTAAGGTACATGTATAGATCTTAACCATGCTCATTCAAATTTATTTCTTATTATACATCCTATACATATTTTTTATCAACAAAAATATGATGAATAAGGTATCATAAAGATACATAGATATTATTATAATTATTTTACAACTATTTACAACATTTTCTCCATTAAATGGGTAGTAACAGTATTGCTCGTGCCTACTTGTGAACTACGGCCTCTGAATACCGATATGATTCATTTCTCATCACTATCATTCATGGGTGGATATAATTATGTATTTAACATCTATATATGAAATTTCTAAGATAAATATGTTATTTAATTATAATATATAATCTATATTATTTCCATCATATCATTTGGTAAACGATAATGTCGCTCATACATACGTGTAAACTACCACCTCCATGAAGATATATGATTTCATTTTCATTTATAATTTCCCTATAAGGTAACAGGGATTGATTTAATGAATATATATGAAAATTATTATAATATAAGAATTTATAAATTTGATTTATCATTTACCATTCTCTCATTGCATCCATTGAAAAGTGCAAACATCACTCTTGTGTACGTACATATTACCGTACCCACTAAGTGATGTAATTAATTTTTCATCACAACTTAATATAAATGTTAATAAATAAGAATATAATTATTATATATTATATATTATATCTATATTTAAATTAAATAGATATATTAACCATGGTCAAAATTCAAGGAAATTAATTGTTTAACTAAATCATTAATGGAAATTAAATCAATAACCACCATTAATGGAATCTTTAATACAAAAATTTTAATAAATGAGTGTCGAAATGATATAAGTGTAGAATATGTGATATTATATTTATTGATTTGGGTAAATAATATAATTATAATAAATTTATATTTATTATACATAAGTGTATCTTTCTTACGAATCAAGATGAATATAAGGTAAATGGTTTGTCTTAAATTCTCTTCAACGATACATGTTTTAAAGTTATACAAATTTTTCTTATTTATATGGTGTATATAAAACCCAGATATTTATTTAGGAATAATACATGATTTAATGAAATGTATATAAATAACTATATTATCTTCATTCATCAAATAACTTTCAATTTAAAATTTGATAATGTCATACAGGTTCTTCATCGTAATTTTTTTTCATTGAAACATATTTGATTCAATGAACCTACTTATTTTTATGTGGATTATATAATTTTAGTTTTTAATTTTATACCATGGAACATTCTTAATTAATTTTAATAAATTTATAATTCATCTTTTTTCATCCATAAGGTTTTCTATGAAAGTTACAAAGAGGGAAATGGTTTATTATCTCAAATTGTATTCTTTGAGAAATATGTTATGTGATACCCCTATATTATTTTATTAATTATACACACTATGCCACTTGATATTTTTTCATGAATATAATTATTTTCAAGGTTTTTAATGTTTTTTAATGTTATTTATTTAATAGAGATCATGAATCTAATGATTCCAAATAGGATAGGGTTTTATGTAACAATCACATTTTTACATTGATTGTTTATACTAAATTTCTGATGATAACATTATAAAATATTTGTTTCAAAATTATTATATATTTTATTATAATCTAGTTTATTCTCAGGGTTATATGTTTTCCTTTAATTTTCCCTCTTTATGTACTCATGGGAGAAATAGATTGTTTTTAAATAAATCTTACTTAATTTATCTCTTTGGTAGAGAATATTTTAAATCATATTAATATTTTTTAAATGGGTTTTATGAACGTTTTTAACATTACCCTAATAATTATTAATTTCATCATTAACTGTGTCTTAATTTTTTTTAAAATATTTAAGAACTATTTCTATCATTTTCCAAAAAATGTACTCAAACATTTCCAAAAAATGTGAAATAATGTTTTTTAATGTACAATACATGTAAATATTTCCCCAAAATCATGAATAATGTTTTTATCGGATCTATATATATAAGTTTACTTATTAATATTCAATTAAAAACGTTTTTCTTAATATTTTGAAAATTTTTAGATTTTAAATAAGCAATATCAAATTGAAAATAGTATTTTCACTAAGAAATGACCTAGTGATATTTTATTGGAATTTTCATCTATGAAAACAACATTTATTTATGATTACGATTTACTAGGTATATTATACAATGTTACTATATTTATTATTTCTCTTAATATTTTATGATTATGATGATGAAATTATTAATAACTATATATCATTTCCATGCATTAAGATTTGATGATACAATGAATGTAATACGATATTGTGGCACATATATGTGTTATTTTTTATGTGATAGGTGGTAATGTAATTATATATGCATTCCAAAATTTTAGTAAAAAGGAATATATGATCAGATAATAAAGATAAGGATGAGGAGTAAACTCAATTTAAAAAGGGAATTTTGATAAAAGATAGTATTGGAAGTGTACCTCGACTATGTAAATGATAAAATGAGTTGTGAACACAATCCACAATAATAGTCTTGGTAGTGTTCCATGACTAAGGAAGTGAATTTATATGATTATGTGTATTCTGAAAACGTATGATTATGATATATTCTCATGACTCATGATTCATTATTGATGATTCCACATTATTATTTATTTTATATTATGTATTTTGAATTTAGAAAACACATTCCATGATCCATGTTTAAAGATATTTGACTGATTTTGTATGATTATTGTATGTACTAATCATGTTAACATTCCCTTATGTGTATTTAATGCTCAAATATGATCATTGACTGATATATTATCTTTTTACCGAAACTGATTATCTGATCTCACTATTTCTTATGTTTCCCTTTCCCATTTTATAGAGAATGTTTTTATGCAATATATGTCTACATATTATTATAGCTGTAAATAACATAATGGGAAATAAATTATACATTTTATGTACATGTTTTTTATATATTCAGGTTTCTAAAGACACTAACCCTTCCAATTTTGGTATGGAACGTAGTGATATAAAATATATTTTCATATATTAAGATGTAATATTAATTTATTAAAATATTAGGGTATCTATAAAAATGGGGATAGAAATATCTCTGATTTATAAAGATGATTAAATTTATTGAACTATTATTAACAAAATACAGAGGAATTGGATGTTTAAACAAATATTGTTTTCGATTTAGTGATAATCAATGATGAAAAATTAATGTTATATTTTTTTATTGTACAGTAATATTGCAACCAATTGTTTTATACTTGGATATGTGAACAATATTAGATATTGTATTTGATGAATATTTTAGTATTAAATGCTAAAATAGTTTACAAAAAAAGTTAAAACAATTTAATAGATATATGAAATTTATTCTGGTTATAAATGGAAAACATCAAAATGTTGAGAAATAGAGAAACCCAATGTATTTGTGTTTGATAAATTGAAATTTTCCAACTATAAAATAATTCATGGATGTATTAATATTAACATAAATTTATTTCATGAATATAGTTGATCGGGGTATTGAATTGGAAATCTTGATAGGAAGTATTATAGTTAATAAAGTTACTACATAGATCTATGGTAATTTATATGTGAAGGTGGCCGACAATTATATTGATATGGAATGTAAGAGGATATAGAACATACATAAATAATGATATATGGACCATGAATTGAGGTATTATAAGATGAGTTAAAATTTATCTGATATATATTCTAATGTATTCAAAATAATTTGATCATTAATTGATGTATTTGGATAATACTAAGTTGTTATTTTGTTTATGTTTGAAAAACTATTCCCCCAATGAGTTTTGTGTAACACAATGAGAAATTTATACATCACTGTTTCATGCTGATTGATAGTTTTCTCAATTAAGAATGGGAATGACCGTAAAATATATATAGTCTTCAGGTGTCACACTATAATATGCTATGTCACACTTCAATAGGGTATATTTCATGAAGATTGTATCATTATAACATTCTTCAATATATGGTCATGGAAAATTGTAATTCATTTATTAACTATTATTGAAGGAATAATACTACAATAATGTCTATCAGAATTCCAAGGGTATAAGATTCCTGTGTATTTTTATGATCATGTATTAATTACTAACCAATATTTTTTATTCATTGGTTGATTGAGATTTAAACCTTAATCACATTGGTTTGGATGAAATATGTTTATGTCAAAGGACCATCACATCGTGAAAAAGGTCATCATGCTGAGATTTTGTAAAATTCAATTTATTTTGAATATTCATTTTTAGTGCTAATATAAATATACATGAAATTAGTTTTTTTTTTGTTTTTTAGTTTTCCTGATTAGATTTTAATGATAATAAGGATTTTTCTATAATTTTTACCAAAGGGTTATAGACTTAGAAGAATTTATAATACCACTATGAAAAAATTGGAAGACTAAGAACATGATTGAAAAATATGGATTTTGAAGAGAATATATCATATAAATAAAGGGTTCACTTGTACAAATTGTTTAATTAATATAATTATCAAGTTTCATACAGTAGGATTGATTAAATGTGGTTTATTGTAGAATAATGTAGTGTGTAATAAAGGTAATTTTTTCTTTGATTATCCATAATCTTATAGATTTTTGCTATAGATATTATGTTTGGGTGTCATATTCCAAGAGTATCAAGTGTATAATCTATAGAGGGGAGAATCAGGAGTCACTATATTTTATTATTTTTTAAGAACATTAAATATTATATCAATTTACAATTCAAACATGAGTATCCTCTGATATTATAAACAATTATTTTTTCTCCTTTAACCAGTATGACAAAACCACATTCAATTAAAAATATAATGTAAAGGGCACCACATAATATTTTTACAAGGTTTATCCCCTTCATAGGAAATGTAATCCTTATCATTATTAGTTATTCACTACATTAATGTATTCTAAACAATATTAAATCTTAAATCAATAGGGGTTTGGTGAATCTCTTACTACCACACCCTCTCATCTTGTTTACAACTACTATCACATCACTAGACATCTCATGGCCAGGTTCTCGCTAAATGTTTTAAGTGAAATTTTTATTTATATATATACCTAGAGTCTCATTGGTTATATATATTATCACCATGTATATAAAAGTGTTTCCTTCAATTCCATTTGATTTACATCTCTTATCGGCTTAAGATGTCACTACATCCACACCATCTAATGTCTTCCCTCATAAAAGTGACTTGGAATTCCTGAAATATTATAGGAATAATGTAGAGACTTTGTATCTAAATTTTGTAGCTTAAAATTACAATAATATCCTATAATGTTCCAAAATCCAACATCAACACAATATTTGAATGGCTAAACAATATAATCAGAATCATTTACAACAGTTTCAATCATTCCTTATCAACTTATTTTTTATTCTTCCCTAGATTATATAATAATATGTGCCATGAAATCCTATGCTTATTTCCTCTTAAATACCCATATGATGAATCTTCAACCTCATGTCATAGAGAAATACTTATTTCAATGGGAACATGGATATTCTCTCAGTTTAAAGCTCTTCGTATTCAATCTAATACATACTATCAATTTTTTATTTTTCTTTTTATTTTAAGTTCACGAAAAAAATTTCTTTTTTATAATATATAGAATCTCTAAAAAAATTAGTTCACAAAATCTCATTTGTTTTCTCTCAATTATATACCGGGGTTTCTCCCATGATCATCATTCTTTTATCCACCTATGGTAATTTCCTATAAAATGATAAGAGTTTCCTTTTAATATTTTATTTTAATTTTCCTCTCAAATAAATATATCTTTTACATTAGAAAAACCCATGATAATTATTCATTTCAATATATTCAATATCCAAAATAATTAAAAAATCATCATGGATAACTGAAAAATCACAATACACATCAACATAAAACGTGGGATATCTTTGAATCTTGATAAATTATCAAAAAAAACATGTACAGTATTATAATGAATATATATATTTCAGATAGCATCTCAACATCAATATTGTTCATCGTTATTCTGATTGAATCATATTTTATTTTTATATAGAGATCATGACGTGTAATATTATCACCATCACATTCAATTTGTATATTTAATTAATTTAGGATTTCAAATTTAAGTATAATAAATTTCTAACAAATTCATCTTTCCATAATCTCTTCCAAAAAAATTCCAATTAAAACATGTTGTAATGATTTCAACTATAATAAATATGTTCAGATTCATCCCAAAATTATTTATCCTTATTAGGAAATTTAACTTTTTTCATCATTGTTTAATTTCTAGAATCTCACATCATATCTTGAACTTTATCACAATAACTTGATGATAAAAATCTATAAATTATTTTTATTGAATAACAAACTATTTAAGGTTTTTTCGATGTTTAGAAAATTGAAAAAATTCATAGACATCATCTCTTTTGATTTTCTATTTGGAAAATAAATTCAATGAAAAACATATTTCACTATGAATAAATTATCAAAATCTAGTATGACTTAGGTAATACATAGAAAAAATTTCCTACATAGAAAAGATCAAAGACATATTCCACACATGTCAAAGTCATATTACTAGTATATTAACAATTTCATCATACATAGAATTTCATAAAAATTTCCTTAAAATCATACAATACGCATTATGTCGCTATATGACACACAGGTAAATTAATATGCGCAGCTCCAAATGCTTACGCTCATGGGAAAAGTAACACATCACTGCTAAAAAAATCCATTCACCAATATCTAAAGTTATATAAACTACATAATTGGTCTTCTAATAGGGGGTATGACCGTTTTGTCATGACACATCAAATTTATTATGTTTTTAAGGATGATTTATAGTTTAGGGAAGACCCTAGGTTGTCTTTCAAGGAGCGTTGGTGGCTTATAGTGTGTATTTTTAATAAAGATTACTAAAAAGGGGGGTGATTTTGAAAACAATTTTAAGAAAATAACGTAACTTATAGAGTTTAATAGTTCACAGAATAAGGTGTAGGATTAAGAATTATGAGATAAGGAGATCACTTCAAGTTCACTACACATCTTGGATAGTTCATTGTTCTGAAAATTTCACATGGTTTGGTTTAATTCTTTGGTTGAGTGTTGTCAAGATATTCATTATCCTCTTGCCTCTCTAAATTTTGCGCAAAGTACAAACCCTTAACAAAAAAATCGTGTTGTCAAGTTTTGGACTTCAAGAACAGATTAAAGGATACAAAATCAAACTAATATCTTTTTTAAGTGTGAGAGAAATAGGATCCTTGAGTTTCCCAATCACAACAACTCAAGTTTCCCACTTGAAATTTCAACCCAATTGGTGTTGAAATGAAAAGTGGTTCACTAAATTAAACCCAGGAAACGATGTCACGACCCGTCCTCGGGGCCCGTCCTGTGGCAAACCCAATCCTACCTTCCATAGGACAGGGGCTGGCGACTAGCACCAAAGGTGTAAATCCCGATAACTAGGAAGGCATTGCCTTTATAAAAGTAAACAAAACATCCCAGAGTACAAGAGGAAGTAATACACTAAGTACAAAAGAAAGTGCTGAAAAGTAAGTGGGCCAGAATACCAACCCAACAGAAAGTACAACTACAACTGAACGAAAGTACAATAGAAAAGGCAAACAGCTTTATGAAAGGAAGCAGCTCATGGGTCATCCTCCACGGATCCTACATGAAGGGTAGGTACAGATAGCACAGCTCCTGGATCGTCCACCACGGATCCTACCTGAAGGGTAGGTACAGATATACTCCACAACTCTCTCGCCCATCGACCTCCTCCGAGTATCATCTCGTCGTGAAGTCCACCTCCGGATACTGACTCGTCATGAGGTCCACCTCTGGGTACCGTCCAGTCCTCAAACACTCGGCCTCTGTTAGCGCTGCCTGGCGTCTGCAACCAACACAATGAGATGCGGGCATAGCCCGTGTAGGGGTGAGTATACGATACTCAGTAGGGACCCTGAGACCATCAAGGTCTCACTAAATCCAACAAGGGTAAACACAAAGAATTATCTCAACAGATAACCCTTACTTACGTAAAAGCCCATAATTATACCTAAGTTATCAAGTAACCCATCTCAGTCATGAGGAAACACAAAGGTTATGAAATCAACGGATAACCACTACCTGGGTATATGCCCATACATATACCTAAGTTATCATGTGACCCATCTCAATCATGAGGAAAACACAATGGACATAGACACAGCTCAAACCAAGATTTTCATTATCGAAATCGTAACTGTTGAAAAGCTCCATCTCTGGAAAGTACAGTGATCCTGTCATGACTCTGAGATACTGCTCACTAACCTAAGACTGCTAAGGTACTCCTCCTATCGAGTACGAAGGTTCTTCCACCTCACAGAGTAGTGCTCCTCCTCCATGGGTCTGCCACCTCACACAGTAGTGCTCCCCCTCATAGCCTACAGAGGTACTCCTCCTGTCGTGTACCGCGGGTCTCCCACCTCACAAAGTAGTGCTCCTCCACCATGGATCTTCCCCCTCAAAAAGTAGTGCTCCCCACTGGGCTATGCTAGACACTCCGAATCGAATCAGACAAGCAGTCATCAGGTCACAGCCATCTACACGGTCTCCGTTCTCCGTACACTCGTTTCCGGGAGGGTCCTCTCCATGAGCTACAGGTTAATACTCCAAGTATCATAATGTCCCTCGAAGAATTATCTCAATGACCGCCTCATCATAAGGGTCTCAACGCAACAGACGGCGCGTCAAACGGACGCCCGGTCTGTGAGTTATTAGCCTTTTTCATCCCAGGGGCCCGGTTGGTTTCATTTGCGATCCAACCTGGCCGTATCTCATCTGTACCCCGAACTCTCATAGGGTATACTCATAGGGACTGTTTCTCAACGAGATGACCAACGCCGCTGACGGTTCTTCAAACGGACTTCCGGTCTGAAAGTTATCAGTTTTCCCGTTCCAGGGGCCCGGTTGGATTTCGGGTACAATCCAACCCGGCCACTATCCAACTACATCCAAAACTCGGGAGAAGCATGCCCAAAGTTTCATCTCATCAAGAAGAATCCAAAAAAGTTGATGTCACATCAATCAGACGTCCGGAGCTCGAGATATAAGCGTTTCCGCTCCGAGGGCCTTGTTGGTTTCATATTCGAACCAACCCGACCGAATCCAAAGTTCTCCAAAACATTGAGTATAATATACCAAAACGACCTTCTAGATCCAAGGATTGCATCGCAGCTAACAGTGCATCGATCGGAGGTCCGTAGCCCATGTTATGGGCAAACGACCGGAAGAGGTCCGAAAATGGGGGTTTCGGGCCCGGACCGACCCGGCCCGAGACCCCCTGGGTCGGCCCGAACCGGGTCGTCCCAAACTTGATCCGGGTCCGGTCCGCCCGGTCGTGGCCCGGCTCGGCCTGGGCGAGGCCCAGCCTGGCCTGGGTAGCCCGGCCCGGCGCACTGGGGCGGTCCGCTGGCGAGCTCGGCGTGGCTGAGCTTGGCGGACAAGGGGGGCGGGGGGGGGACTGCCCCCTATTTAATTAAACATGCCCCCCATGTGGGGGGTCACTCCTCCCTTCCAGTCGGGGGTTACAAAGCACCAGTTTCTCCCCTGACTGGCTGGACCGCTACTTCCGGCCGGCTGCTGCCGCCAAGGGACCAGCGCGGTCCCGTCCCCCTGCTCCGACGTCGGCGGCCGAAAGTCGGTCGCCGCTCCCTGCTCCGTCGTGGCCTTGGTCCGACCGGTGCGGCGCGACGGCGCCGCAACCCTCCGCCGTGGCCCCGCACTGGCGATGGTGTTTTCATGATTCTCTGGAATGGCACGACGGCGCTGCGACCTTGTTTGACTTCAACGACGCAGCACGACAGCGCCACGCATCCTGGCCGCATGATCCTGCACGGTGCGACCGCACCGCGCCATCTCCATTCCAAAACCACCACAAGGTCAAAAACAGAATTATGGGAGGAGGGTCGGTCGTGTTTGTGTGGTCCGGCCCCCTCCCGTTAATCGATAGCAAGCGGCTAAGATTACGAAATATGCTCGAATATTCACGAACATATATTCAAACCCCTACCTCAACAATAGTTGACAATCAAAGAGCGTCGTGGAAACGACGTCGCGAGGTAAAAATCCATATTTACTTGACGGAGATCGTTCGAGGTGGGGCAGCGTCTCACACCGGCTACGGAGAGGAGAAGAATGGCACGACGATCACTCCTTGCGGTGACGACGTTCTTCGTCGGGGTCTTGACGTTCTTCGCGTTCTCTAACAAAGAAGATAAAGTTTCCTCTAGGTTTTGAGTATTCTCTCCCAAACCATAACACCACAAAACTAATCCAATAATAAAATAAGCTCCAATAATTTTATTAAGTCATTCCAAGAGTTTAAAAATTTAAAAACACAATTCAATAAATTTAATTAAGGACTTGGCACATTAAATTTAAGGGGTGTCAAAGGGGGGTTTGAGAGAGTTATGGAAGATGAGAGGTCACCCACTTAATGGGGGAGGTAAGGGTGTTTAAAGGAATGTTAAAGGGTGGGGTTCGTGTGGTAAACACCTCACATTTAACCTCACTTAGGTAGTTAGGTTCACCCAACCTCCATCCTTATGATTTAACCACTTTAATGAAATTAAATTAATTGCACAAATTTTATTTCTTGGAAGACTTTATACACAAAACTACACAACTCTTCCCGAGAAAACAAAACTCTAGAAAAGGTCTTTTTAATCAAATATCGGCGCTCTGGTTCCATCGGTACCTTCGGATTTCAATTCCGAGCACCGGTTTAAAAGATAGAAAAACCCGCTCGTTTGTTCACTGAACGTACCCGAGCTAAACTTCGAAAAATGATTCTGGGCACACCGGTCCTCAGAATCAGACACCGTTAGAAACAGAGTTCTCGTAAAATCTGAAAGGAAATTAAGAAAAAAATTTCCCTAAAATTTCTAGGACTTTACATTACTCCCACATCAGGGATTTACGTCCCCGTAAAACTTTAACACAAACTAGGGATACAAAAGTGGTACTAAGCAAGCATCTGAGCCTTCCGCTCCCATGTGCTAACCTGGAGGTTCCTATGCTGCCAGTGAAAGTGAACCTGAGGAATCGATCATTCACATAGGACCCGCTTCTTTCGATCCCCGATCTCTACTAGAATCTCTGCGCATGTCACCCTTTCATCGACGTCCAACTCCCTGAGGTTGATGATGTGTGAAGGATCATGCATGTATCTCCTCAGCCGAGGTACATGGATTATTTCATGCACCCGGTGCAACTGAGGTGGAATGGTCAAGCGGTAAACCACCTCGCCTACCCTACTGGGGACCTTTAGGGGTCCGATGAAGTGCAGAGATAACTTGTTGCCTTTGTCAATTCTACGTAATTCCCCGTCGAGGTGAGACCCGTAAGAAAATGTGGTCGCCATCCTCAAACTCTAGTGGTCTCTGCCACTTGTCATCATAAGGCTTTTGTCGGCTCTAAGATGTCCTCATCCACTCTTGGATGACCTGGACCTTCTCTGATGTTGCCTGGACCCTCTCTGGTCCCACAAGAGCTGCTAATATTTCTTCTTTTCCGAAAAGAGAAACCCGGTCTCATCCCCTGGATGAACCACGTTCTTTTCCTAATACAGTCAATTCGGACATGAATGATGTATTTATGCCATGGATGACATCGTAAGGCCTCGACGTTACTACCAAGAGATCCATCTGTCACTCTCGCCTCTAAGGGTCGAGTCACACTGTCGGCATCAGTGTGAGGTAACTGGGTCTCCTCCAGTAGGAATCTCAAAAGTGAGGGTCAAGTCAACAGTTTAAACTGGAACCTCTTAGTACTCAAAAAGGAAGCAAATGTCACAAAGGTAAGTGTCTTTATATTATTGCAGCTCATAGTAAAAAGACACAAATGTAATAACAACATGGAACTAGAGGTACGAAGAACAAAAGAAAACCACTAGTTCCGCTCCATTCCACTTACTTCCGGAGCTCCATAGTCATATGCTTCTGCTGCCTGAAGCTGAGCTCTCCCATTTCCACCTGTTCCCTATGGTTGGGGTGGACCTCTTGGTGGTGGTGGTGTCAACACCTTGAAGCGTTATCCACCTCTAGCTGCATGGCCAGCTCCCCTCCCTCGGCCTTCTGCTCCTAGTTGTCCACCTCGATCGAACCTCTGCCTCTGCCTGGGAGGTTCTTTATTTTAATGTTGGTCATCTGCATGGAGGGTCGAACAGTCACGTGCCATTTGACCAATTCCACCGCAGGAGTAACACTGCATGGTAGGTCTGGCTCTGTCATTCCACTTGATGCCTCGCACTACCAACCCTGAGTCATGCGATCGACCACCTATAGGTCTGGTCCTCTTGGACCTCTGCGTCATCTGTCTACTGCCTACTACAGAAGACTCTGCCTCATGCCGGCTAGTGGTGGGTCCTGCTGCTGGAGAATGCTCAGCAAGGAAACGTTCCTCTAAGAGGGCTCGCTCCAAAACCCCTTTCTGCATTGGGATGCTGTGAGAAGCAACAGAAGCTCTAATCTCTCGCCTGAGCCCCTACTCGAAGGTTCGGGCCCTAAGGAATGGGTCTCGTACCATATCTGTGGAGTAGTGTGAGAGGTCTGTGAACCTCGCTGAGTACTGCGCCACCATAATGATACCCTTCTGTAGATGCAGCAGCTCCTGTATATGCACCGCTCGAAGGTTGGCTGGTTCAAACTCTGCTCAGAACAAGCTCTCAAAGTCTGCCCATAGAAGTGTCACCTCGTCATGCATCTGGAGCATCAGGCTCCACCATCTGCCTGTTGCTACCTGAAGAAGGCTGGCAGTAAGGATAACCATGATGTCTGCTGGCATCCCCACTAGCCTGAAGACTCTCACCACAGCCTCCAGCCAATCCTCAGCCGCCTGCAGGTCCGTCTCTCCCATGAACCAGGGTGGCCTCTAGCGCTAGAACTCGTGTAGTGTGCTCATGCGACGTGCACCCTCTGCTGCTGGGGCTGGTGGCATCGGTTGACCAATAGGTAGTAGTACCGTTGGTGCCTCCACTGGTGCCTCAACTGGGATAGGGCCATGTACTGAGGCCACGTCGCTTGGTGGGTTGTTAGTACGTAAAACTCTTGGGGCTCTAGCTGTTCGTCTGCGGGGAGGCATCCTGAAAGAAACAAACATCACACGGTCAAACGATTATACCTGGTGAGCTGACTTGGTTAGAGCTATTTTAAAAGAAACTTTTGAAAATACACACGAAATCAGTGTTTTCGTGCACTGAGTCAAAAATCAGAAGTCAGGGTCATGGTGTATGGATACGTCGGCCGCCCACACCAACACTAGATTCCCGGAATTGAAAACCACACTCGGTACCCTTAAAACTATTTCTTCACAGAAGAGGAATATCAGATTTACAAGTTCTGCGGTAGAACTGACTCCTCTGATACCAATTTGTCACAACCCGTCCTCGAGGACCATGTCGTGACTACCCAAAGCCCTCCTTCTATAGGCCAGGGGCTGACGACTATCACCAAAGGCGTAAATCCTGATAACTGGGAAGGAACTGCCTTTATAAAAGTAAACAAAACAGCTAAGAGTACAAGCAGAAGTAATACACTAAGTACAAAAAAAAGTGCTGAAAATTAAGTAGGCTGGAATACAAACCCAACTGAAAGTACAGCTACAAATGAACGAAAGTACAATAGAAAAGACAAATAGCTTTATGAAAGGAAGCAGCTCCTGGGTCATCCTCCTCGGATCCTACCTGAAGTGTAGGTATAGATAGTGCAGCTCCTGGATCGTCCACCACGGATCCTACCTGAATGGTAGGTACAAATAGCCTCCACAACACTCTCGCCCGTCAACCTCCTCCGAGTATCGTCTCGTCGTGAAGTCCACATCCGGATACTGACTCGTTGTGAGGTCCACCTCTGGGTACCGTCTAGTCCTCAAACACTCGGCCTCTGTCAGCGCTGTCTGTCGTCTACAACCAACACAATGAGGTGCGGGCATATCTCGTGCAGGGGTGAGTATACGATACTCAGTAGGGACCCCAAGACCCTCAAGGTCTCACGAAATCCAACAAGGGTAAACACAAAGAAGGATCTCAACAGATAACCCTTACTTAGGTATAAGCCCATAATTATACCTAAGTTATCAAGTAACCAATCTCAATCACGAGGAAACACAAAGGTTATGAAATCAATGGATATCCACTACCTGGGTATATGCCCATACATATACCTAAGTTATCAAGTGGCCCATCTCAATCAAGAGGAAAACAAAATGGCCATAGACTCAGCTCAAACCAGGATTTTCATTATCGAAACTGTAATTGCTGAAGATCTCTATCTCTGGAATGTACAGTGATCCTATCACGACTCCAAGGTATTGCTCACTAACCTAAGACTGCTGAGGTACTCCTCCTGTCGATTACCGCAGGTCTGCCACCTCACACAGTAGTGCTCCCCCTCATAGCTTACAGAGGTACTCCTCCTGTCAAGTACCAAAGGTCTTCCACCTCACAAAGTAGTGCTCCTCCTTCATGGGTCTGCCACCTCAAAAAGTAGTGCTCCCCACTGGGCTATGCTAGTCACTCCGAATCGAATCGGACAAGGAGTCATCAGGTCACAGCCAGCTACACGGTCTCCATACTCCGTACGCCCATTTCCAGGAGGGTCCCCTCCACGAGCTACAGGATGATACTCCAAGTATCATAAATTACCTCGAAGAAGTATCTCAAGGACAGCCTCTTCATAGGGGTCTCAAGGCAACAGACGGTGCGTCAAAAGGACGCCCGGTCTGTCAGTTATTTGAATTTTTCGTCCCAGGGGCCCAGTTGGTTTCATGTGCGAACCAACCCAGCCATATCTCAACTATACCGTAAAATATCATAGGTTATACTGATAGGGAGTGTTTCTAAACATGATCACCAATTTCACTGACGGTTCCTCAAACGGACATCCGGTCTGAAAGTTATCCGTTTTTTCGTTCTAGGGGCCCGGTTGGATTTCAGGTACAATCCAACCCGGTCACTATCCAACTGCATCCAAAACTCAGGAAACTCATGCCAAAAGTTTATTCTAATCAATAAGAATCCAACAATGTTGACAGAACGTCAATCAGACGTCCGGAGCTCGAGATATAAGAATTTCCGCTCCGAGGGCCCGGTTGGTTTCGTATTCGAACCAACCTGGCTGAACCCAAAGTTTTCCGAAACCTTGAATGTTTTATACCGAAACATCCGCCTCAATCCAAGGATCGTATCACAGTAGACAGTGCGTCGATCGGAGGTCTGTAGCCCATGTTATGGGAAAAATACCAGAAGAGGTCCAAAAAGGAGGGTTTCGGGCCCGGACCGACCCGTCCCGAGACCCCCTGGGTAGGCCCGAACCGGGTCGACCCAAACCGGATCCCAGTCCAGACTGCTTGGGTGTGGCCCAGCCCGGCTGGCATGGCCTGGCCCAGCTGGCATGGCCCGGCCCGGCCTGGGCGCCACCCGGTCGATACTGGGCGCGGCCCGGCCCGGCGCGCTGCCGCGGTCCGCTGGCCAGCTCGGCGTGACCGAGCTGGGCGGACAAGGGGGAGGGGGGGCATTACCCCTGTTTAATTAAACGTAACCCCCACGTGGGGGCCGCTCCTACCATTCAACCGGTGGTTACGAACCCCCAGTTTCTCCCCTAACCGGCTGGCCCGCTCCAGCCGGCTGGCTGCTACCGCCACGGGACAGGCACGGTCCCGTCCCCCTGGTCTGACGCCAGCGGCCGGAGGCCGGCCGCCGCTCCCTCCCCCGTCGTGGCCTTGGTCCGACCGGGGCGGCGTGATGGCGTTGCACCCCTCCGTCATGGCCCCGCTCCGGCCACAGTGTTTTCGTGATTCTCGGGCGCGACACGATGGTGTCGTGGCCTTGTTCGACTTCAATGGAACAGCGCAACGACACCACGCATCCTTGCCGCATGATCCCACGCGGTGTGACGGCACCATGCCATCTCCATTCCAAAACCACAACAATGTCAACAACATAATTAATGGAGGAGGGTCGGTCGTGTTTGTGTGGTCCGGCCCCCTCCCGTTAATCGATAGCAATAGGCTAAGATTACGAAGTACGCTCGAATATTCACAAACATATATTCAAACCCCTGCCTCAACAATAGTTGACGATCGAAGAGCATCGGGGAAACGACGTCGTGAGGTAAAACTCCGTATGCGCTTGATGGAGATCGTTCGAGGTGGAGTAGCGTCTCACACCAGCTACGGAGAGGAGGAGAAAGGCACGACGATCACTCCTTGTAATGACGGCCTTCTTCATTGGGGTCTTGACGTTCTTCGCGATCTCCAATGAAGAAGATAAAGTTTCCTCTAGATTTTGAGTATTCTCTCCGAAACCATAACACCACAAAACTAACCCAATAAGAAAATAAGATCCACTTATTTTATTAAGTCATGCCAAGAGTTTAAAATTTTAAAAACTCAATTCAATGAATTGAATTAAGGACTTGGAACATTAAATTTAAGGGGTTTCAAAGGGGGGTTGGAGAGGGTTATGGAAGATGAGAGGTCACCCACTTAATGGGGGAGTTAGAGGGGGTTTAAGGAATGTGATGGGGTGGGGTTCGTGTGGTCCCCACCTCACATTTAACCTCACTTAGGTAGTTAGGTTCACCCAACCTCCATCCTTAGGATTTAACCACTTTAAAGAAATAAAATTATTTGCACAAATTTTATTTCTCGGAAGTCTTTATCCACAAAAACTAAACAACTCTTTCCGAGCAAACGCAACTCTGGAAAAGGTATTTTTACGAAAATATCGGTGTTGCGGTTCCATCGGTGCCCTCAGATTTCAATTATGACCACCGGTACAAAATATAGAAAAACTCGCTCGTTCGTTCACTAAACGTACCCGAGATAAACTTAGGAAAATGATCCCGGGCACCCCGGGCCTCGGAATTAGGTGCCGTCAGAAACTGCGTTCTTGTAAAATCCCAAAGAAAATTGAGAAACAATTCTCCGTGAAATTTCCGTGTCTTTAAAAATTAAATCAGAGAAAAATCATGATTAGATGAAACATAAGTGAAATAATCCAGACACAAATCACACAAAACCAATAGAGTATCAAGTGCCGAAACTCCCTCCCAAGTATGTGTATCTCCCTCGAAATGATCGTCCACTATTTAGCTCGCCATCGAGAGGAGGAGAAGGCTCGGGTGGAACTCCTTCTTCATTGATGATCCCCATATGATGATAGGGGCCTCCAGAACTTCATGTTTTAGGAGAGAACTCCTTTGGATCTCCGAAATACCAGAGCTTTTCTTCCTGATCGAACTTTCAAATTAGGATCCCATGGTTTCATTTTATAGGAAAATGGTAATGCGGTTTTGAGCACACAAAATTATTAAAACCACTTGTCATAGGTGTTTAGACCTCCAGAAAACATTATCTAGATTTTTATAAAATAAAAGAGTTGTAGAACCACCTCTTTTATGTCTCCAACGAAATTTGGCTCACATTTGACACCTATAGCACGAGATATGGGCAGATCACAGCACACCACTTTTGAATTTGTGCAAATATGGTGTGCTGGACAGATCAGGCATGCAAGGACATCATATGGCCGAATGAGTCTTGGGTTTCTTCATATGAAATGTAGACCATTGAGTTTCGGACTAACCCACAAAATTTCAGCCCAATTGGATGCAGATTCTAGTAGAAGGGTTCGTATTAACCCATTGGTGTGCTTGGATCCTGTGCAGTTTGGCCCATTTTTCTTGGACATCATCATGGGCCCCCCAAATCACCTTCACCTTCGATGAAAGTTTCAAGACAAGTAACATTGTAATTTTTAATATCAATAAACATAAAATAATGGATTAAAACAAGTAATTCAATTTGTTATTATTTTTGTAATTTACAATAAAATTCAGTTTAATACAGTGGTGTAAGGGTGAAAATGACACAGTGAATCGTGGTACGATCACGGTATAACTAATTTTTAGTTCTGAACATGTTCTTCCAGACTTCATAAAATAAAATCAGGGATATCCACATTTAACTCAAGGTCTCTATAACACTTCATATCAACTCAAAAAATATATTGGATTTATAGAAATTTTTCATACTACTTCAGCATCATTTCTAATGCATTTTTTCACACTATGCACTCATGTTATTAAATTTTTACAAACTATATTTCAATATAAATTTCATCTTTGAATGCGTTCACTCTCATCCTTTATTGATGTGAAGATTATCGCTATAAAAAAAATATCATACTTGATTAACATAGTATGGGATCTCCAAATCCATGTACATCAATATATCCATTTAATATTTTTATTATCTTTATTAATAATATTTTATTCATGTTTTCAACCATCCAATTCTTCAACATTGGAAACACAATTGTACACAATAATTTACACTTTGTTTCACATATTTCTCTTGATGATCTTCATAATAAATAATTTTTTTAAAGGGTTTCTTATAAATTAACCATCTCTTCAAACATATTTTGATTATATATATAATAATAAATCATTACATCTTCAATGGAAGCTATCTCTATTCATATTTACCCAAAATTGGATGGGTAGACTCTCATGTCCTTTGGGTGAAATCTCACACCATCACCCATGATATTCAATAAATATATTGACACAATTGTTAATAAAAAATATAAACACAATCCAATGGGAACTCCACTCCATCACTTAGGATCTTTTTCAATATTTTGAACTTACAAATAAAAAATAATCATGGGAAAAAATTTATTAGTTTAGTTTTTCTTTCCCATTTAATGAAAGTAAATACAAAGTAGTAAAAAAATTCTCCCCCTTTTCTATACCATATATACAAGTGAATTATTTTAATGGGAAATTACTCTCCCCCATAATATTCTGAATTTAATAACCATCTTTTATCCATTTTTTATTCCACTTCCACTATAATTATTTATTTACATAATATAATGGTGGTGTCATATGTTTCTCATAAGAAATCCTTAGTTAAGTCAACTCTATGACTATGTGGGTAAATAAATGTTTAAAAAAGATTCATTTTATGAAATCTTCAAGGATACCCATGTGAATTCCTTAATGTGGTGCCAATTTAAAATAATTTATTTTGGGTTATATAACTTGATATTTAAAATAAAATTAAACCATCACTTCACTTGAAAAAATAAATTAGAAATATTTAACTGAAATTGTGTTCTTCCGTATAAGCTTAATTGGCACACTATTTTGTAAGTAGATTTATTATAAATTATATTAAAAAATAGATTTTTTTCATCGTAAATCAATATTAAATTTATCATATTACTATCCATATATATATATATATTTAAAAAAAGTATATAAATATTTTTTTACATTTCTCTGGTTCATAGATCCCCCTCCTGAGATTCTCTCCAAACATTTTCACGGTTGATTCTTCTTCAAGGATTATTCTATAATAAAATTTGATACATGTTTTGTCTAATATCAACTGAAATAAATATAGTTATGTTTTTTATGAAGAAACTGATATTCCAATTAAAATATTCTATGATTTTTGGTCTTCCATTGAGTTGTGAATTCACAACATTCATTATCTCTATTCATTAATCACCTTCAGTCCAATTTTCCGTGTTTCAAAACCAAAAAATAAGAATAAGGTGGGTCTTCCTTAGATCTTCAATTGTAACAACAAGGTTTATAATTTCATCTGAATACAAGAAATTGTTTCAATATCTTTACTTTATGTGGAACATTTCATAAAATCACTACCCTTAATTTTACAAGTGTGTACCTATTTTGGTTGAAAGGGTTATTGTTTTCCTTCATATATAATTGCAGTAGGAATATGATTTTCAAGTGAGCTATTTTATCACAATTTTAATTATCATAATATTTCTTTTTTTCCTCTGTCCACTAATGATTCCATATCATTAATAAATCATTGTTCATTTGTTCAAAATTCAATTTGGTTTTGGTTTCTTTTCAATAAGTCGCATTTATAACCAACACAACATTACATTATAATATTGACACGCACTTGTTAAAAGTGTATCTTGCTATATTGAACCTTCAAAACATCACTACACAATGTTTTAGGATAAAAAACATTTTATTCCTCTCAACCACTTCATTAGTTGTGTCAACTAACTATACAATATTAATATCACATTATTAAATTTAATCCATCATTTTTTCTTCTAATATTATGAGTTTGACATTAATATTTATTTCCATTTTTATACAGATCAAAATGTTCTCTTTATTTGAAAAATTGATGAATATTAATTTTATTGCGATGCCTTTATCAATTTCCATAAATTTTTATTTGAATTAATATGATCAACGGTTTTCATCATTGATTTGAATCTAAATGCAGGCTTCTTGTTATATTGTTTTTATGGCAACCCTGGTTTTTATTAAATAATAAAACCTAATTTATTACATAAACTTCAGTCGATACAACATAGAAGATCATGGGGTATAGTTTCTTTATGGATTATGATCATTACATAATAACATAAAACATGAAATACAATATCTTTATTAAAAACATTCTTTACATGACCACTAGATTCCCTCGCACTTAGCATGGAATGGGATAACCTGAGGACATGCATAAGAAAATGGTGAGCTATAAAGCCTAGTAAGGGAATAATCATGGAATGAAATGAGGAATACAATACATGTTAGATAATAGGCCTATCAAAAGTGCACAAGAGAATAATCAACATAAAGTCATTGTCTCGCGGCGCATGACTGGATCATGTGGGAGAAACGTGTGCTACCCGATGGTTGATTAGAGAAGATTGGGTTCTGCTTAATCACTCATATCGGGTGCACCATTTTTTCCTCGAAACGCCCAACGGTTCCATATCCAGCAATACGTGGAACTGCTTTCCAAAGTCATGTGTTTGCTGGGTGGTTTGACCAGTGATGCTTAAAAACTCACATTGGTCGAGAGGATGGGAAGTCAGGATCATTGCACCCTTTTGGGGGGAATTATTGCTTGTTCCGGGACTCCCTTATAGATTTATGACATATTCATATGTTCATGAATATTTGGTTTATACCCAAGCATTGTATCCATGGATTACTCCTTGTTGGAAATGGTCAGCTGGACGCAGGGGTTCAGAATCATTTATGCCCAAGGATTACCATCCCTCGTTGGATTGATGACCCTGAGGAGTCTGGATTCATTGTGAAGGCACTGGTTTAAATACTCGTAACCAAGCACTCTGGAGTTTATTTTCATCCCATAGGGATAGATAAAGACATTATAGTTTGGATTGAACCCATGGTATGGGCCCCCAAAATATCCCTATGAGAGGAATCAGAAATCAGGTAGTTCGGTTTGACATGGGGCTTACACTCCTGGCTTCCCATGGTTTGCGTGGTGAACCGACGTGATGATGGTTGGATCGACCGGGTGTTGGGCTTGAACCTCGGGGAGGTTTCCTACGTACCCTTCCTAGGAGATAGGGATCAATGTCCATGTAGTTCGGATTAGATGGTGTCAGAGAACAGACACGAATGTGGACCCGGGGGTCCGATGGTAATCGGGCTTGAACCTCTTAGAGGCTTCCTACGTATCCCTGTGGTTGGGAATCAAAGTCCACGTAGTTCGAATTAGAGGGTGTAGGAGAACAGACGTAAGGATGGATCGGGGGACCGATGGGTAGTGGGCTTGAACCTCAAGTAGGCTTCCAACGTACCATGCCCTGACATGGATCAGAGTCCTTTTAGTTCGCATTAGAGGGTTTCAGAGAACCGACGTAAGGATGGATCGGGGGTCTGATGGGTAGTGGGATTGAACATCATTGAGCCTTCCTACGTACCATGCCTTGACATGGAACAAAGTACTCATAGTTTTCATTAGCATGGAGCTTACGCTCTGAGGTATACTAAGAGAGGATTCCATGGTTGATGCTTACTCTAAGCCCATGTGAGTCATGCTCGGTGTGAGAAACAAGAGGCAGCAGGGACCTGATGATTACGTCGTGAAAGGTACATCCTTGGGATGTGTGATGGGGCTTATCCGTGGGGGCTGCCCAAAAAGTCAGGGCTTACTCCGAGAGGCACGCCCATAGTGACAAAGCCGAGCGGGAAAGGGACTTGGCCCCAAAGAAGAACAGAGCAGCAACTTTCCCCACTATGCCCTTCCTTGGCCATGGTCATGGGGAAGTACGGAGGTGCATGGGGGCTTCCTTCTGATGGGTAGTCTGCCATTCCTTGGGGAGGGGAGAAGTTCCCTAGTCCTAACATGTGGAGGGGCATAATGGGGACTCCCGGGCTCGGACTCTGCATTACCATCAAAATGTGAAGAGAGGAATCCTTCAGGATTCTGCCCAAGGGCCGGAGCAACCCCTTCGCCCTCGCTTACCAAGGGTATGTGAACTCAAAACGGCATGCTGATTCACCTGATGGTTACGTCACACGGGTCAAGTGGCTCTGGTGGAGGCCTCGTCTTGGGGATGATTAATGGGCCAATGAGGGGGTTGCGGAGGATCAGGCCAGATCGGAAGGATTTTATCCTGCTCGGGGAATGGGAACTCCGAAGGATTTGGCAGGCCACACGGGTTCATGAGGGGTGGCTCCCTTCGCGTAGGGATGTTCTATGCCACTGGAGAGACCATCCTCACACCAGGGTGGTCTGTAGACTGATGGGAACCCCACGATCTAGGGTAGTTTGCGGACTGGTGGGAATCACGCGAACTAAGGTGGTTCGCGGCTTCAGGTTCAGCCCATGTACCAGGTTGGTACATGTATGGGTCCATGCGAGTAGCGGCAGACGAGGGCAACGCTGGTCGGAGGTTCGTTGGTCGGGGCTTCGTCCTCGTATGAGGGTGCTATGCGGTGCGGCAGATTAGAAAAGGGGCATAAACTCCCTGGTCCGTAGGGAGTGCATCCGTGGAGGGGCCATGGTTCTCAGTCTTATTTTCATTGTTATTTTAAGTTCATGGTTCACCAAGTTTTTATGCATTTTTAGTTCCTTGTTAATTTACTTTGAGCTTCATACCTGTTCTGGTTCGCGAACTGGAACTTCGCTGTTTGCGAAATTATAAGCTCTTTCCTTTGAAATCCTTCAACCCGAATCTGATCGAGCTCCCCCTCTGCCCCCTCCCTCTCCGTTTATAGAGTGGGGAAAGATATGTATCTCTGGTAATGCGACACCTTTTTAGGAGGTCCATGATCGCAAACCTGGTTTACGGATTACTTCGTAAATCTGCAACTCACAGGGGGCATTGAACGCACCTCCCCCGTGAACCAAACTAGTTCGGGGAGTGATTTCTGGATGCACAGGGTTCCACCTCCATTCTGAAAATGACATCGGATGCGGTCTGGGCCAGTTGATGCGGTTCACGGACAGGGCAGTTTGTGTCAGTGGACCAGCTCAGCGCCCGTCCTGCTTCGCACCCGCGAAGGATCCCCGCCTCTGTTCCGCAAACGACATCGGTCTGCGGAGGGGGGTGCTTTGTGGAACTGTCTGCATACCATTATCATTGGACTGGTCTGTGGACTGGTTCGACTTGTACCATCCTTTGATTATTATCCACACTTTTCCCCAATTCTTTTTGGGGGAATTGGATAGAATCTCCCTTGTATTAAAGGGGATTCTCATTCTCCTTTCCAGATTTTTCAGGACCCTACAAATTCCCCCCATCGGAATGGGGTCCGATCAGAATCAGGAGGAGTCTATTTCGATGTAGAGTGGTCTAGAAAATCAATGAGTGATCAGACAATTCTCTAAATTTTTCCTGAGCCAAGGGACTCAGCGAGCAAAGTTCGACAATTGCTAGGTTTTTATATAAAACCTCCACAAAAATATTTTCTTTTTCGTCAATACCCTAATTTTGAATGGGCCCATTTGGTGTCGACCTAGCGGTTATGGCCCGACATTTTATTAGCTATCCCTTTTCAGGTTTTTGACCTAACAGTCTTTGTGCCTCTTTTTGTGAGCGGTTTAATGTCCTGCCAACAAGACTATAATTACTGTTGTTTTCGTTCAAACAGATTTTACCAGATATGGTGGGGCGAGGGCCCAAATGAGGTTTGGTTGATTAAAATATGTCTCAATATCCTCCAGACGCATGTGAGGAGATCCTGTTTAGATTTGAATGACATGTGGGGCATGTCTCAAGGCATGGGAGCCGCATTGGCGTGCAGAGGTAGAAAGAGCATCGCCTAAGGAAATCTTGCCTTTGGTAGACGGGCCAGGGGAGATCAATATGCAGTTCCGCTGAGGGAATGGTATGATTAGTCATGAAAAGGTGTCTTTAAGTCAATGACTCTCCAATTATGATAGATTATGGACTTCATGAATTTTTGGATTATGGAAACCACCCTGGGTGGCTTGGAGAATTATGGAAACCACTAGGGGTGGCTCGGAAAGGGTATGTGATGTATGAAAGGGTTTGAGAAAATCTGTATTAATCAGGAGTGTGGACTCAGGGTCCATGTCCAACGAATTTATCTAGCATAATGTATGGTTGGAGCCTGGCTTAGTTTAAAGTCATTGTGATGGAACATTATCTAGAATGGAATGAATTCTCCTGGTTCTTGGTAATCTCATCATAGACATTCCACCACATTCAGGTAGGGTCGTGACAAATGCTGGTAAACTGTATCATAGAGGTTTTTTGAATCCTGGGATGGACATGGGGGCTCAGGGGCCCAGAGGCGTACTGAGAGAAGCATTACCTACAGACATGTTGACTTTGGTAGATGAGCCAGGGGCGATCAATATGCAGATCCACTGAGGGCATGGTATTCATAGTCATGTGAAGGTTTTCTTAGGTCAATGATTTCATTCTCCCGATAGCCGGGAAACTTCAAGGATGTTTGGGATTTGGTACTACTAGGGGTGGATTATGAGAGTTCGGCTTTTTCTGAGTACAGAGCATGGTTTATGAGGAGAGGGTGCCTGGATATGGGAGAAACATCTTGGATAAATTTCCCGAGAATGGTTGAAGTCATTCATTCTCACGCTGGTGTGAGATGGTGGTTTGTGCAGGTCAGACCCATGCACTGAGGGATAGAGAAAAGCCTCCATTTCTTACTAACCCCATGAAAGGATTGACCGTGCAGTTTAATGTCATGCGGAAAGGATGGGTTCCATGCAGTTTAACGTCATGCGGTAAAGATGAGGAGCATTATTAAAGGATGCAATGCAGTTTAACGTCATGCAGTAAGGACGAGGGAATTTTTAAACCACTGAAAATGCTTGTTTTTGGAGGTATTTCCCTGGATGTTTAATTCTTGGTCTTTGCTACTTTATGACAATTGTCCAAGATGTTCCGTGTAGTTAAACGTCATGCGGTAAGGACATCTTCCATGTATTTTAACATCATACGGTAAAGACGATGTTGCAAAGGATTCTCTTGATCAAAATGTAACTGGGCTTGATCATTTCGGCATGCCCAAGACATGGAGAGCGGTTGATTGGTGTAAATATTGGTTTTGGGGATTCTTGGATCAGGAGAAATGATATGGGGCCTCTGAGCCCGGTAAGCGTACGGAGCTAGGAAGAGTATCACCTGAGGAAATCTTGCCTTTGGTAGACGGGCCAGGGGCTATCAATATGAAAATCCACTGAGGGCATGGTATGCATAGTCATTCAAAGGTGACCATAGGTCAATAACTTTCCAATTCTGATTATCATTAATGTTTATGAGGATCCGCGATTGTCTGGGCCACGAAGTTTGTCATTTGGTAAGAAAATATATGGACATGTTGGGCATATTTGGCCCTGGTTGCTGTTAAAGCTTAGAGGGATCCCTGCGCTGATTTATCTTGCACACAGGGGTGTACCAGCACTCCATGCAGTATAACGTTGTGTGGTAAGGATGAAGTACTCCTAGTTTAGTGGTCATAGAGATCAGACCATTAGGTGACTATTGCTGCAGTCACTCGAAGGATAACTGAGTTACCATGCATTGATATTCATTGAACAGGGTAGGGGATAAATATTGTAAACTGTAACTCTGAGGTTTTTCATATTAGGAGATGTGGTGTGGGGGATCTGAGGCCAGTAAGTGTATAGAGCTAGGAAGAGTACCACCCGAGGAAATATTGCCTTTGGTAGATAGGCTAGGGGCTATCAATATGCAAAGCCGCTGAGGGCATGGTATGAATAGTCATGCAAAGGTGTCCACAGGTCGATAAATTTCCACTTCCGATGGCGATGAATGATTATGAAAATATGATAATGCTCACAGTACATAGTTCGGCAAGCGGAGATAATGGTGTCTGAGCATACAAGAAACATCTTCACTGAAACTTTCTATTGAGTCAAAGTAGCCTAGCCCTGGCTTGATGTTCGTAGATGCTGGTCGTCATGTGAACCACGAGCGGATACATATGCTAACCGGGTAGGGATACCTTGGCAACGTTTGGATGTGAAAAGGGGGGCGAACTTGAAAAACCACTGCACCATAAATTTTAGGATTTGGAGATATGATATGGGGGCTTTGTGGCCGGTAAGCATATGGAGCTAGGAAGAGTATCGCCTGAGGAAATATTTCCATTGGTAGACAGGCCAGAGGATATCAATATGCAGAGCCACTGAGGTCATGTTATGCATAGTCATGCAATGGTGTCCACAAGTTGATAACTTTACACTTCTGATGGCCATTGAATGGTTATGAAGATCCATAATTATCCGGGCTGTGGAGTCTGATGTATGGAGGGGATACATCAAAATGCGCAAGGAGTATTTCTGTATCATTTCACCATGTATCTTGGGTGGGTCACGATGACTTCCGTTTAGTTTTAACATCATGCGGTGAGGACGAAGTCCGTGCAGTTTTAACGTCGTGCGATGAGGACGAGGAATACATCCCATGTAGATCTGGTCCGTACACGGGGGAAGGGGGAATTTTTTTAATCTCTATTAGGGAATGGCTGGGCTAGGATGGGAAACCCTGACGTCACTATGCATCTTGTGAGGGCAGGAATCAAGCCACGCTTAGTTCCTTGAAGGAGGTACACCCCGCACAGGGTTAGTCTATACACAGGGGAAAAGGGCATTTTTGACTTTCATTTGGGGATGTCTGAGCCAGAATGAGGGAACATGGTGTTACTACATATCTTCTGAGGGAAGGAATAAATCCACATGTAGTTCTCTGAAGTTCGTGCAGTTTAATGTCATGTGGTGAGGACAAAGAATACACCTCGTTCATGTCTGGTCCGTACACGGGGGGAGAGAGCATTTTTTTGAATGGATGGGCAAGGATGGGGAACCCTGGCATCACTATGTATCCTATTAGGGAATGAATCAAGTCTCACGTTGTTCTTTTGGGGAATACACCCCGTGCGGGTCTGGTCCGTATGGGGGAAGGGGGTATTTTTTGTCTTCATTTCAGGTGGATGGTCTAGGGTGTGGTACTGTGGCATCACTACGTATCCTACGAGGGAAGGAAGCAAGCCTCATGTAGTTCTCATTAAGAAAATACACCCCTTGCAGGTTTAGTCCATATATGGGGGAGAAGGGGCATTTTTTATCCTTATCCGTGCAGTTTAACATCATACGGTAAGGACGAGGAATACACCTCATGCAGGGCTGGTCCATACATGGGGAGAGAAGGAAATTTTAACTTTTATTTGGGTGTGGATAGGCCAGGATGGGGAACCCTGATGTCGCTACATATCCTGAGAAGGCAGGAATCAAACCGTACATAGTTCTCTGAAATAAGTACACCTCGTGCAGGGCTGGTCCGTACATAGGGGAAGGGGACATTTTTTTTAATTTAATTCCATTTGGGAGTGGTTGGGCCAGGATAGGGGATCCCGACGTCGCTACGTATCCTGCGAGGGCAGGAATCAAGCCCACATAGTTTTCTTTGGAGTACACCTCATGCATGTCTGGTCCATACATGGGGGAAAGGGGCATTTTTAAATCTTCTTATCCGTGAAGTTTAACGTCGTGCGGTAAGGACGAGGGAAACATCCTGTGCAGGTCTGGTCCATATACGGGGGAAGGGCAGTTTTTACTTTTACTTGTGGGTGGCTAGGCTAGGATGGGGAACCCTAGTGTCACTACTTATCCAGCGAGGGAAGGAATCAAGTCGTACGTAGTTCTATGAAATCCGTGCAGTTTAACATCATGTGGTGAGGACAAAATACTATTAGTTTAGGGTCAGAGAGTTTGGACCGTTGGGTGATTGGCAGTTTAACGTCCTGTAGCTCGGACGATAACTGCTTTTAGTTATGACAGTGAGGATGAAATACTCTTAGTTTAGGGTCATATATTTTGGATCGTTGGGTGCTTGGTAGTTTAACATCTTGCAGCTGAGATGATAACTTCTTTAAGTTATGCCGGTGAGGATGAAATACTATTAGTTTAGGGTCATAGAGTTCAGACGGTTGGGTGCTTGGATGTTTAACATCCTACAGTTTGAACGATAACAGCTTTTAGTTATGCTGGAATACTCTGAGTTTAGGGTCATAGAGTTTGGACCGTTGGGTGCTTGGCAGTTTAACGTCCTGCAGCTCGGACAATAACTTCTTGTAGTTTCTATGTGAAATACTTCTTCAAGAACCATGTGTTTGTAGTAGCGGTGGTGAATTGTTTGTCCATGGAGAACAGAGAATATGCTCCGTTGGAGTATACATTGTGTATAACATATGGTCCCTCCCACTTGGGCTCTATCTTTTGAGGTTTCTTTCCAGGTATCATTGGGTTCCGGAGGACCAACACCAATTATACTTCCATGGAAGACCAATGATGAACCTTTTTATTGAAGTCTCGTGCAATCCGGTTCGAATATACTTCCAGATGGTGCAAAGTGTGCAACTTCTTCTCATCCAACTATTCCAATTCACCTAGCCACTTTTCTGATAACTCATTGATGGATAATTGATCACAAACGACAACGCAATGCGAGGGAAATTGGAGCTCAATGCGAAAGACCGCTTCTGTTCTGTATACTAATTAGTAAAGAGTAGCCCGAGTATCAGTGCAGATTGTGGTTCCATAAGCCCACAATGCATGGAGGAGTTTATCCATCCATGACTTCTTTTCTTTTTCCACCATTTTATGGAGAATATTGGACAGGGTCTTGTTGAAAGCCTCTATCTGTCTGTTGGCCTCTATGTTGTATCAGAATGAGTGGTTAGCCTTTATACCGTATTCTTGGTATAGTTTCTCCCATTCAACAGAGTAGAAGCTGGTGTCGTTATCCGTCAGTATGGCATGAGGGAAACCAAATCTGGGGATGATATTGGTTTTCACAAAGCTGAAATGGTTTCTTACCTCAACTTTCTTAAGGGGTACAACTTCTGCCCATTTGGAATAGAAGTCGGTTTCCTTGAGGATATACTTTAGCTGTTTGGATGTGGAGGGAGGATATGATCCCACAACATTCATTCCCCATATGGCAATTGGCTAGGAGTACATTGGCTGATGAAGTAACTCTGGGGATTGGTGTATGAAGTTGGCATGAACTTGGCATGAGTGTAATTTTGTGGAAAATCGCTCGCAATCTCGGGCCACTTTGGGCCAATAGTACCCAAGTCATTGAACTTGATGCAAATGTTTGGACCACAGATGATGTGCCCCACATACTCCGGCATTTACTTCAGTCATGATGACAACGGTTTCTTCTCCATCGATGCATCTGAGGAGGATTCCATCGAGGCCTCGTTTTTACAGGACCTCCTGTTGACTCGTGCCACCGTATAGGACATAATTAATTTCCATTCTCCGTATTTTCTATCGTTCATCCCTTTCTGATGAATGTTCTCCCCGTTGAAGGTAGTTTGCAATGGGGGTCATACAGTCAGTGGAAGGAGCATATGGCTCGGGGGAAAGATTAACATCATTGATTTATTCCATCTTAGTTTGAACAAATGGCAAGACCATTCGATGGTGAGCAATACTGATAATTTTTTCATCCCAGTCTGGGTTGGCTAGGGTTGTGGCTGCATTAGCTAATTCTTCAGCCTGAGCATTCTGAGACCGGGGAATATAGGTCAATGTTGGTTCTGTGGAGAATTCCTCCATTAACCCTCATACATGGTCAAACAGTGGAATCAACTCCACTTTTTTAATAACATAGTCACCATTGACTAGCTTTATGACCAGTTCAGAGTCACATTTTACCATAAGGTGTTGAACTTGTGCCTGGAGTGCGAGTTCTAGGCATGCAATGTGGGCTTGATACTCCACTTCATTGTTCGTACATCCTTCTGACAGGGGGAAGGAATATGGAAATACTTCCTCTTCTGGGGACATGAGTATTATCCCCAAACCCACATTGTTAAATTTGGGATCTTCCATCCTCTTCTCGGCTGGGCTTTGGGATGCGCTGTCGAAGTACATTTCCCATGTTGGGAACTCCTCTTGAACCAAGAAGATTTATTCATCAGGTAGCTCGATGTCCGGTGTGGTAGTCCATTTTGAGGGGTGCTTTGCCAGAAAATATGCTAATGTCTGGCCTTTGATGGCCTTCTGAGGCACAAACCATATATCAAACTGTAACAGGATGACCTCCCATCAGGTTTGGAGCCCGGTCGGCATTTGGTGGCGGATGATGTACATGAGCAGGTTATTACGCGAGGCCAAATGGACTTCATGATGCTGTATATAATGTCGCAACTTTTTAACTGCGAAGACTAAGTCCAAACAACTCTTCTAGATGTGTGAGTATCGATTCTCAGCATCAATCATGGTTTGTCTGAGGTAATAGAGACTATTTTCACTGACGACATCATTTTTCTGCGCTAGGAAGGCTCCCAGTGACCGCTCTAGGGCCGTCACATATAGGATGAGAGGTCCTCCTTCAACTAGGGGCATGATCCTCGACAGGATTAACAGGTACCTCTTTATGCTATCGAATGCCTCCTGGAAATCATCTGTCCATTGGTAGGTAACCCCCTTCATCATTAACCTGGTAAACGGAAAACATTTGCATGTCAGGTTGGCTATGAACTACATGATATAGGCCATCTGTCCTTGGAATCCCCTCAACTAGGTGATATTGCAGGGACATGGCAGGCCGAGGATATCATTTTTCTTTTCAGGGTCGACTTTGATACCATGATGGTTTATGACGAAGCCAAGGAATATCCCTGAGGTAACCCAGAGGCACATTTTAAGGGATTCATCTACAGGATATGCTGTCGAAGTTTGTTGATGATGGTCTCATGGTCTGACAGGTGATCTGAGCGAAGCCTGGACTCAACCACCATGCCATATACTTAAAATATGATGAATATCTAGAGGAATGGTTTAAGGGTACAATGAATGGCGTGTTGATATGTGCTGCCAGCGTTCTTGAGACCAAAGTGCATGACCATGTAATAGAATATTCTTTGAGGGTCTCTAAAGGTAGTGTATTTTTCGTCTTCTCGGGCCATCCTGATTTTATTATACCCAGAATAGTCATCCATGAAGGATAGAGCCTCATAGCCGGTCGTTGCATCGATTAATTACTCGGTGATCAGGACCAGGAAATCATCTTTCAGGCAATGCCGATTGAGATCTATGAAATCAATGCAGACGCGAATTTGTCTATTCTTTTTCTTGACGGGGACAATTTTGGCCAACCAGATGGGGTATTGGACCCCCCTAATGAAGCCCTCTTGAATAATCATATAGACTTCAGCCTCTATTTTGGCATCATTTGAGGGGTGTGTCCATTAGGCAGCCCGCTTATAGCACTGGTGGTCTCTTGGAAGACCCAGGTGATGCGTCGCCGCTTCAGGATCGAGTCCCGACATTTCCGTGTAATTCCAGGCAAAGACATATCGATGTTTCCTTAAGAAAGTGGTATATACCTCGTGCTCCTCAGGGGGCATGGCTGCACAAACAAGAGTGGGCCTCAGGTATTCCTCGGTACCTAGGTTTATTTCCCTAATCTCGTCCACTATCACATCCCGACTTTTTATCACATAAACATTCATTACATTTTACAAAAGTGACGATCTTTAGGGTTTAGTGTCTTGGAAACTAGAAACTTAAAACATGAAAACATAAGACATTCTTCTTAAACACTTGAAATTATTCTCCTCATGTTCATACTAGGTTAATTACTGCATCTCAAACTTGGGGACATACATCAAAAGAAAGGGTGAGCAGAAGGCCCAGTAAGGGAAACAAGGGGAAACATTTAACATGTGAACTTGGGATACATCAACAATGTCATGAAAAGAAATTTAAGGAATGAGAAAGAAAAAATGAGATATATCATAATAAAAATAACATTTTTCATAACATGAAGATGTGGCTACAACATTTAATATTGACAATCATTTCGTTTCATCAAGGTCCATCCCTAAGGTGTCATTAAAATTTACCAAGGTTATTCACCAAGGTATCAGTCTAAAAGGTCATCTCTAGAGATTAAATCTTTACCCAATGCATTGGAGTGCTATCTGGGTGCACCCTTGACATGTCTTTATTATCATGTGATCCACATATATCATCATCAATCATTTCATAAACAACCCATATAGCATAAGGGAATCATAACATTTTAAAAACTGCTTTAAAGAAATGATCTTTATGTCACTTTAAACCCACAGAAAAGGGAAAGCAGGTTTCATGTATGTAAATCCCAGAATTTAAAATATAAAATTTTGATATATATTTGAATACCCCTATAGAAATAACATCTTTGAGTATTCTCTTAATAACATAAAATAATTTTGAGATGAAGAGGGAGGCAATTTGAGACGAAAACTATGTAGCATAACGTCTACGATACATGGTTTTAGAAAACATTGAAAAGAGAGGGGACATGGGTCACCCACTAAAAAATGATACATAAAATAGTAGGGGAACAGAATATATAGTATTTAAGAACATGGTAATGAAATTTTCATTAAATACCATATGAAATGAAGAACTTGAAAGGAGGAAAAAAATAAGATTTCTCTTATGAGAATTCAGCAGCCTAACGGCATCACTTAAATGTTCCAAAAATGGATTGACGAGATCAAATAGGGTCCCTCATCATATGAACATAAATGATCAGTATGATAGATATAGATATCATACCCCAACATAATAAAAACAAACATTAAGGACTTGACATGAATGTATAACTTGAAAACGAGAAGGGTGAATGAACCCCTTAGAAATTCGGCAGCCTAAGAGCACCACTTAAACATCAACAAAACTGAATTGATGAGATCAAATAGGGTCTCTCATAATATGAACATAAATATTAGTATGATAGATTTAGAGATCATCCCCCAACATAATAAAAAGGAACATTCAAGACTTGACATGGAATTTGAACTTTGAAAAAGGAGAAAGGTGAAAGATCCACTTAAAAATTCGGCAGCCTAACGGCGCCACTTAAAACTTCAAAATACTGAATTGAAGAGATAAAATGGGGTCTCTCATAATGTGATCATAAAATATCAGTATGAGAAATTTAGAGATCATACCCCAACATAATAAAAAGGAACATGAAATACATTACATGAAAATAGATCTTGAAAATGAGAAGGGAGAAAGAATGTGTTACAAAACATTTGGGAGCCTAACGGCGCCACTTAAAACTTCATAAAACGAAATAATGAGAGTAAGAGGGGATCTTTCATTATATGAACATGAAAATGGAAGTAATAGGAGTATAATAGGACATCCTTTAACATAAGAACATGGATCATAAAATAAATTACATAAAAGATATTTCTTGAACAGAAAGAGAGAGGTCAGATCCCTTAACTTAAAACGTAACTCTTAAAACTGAAAGGTTGGGACCTTCAGGGATTGGGGGAACCTTTGGAGGACTCCTTGGAAGGTAAAGAGACCCGAAATTCGTTGAGAATGGTTTTGGAGTCCAAAGGATGAGAGAATGGCTTGGTATTTATAGGGAAAGTGAGCGGACAAAGCATTAATGGCCAAGGGACACCTCAAAAGTGGCTTTCTCAAAACCATGTGCTCTCCCATGATATTTCCCATGGAGTTAGGCCACATGGGGCCCCCAATACAATAATTCATCACCTTTGGTCGGCAAACCCTTAAAATATATCATGACATCATCAGGACACAGTTATGATGTCATTAAACATATTGAAACCCTAAAACTGTATTTTTATTATTCACTAAAAATTCAACTTTCTCTGAAAAATCCAAAAATTCCACCTTAACCAAATATCAATGCTCTGATTTCAAAAATTAACTCCATTTTATAAATATAATTTTCTAAATATTATTAATTTATTTTTACAATAAATACACTATTAACCGAAAATTCCTTTTTTTCAGAAAAAACCCCAAAAATTACCTTAACATAATATCGATGCTCTGAGTTCAAAAATGAAATCCATTTTATAAAATTAATTTTCTAAATATTTTTAATTTAATTTTTAATTAAAAAAAACTATTCACCCGAAAAAACTAATACTTGAATAATAATTTATGAAACCGTCATTTAACAATTTTATTGAATCACATTACTTAATCAAGGTGCCAAGATTATATTAATACTTTTTTAAGTAGGATTACTAATCCATTTGGTCACATTACTAATCCTAAGCATAAAATCACTATTCATAATTTACTATTCATCAAAAATTAAGTTGATCTTATTATACTCTAAATTTCATACTGAACATAATTGTAGAAGACCATTTTTTAAAAATCATTACACATTTTTAATTATTTAAGGTTAAAATAAACATTTTTTAAAATAGCCTTTCTCTAAAATTCACCAAAAATATGCATACTATATTTATCCGGACATTTGAAAAGACATAAATATCATCATAAGAAGAAATCCCAATTTTTTATTTAAAACAAAGGATTACACAAGGCAGTTATGGTCTCCTTACATATCCCCTTATCACGCCAGCATAGAACCTAAGTGTAAGGTGTGCTAAGATGAGAGAATCTGAGGGAGGCTCGGCCAACATCGCACGAGTATTAATTTATATCAGGTTGAACTTATTGCGAAGACGATTCCGTTCTAGCTTCACATGATGAAGTTCGGCTTGGGTTTGGTCTAGAGCAAAGCCCAATGTTGCTACCTCCTTCCCATGTTCTGTTAGATGGGCTTCGATCGGTCCAAGACTACTGGGTGAGGCCATCGAATCTTCTTTCTATAATAATTAACCAAGATTACTTGTATTTAGAGACAATAATCAAAACATTTAGTTTCCAGCAGTCATATTGACCAATGGTCATATACCAGTCAAAACCCAACGGTCTCATTTTAATTATACTCATGTTATCAAATGAAACATTTTTGTTGAGTATAAAAATAAAATAAAATAACACATAAATTAGGAAACAATATTTATTCAAAATTTTGGGTTGTTAAAATCTTCCCCCCTTAAGAAATTGCGTCCTCGCAATTTTTAAAATTGGGTTTTGAAATTTCATGGAAAGTACCACATCGGAAAAGGAGTCAGTAAAACTATTACTTTAAAAGAATGAAAGGTAACTACAAAGGTCACCCGAGTTAACCAACACTGGGATTCCATGTAGGAAAACATGGATATGGAGGAGAAAACAAAGGTTAATGTTCTGGGTGAGAGTGATAGAAAACATGATTATGAGAAAGTTAACCATAAGAAAATCCCAAACATATGATGTGTGTAAACGGTATTTGATTACCTAGTAGGAAATGTAAACCAACAACGTTTTTGTTTTACGTTCCTTTTCATAATATTGAGGAATTCATTTACTACATAGAACAAGAACATAAGAAAATATACCTACCTTCAAGTAGAGTTTCGTCCTTTAATAAGTTTCTACCAAAACTAATATTTTATCCAAACGACGAGCATTCAAAACTACTTGGTCTCATCAAAACAAAAGATCATCTTCTAGAGAATCACATAATCCACAAAATATTAACTATCTATTTCATCTATCTTGAAACATTATCCCATAAACAGAAAGGGTAAGGTAAAACAACTCTTCAAACAGAAATAATCCCATAGGAATGGAAACTAATTTTAAATCTTCAATGTTCCATAGTACTACCCAAAGTTCATCATAGACCATTCCATAAATAACGTCCTTAAAATTCCTCAAAATAAACCAAACTAAGATTGAAACCCATATAAAAGAGGGATTTGATAACATAGTCTTCCAAAATAAACTTCATTGTTCATCTCCAAACAACATCAACCACTCCTAACATCTTATAACAAAAGTAGCTGACCTAAACATATTTTAGCTAAGATAGGTTAATCATTCCCATAAGTAACCTAAATTACTATAAGTCCACCTTAAATTCATCGATTTTTCAAAATATATGTCAACCTTACTTCTCAATGAAAATACCGTAGTAATCTATTTACCTCGATCATATAGGGTCCCCAAAATAGTGAACGTATTCCAAAATAATAATCATCTTTTAATCCCCTAATCATCCATGTCATATTAATACGGCAATCGTCGCATTTCCTATCACATTGGTTATTGGGACATGTTCTTCAATTTCCCACCATTAACTATGAAGAGAAAGTATAATTTGGGGCTTAAATACTTAGCCAATAATCATGAAAAGGAACTTAAATCATATAAGGATAACTTGTAGAAGAATAGTATACCCTAACTTGTGATCCCCCAGGTTTCAAACTAGGTTATCCATGATCATATATTCTTATGTGAATCTTTAGTTTATTTTATCTTTGTTCCTTTAATAAGGGATCATACTAAGCTTATGAATTTACCAAAGCATATCCCCCGGGAGTGTTGTAACCAAGAGTGCAGCAAGGCCCATTGTTGTGTACCAGTTCCCGTTTGAGTCTATCTCAAAGCGGTGTTTTCGGGTTTTACCCCTATGTACATCTGTGCCAGAGCCACCTCTACCTGCTCGTATCCAGATAGGGATGTATTTGCTTGGAAACCCCTTACTCAATACTCACCAAAATACCAGGAAGATTTCCTATATTTAAACTTTTCTATAGGTTTCTTCCTAAAGTTCTCATATCCTAATTTCCACAAATAACTAAACCATCCTTTGATACCAACAATCGCATCCCACCTTTTTATCACATAAACATTCATTACATTTTGCAAAACCGAGGATCATTAAGGATTATTGTCTTGGAAACCAGGAACTTAAAACATGAAAACATAAGACATTCTTCTTAAACACTTGAAAGGATTCTCTTAATGTTCATCCTAGGTTCATTACTGCATCTCAAATCTGGGGACATACATCAAAATAAAGGGTGAGCAGAAGGCCCAGTAAGGGAAACAAGGGGAAACATTTAACATGTGAACTTGGGATACATCAACAATGTCATGAAAAGATCATTAAGGCATGAGAAAGAAATCATGGGATATATCCTAATAAAACTAACATTTTTCATAACTTGAAGATGTGGCTACAACATTTAATATTGACAATAATTTCATTTCACCAAGGTTGATCCCCAAGGTGTCATTAAAAATTACCAAGTTTATTCACCAAGGTATCAGTCTAAAATGTCATCTCTAGTGATTAAGTATTTACCCAATGCATTGGAGCACTATCTGGGCGCACCGTTGACATGTCTTTATTATCATGTGAGCCACATATATCATCATAAATCGTTTCATAAACAACCCATATATCATAAGGGAAATGGGTTCAATTTCATAATCATAATGTTTTAAAAACTGCTTTAAAGACATGATCTTTATGTCACTTTAAACCCACGGAAAAGGGAAAGCGGGTTTCATGTATGTAAATCCCAGAATTTAAAAAATAAAATTTTGATATATATGTGAATACCCCTGTAGAAATAAGATCATTGAGTATTCTCTTAATAACATAAAATAATTTTGAGATGAAGAGGGAGGCATTTTGAGAGGAAAACTATGCAGCATAACGTCTACGATACATGGTTTTAGAAAACATTGAAAAGAGAAGGGACATGGGTCACCCACTCAAAAATGATACATAAAACAGTATGGGAACATAATATATAGTATTTAAGAACATGGTAATGAAATTTGAATTATATACCATATGAAACGAAAAACTTGAAAGGAAGACAAAAATAAGATTTCTCTTATGAGAATTCGGCAGCCTAACTGCGTCACTTAAAACTTCCAAAAATGGATTGATGAGATCAAATAGGGTCTCTCATCATATGAACATAAATGATAAGTATGATAGATATGGATATCATACCCCAACATAATAAAAAGGAACTTGAATGACTCGACATGAAAGTAGATCTTGAAAACGAGAAGGGTGAAAGAACCCCTTAGAAATTCGGCAGCCTAACGGCGCCACTTAAACTTCAACAAAAATGAATTGATGAGATCAAATAGGGTCTCTCATCATATGAACATAAAGATCAGTATGATATATTTAGAGATCATACCCCAACATAATAATAAGGAACTTTCAAGACTTGACATGGAATTAGAACTTTGAAAAAGGAGAAAGGTGAAAGAACCACTTAAAAATTCGGCAGCCTAACGACACCACTTAAAACATCAAAATACTGAATCGAAGAGATAAAATGGGGTCTCTCATTATATGATCATAAAATATCAGTATGATAAATTTAGAGATCATACCCCAACATAATAAAAAAATCTTTAAATACTTTACATGAAAATATATCTTGAAAAATGAGAAGGGAGAAAGAATCTGTTACAAAAATTTCGGCAGCCTAACGGTGCAACTTAAAACTTTATAAAACGAAATAATGAGAGTAAGAGGGAATCTGTCATTATATGAACATGAAAAGGGACGTAATAGGAGTATAAAAGAACATCTTTTAACATAAGAACATGGAGAATAAAATAAATAACATAAAAGATATTTCTTGAAGAGAAAGAGAGAGGTCGGATCCCTTACCTTAAAACGTAACTCTTAAAACTCAATGGTTGGGACCTTCAGGGCTTGGGGGCACCTTGGTATGACTCCTTGGGAGTTAAGGAGACCAGAATTTCGTTGATAATGATTTTGGAGTCCAAAGTATGAGATAATGGCTTGGTATTTATAGGGAAAGTGATGGGACAAGGCATTAATGGCCAAGGGACACCTCAAAAGTGGTTTTCTCAAAACCATGTGCTCTCCCATGATATTTCCCATGGAGTTAGGCCACATGGTGCCCCCAATACAATAATGCATCACCTTTGGGCGGCCAACCCTTAAAATATCTCATGACATCATCATGACACAGTTATGATGTCATTAAACATACTGAAACCCTAAAACTGTATTTTTACTATTCACTGAAAATTCAACATTCTTAGAAAAATTTCAAAATTTCACCTTAGCCAAATATCAATGCTCTGATTTCAAAAATGAACTCCATTTTATAAAAATAATTTTCTAAATTTTTTTCATTTATTTTATAAATAAATACACTATTCACCGAAAATTCATTTTTTTTCAGAAAAATCCCCAAAATTACCTAAACATAATATCGATGCTCTGAGTTCAAAAATGAAATCCATTTTATAAAAATAATTTTCTAAATATTTTTAATTTAATTTTTAATTAAAAAACACTATTCACCTAGAAAAAAACTAATACTTGAATAATAATTTATGAAACCGTTATTTATCCATTTTATTGAATCAAATTACTTAATCAAGGTGCCTAGATTATATTAATACTTTCTTTAAGTGAGATTACTAATCCATTTGGTCACATTACTAATCTTAAGCATAAAATCACTATTCATAATTTACTATTCATCAAAAATTAAGTTGATCTTATTAGACTCTAAATTTTGTACTGAACATAATTGTAGAAGACCATTTTTTAAAAATCATTACACATTTTTATTTATTTAAGGTTTAAATAAACATTTTTTGAAATATCCTTTTTCTAAAATTCACCAAAAATATGCATACTATATTTATCCGGACATTTGAAAAGTCATAAACATCATCATAAGAAGAAATCCCAATTTTTTATTTAAAACAAAGGATTACACAAGGCAGTTACGGTCTCCTTACATATCCCCTTATCACGCCAGCATAGGACATAAGTGTAAGGTGTGCTAAGGTGAGCGAATCCACGGGAGGCTCGGCCAACATCGCACGAGTAGTAATTTCTATCAGGTTGAACTTCTCGCGAATGCGATTCTGTTGTAGCTTCACACACTGAAGTTCGGCTTGGGTTTGGTCCAGAGAAAATCTCAGTGGTGCTACCTCCTCCCCATGTTCTATTAGATGGGCTTGGATCAGTCCAAAACTACTGGGTGAGGTCATCGAATCTTCTTTCTATAATAATTAACCAAGATTGCTTGAATTTAGAGATAATAATCAAAACGTTTAGTTTCTAGCGGTCATATTGACCAATGGTCATATACCAGTCAAAACCCAACGTTCTCATTTTAATTATACTCATGTTATCAAATGATACATTTTTGTTGAGTATAAAAATAAAATAAAATAACACATAAATTAGGAAACAAGATTTATTTAAAATTTCGGGTTGTTACATCCACCGTGGTGGAGATACCTACCTCAAATGCAGTAGGTGAATCCCTGAGATCTTCTACCTCTTCTTCTCCCAAATCCTCATCTTCTTGATCTAACGGGGGGAGAGCTCTTGATTCGGGCTTCTGGGAGTCCGGAGGCGAGGCATTTGGGCATCCTCGGTCAAGTATTCTCCCCCAAATTGAGGGTTGGTGGACTTTCCCGCATTGTCAAACTCGGTCGTTATGGATGAAGTCATGAGGAGAGTTGAGTGTGTGTCCGAACTTGAACCCCTGCTCTCAATATGGTTGATGGGCAGTACATAGTCTATGCCAAGCTGCCTGAGGGGGTCATCAGGAACCATTTCCAGTTCATTTGGTGTGGGAATCCAGTCTATACCATCAAGCCATGTCTTCTTTTCTTTTTCTCATAAAACCCAGCATCAATGTAATGTGACTCGGAGATCTCTAAAGGGGCCTTATCGGCGTGCAATGCCCCACTTTTCCCATTGACGCAGTACTTGATACACTGGTGGTAGGATGAAGGAACGACCATGTGCTTATGGATCCACGGCCTCCCAATCATGGCATTGAATGTTGTGTTCTTTCGGACCACCAAGAATTCCGAGTAGGCCATATGGTCGCCAAAATGGGTCTTTAGCTTGATTTGTCCCATTGTCTTTTGTTCACTCTTGGAATAAGTTAATAGAATTGTGGCTGAGGGAACTAGGTCATTCTCATTGTAGCCCAGCTTACGGAGTGTTCACAGGGGAAGGAGGTTAACTCCAGAGCCCTTGTCAATAAAGTCTTTACGGATCTCAACATCATTTAGTGTGTTGGACACATATAGTGGATTGATATGTCCTTTCATGATGGTATCCTCATCCAGATCGGTGAAGGAAATCACCACATTGCATTTAGCTGAGCCAGTCTCCGTTCGATATATCTCGGCAACAGCTACCTCTGCTTGAAACTCTTGGGGGCTGAGCAAGGCTTTTATAAGTGCCTCCCTGAGGTTTGCTGACAAACTCAGGGAATCCAGGATCGACGGTTTGGATGGTACTAATGCCCGCTGCTTAAGGATATCATATTTCTGCTCCAGCGGCCGACGCTTCTCCGTTGGTGGGAGAGTATTAACCGACATCTTGGGAGTCAGAATACATGATGAGGAGGGACCGGTTGTGGGGTCGGATGTCGATGTTGTCCCCTCGTTGTCGGGGCTCGGCTCGGCCAGTTTGTTTGTGCGCACTAGGTGGCTAAGAGTTTGTTCCTCCTCGGATGGGTATCATAGAATAACGGGGCCAGAGTGGCTTCTTGTGGAGGTAGAGGGACATTCTTTCTCCTTCTATGTCCGTTGATGTTCCTTCCCTCAGGTTTCTGTGGTATTGACTGTTTGGGCCACGATCCAACCGTAGGGTTGCTTTCAGCCGCGAATGCGCCTCCCCTGATACCATCTACCTCTTCTATTCCTCGTCACATCTCCTTATGTCGAGAACTCGGGTTCATAACCATACCCTTCATCAAGGAACAATTCCATAATATGGATGGAGTTGATGCCACCAATGATTGGATCCTCATCCTCTGACAAGTCAACCCGATCGGTTGTCCTTGGTGGTGCCGTTTGGTGGGTCGGTGCCCATGGCGCTATTTTTGGGGGAATAAAATCCGACAGTGTCTAGGATAACTTCGGCCTTGTTACGGACTACTCTTGTGCTCGTCTCCTCCCTTCACGATTATGCCTGGATGACCGGATCGTGGAGGGTTGTGAGGCATATATTGTCAGATGTGCGGCATCAGGGGCTATTGGCGCCAACACCGGCTGATGTAGTCAAGCTCGGAGTATGCCCTGGGATCGATTGATAGTCTTCCGATTCATCTAGTTATCAAATTTCCGCCGCTTGTTTCTAGGGATTTCCTTCCAACCCTACATGTTTTTAGAGTCGATGGTAGAAATATATGTCACATGTGTTGGGGGTGGTCCCAGCTCGACCTTCCCGAAGTCAACCATCCTTTGCAGGAGGTCTTTGAAGACGAATCATTCCCAAATATTGTGTCCCAACATTCGATGGTAGGGACAATAGTTTAGCATGTCATCGAGGACGACTTCTTCAGGTTTCCTCAGCTCCAGAAGGAGGAGAAAGTTGCAATTCATGGTGGCGATGAAGTAGCCACATACTTGGTCCTCTCATTACGAGTATACTTTGGGTCTTCGTTCCTCAAAAATGGTTCGGCTTTGATCCTCTCTGATCATCCTTCTTAGGCAGAGGTGGCCACTGATTTATTGGGGGCCCTTGATGATTTGGTGGAGGCCTGAGCGGTGGAGCAAGCACATGGGCTGGCTTGAGCATGACAGAGGATGCTTCAGATCTAACTGCTCTTTTTTGGGAGCCTGTGAGGCTATTCGGGACTTCAAATTGGACCGCTGCAGGGAGTACTCAATTCTTTGGGCAATGGTTAAGATATGGTAGAAGCCAGTGGTGTACTCCACTGGTATGAGCGGTGTCTGAATCTCATCTCGAAGATTATCAATGCATATGGAAAGCATCTCATCTTGAGGCATTGGCATATTCAGATAGTAGGTATGACCTTTCCATCTTGCAATGAAATCTGAGACCCTCCCATTATCCCTCTGCTTTCAGTTCATGAGGTCGCTGACTGTTGTTTTAGGAAGCATTGAGCTGAAGTGGAACAAGAACTACTATCGAAGGTCTTCCCAGCTTTTTATTGACTGGGATGGTAGACTCATATACCAGATGAAGGAAGATACTTGCAAGGTCCGTACGAAGCATCTGAGTTTCACTGATTCTTGTTGTTCCGGAGTTCCCATCATAGGGTCGCAAGAAGACGCGTAGTGCATCAAATGTTGTTCTATATCACCTGATCCATTCAAGATAGGGAATAATGGGCTCCCAAAATTGGGAGGAGGAGGCGTGTTGCTCACCCAATCTGGGTAGGGCTTCTGCTCTGGCTATATTAGAGCGTGTCGACCTTCCATTGCTTCCAGTTGAGCTGTTAGTGCCTCGATGGTGTTGGTGAGACCCTGGTTTACATCCAGTTGGGCCCGATCCTAGGCAGGGGTAGACCAAGGCATTTCTTGAGGATCCAGATTGGTTGGCACCAGGGGTGCATGTTCCATTTGTGACACCTTCGGAGGGTTACGATGTACTCACTTCGGTTGCTTCCTGAGTGGAGGGAAGTCATGGTATTATTTTGGATCCACATTTAGGTAGTTGGACGGGTCGGGTGCCATGTTAGGTGGGGGCCCTGACTGTACTTTATTTTTCGGGGAAAACCTTGGTCTTTGAGGTGCACTTACTGAGAGTGCAAGGTGTAGTCCTTCTTGGGAATCACTTCCCATAATACGGTTCCTCTAGAGTAGTTCGACGTTAAGCTGCCTCAATTCTTTCATTTCCCCTTCCTGTTGAGCAAACCTCTCTTCGAGCGTAAGTGGCTCATTTTTATCGAGAGAGGGAGACGGATTTAGGGTAACCATTTTTTTGTTCTTATCTATATTGGGTGCTCACAGGGTAAGTAGAAGAAGGTCAGCTGAAGGGGTAGCCCTCTGCTTCCGGGTGTGCACACCTGGTGGTTCGTTGTGAGTCACAGCCTGACGGGAACCATCATCTCCTGATCCATCCAGATTTTCTCCAACTTCGGTGTTACCCATGGTGTTAACCTCTATGGTGTTCATGGATTCATATCGCGGGGTGGAGGAGATGTAATCATCCAAATATGAAGAGGATCTCCCGTGACTTTTACTGGTCCTCCCCTTCCTATTCCGGGATTGATTTGAGACCTCTTGATGAAGGGTGACGCAGAGAGTTATTTGGTGTGACCTTACGGTACGCCTCCCTTTCAGAGGGGATGATGATTCAAATGACGGGATAGGACATGAACCTCCTCTTCTGAATGTCCTCCCTCTATGAGAGAATACTGATTCTCGTGGGGGAGGTTATTGTTGAGGAGGTAAAAATGCCCCCAGCCCTGAGGCATGGGGTGGGCTCCGTTCTTTGGAAGCTGAGTCTCTTCCCATTATTATTGGTATTAAGGGGTCATTTCTTGGTAAAAATTCCCCCAGCCCTGTAGGCTGGGGTTGTCCTCAGATTGCGGTAGTGGCTGCTGCTATCGCTACCTACCTGATCTTACATGCCCCCATTCGGGGGTGAACTGGGTTTGGTGTCAAGTTCTTCTGTGAATCAATCCCTTCTGGGGAGGCAGGAAATGACTGCTGATTGGCCTCTCTTAGGCGAGTGGCATGTTGTATGCTCTCATTGGCCTGATTCAGGTGTTCTTGGATGGCTTGTTCCCATCGGGACTAACGGTTATGGGACATACTCATGGCCTGTCTCTGTCGGGTGTGTTGTATTTCCTGAGCAGGGACCCCACCTGATTGCTATCTTGACATGGTGACGTTGCAAGATATTATGCCTAATGGGTTCTTCTGGGTGTGGATCGAAGTGAAATGCAGAGCTCCATGTTCCCCCCATCTCCTGATATGGACTCCCGCCGGAGCATCATTGATGAGGCGGTGCAGTTGGTGTAGTGCATGGAGGCAGGCTAACTCAAGGTTCCCTTTACGCCTCTCAGGTCGCGGTTGTCGCGCCAAAGGCAGAGCTTCCAGGTTGATGCTACGTAGGAGGTCTCCTATTGTCTTGACATGGCCGACATACCCGTCGTAGTGTAGGAAGCTTGATTTCAGCTGGTGGTGGGTTTTCCATATATTATAGCAAATGTCATGCACTCATTCTTCCGACAAAATTCTAGGTATGTCGAATTGAGAGGTGGTTGTGGGCCAAAACATAACTGGTATATCATCCCTGGACAGTGGTTTCCTCAGGTGAAACATGTCGGCATACTCCTCTACTAGTGACTCCTCTACCTGGTCAGCCCAACTGCGGCGCTCATCGATAGTGTGGTCGAAGGAAATGGGGACGACAGGTATTGAATTGTCATGTGGGCGGTTCTGGGGCGGTTCTGAAGATGAACGTGGCCCCAGAACGTCTCTCGGTTGAAGAATGGTGTCGTTGGTGACTATCTTGGAATCTTACATGTTTAATCTCGTCCTTCTGAGTTCCACGAAATACAATGGATTTTCTGTGCTTGATTCGGCAGAGGGAGGACCTTCCTGTTGATATAATATATCATTACGGGGAGGACCTTCGCAATGGAGGCCGCAATGGAAAGGACTACCATTTATGCTTGATGCCTCACTGCATAGAGTACTTTTGCAGTGAATACCCTAGGGAGGACCTCCAAGGCGTTTTGTAGCAAGGGGAGGACCTTCTGGCTGCGTAGCGTTGTTACGGGAAGGGCCTTCGCAACAACTGCCATCATGGTGAGGATGACCATTATGGTTTGACGTTCTGATGTGTATCCTGGGGAGGACCTTCAAGACACACTGCGACAAGGGGTGGACCTTCTTGTTGCTTGGGGCCACTATGGGGAGGACCTTTGCAATGGCGGCCGTGGTGGTGAGGACTACCATCACGGCTGCTGCAATGGTGAGGACTACCATTACAGATACCACAGGGAAAATATCTGTGGGTAACATCTTGGGGAAGGCCATCAGAATGTACCACAATGAGAGGAGGGCCTTCTCCTTGCTTGACATCTCTACGAGGAGGACCTCTGTTATCAGGGTGGCAAAGACTAACACCATGATCTGATGCCCGGCTGTGTGGAGTGTCGTTGTAATGTAACCCCTGGGGAGGACCTTCAGGGCAGGCCACGACAAGGGGAGGGCCTTCTTGTTGTGATGAAATGTCATTGCGCGTAGGGCCTCCATTGTTGCGAATATTATAGAGAAGACTACTATCATAATCTGTGGTCCCACTACATGAAGAGTGTTTGCAGCGTATACCCCGGGGAGGACCTTCATGGTGGACCACTGCAAGTGGAGGACCTTCTTGATGCTCGATCTTCTAGTCACATGGAGGGTTTCCGTGAATCGCATCAAAAGATGAGCTCTTTTGATCGATCATTATATTCATGTGGAGTAGGCCCTCACGGGTGTGAATGAGCACTTTCTTGGGTGCCCTCAAATGATTAGTGTGATTTTGGGGTACTTAGTTGTAGCAGAGTGGCTGGCCAAGGTCGTCTCTCAAAGGAGAAAGTGAATTTAACAACTTATTAAAGGTATTCTAAAATAAAATAGAATAGAATAAAAACACTACATTAAAGGATTTGGGTTTTTTATAGTTTATGAATCTAGAATATGTTTTCTGGGAGAATATTGTATATTTTTTTTGTTTTTAGTTTTGAAATGAATTTCGATTAAAATGATAGAACAAGAAGATGTTTTTTTAGAAATCTATTTTAAAAGGAATAATCGATCTAAATCTACCTATTCATTTTCTTATTAATCATTATCATCTAAATCAATATCCACTTAATTATGATCCGCTAATTTTTTATCCCTCTAACCCTACGAGAGTTAACTTAACCTCAAAGATGAAATTACTTAAACCTTAGGCTAACTTCGGAACACGCAATCGGAGAACCCTGCTTTGATTGTTGTTCTAAGGATAGCTTATGTTCAGTGGTTAATTAGAGCACATATCCATTCTATAAATGAGGATAAATTGTGTTTATGGATTATATTTTAACTCTACAAATTTTTCTCGTGAGGTCTTTTATTACCGATTAAGATCACGCTCTCACAATTTACACAAAATCTCGACCTCGCGTGTTTTGTATCAATTGTTCAATTGTTTTCTTAGTTTCTTGTAATTTAAAAACACAATTAATGGATCATATTATGTGAATTAATGTATCTCATTGATTCAAAATAAATGAATGAAGAAGGATAGAGGTCGATTGATTAATAAAAATAACTACTCTTCCATGGGTGGCGTAATCATCGTAGAAGCGTTTTTCATGTGCAAAGGTTTATAATGGGTATAGTTCAATAAATCTTCTACTAAACAATTCTAGCCCAAATAGGAAGATTAATAGAATAGTAAATTTAATCAAATCATAAGAAAAGTGAATAATTAAAAGAAGAAAAAATAAGTTTATTACACAATCAAAATCATTACAACATGAAGGGGAAGAAGAAGGCTTCGTCGAATGGATCTTTGCTTCAAGAGCTACCCTTATTGAAATGGATGGAGAATGGGAGTGGATAAACTTATTCTCTGCCCTGAACATCCCAATTCACGTCCCAACCACTCCAAATTAGAAAAATTCCAATTTATAGAGGGGATGGGAGGAGAGGTTACAAGTCGTTTCAAGTGTGAATGTGGAAATTCGGCTAAATATTTTATTAAAACTTGCGCCGCCAATTTGACCGCAACACCATGTGAATTGGCCGGCCTTCCAGAAGTATAATATGTTCGGATATGGGTCCTATATCTCCTGTAAAAATTTGGTCCTAATCCAAGACCATATTAAGGAGTAATTTCTGAAATACAGAAGCTTCTCCATTCTGACGTGTCCATCCCACCTTTGACTTTATGGACCAATTACTCCATCCAAATGCATTCTTTTTATCTAGTTTCTTGAATCAAAGTTGTATCCCATGAATTAAGCAACATAGTTTCAAAATACTATGTTCAAATAATTCAAATAAAATTATTTATGATTGAAATACTACAGTGATTTTAAAAGGGTAAAACTGGTATTTTCATCAAATACACAAATGAATGATCTAATCCAAAATAAATTCCAATTAAATATATTTAACACAATGTGAGGAAATTATATCATTTATTATTAATAAAATATTCAAAAAAATAATGTTTTATCAAGTCCCCCACACTTACCCTTTTGCACTCCTGAGCAAAACCTCATATCAAGTAAACATCGATATCAAATCAAAATCAATTTTAAAACACATATCATTGATATCAATCAATTTCACACCCAGAATCAAAAGATATCAAGCCTCATAAAAAACCTTATTTCAAGTTCTCCATTTATATCATTCAATATATTTCTACTTCATTTATCCTCCCATGCACAAAACACTTTCCTCGCTTGAATTTTCTCTCATCACTCAAATATAAATTTTTTATCAATGTCTTTCTCATCCAAACTCATACAAGGTTCACCATAGGCTTGATAAATTCCTACATCGCCACTTTATGTGAGTCAAGGACATATGTTTATCATGAGAACTTTTCAGGGTTGTTCTGTGGCTTTCGGTTGGTAGGATTTAGATGTGAAAAACTTTGAGGCTGAATGAAGAGGGCTTGACTCTTTTGGAAGCAAAATTGTATTAATCTAATTTTCACTTAAATATGGTCTCCTCATTAATCCCCATAGTATCAATTCATCTCCATATTAATGAAAATTCATGGATGGTTTTCACCATTCATCAATTCAGCAATAAAAATTTCAATCTTCTCAAGCATGATTTTCTTGAAAGCTCCAGATAGGCACAACATTCTTCCTCAATTAGAAGCTCCAGAAAAGGCACAACTTCACTTGTCCTGAAAGCTCTAGAAAAGGCACAACTTTCAATATAATGATTTTCTTCAGCAGAAAACACATTTTTTCAAAATTTAATTTTCCACCCAATGTATCACAGAATGTGGTAGCTCAACACAAGATAGCTTCCCCCACACTTAAGCTAAACTATATTATGCAATTTCACTTCAAGAGTTGGTTGGATAAGGAAAATTGGCTTGTAATGTGGCTAACCTAACAGGTTTTCCATGGCTTCTAAGGGCTACACAGATTAAATATTAATGTTAGGACATTATAAAAAAGAATTCATTGAAATAGGGGCTTTAATACAAAACAAATGCCTCAATCATTTAAACATAAGTACCTCAAACCCTCAAATTTCGATAGAAATAAATCAAATTATGGTTAAATAAAGCATGGTGTGGTTCTCTCAAGAAGTGTGGGGAATTTAAAGAATATGAAAATAATGGTTCAGAAGCCTCATAAGAAAGTAATTTCAAATACAAAGACAGTGGGATGTGGCATGGGATTCAAAATTCAGTGTATTTTTCATGAAATTACGAAATATTTGAACATGAAACAAAGACATTTCAGCATTCATTTAAGCTTAGTTTCATGATGTAAATTGTTTCACTTATTGATATGCATTTAAAAATTTGTGATGAGAATCATTTCAGCTCAAAAATTTCAAAAACACACAAAATTTGAAAAACGCACAATTTTTTTGGTTTGTTTTTTTAATAGGAAAACAATTGAAATTACTAAACTAAATGGTTCCCTCCCCCACACTTAAAATATTGCATTTTCCTCAATGGGAACCCATGAGATGATATATGCACATGAAATTCATAATTTTTAAATTTGACAAATAAAATAAAAGTGAAAGGGTTAGGAATGGCCTGATGTGCTCAAGTGATGATGGGGTCATGTGGTGTGATAAAATCCACTACATTAGTAGGAAGTCCCTCAATGTATCTCTTCAAACGTTGTCCATTAACTGTAAATATCCTTCCAGTGTCCTCTTGTGTGATCTCCACTGCACCATAAGGAAAAACATTAGATACAATATAAGGACCTAACCATCTGGAACACAAGTTTACCAGGCATCATCTTCAGTCATGAACTGTAGAGAATGAATTTCTCTCCAACATGAAAATCCCTTTGTTGGATCATTATATCATGAGATGATTTTGATCATTCCTTATAGAGCCATGAGTTATCATATTAAGACAATCTAATCTCCTCATGCTCTTGAATTTGCAGCTTCCTTTGGATTCCAGCTTGGGCCAAATCCATGTTGCATTTCTTTATAGCCCAATAATCCTGATGCTCAACATCCACAGGGATATGACACGCTTTCCCAAAAACAATCTGAAATGGGGACATACTAATGGGTGTCTTGTATGCTTTCCTATAATCCCACCATGCATCATCCAAGCACTTGATCCAATCCCTCCTATTTGGCTGCACATTTTTCTCCAAAATTTGTTTCAAATCACGATTCGAAACCTCAGCTTGGCCATTTGTTTGGAGGTGGTACGGTGTTGATGTTCCGTGTGTTACCCCATAATTCCAAATAAGGGAAGCAAGATTCCGATTACAGAAATGTGTCCCTTGGTCACTGATGATAGCCTTTGGTACTCCAATCCTACAAAAAATATGTGCCTTCACAAAATCCACAAAAACATGAGAATCATCAGTCCTGGTGGCCTTGTCCTCAACCCATTTTCTCACATAATCAATTGCAACCAAAATATACAAGAAACCATATGTACTTTGAAAAGGACCCATAAAATCAATTCCCCACACATAAAAAATCTCACAGAATAGTATGGGTTTTTGGGGCATCTCATGTCTCCTAGAAATATTCCCAGTGTGTTGGGAACGAGAGCATGACTTACAAAACACATGGGCATCATTGAATAAACTAGGCCAATATAATCCAGAGTCCAAAACGTTCCTAGCTTTCTGTTGGGGTCCAAAGTGTCCACCACATGAAAGTGTATGAATGAATTGCAAAACAGACTCAAACTCATGATCAGGAACACACCTCCTAATAACTTGGTCACTACCCAAGCATCATAAATATGGATAATCCCAAACATAAAACCTAGACTCACTTTTTAATTTTTTTACTTGATGTTTCTTTAAATTTGCAGGGATTTCAGAGGCAACAATGTAGTTAACTAAATATGCATACCAAGGATGCGTACCTGAGATGGAATAAAGATGCTCATCGGGGAAAGTGTCCCGAAGTGGTACCTGGTCCAAGGTGTCATCCTCTTGTGTGTGAGTAAGCCTACTCATGTGGTCCGCCACCAAGGTTTCTAACCCCTTCTTGTCCTTTATCTCAATATCAAATTCCTGAAGAAGGAGCATCCATCGGATCATCCTGGGCTTTGCATCTGGCTTCTTCAAGAGGTACCTCAGAGCTGCATGGTCCAAAAAACAACTACTTTAGAGCCTAATAAATATGAACAGAATTTATCTAAAGAAAATATGACTACAAGAAACTCCTTTTCTGTGTTTGTGTAATTTTATTGGGCTGAATCCAGTGTTCTCAATGCATAGGCGATCACATGTGAACATCCCTCCACCCTCTGAGATAAGACAGCTCCAACCGCGAAGTTGGAGGTGTCACACATAAGCTCAAATGGAAGGTCCCACCGTGGGGTCTGTATGATTGGTGGAGTGGTCAGACACTTCATTAGCTCATCAAATGATACCCTACATGAATCATCAAAATTGAAGTCAATATCTTTTTTATGCAATCGAGATAAGGGTAGATAAATCTTACTAAAATATCTGATAAGGCGTCGATATAATCCAGCATGTCCAAGGAATGATCGAACATCACGCACACATGTAGGTTATGGGAGGGATGAAATAATGTATACCTTAGATTTATCAACTTCAATGCCATGTTGTGAGACTATATGACCTATTACAATTCCCTTTTCGACCATGAAATGACATTTTTCAAAATTTAAGACAAGATTCTTCTCAATACAACGATGCAACATATCACCCAAACTAGAGATACATTCATCAAATGAGGACCCATAAACTATATAATCATCCATAAATACCTCCATGCAGGTCTCAATGAAATCTGAGAAAATACTCACCATGCATCTTTGGAAGGTACCTGGGGCATTGCAAAGTCCAAATGGCATCCTTCGGTAGGAAAATGTGCCAAAGGGATAGGTGAATGTAGTATTCTCCTGATCCTCTGGAGCTATAGGAACCTAGAAATATCCAAAATATCCATCCAAGAATCAATAGTGTGTTTTCCTAGCCAGTCTCTCAAGAATTTGATCAATAAATGGGAGGGGGAAATGGTCCTTGCGAGTGGACTGATTTAGTTTCCTATAATCCATACACATACACTAACTATTTTGTACCCTCATTGGAACTAACTCATATTTCTCATTTTTATCAATAGAAACACCACTCTTCTTAGGCACAACCTAAATAGGACTTACCCACTGAGAATCTGAAATGGGAAAGATTATACCAGCCTTGAGCAATTTTTCAACCTCTTGTTTAACAACCTCTAGAAGGGTTGGATTGAGTCTCCTTTGTGGTTGCCTTACCGGTTTAGACCCATCCTCCAAAAGAATCCTATGCATGCAAATATAGGGGCTAATACTTGATATGTCAGCCAAGGTCCAACCAATTTCCCTAATGTTATATCTCAATAGATTCAAAAGTTTTTCTTCATGTTCAAAAGAGATATTGTTAGCAATGATAATAGGTAATTTCTCACCACTTAACAAGTATGAGTATTTGATATTTGGTGGCAATGGCATGAGTTCCAGTGTAGGGGGGTGGTGTATGGATGGGGTCATAGAAGGAACTGAAATATGTGCACAAAGAGCATCAGTATCAGAATATACATCATCAAAATCAGAGAATAAAGCATAAAATCCATCAGTATACTCAACAACCATGTCATAATTAGAGTGAACATGATCAAAATCCGAATATGAATCCACATCAAAATCAAATCCAACAGAGGATTGTGTATTAACAACATGTGTGGAAGTTCTCTTAGACATTAAACTCGAACCAATACTCATAATCTACCTAAGTATAGGACAATCAAATTCCATGGAGATTTTATTTGGTGGTTCAAAATGGGAGATAAAAAATTAATAATGATCCTCTGAGGGGTATTTCATGGAATCCATAACATTAAATATCACAACTTCATCCCCAAATTCCATGGAAAGTGTACGCTCATTGACATTTATGATAGTTTTTGTAGTTTTGAGGAAAGACATGCCTAAGATAATGGGGGCATGAGAACTTACCTGATCATCCTCCATTTTGAGCACATAGAAGTCTGCTGGAAAGATCATGTCTCTTACCCAGACAAGTACATCCTCAAGGACTCCCGCTGGATATGTCGTAGCTCTATTCACCAATTTTACCACTACTCTCATCGGCTACAACTCACCAACCTGTAAAGAATAGAATACAAAATGAGGCATCACATTTATTGAAGCTCCTAAATCACAAAGAGCATCAGAGAAGTGCAACTCCCCTATGGTACATGGGATGGTGAATGTCCGGGGATCCTTTCACTTTGTTTTCATTTCTAGAGTTGGGGTATTGAGTGCTGAGACATTCTTTCCAAGGTTGATCCTATCATTTCCATAGAGCCCTCTTCGATTGGTGCTGATTTATTTTAAGAATTTTTCATACCTAAGGATTTTTTAATGGCTTCAAGTAGGAGAATGTTGATCTCCACACGCTTGAATGTGTCCAAAACCTCCTTTTGAATTTCTTCTTCATCCATCATATTGGTTTGAACAACCATTTTTTGAAAAGGAAGGGGTTTAGGAGGAACATCATCAATCTTTTTCATATATTTATCATTCTCCTTGGATTTATAATCAGTTGGTTTGGAATGCGGCTTCTACAGAGTTGAGGTGAATCCCTGTGGAATGTTAGGTACAGATGTATCATTAATTTGCTTCCCACTTCTCAATGTGATGGCACTGACATTCCCCTTTGGATTTGGAGTCAGTTGGGAAGGTAGATTTCCAGAATTCTTACTCACAAGTTCATGGAGGGTGGTGGAAATCCGGCTCATTTCAGTCTTCAACTCCCTTAACTCCGAACCTTGACTCTTCAGTTCATTCTGTTGATTAAGAACAATTTTCTTCAAAATATCATCAGTGTTAGAACCTACCTGGGGTGGGGGATTCCCTTATTGCTGACTTGTTAATGTTTGAGCTTCAAATCTCCTTTGGGGTTGTTGGGAACCCTGCTGGTAAGGTGGAGGCTGCTAGAAGTTTGGTTGAAAAGGGGGCCTTTTTTGTTTTCTAGAGCCATACCTCATGTCCGGTTGATCTTTCCACCCTTGGTTGTATGTTGGAGCAAATTAATCAAACTTCTTTTGGGGATATGTTTGTTGATGTTACTGATATGGTCTCACAGGGAACACTACTGCACAATCTGCTATTTCTTATAGTTGGGGGAAACAGTTAGTTGGGTGGCTTGTCTCAATGTAAATTCCACAAGGCCTTGAAGGAGGGGGTAGAGAGGAATTTTATACCAAAGCAATTTTCCTCACCATAGTTTTCAATTCTTCTAACTTTCTTTCAATCAAATGACTCTCAAGAGAATAATGACTTACCTGATGTACTCCCCTGACATGTGGTGTACCTCGATCACCAAATTGTTGGGAGTTTTGAGACATCTTGTCAATCAATGCACGTGAAGCTACTGGTGTCTTGTCGACCAATGCTCCTCTAGCTGCAGCATCTACCATGATTCTCTCCATAGGTGTGAGTCCTTCATAGAAGTACTGGATGAGTAGTTTCTCACTAATTTGGTGATCTGGGCAGCTTTCACACAACTTCTTGAATCGCTCTCAGTACTCATACATTGACTCCCCTTGGGCTTGTTTGATCCCCGATATCTCCTTTAAAATGGATGTGGTCCTTGATGCTGGAAAAAATCTTTTCAAGAAAATACATTTCAAATCATTACAACACGTTATATCTTCAGGTTGCAAATAATACATCCAATCTTTTGTAGCTCCATCAAGTGGGAATGGGAAGGCTCTTAATTTAATTTGATATTTAGAAACATTTCTTGGTTTTAAAGTTGAGAAAACAACATTAAATTCTTTAAGGTGTTTGTTGGGATCCCCACCAGATAAGCCATGAAACATTTGAACAAGGTGAATTAATCCAGATTTAAATTCAACGTCCGATTCGAGATTTGGGTATGCAATACAATTTGGTTGATAGTTAATATCTGGTGCAGCCAATTCTCGAATGGTTCTGTTAAGTTCAGTTCCATTATTTCTAGCCATTTGTTCCTCTTTTATGTTTGAATTTGAATTTCCTCAAATTTCAATGTTTCCAGAAGAGAGGAATTCACCAACTGGTTGAATATTGAACCTTCCCGTAGACTGAGAATGTCTGATTCGACCTCTAAGGCTACATTCAATCTCAGGGTCATGATTTAAGAGATCGTCAGGAATATTTCATGTCACAAATCAAAAAAAAATTAAAAGAAAGAAAGTGTAACATAGTAAAATAAAAATGAGAAGTTTGAGTTGATGGTCCCAAAAGACAAGAAGAGGATGAAAAAAATGAAAACTTGAGAAAGGGAAAAGATGAAAGAGAGAGGTGAAGAAAAAATAATAAAATGAAAAATAAAATAAATACCTCTAAATGGTTGAATAAATTACTTGACTCCACAAAAAATATGCCAATTTGAAAGAGCACTGTCGTGGGCACCCTCAAATGATTAGTGTGATTTTGGGGTACTTAGGTGCATCAGAGTGGCTGACCAAGGTCATCTCTCAAAAGAGAAAGTGAATTTAAAAACTTTTTAAAGGTAGTATAAAATGAAATAGAATTGAATAAAACACTACTTTAAAGGATTGGGATTTATTATAGTTTATTAATATAGAATAAGTTTTCTGGAACAAGACTTTATATTTTTTTGTTTTTTGTTTTGAAATGAATTTCGATTAAAATGACACAACAGGAAGATGTTTTTTTAGAAATCTATTTTAAAAGGCGTAATCGATATAACTCTACCTATTCATTTAATTATTAATAATTATCATCTAAATCAATATCCACTTAATTATGATCCCCTAATTTGATATCCCTCTAACCCTACAAGAGTTAACTTAACCACAAAGATGAAATAACTTAAACCCTAGGCTAGCTTTGGAACACGCAATCACAATACCCTACTTTGATTGTTGTTCTAAGGATTATGGTACGTGTTTAATTAGAGAACATATCCATTCTATAAATAAGGATGAATTTTGTTTAGGGATCATATTTGAACTCTACAAATTTATCCCGTGTGGTCTTGTATTATCGATTAAGATCACGCTCTCACAATTTACACAAAATCTCAACCTTGTGTGTTTTGTATTAATTGTTCAATTGCTTGCATTGTTTTTTTTAATTTAAAAACACAATTCATGGATCATATTATGTGAATTACCGTAGCTCATTGATTCAAAATAAATGAATGAAGAAGGATAGAGGTCGATCAATTACTAAAAAGAATTACTCTTCCATGGGTGGCGTAACCATCTTAGAAGCATTCTGCATGTGCAATGGTTTATAATGGGTGTAACCCAATAACTATTCTACTAAAGAATTACAGCCCAAATAGGAAGATTAAGAGAAGAAGAAATTTAAGCAAAACAGAATAAAAGAGAAGAAATAAAATAAGAACAATGAAGTTTATTACACAAACTAAATCAATACAACATGAATGAAAAGAAGAAGGCTTCGTCGAAGGGATCCTTGCTTCAAGAGCTAACCTTATTGAAATGATTGGATAATTGGAGTGGATCCACTTATCCTCTTCCCTAAACTTTCCAATGCATGTCACAACCCCTAAAAATGAGAAAAAATCCAATTTATAGAGGCGAGGGGAGTAGAGGTTACAAGTCGTTTCAAGTGTGAATGTGGAAATTCGGCAAAATATTTTATTCCAACTTCCACCACACATTTGACCACAGAAACACGTGAATTGGCCGGCCTTCCAGAAGGATAATATTTACGCATATGATTCCTATATCTCCTCTAAATATTTGGGCCTAATCCAAGCCCGTGTGAAGGAGTTATGGCCGCAATACAGAAGCTTCTCCATTCTAACGTGTCCAACCCACCTTTGACTTTATGTCCCAATTACTCCATCCAAATGCATTTTTTTATCTTCTTTCCTGAATACAAGTTGTATCCCATGAAGTCAGGAACATAGTTACAAAATATTATGTTCAAATAATTCAAATAAAAATATTTATGATTGAAATACAACAGTGATTTTAAAAGGGTAATAATGGAATTTTCATCAAATATTCAAATGAATGATCTAATCCCAAATACATTCCAATTAAACATATTTAACATAATGTGAGGAAATTATATCATTTATTATCAATAAAATATTCAATAAAGTAATTTTTTATCAGGGTACTCCGGGGAGGACCTTCAGAGATGCTGGTAGCGACATTGTGGGGAGGACCACCGCAACTGCTACTGCCACTCCCATAATATGGTAATGGGTGGGCAGGGTTTGGAGCCTTCAATTTTCTCTTAGTAGCATCAAGATCCCTAGCTTCCAATAGAGTGGAGTCAAGAACCCGGTCTTTATTTTCTGGCTACCTTCGACGCGTTCGGGGCACTTTCTTGCAGGCAAAAGGGGCCGTATGCTGTCGACAACAGCCTTCACCTTTGGGTCCCTGTCTAATTGTGTCCCGTGATGTTGTCGGGATAAGCCAATGAACATCTTGACTTTTATCATGAATATATGACTACTATGTAGCATCCATTGTGATGGACATGTGTACCCAAGTTGGAACGAGTGAAGTCGCTCGATCTGGCTGCCCTTGCGTCACGGAATATAGCTGGTGGCCCTCCTCGGCAGAAGCAGGGATGCAGATCTTCTCCGAGGCGGCTATCTAATATCTTAGGTGTGTTGCCTCAATTGGGGAGATGATCTCACGGGCCCGAGTCCTTGCTTTTGGCACTGATGAAATCACATTCTGTAAAGTCTGCAAGATATGATCTGGGATCGATACCTTCTCCTCCATCATTGCCAGGATTTGCAGAGAGACATCTTTGGATGGAACGGGTATGAAGGCACATTCCTGTATTGGAGTTGGAATATCCTCCTCCGGTCCTCCGGTGGTCAATGGGTACTGAAAATTACCCTATGTCGGGGCAGGTGAAGGAATCTGAGTCTGGGCCAGGATATTCCGGTTTATCACTCCGTTTTACACCACATCGGGATGGAATACATTACTTGCATCCGTAGGGAGCTTGCCCTAAATATTTTGGTTTCCCACCATATCGAGTCGGTGGCCCTTGTTGGTAGGGAGATGTTCCCGCCTATTAATTTCCACCATATCTGGATGGTGGGATTTGTTGATCGCCACCATGCCGGGATGGTAGGCGTCAAGAGCATCTGCAGGGAGCTAGTCCTGCAGGCGCTGGGTCTCCACCACGTCGGGTTGGTGGGCTTCACGACCCTGGGCAGTGAGAGGTGCCTGCCGGGTAGGTGTCATTATGTGTGAGCCACAAGCTTGACAGATCCTGATGAGGATGTGCGCCTGCTCATATGATGTTGCCATGTCTGAATGGAGGGCTTTGGAGGAGTGAACAGGTGTATGTTCCAGTTCGTGATACGTCTGCATGACTGGGCTGCGCGGATCCTCTTCAGGGACAAGGGTGATGAACGGTCCCTGGTTGTACATTTTCCGCCCTTGTCGGGTGGTCTGAGGGGCTGGAGCTTGGGGAGCGTGGGCCTGGATCCTCGGGGCGACATCCTCCTAATTGTGAGGATGTTGAGTTGTGGCGTGACCACGATGACATCTTCTGGCGGGGGCCTTGGAGCGGAATCCCCGTTCAGTGGGGATGAGTTCCTCAGCGTTGACCTCATCCAGCTCCTCATAATAATGGAGGTACGCATTGTCTCGTTCCAAGGATAGTCTCCTGAAACGGTTTGAGACGGCAACTAGGGTCGTCTGGGTATGCTTTTGTGGCCACTGCTCAGCAGGAGACCGACGAGTCCTTGCAGATTGGAGGGTGTGCATGGCTGCCTCCACCGTTGGGAGAGTACCGTTCAAGTGGTACTCTCAGATGAACACATCCGGGACCCAGTTTTGAAGACACTGGGAAGGTGATGGGGTCCTCCGTTGGTGAGGAATTCCGGTAATTGCATTATTTGAAGCACACTACCGTGAGTTCCTTCATGACGCCATTGGATCAAAGGGAGTTCTGAGTGGTACCTGTAAAACATTTTAACAAATAAAAACAGAAAACCTGTCAAAGTAGCATCTCATGACCCCATGCATAATTAATGACCTTTATTGGCCCTCCTTTTGGGTATAAAGGGGGAACAGTGTAGGATTAGGTTAAATCCATCATGCTTGGTTAAAGATTCACGTCAGGTTCACCATTTTTTTTCTTGTGGCGCACGACGTGATCATTGGGGGGAAATGTGTGCTACCAGATGGTTGATCAGAGAAGATTGGGTTCTTCTTAATCACTCATATCGGGTGCATCACTTTCTCCTTGAAACACCCAACAGTTCCATATCCTGCAATATGTGGACCTCCTTTCCAAAGGCTGGCGTTCGCTGGGTGGTTTGACCAGCGATGCTTAATAATTCACATTGGTCGGGAGGATGGAATGTTAGGCTCATCACACCATTTTTGGTGGAATTATTGCATGTTCCGGGACACTCTTATAGATTTAAGATGTATTCATATTTTCGTAAATCTTTGGTTTATACCCAATCATAGTATCCACAGATTACTCCTGGTTGGAAAAGGTCAGCTGGACGAAGGGGTTCAGAATCATTTATGCCCGAGGTTTACCATCTCTCATTGGATTAATGACCCCGAGGAGTCTGGACTCAATGAGACGTCATAGGTTTAAAGCCTCTTAACTGGGAACTTTGGAGTTTATTTTCATCCAGGGGGGACTGATAACAACTTGAGCGTTTGGATTGAACCCATGAAACGGGCCTCCTACGTATCCATGTGAGAGGAATCAAAAATCCTGTAGTTCGGTTTGACATGGGGCTTACGGTCCAGGCTACCCAGGGTTGGTGTAGTGAACTGATGTGAAGATGGTTGGATCGACCGGGCATTAGGCTTCAACCTTGGGGAGGCTTCCTATGATCCCTGTCTAGGAGACAGTGATCAAAGCTCACGTAGTTCGGATTAGAGGGTGTCAGAGAACCGATGTGAATGTAGACCTGGGGGTCCGATGGTAATCGGGATTGAACCTCTTGGAGGCTTCCTAAGTATCCATGTGGTGGGGAATCAATTTCCACGTAGTTCAAAGTAGAGAGTGTCGGAGAATTGACGTAAGGATGGACCGGGGGTCCGATGGGTAGTGGGCTTCAACCTCATGGAGGCTTCCCACGTACCATGCCTTGACATGGATCAAAGTCCTCGTAGTTATCATTAGAGGGTGTCAGAGAACCAACGTAAGGATGGACCGGGGGTTCGATGGGTAGTGGGCTTGAACCACATGGAGACTTCCTATGTATCATGCCTTGACATGTATCAAAGTCCTCTTAGTTCACATTTGAAGGGGGCTTACGATCTGAGGCAGCCCTGGAGAGGATGCCACAGTCGATGCTTACTCTAAGCCCGCATGATTCATGCTCGGTGTGAGAAACAAGAGGCAGCATGGACCAGATGATCACGTCATGAAAGGTGAGTCCATGGAAGTGTGATGGGTCTTACGCGTGGGGGGCGCCAAAAAAGTCGGGGCTTACTCCGAGAGGGACGCCCATAGTTATAATGTCTAGCGGGAAAGGGACGTGGCCCCAAAGAAGAACAGAGTAGCACCTTTACCCACTACTCCCTTCCCTGGCCATGGACATGGGGACATACAGAGGTGCATGGGGGCTTCCTTCTGATGGGTAGTCTGCCACTCCCCAGGGAGGGGAGAAGTGCCCGAGTCCTGACAAGTGGAGGGGCTGAAAGGGGACTCCCGGGCTCGGACTCCACATTACCGTGGGAATGTGAACCCAGGAATGCTTCGGTAATCCGCCCAAGGGATGGATAAAACCCATCGCCCTCGCTTACTGTGGGTACGTAAACTCAAAATGGTGCGCTGATGCACCTGAAGGTTACATCACACGGGTTTGGTGGCTCTGGTGGAGGCCTCGGCTTGTGGCCTATGAATGGGCAAATGAGGGGGTTGTGGAGGATCAAGCCAGATTTGAAGGATTTTATTCAGTTTGGGGAATGGGAACTACATGAGTGCATGATGTGTGGATCCCTTTGTATAGGGAGGTGCTACGCGGCTAGGGAGACTGTCCGCAAACCAGGGTGGTCCGCAGACAGATGGGCATCCCACGAACCAGGGTAGTCTGCGGACTGGGGGGCATCCCTTGAACCAGGGTGGTTCACGGCTTCGGGTTCGGCCCGCGTACTAGGTTGTTACGCAGATGGGTGCATGCGAGAAACGACGGCCGAGGGAGACACCGGTCAGAGGTATTTTGGTCGAGGCTTCGCCCGCATGGGGGGGTGTGACGCGGTGCGATGGATCGGAAAAGGGGCATAAACTTCCTGGTCCACGGGGAGTGCATCCGCGGAGGTTCCATGGTTCGCAGTATTCTTTTCTTTGTTATTTTAAGTTCAAGGTTCACCAAGTTGTTATGCGTTTTTGGTTCCTTATTAATTCACTTCCAGCTTCATACATGTTCTGGTTCACTGACTGGAACTTTGCTGTTTGCGAAATCCTATGCTCCTTCCTTCAAAATCACTCCACCCGAATATGATCAATCTCCCCCTCTGCCCCCCCCCCCTCTCGCTCCTTTTATAATGTGGGGGACAAGGTGTATCTGTGGTCATGTGGAACCTTTTTCGGAGGCCCATCATCAAAAACCAATTATACGGATGACTTGGTCAATCCGCAACTCGCGGGGGGCATTGAACGCACCTCCCCAGTAAACCAAACTATCTCGGGGAGTGCTTCGCGGCCGCACAGGGTTCTGCCTCCATTCTGCGAACGACATCGGATGTGGTCTGGGCCAGTTGATGCAGATGCAGCTGGGGCGGTTCATGTCGGTGGACCGTATAAGCGCCCATCCTGCTTCGCGCCCACGGAGGATCCCCGCCTCTGTTCCACGAACGACAATGGTCCGAGGAGGGGGGGGGGGGTTCTTCGCGGAACCTGTCGCGTACCGTTATCATTGGACCGGTCTGCGGACCGATTCGGCTTGTGCCATACTTTGAGTATTCTCTACACATTTCCCAAATTCTTTTGGGGGAAATTGGATAGAATCTCACTTGTATTAAAGGGGATTCTCATTCTAATTTGTGGAATTTTCAGGAACCTTTAGTCATGATGAAGCATGATAATCATAACATGGAAATGTGGCAAAAACACTTAACACATAATTAGCATGATCCAAGGCTCATTGCACATGGAGCTTGAGTAAACACTAATTGCACATGAAGCATGAGTAAACCCTCATTTCACTTGAATTAAAATGATTAATCACCCATTTCACATGACGTATCATGATACTATACTTTACCCAATGCATTGGAGCGCTATCAGGGAGCACCCTTCTTAAACATTTCATTTCAAGCATAAGTGTTCCACATGGATCATAAAACATTGAATCATTCAAAATAATCTTTTATTCCAAGATAAACGAATGTGGAATACATACATGATACTCTTTAAACAAAATGTAAATGTGCATAAAGTTGAATACCCTTGATAGAGAATGGGCATGGTATTTAATACACAATGACTTTGGCGTGAATAGCACAGTGCAGTTTTTGAAGCATAACGGTGTGACATAAGAACTCATAAAAATGGTTGATGAGAGAGAAAGGGGCATCTCATTATAGTTACATGACATGGACAGTAAGGGGTCACATAGATACATGTACAAACAAATGTAATTGAATTTAGATTCATGGTAAAAAATAATTTCTTGAATGTAAATAAGGAGAGGGAAATTTCTTTCGGAATTTCGGCATAGTAATGGGTGTACATGGGAGGAATTTAATGAGATAGAAATGGGTCTCCCATAAATCAAACATAAAGAGAGCAGTATGGGGGAGGTGTGAAACCATACCCTAACATTTATAATAGAAATTAAATGGTAATAACAATTCAATGAATATTGGACAAAAATAAGAAAGAAAGAAAACCCCTTACAAGGAAGTGTGCTTCTAAAGGCTTGAGAGAGGTTTTCGAGAGGCTAATTGGGAGCATGGGGCACCTTAGTAGGATTATAGAGAGAGGTGGGATGTGGTTGGAAGAATTCAAAAGGCATTGAGTGAGGATTAAGTGGGATCATAGGTGGGTTTATATAAGAGAGGTGAAAAAATTCTTTATTATTTAGGTTTGGGACACCTCACATTAAACTAATCCAAACCAAAAACCAGCCCACGGTTATTTCCCACTGGTTTTTTAAAAGGAAATTGTAAAACAATATTTTATAAGGGCCAAGATTTAACTTCTTAAAATAATGGGGTTGCTTATGTGGAGTTGAGTCACCCTCCCAAGGAAAACAATTTAAAAATACAAAATGTTTAATAATTATTGAAGGGTCCACTAAAGCTTTGTAAAATAAATAAAACAAAAACTATATCACATTATTTTAATGGTAAAACATATATTGTCTGAATATTATGTTTATAGTATTTTATTACATCACTTTTGGGTCATTATGATGTCATAAAACACAGTATATATTTAAACGGTATTTAATTTTTACCCAATAATTTGACTGGCTCAGAAAATTATGACAAATTCACTGTCAAATAATTTCGATGTCTTGATTCCAGAAATAATATTCATTTTATCTAAAAAATTTAATAAATATTTTAATTTTCACTTTTAAAATAAAAACCGACATTTATAGAAAATTCTTGGGTTTTGACTAAAGTGGATTTCAAACCTTAATAAAAATTACAATTACATTCATAAAATTATACGATATTTTATATTTAATAAAAAATAATTTAATAACAATAATAATAATTTCTTAAAATATTACTTAATTCAAAAATCCATTAATTCATCAAAATAGATTTCTTAGTTGAACAATATCTAAAAAATTCTATTTGTTATTTAAAAACTATTTACAAGGTAACAATAATAAAATTAAAGTATATTCATTATTATATACAAAACATAATGTACAGGATCATTGTACTGGGGTCTTGTTACTTCACCTCTTATAACACTCGCATAAGACCAAAGAGTAAGGTGTGCGATGGTGACAACTTCTTGTGGTGCCTCAGATAACATTGCTCGGGTGGTAATCTCTATCAACTTCGACTTCTCTCATAGGTAGTTCCAGTCTAGCCTAACATGTTCAAGCTCAGCTTGGGCATGGTCATGAGTGAATCCCAAAGACGCAACCTCCCTTCGGAGCTCTGACAAATGGGCTTCATATGGGGAAAGTCTACTAGATGAGGCCATCACTTCCTTTATCTAAGTAAATTGGATTTTTTAAAGTCCTATATTTATACTAATCATGTGATCACTATTAAATGTCTATATTAGCAACAGTCCCAATTCTTAATAGTATCATAAAATCCAAAAACATAAATCCAAGGAATTTGAAACATTATATAATGATTTTACATATAGTGACATTTAATTTGATCTAGAGGGATTTCCATTAATGAAGTTTTGGGTCATTACAATATACCCCCTTAAGAAATTTTTCCATCAAAATTTTGTTTTCCCACACTAAAACAGATGTGGGTAACTCTCTTCATCATTTCTTCTGAATCACATGTCACTTCTTCAAACTTGTTGTTTTTCCACAACACCTTCACGAGGGGAATTATCTTATTTCGTAAAACATTTTCTCTATGATCTAAGATCTTCACTGGTTTCTCCTCATAAGAAAGATCATCCTCTAATTGTACCACCTCTGAAGAGAGTACATGTGAAGAGTCTGGTATGTACTTCTTTAAGAGAGATACATGAAAGACATCATGTACTTTGGCCATGGTAGGTGGAAGTGGCAGTCGATAGGCCACAACCCCAACACAATCAATAATCTCGAAGGGGCTGATGTACCATGGACATAACTTCCCTTTCATTCAAAACCTCCATGGAGATATGTGAAGAAATACCATGTCTCCAACATTAAACTCAAGGTCTCGTCGATGGTTATATGCATAACTTTTCTGTCGACTTTGTTCTTCCTTGATATGCTGCTTAATGGTTTTCACCTTCTCAACCATTTAATCGACCATTTCTAGTCCAAGAAGCTTACTCTCACTGACCTCATCCCAACACGCTGGTGTTTTTCACCTTTTCCAACAAAGGGCTTCATAAGATGCCATTTGCATGCTGGAGGGGAAATTTTTATTATACGATGACTCAATGAGAGGAAGATGTTTATCCCATTCGCATTTAGAGTCATTTGAGAATGCTCTCAAAATTTCCTCAAGTGTTTGGATAGTCTGCTCGTATTGGCCATCAGTTTGAGGATGATAGGTCGTACTGAAGTTCAGTTTAGTATTCAGAACATATTGATGACTCTTCTAAAACATAGATATGAATCTTGGATCTCGATCGGACAAAATAGATAGTGGTACTCCATGAGTCTTACCACTTCCCTGATATATATCTATGCCAGTTTATCCAATGAGATATCCTCCCAAATAGGAATAAAGTGTGCATCCATTGTAATATGATCCAAAAAAACCCAGCTTGCATTATTGCCATTGGATGTCTTTGGAAGTCTGGTGAAAACGTCCATGGGGATGTTCTCTGATTTCCATTCTTGTATGGGCAATGGTTTCATCATCCACTTAGACTTTTGCCTCTCTGCCTTCACTTGCTGACACACCAGACACTTTGATGTATATCCAGTGATCTCCTTCTTCATATTATCCCACCAATAATGTTCTCAGAGATCTTGATACATTATTGTGTTTCATGTATGAATATAGAAATTTGAACTATGTGCATCATCCAAAAGTTCCTTCTTTAGCTCTGGACATGATGGAACACGTAGCATTTTCCCCAATCTCACAATTCCTCCTTCATTATCATTAATCTCTGAGGATTTACCTTTTCCGATAGCTTCACATTTTTCCTGAATATCAACATCATCTTTTTTATCATCCTATAACCTTTCCAAATGTGACGGTTGAGCAATAATTTGTGAAATTATTGATGATGTTACCTTCAATATGATTCCCATGTCCATAGTCATCAAATATATGATTATTGAATCCTTTTCAATTATATTCAATTATAGAATCGCTTGGTCCTTTCTACATAGGGCATCTGCCACCTTGTTCATTTTCCCAGGCTGGTAATGGATTGAGAATTCATAGTCATTGATCGGCACTAACCATATTCGTTGGTGCATGTTCAACTCTTTATGTGTGAATATATACTTCAGGCCTTGGTGGTATGTATATATTTCACACTTCTCCCCAAAGAGCTAATGGCGCCAAATTTTCAAAGAAAAGATCGCTGAATCCAACTCGAGTTCATGTGTTGGATAGTTAAGTTCATGAAATTTTTATTGCCTTGAAGCATATGAAATTACTTTGACATTTTTCATCAACACATATCCCTAGCCCTTCTTCAAAGCATCACTGAATACGACAAAAAGTTCTCCACTTCTGGGTATGGTGAGCACGGGCACAATGATAATTCTCTATTTCAACTCTTTGAAGCATTCTTTGCATTCATCACTCCAAGAAAACTTTACACCCTTCTAAGTTATCTTGGTAAGAGGGATGGAAAATCGTCAAAAATTTATCACAAATCGTCTATAGTTTCTAGTTATCCCCAAGAAGCTACGAATATTTGTTACCAATGATGGCCTCAGATATCCATCAATTGCATTTGTTTTAGAGGGATCTGTAGATATCTCATTGCTTGTGATGATATGTCATAAGAATGAGACCCCCTTTAACCAGAACTCACACTTGATATAATTTTCATAGAGCTTCTCCTTCCGCAAGGTCTCTAGTATAGTTCTTAGATACTCCTCACGATCCTCCTTGGTTTTAGAGAATATCAGAAGATCATCTATAAAGACTTCCACAAATTTGTTAAGATAATCTCTAAAGACTCTATTCATCATGTCCATGAATATTGATGGAGCATTAGTGAGTCCAAAAGGCATTACTATGAATTCATAGTGCTTATATCTTGTACAAAAAGCAGTCTGGGAGATATCTTCCTTCTTCACCCTTACTTGATAATATCCCGACCACAAATCCACCTTGGAGAAGTATTCTACTCCAGTAATCTGATCAAACAAGTCATCAATTCATGGGAGAGGATACTTTTTCTTTATCGCGATATTTGTTAAGCTTGCGATAATCGATGAAAATGTTCATTGACCTATCCTTCTTCTTGACAAAGAGGACTAGTGCACCCCATGGTGAAGCACTTGGGCATATGAAACCTTTATCCAGATTATCCTGTATTTGTTTCTTCTAATCATAAAGGTCCAAAAAATCCATTATATATGGATTCTTGGATATTGGAAATGCCCCAGTTATAAGATCAATTTAGAATTCAACATCTCTTCTAGGCGGAAGACCAGACAATTCCTCGGGAAACACTTCAGTGAATTCCCACATAATAGACATGTCTTCTAGGATCATTTCCTCCTTAGACTCAACCATCTGAGCTGGATACGTGTGCTCATAGGGTATTAATATCCATCCTTGAGATAATAGAGCCAAATTAGGTTCATCTTCCTCCTCGCACTTGTAAAGAATTGGGGGTCAATTCTCCACATGGAGCGTGATTTCCCTCTTATGGAAATTTATGTTGGAACAATATTAGGAAAGCCAATACATGCCATTAATTTCATCAAATTCAACCAGAGGGAGTATGACAAGGTTCTCCAAGAATTTTAGTCCACAGATTTTAATATGGTAGTATTTATATTCATGGGATGAAATGATTTCCCCATTTTTCGTACTCACCGACATCGTCATTTTTGTGATTTGTGGTGGTGTTCGGATTGTTTTACTAAAAAATAGAGATATAAAAGAATGTGTAAAACCTGAATCAAAAAGTATGTTCGCTAATCATGACTAAATATCAAGTGTACCTATCAAAAATTTGTTGTCGAGGTTCACTTCGGCAGTAGTGATAGAAAAATCTCTCCCTTGCTACCTTGGTGGTTGTTGGTTGGCTCTGAATACCCTTGGATTAGTGAACTGATTTTCACAATGCCATGGTTCATTGTAGTAGTAGAAATGCACCACACGATGAGGTTCGAACAGAGAATTCCTCTTCGATGTCACATCCGCGGGTCTTTCTTGCTGATAGTTAATAGCCAGGTGCCCTTACCTTCCACACCAAATTCATTTTCTCGTCCCCTTTAGGAGGTTTCTGGGTTTCTTCTTTCTACACCTTTGGCAAGTGGGGTGCTGGATCTTCTTAGCACCATTGGATTTACCCATCAAAATACTAGTATTGAAGTCCAAATTATAATTCTTATCCCCATGATAACCCTAAGAATATTATCCGATATCCATTTTGACCTTGAGGCCACATTGGACTATTTTCTCATAGCTGTCAAAGTCACGGATCACCATCAATTTCCACAGGCTAGGTTTCATCCCACCAATGAAGCGGTCAACATTGATTTTAGGTGCAATGAAAAACCCGGAATATAATCATTAACGCCTTGAATGTTTTCCTCGTACGCTCTGACAAATTCGTCACCTTTTTACTTGTGGGCAAGGAAGTCCCTTTCCGTGTTAAGCAGAAGGGTGCAAAAAAATATTTATCAAAAAACATCTTCTGGAAATCCTTCAATTCCAACTCCTCGATCTCTTATTCATTCCTCGTATTTTTATCAATGTACACCATTGATCAGCTTCAACCTCTATATGATAAGCATACAGGAGAACCATCTCTTGTTCATAACATTGAAGGATGGAGAATACCTTTTCAATGGATTTGATCCATTGTTCAACGATTGATGGATCAGATGATCCATTAAAAGTATGAGTTTTTTTCCTCATGAAGCTCTCGATAGTGACTTGTTCTTTCTTGGGGGGGGGGGGGTTGATCATTCCACTTGACCCATGTTTCTATTCATAGATTGAGTTAAATGAGAGAGAATCATGACAAAGTTCACAATTCCCTCTCCCATCGGATTGGGTATCTCATTAAAACAATCATCCCATTGATCTTTACATCAGTTGTTATCCCGAGTCCTCTTATTACTGGCCATTGGATGGAATAAAAGTAAAGTTAAGGGTAACACATAAAGGGTAATACCATGACAAAACTGATGAAATATAAATAACCTTTATTTCCTTAACATATAATTCTCTTGGCTTCAGTCATTGTTATCCATGATCTACTTTCTAACATATATTCTTAAGGAATTTTTTCTCCTTAATAAATGTTCATACAAAGCTTGTGAATTTACCAAATCATATCCCCCAGGAGTGTCGTAACCAAGAGTGCAACAAGGCCGGTTATAATGAACTAGTTCTCGTTCGAGTCTAGATGAAAGCGGTGTTTTCGGGTTTTACCCCTATTATACATCTATGCCAGAGCCGCCTCTACATGCTCGTATCTATACAGGGATGTATTTTCTTGATAAACCACTTGCACAATAATCACCAAAACATACAGATGTTTTTATTATACATAGTCTTGTATCTAAAGCTTTAATAGGGTTTTCAAATCCTAATCCAAAAAATAACTAAACCTATCCTCTGATACCAACTATGACAACCCTTCTTTTTATTACACATTTAAACATAATTTTTTACATAAACATCACTTGATACAACATAGAAAATCGAGAGGTATAGTGTATTTGGGGCTTAGTATCATTACATGACAACTTAAAACATAAAATACAACATGTTTATTGAAATATTCTTTTACATGACCATTACATTCCCTCATACTTAACATTTCATGGGATAACCTGAGGACATGCATAAGAAAGGGTGAGCTATAAAACTCAATAGGGGAATAATCATGTAATAACATGAGGAATACAATACATGTTAGACAATAGGCATATCAAAAGCGCACAAGAGAAGAATAAACATAAAGGAATGATGAAGCATGATAATCATAACATGAATATTTTGGAACAACACTTAACATAGAATTAGCATGAGCCAAGGCTCATTGAACATGGAGCATGAGTAAACCCTAATTGCTCATGAAGCATGAGTGAACCCTCGTTGCACTTGAATTAGCATGAGTAAACACCCATTGCACATGAAGAATAATGATACTATACTTTACCCAATGCATTGGAGTGATATCAGGGTGCACCCTTCTTAAAAATTTCATTTCATGCATAAGTGTGCCACATGGGTCATAAAACATTGAATCATTCAACATAATATTTTATTCCACAATAAACGAATGTGGAATACATACATGAAACTGTTTAAACAATATTTAAATGTGCATAATGGTGAATACCCTTGATAGAGAAATGGGCATGGCATTCACTACACAATGACTTTGTCTTGAAATGAAAGGTGAAATTTCGGCAGCATAACGGCATGACATAAGAACTCATAAAAATGGTTGATGAGAGAGAAAGGGGTGTCTCATCATAGTTATATGAAATTTCTAGTAAGGGTTCATATAGATACATTTAAAAAAATGTAATGGAATTTATATTCATGATACAAAAGAATTGCATTAATGTAAATGGGGAGAGAGAAATTCCTGTCGGAATTTCGGCATAGTAACAGGTGTAAATGGGAGGAATTTAATGAGATAGAAAGGGGTCTCCCATCATTCAAACATAAAGAGGGCAGTATGGGGGAGGTGTGAAACCAAACCCCACCATTTATAATTTAAATTATAATCTCATGACAATTTAATGAATATTGGACAAAAATGAGAAAGGAAGAAAAAACCTCACTTAGAAGTGTGCTTCCAAAGGCTTGAGAGAGGCTTGAGAGAGGCTTCATGGGAGGTTGGGGCACCATAGTAGGATTTTAGAGAGTGGAGGGAAGTGGTTGGATGAACTCCAAAGGCATTGAGTGATGATTAAGTGGTAACTTGGGTGGGTTTATATAGGAGAGGTGTGGGAATTAATTATTTTTTAGGTTTGGTACACCTCACATAAAACTAATCCACATCAAAAAACCAGCCCATAGATTTTGCCCATGGGTTTTGTAAAAGGGAAGTGGAAAACAATATTTTATAAGTCCAATGACTTAACTTCTTAAAATAATGGGTTTACTTATGTGGAGGTGAGTCACACTCCCCAGGAAAACAACTTAAAAAGAAAAAATGTTTAATAAGTCTTGAAGGGTCCACTAAAGCATTGTTAAATAAATAAAACAAACCCAAAATCACATTATTTTAATGGAAAAACATATATAGTCTGAACAGAAAGTTTATAGTATTTTATTACATCACTATTTGGTCATTATGATGTAATAAAACACATTATATCTTTAAACGGTATTAAAGTTTTTCCCAAAACTTTGACTGTCTCAGAAAATTATGACAAATTCACCAATGGATAAGTGTGCCACATGGATCATAAAACAATGAATCATTCCACATCATATTTTTTTCCATGATAAAATAATGTGGAATACATACATGAAACTCTTTAAACAAAAAGTAAATGTTCAAAAAGGTTAATACACTTGGTAGAAAAATGGGCATGGTTTTCACTATACAATGTCTTCGGCTATGAAACGCATGGTGCAATTTCGGCAGCATAACAGCGTGACATAAGAACTCATAAAAATGATTTATTAGAGAGAATGGGGTGTCACCTCATATTTACATGACAAGTACAGTAATTGGGTCCTATAGATATATGTCCCATCAAATTTAATGGAATTTAGATTCATGATACAAAAGAATTGCTTGAATGTAACTGAGGAGAGAGAAATTTCATTCGGAATTTCGGCATAGTAACGGGTCTACATATGAGGTATTTAATGAGAGATAAAGGGGTATTCCGTCATTCATACATAAATAGTGAATTATGGGTGGGGTGTGAAAGAATAACCCAAAATTTATAATTGAAATTTAAAGGGCATATAAATTTAAATAATATTGGACAAAAACGAAAACAAAATAAAACCCTTACATGGAAGTGTGCTTCCAAATGCTTGAGAGGGGATTGATAGGGGATTCTTGGGGCCTTTGGGATCTTTGGGAGGATTCTAGAGAGAGGAGGTCATAGGTTTCATAAACTCCAAAGGCAATTATTGAGGATTAAGTGGGATCTTGGGTGGGTTTATATAGGAGATGTGAGGTAATTATTTGTTATTTAGGTTTGGGACACCTCACATTAAACTAATCCAAAACACCATCCACACCATGGTTTTTTACCATGTTTTTGGAAAAGGGAAGTGGAAAAAAAAATTTAAGTCCAAAGTCCGAACTTCTTAAAATAATGAGGTTTCTTATGTGGAGGTGAGTGACACTCTTAAGGAAAAACACTTTAAAAAGGCAAAATGATTAAAAGGTCTTGAAGGGTCCACTAATGCTTTGTAAAATAAATCAAAAAAAAACCCAAAATCACATTATTTTAATGGTAAAACATATGTTGGCCGAACATGATGATTATAGTGTTTTATTACATCACTATTAATTCATTATGATGTCATAAAACACATTATATATATTAAAACGGAATTTAATTATTACCCAAAAATTTTACTATTTCATAAAATTATGAAAAAAATACTGTTGGATAATTCAGACATCCGGATTTCAGAAAAAAATATCCATTTTATATAAATAATTTTCTAAAATTGTGAATTTTCACTTTTAAAATAAAAACTGACATTTATAGAAAATTCATGGGTTTTGACAAAAATGGCTTTCAAACCATAATAAATATTACAGTTTCATTACTAAAATTATACGATCATTTACATTTAATAAAAATTAATTTAATAAAAATAATAATATTATTTAAAATATTATTTAACTCAAAAATCCATTTATTCGCCAAAATATATTTCTTAGTTTTACATTAACTAAAAAAATACTATTTGTGCTTTAAAAACAATTTACATGGTAAAAATAATAAAATGAAAGTATATTCATTATTATATACAAAAAAATGTACAAAACCATAGTACTAGGATCTTGTTACATGACCCCTTATAACACCCACATAAAACTGAAGATTAAGGTGTGTGATGGGGATAGAATCTTGGGGTGTCTCAGATAACATTACTCGGGTTGTAATCTCTATCAACATCCACATCTCTCATAGGATGTCCTGCTCGGGCTTAACATATTCAAGCTTGGATTGGGCTTGGCTAAGATCAAAGCCTAAATATTTATCCTCCTTTCCGAGATTTGACAAATGGGCTTAATATGGGTCACATCTACTGGATGAGTCCATTGCATCCTTTGTCTGAGTAAAATGGATCTGTAAAAGCCCTATATTTATAATTATCATTTGATCAATGTTCAATGACTATATTAGCAACAGTCACAATTCATATTAGTATTTTAAAATCCAAAAAACATAAAACCAAATAAGTTAACATTTTATAAAAACATTTTACATAAAGAGGCATTTAGTTAGATCAAGATGGATTTCCATTAATGAAATTTTGGGTCATTACAGTTTTTTCATATTGTTGTGGTATTCTTCTTTTACCATAATAGTATTTTTTTGTAGATGCATCCAATAACTCTTTAATAATGTAACCACATTTATTTATATATTTTAATAAGTAATTAAAATGATAATATTTATTTTTAGGTGATATATTTATCTTCATCTATGAAAAATGATTCTATATCATAGGTTTTGTTCTAACATCAACTTTTTTATGCGTTTAACTAGTCCTTAATTGATTTGAAACCAATGAAATATTATTCCATTATTAATTATATCTATGGATAAAATTCCAACAACCCCAACATTTTCTAATAAGTCTCTTTATTTTATCTATATTATTAATCCATCATGATTTTCCAAATTTAACAAAGTACTATTTTTCGGATAAAAACCAACTCATTTTAGATCCAATTTGTTGGACTATATTCATAAGTGCTCTCACCTCCTCCATTTATACATTTGTTGTTTAATCAATATTTTTCAACACACAAGTTGTTATTGATTTATTTTCTATCTTACAGTAGACATATAAATTTAATTAGTGCCGTTAAATTTAACTACATAGATAGTGACATTCTTACATTTCCTTTATCTGATACAAATGAAGTCATGAACTTTTTTTAACTATTTTAATTCCATTATGAGGTGGAAAATCATATAAACTTGAGGAGAAAACATACTTATTCTCAGTAGCTTAGGGAGATCAGAAATGAGTTGAATCTAGGTTTTCCATTTTATCCTTATGTTATTCTCATCCTAAACTTATCTGATCATGCCCTATGAATAATATTTGGTCTTCCTTATTCTACACATAAGAATTTTATTTTTACCTTTTAATGAATATTCTAGATTCATTATCCCCATTATTTTAACATTCGTATCTATACATTATTCATCCATAATAACTCTATTTAGTTTCAAGAATACATGGTTAGCTTCATCAATAAAATTTTTATCACAAGTAGTTGTTTTCACTTTTACACTAGTAAGAAATTCTAATGTTCCATTGTATAAAAATTTAATCATTTTCATTAATAATTCGTGATATGGTGTTTCATGTCTACTTATTCAATGCATCATCCATGGATGTTGATTCCTTTTAAATCTTTGAGTTTTCATCATATATTATATTAAAATGTTAATGACTATATGCAACAACATCAAGAAGAACCATTTCAAGAGAATGATTCACATGTTATTAAAACAATCTGATGGATTTTTCATACATTTTTTTATATTTACCATATCTTCAACTCTATTCATTAGAGAACTGATAATCAACATATTTAACTGATAAAACCGCACTTTTTTACTATAATTAGCCAATGAATGTTCCAATTTCAACATGGAATTATATATTTGTTTTTTATATTCCCTCATGTTCATGTTTTTCAAATACATAACTATAAATTTATATTAAATATTAACAAGAATATAAATTGGTTCTTCTATCAAAGGGTCTTCTAAGGAAATTATAAATATTCCATTAAACAAACTTATATGAAATTACATTGGAATATAAACTCAGATCGAACCAATGGTAACCTTGGCTCAGATATGAATTAAGATTTATGGTGGTTCGGGTGTAGAAACATTACGTGGTTCAATCTGGTTTCCCTAACATTAAACATATTTTATATTATTAATATCACAATTTACATCTCCAAACATCTATTACATTTTAGAGTATGAATTTTTTGCCCTTTACAAATCATGTAACAACAAAAATTTGAGAAACCAAAGATAAAAATGACTTAAATAATATGTTCATATCATGAAATAAATAATAAAACTCTTATGTAGTCACACAACTAAAGGACATATATGTTTAGTTTCATGAAGGTAAGTTATAGAAATTAATTTTTTTAAAAATATTGGAAGAATTTTTCTATAATATTTATAAACTAGACACTTCAAAGACATATCACATGATATATTCATCATCATAACCTTTTGAATATAATCATAAGAAAGAGGTAAAATCATATTCTCAGTAAGGGAAAACATAACATAATGTTTCAAACCATAAACATGATGTACAATGTGAGAAGATATAAATATCTTAATAAAATGTCATAAATCCAAAAATGATAATCTTAAAACATGATATAGCACATAAGATCATAAATAGATCATTATATTAGTAAAAATTTAATTATGTGGAACAAAATGTATATCCAAAATCATAAATCACATGACAATTATTTGAAAGGGTGGTATACATTAAAATTATGGTATAATCATGAAATCATGTATGTTCCTGTAAATGAAATGAGTCTTGAATATTTGGTATAACTTTATAAAAAACATTAAAACGTGAAAAAAGTTTACATATAGGAAAAACATTATGTGTAAACCCATTAAGACCATTCCTATGTGAATAATATTATAATGAGAATTTCAAAGAATGTGACCCAACTGATCATGTCTAGTACTATGTGAACATACTCATTATTCTCACTCCTGTAACAGCATTCCCAAAGTGACTACATAGGAACCCCGTATAAAAATAGCCATTAGGTCCAAGCCAAGTAGGAACTATCAGTTTTCCCACAAACACATCATAAAGGACCCCAACAATCATCATTCATAAACATGTGTGCCACTTAAAATCAATCATTATCATATCATAAAAAACCATGAAAAAATAATGGGATTCATTTAACGTCCTAGTTTTTAGGAGCTATTATTATTATTGTTTACATATTTAATTTTATAGATGATTTTTCTATTCCTATAAAATGATTGAAATGTGATTAGAATCTGTTCCCTAAAAGATATCAACAAAAATTAAAGTAAAATTATTCATTAATAAGTGGGACATTAAAAAATCACATAAAAACATTCCCCATACCATGGATTATTACTCACAATAGATGTAATGCATCCATTAAAAGTACATAAATCAATTGTGGAAATATATAGAAGTGAACAAGATCACGATGACTAGGAAATATACCATATCGGATTCATCATTGAGGATCAAAAATAGCCAAAATAACCTATAATTAGGAAGTGAAGCATGAAAGGAGAAATAATGATATAAAATATATAATATGAAATAATAATTATACCTTGTAAATTGGGAATGAAAAGTAAAAATGAGTTAGTAAGTCAATATTTAATAATGAAATATGGTCATTGTAATTAGGGTGATTCCAAATATGGTCACTAGATGTATTCTTTTTTCAATATAGTCATATCAAATATGGTCATTGTTCATATATCCAAATGGTATACTAATGTTTCGTGTTGTTATGTATAAATTTAACAAAATATAACTCATAATGAAACAAAAATTTGATATTAAAATTATATATATATATATATATATGAATGTGTATAATACTTATCCTTAAATATTTTTATTTTTATTGAAAAAATATATTATGCATATAGAAAATTCAAATATATATTTTAATATTAATGGATTAGTAACATTTCGTATTTGATTATAAATAATCAATTTTAATGGTATTTGTTAAATCATATTTAGTATAAAAATAATAATTGCATTTATTTGTTATATAGTTTTTCAAAATAGATCAAAATAAAACTTTTAAAACAATAATATATATTATATATCATATTAAAATATTCTAAATTATAAATTGATATGAAATGTTAATAAAACATTTAATGTTTAAAAATATCATTTTCACTAAATGTGTTTTTAATTATATTTCATATATTGATTTAAAAAACAAAATTTTAATTTTATAATATGAATAAGATATATTGAACATCATTTTTGGTTTGAGAATATCAAAATTATCTAATCCTGAATTTTTTAGATTTTTTTAAAAAATGATTTTTAGGTGAATAGTGTGATATATTGATATTACTACTTTTATACTACTTTTAATACATAAGTACTCATTTTAAATTCATGAAAAAAACTTATAAGGAAAAATATGTATTATATATTTTAATTTAATATTTAAATTTTTTTTCCAAACACATATTTGACATTTTAAAAATTGCGTTATATTTTTAAAAACTATTTTTAATACATAATACATTATGCATTTTAAAATTAATTTTTATCACTTTTATAAACTAAATCTAATATTACTGATTTCAAATTTCATAAAATAATATCCATGTTATATAAAAATGACCATTTTATTTTTGTTCAAAATGTATTGTTTACCTTGTTAAAAATAAGTTATAATGGGGAAAACCAAAGTGGTAAAAATGGATAAGTAAGAGGGAAAGGGGAAAACATTTTAAAAAAATTATTTTATTGAGTTTATAAGTTATTTATCATCATTATATCTATTATTATCTTTTGTTTCTTAATATTGATTCCATTTTTCCAAAGGGTAACCTTCTATTATGGAATTATTTTGAATATTTATAAAAATACCACTCATTTTTCCTTATAAAAGGGGATCTCCTCTCCAAACATATACTCACACAAAAAACCTAGAAGTTAGAGGCGTAATAATTCCAGAACTCTAAAAAATAAACCTATTAATTTAAAGGATGATTTATTCTTACCAAAATATCATCCTTCTACAATTCTAACCCACTTTGAAAAAAAATAAATCCTGAAGTGAGGTATAGATTACTAACCCATTCTTCCCATTTTATTTTGTCTTTTATGCATCTATAATTTAAATAATTTCTTTTCACCATTTAAAATTTGTAATGTAATTATAATTTTTATAATGTTATATTACTGTAATCATGGTAAAATCTGTAACCACCCTTCCCTTTCCCGTTGGAAAAGTGAAAACAACATTTCTGTGTCAACCGACTCTCACCTCCACAAAACATCCATCTTCATTTTATTTAACCACATTTAAGAATGGTAAAATGGATGAATGTCATAAATATTTATAACAATTATAAAATGTTTTAGATTATGAAATATTAAAAATATTTTTTATTTCTCCCAATCAATAGAAAATAAAATCATCAACCCTGCATTTGAATGGACAATGACCTCCACGGGAGGACATATTTTCTTTTCTATTTTCATCAACACCATAAATAGATGATCATGATAATAGAATTGATGGATAAATATGATTTTTATTATACCATTAGTGTTATATTATGTCAATGTAGAGGATATGTTAATGATATTATTATAAAATGAATATTGTTAATTCAATTTGTTTAAATAAAGTCCTCAAAAAGTAAAATGGTTAATTCAAATTATATTATATTTTTAAATAAATTACTTATTATTCTAAATCCTATATATTTATGACATATCACAATAATAATAACTAAATTATATCCATAAAAAACCAACCCACAATACAATTTAAATTGATACCTGAGGTGATTTTCCACTATCCTGAAGAACGTTCCTGCTCTCCATGGGTCAACGAAAAGTTCCTCGACATTATCAAATTACCATTGGGAATGATTTATTCCATAAAATTTTACAATAACTGAGTATATTGTATAAATATGAGAGGATATATATTATTTAATACATATATATATCATTTTATAAATGGATAATATGAAAACTAAATGTGGAACATAATAACCAAAATATGCCTCATGGTGGTCCATGACCACCATCTATGTCCAAATTCACCCACCCTTGGTCACCCTGACTAGGAAACCAAAAATGAATGATGGACAATGAACACATTATATAACATAATAAATGTCTGTAACCACGTAAAGGTACAAGTAGGGTTTGGGATCAGGAGACCAGTAAGATTCCAACAAATACTATTTTTAATTACATAATAAGGTAGTTTGAATTTGATAAATGTTGAGTAAAAATGAAATAGAATGAAAATTAGTTAAAAGGGGAGATTAAAAAAATTTAAAAACCCATTTTTAAAATAAACCTATAAAAAATTTCATTTCACATTTTATAAACTAAATATATTATTCAATATCATTAAAACCAATTTCAGAAGCTATAGTCAAATAATCAAATATGCACTGGATATGAAAAGAAGAACGAGAATAAAAAATAATAGAGAAATGTTTCATGATAACAATTAATGTAGTAAGAATGGAAAATCTGGTGCTAAATGGTAACAACCAATGCTTTCATGAGTTGAGTTCAAGTATATGGTTGTCATTGGTACATATAATATATTTAAATTTTCAAGGAATATAAAAAATATCACAACAACAACATCAAGTATTTCAATTACAAAGGAGTGAGACATAAGGTTGTATTCATCACAAGGTATGAAAATTCCAAGCGAAAGGGAATCAACATACTCTCAAGGTGACACAAAAATATGTACATACAACCCTGTTATATTAGGTCCAAGAGGACTCAGCACCATCACCAAAGGAATGTGATGTGTTCCATTATTATTTTTGAATGTTGTAGAAAGATAGTGTTCTATCGAAATAGTTCACTAACTAACTAAGTGTTTCAGGTGTTGTAGTACAAAATCAATGATTGAGAATTCATTTCTTGACAAAAAATAATTACATCCCATTCTCCATTTAGAATATTCCAATTTTCAATTTAAAAACCATAAAATGAGTTTTTAGTCAATATATCCCCCCTTCCATTATAAAACCCAAATTTTTGTATCAAAAATAATTTAATCCATTTATATCAAATAAAACTATAAAATCAATTTCATCAAATCAATAACCATAAATTAAATTACACAATTGAATTTCAAACTATTTCCATATATTTTTACAATCCGTAAAATTCAATTCAAACCATTTTATATAATTCAATATTCAAAATAGTAATTATACATGCTTCCATTCACCATTCATCATAAAATTCCAAAAATTCCTTTAAAACAACCCTTTATTTCAAATAATCTCTAATACATTTAAAGGAATTATTACAATTTTAATTGGACTTCATAAATTTAAATAATGGGTTTATAGCATCATTCCATTAAAAGATATAATTAATTTCAAATAATGTAAGAACATCAATTCCAAAATAAGGGTAAAATCATTACAGGGTGGTTTTGGTCAATTAATATATTAAATAATTTTAAACTATTTAGAAAAAACCAATAGTTTGATTCAATTAATAAAAAAACAAGGAAGTTCATTTAATAAATAAAAACTCTGGCCAAATCCCATTTAATAAACCAAAATTCGGGCCGAATCTCTAAATTTCACCAAAACATCATTTAAAATATTATTAAAAATAAATCAAGTCAAATATGGAATTTTTAAATTCACATGGAGTAGATAGATATCAAAGAAAAATCCATGTAATTCATGAAATAATCAATTTGGAGAGAAAAAAGGGTCAATAAATATTTTATGAGGAATTAAATTGAAATAATTTATAGAACAAGTGTTAGAAATTAGGTAACAAATTTCTATGAATTTATCGTGCAATGAATAATAAAAAAAGGAAAATAAAAAAACACATAATATGAAATTAAGGAATCTGAATACAACAAATAAAAGATGTGTGGGATTTGATGGAAATCCCTAGATATAAGAATATGGTTCTTAAATGAAGATATAGGAGATCCTAGATGGAAAATGAATATATCCTCTTTAATTGGCACTTCGATCCACCAAGATCATAGGTTTAGAGAGCCCAAATGCCTAAGGGGGGCTTCCAAAAACCTAAGGATCATATTATGATTATGTTGGAGGACTTTAGAGTTGTTTTAGGGGTTTGAGGTCTTTAACTAAATTTTTTCAAACATTAATTATAATTTTAATGATTTTCATGGACAATTGGAATGGTTACTACTAACCATGCACAAACCGTACAATAGGTTGCACACTTTTTTAAACAGTGTGCAGACCATGCACAAACCATGATAATGATTGTACACATTGTTTAAACGAATAAAAAACCATGAAACATGTTTCATAATTGGTTTAAACCGGTTGAAATCCATAAAATTGGTTTGTCATCTTATTAAAACCACGCACAAACTATGAAACATGTGTGACACAATTCTTGAACCATGTTCAAACCCCGAATAGGCTTAGAAACAATTAAAAAGTCTTTATGAAAATATATAAAAAACACACCAAGAGATACAAACATTAGGATATCTAATCGATGGTTAAAAACACATAAGAATAAGTAATGGAATATTACAACATCCCCATCATATGAATTAATGTATCCAAAAATATTCTAGTCTGAATGATATAACTAGATGAAAAAACAAAAAATAGGACACATATCTTGTGAGGTTTATAGTCTATGATCAAGAAGTGAGACTCACCCAGTGGTTAACAACACACAAAACTCCATGATGAAAAAAATAAGACCATGAAACATCTCCAATCTATGAAAAGATAGGAGACCCATCATTAGTGACCCAACCCTATAATGATTCACCAAAACTGTGTAACACAAGAATAGGACATTCCATAGACCGAGAGAAGAGATACTTCAACTATTTTATAAGGAGAAACATGAATGATAAAATATCTAAAAGAATGGAAAATAACATACTAGGATTTCTACCTAGGGTATTTACTAAATGATAACATAGAATTTTCAAAATTGAGTCTCATACCACTATGAGTGTCACGACCCGACCCTACCCGGGCTCGTGCCGCAACTACCCCAAGCCCGCCTCTAGGCCAGGGGCTGGCGACCAGCACCGAAGGCACAACAACTCGGGGAGGCATTTGCCTAAGTACCTGTACAAACACACGCAACACACTCAATGGAAAAGTCCAGAGTAAAAGAAATAACAAGCAGAGTAAAAAGGAACAACTACTATATATATATATAAACCACAGATGTGCATCGACCTCTAAACAGTAAAAAGTACAAGCTGAAAAGAAAAGGGGAAAACCACACGCCCAACCAAAAAGTGCCACAACCCGGCAACAGGTAAACAAAAAGAAACAGCTGACGGGTCTCCCACCTGGAACCAGGCCACGACCACCGCACACGGTCCAAGCTCCCAAGCTCATATGCTCCACTGAAGTCACGCTCCACCTGTCCTTTGTCTGCAAGGGCACACCAAGTGCGGACAAAGCCCAACCAGGGGTGAGTATAAAAATACTCAGTAGGATACCTCGAAGGCTCGAGGGAGAAACAAAGGAGGTACCTAAGGGTGAGTGGTAGAGAGAACAGAAAAGTAGAGGAGTACAACCGAGGGTGCAGTAAAGAGTAACAGCATAGCAGAGAGTCCAGCTCAACCCAACATGATAAAGGAAGTAGACTCGTCCAGGCACAAGGAGCTGGAAACGGTGAGAAGATGAACTTCCCGTCGATTATTCGCCACCTATAGTAGGAGTGTAGACTCCTCCAACCACGAGAAACTAGACACGGAAATCACGTGGCATACCCCGCACGTCATCACCTCTCCTGGAGGGAGAGTAACCAGGCCCAAGAAGTGGGTACTCGAACAAGGTATATACATATGCTTATGCTAATCAAGAAGCCCGAACAACGTCATAAGGGGATCTCCGTCCCGTAGCTCACCCCATGAAAAGAGTGGACAACAGTCCCAGGAGTAAACTCCATCGATGCCCAGCATCCCACACGTCTGCCCCAAACTGCAAGCAAAGGGGCTCAATCACCGCACCTCGACACTATCTTCTTTGGGCGGCACTGACTAGCCCTCACGGTTTTAGATCGCATCACAAGAATGTGTCTTGGTGGGGAAAGTACCCCTCGTAATTGAGAGTTCTATGGAAAGTCAAACCACACCTCGTCACTGCCCTGCAGTCGAGAGGTCTCCTCAAAGCCATAGTCGTTCCAACGCCGACCTGTACAACCAAGGGTCCCGCTCCGGTGGTCACGGAGGAAATCCATAGACTAGCCTAGTAGGAAGGACTGAGTGTGGAATACCAACAGGTGTCCCCACTTCCCAGCCATGCTGGAGGGTAGACCATAATACATCAACCGGTGACCCACTGCCCAGCCCCGCTGGAGGGTAGACCATAATAAGATATTGGGTGACCCACTGCCCAGCCCCACTAAAGGGTAAACCATAATACATCATCAGGCGACCCACTGCCCATCCCCACTGGAGGGTAGACCTGGAATAAGTCGACAGGCGACACACTGCTCAGCCGTGCTGGAGGGTAGATTTGGAACTAGATGACGGGCGACCCACTGCCCATCGCCGCTGGAGGGTAGACCCTAAATGGTCGTTGGGTGACCCACAACCCAGTCTCTGCTGGAGGGTAGACCCTAATAGCGTTGGGTGAACCACTGCCCCGTCTCTGCTGGAGGGTAGACCCTAATAGCATCGGGTGACCCACTTCCCAGTCTCTGTTGGAGGGTAGACACTAATAGCGTCGGGTGACCCACGACCCAGTCTCTGCTAGAGGGTAGACCCTAATAGCGTCGGGTGACCCACTACCCAGTCTCCGCTAGAGGGTAGACCCTAATAGCGTCGGGTGACCTACTGCCCAGTCCCTGCTGAAGGGTAAACCCTAGAAGTCAGTGAGAAACCCACTGCCCAGCCCTGGTGGAGGGTAAATTTGAAGAAGTCGATGAGTAACCCACTGCCCAGCCTCGCTGGAGGGTAGAACTCAGAACTTCTCTAGAAATCTCCACTAGAGGGAACAACACTGGCCAACTGAACATGGAGTGTGTATCGCGCAACTTCCTGACTCCAGAACAACTCACCCAAAAGAGGTGCAGCGTCTGCTCCAGCACGGGGTGTCACTAGCACTGCTACTGGCCAATCCAACGAGATCAAAACCAGGGGGAGACCACTCAACCCTACTGGTCAAACAAACGAGCACAAAGCGAGGGGAAATAAACTCCACCCTACTAGCCAAACAAACGATCACCAAGGGACCCTCTACGCCGCGAGAGGTCCAAGTACGCAAAGCAGAACACGACACGCACGTGGGGCCCACACGACTTGTGACCCCAAGTCAACCCCAACTGAACGCACCAACGTTATCATGTACGAACAACCACACATACCTCCAAGTGCTCTCGTATACTCATAGAGTATACCACGTCTCTAGCCCAAGGGCTATCGTGCACACGGCACCCAGCATCAACGCGAAGGCGTGACGTAACATCTCCAACTTGCTGCCTCAACAACTGGGGCACAACCAACCACAACTCTTTAACCACTAACATCACTCTTCCAGGAGTGCACACGATCACATGCGAAAGGTCCGCTACAAACACAGTAGAAGAACCGCCCTCGGGGCACCTTCAAATTTCAACAAGATCACACAAGAGGCTCCGCACAACCAAACGGATTGCACCATTTTAATTTTCATGGAAAAACACGCGAGATAGACTAATTACTCACCTGAAATGGTCAACCGGTGAAAAGGGTACTATTCACCGTAGCCGGGTCGGGTGGGACCCACACCACGTCTCGGAAAAAGGTCGAGCGAACTACACCATCATAAAGCTCTCGGAAAATCACATCAAATTGACTGCTTACATGCGTGGAACGGGTACCTAGAGAAAAAATTGCGTTCCGGCACACCGCACACGAGCAGTGCCACGTGGGACCTGCATCCCGGTCCCGAAACTCAACGAACGGATCGCACAGTTGCGATCCTCTCGAAAAAGCACACAAGATGGACTACTCACTTTTCCAAAACGGTCGCCCGATGATAAAGATGGAAAATCGCCGTCGACTACCAAACGGCCCTCGCGGGGCCAGCACCATCGTGCAGAATTACAGCAGGCAGACTACGCCAACGTGTTGCCCTCGAAAAAACACCCAACATCGACTGCTTGCACACCCCGAATGGACGTCCGAGGAAAAAGTCGCTAAAAGCTGCACACATCTCAAAAGACGGGCCGTGGGGCCCGTGCCTCATCTTCGTCCTCAATGCTTGAAACCACCCTAGAAACCTCCGCCTCGATGCCAGGGTCCCAACGCCACTGACGGCGCTAAAAATGGACGTCGGATGCGTCCGCGCAGCTCAAAACAAGATTCCCGGAAAAACGACATTCCACTTAAAGACGCGTTGCGCCCCGGAGGCCCATCGTTTCAGTAATTAAAAATTTCTGAAACCATTTCAGAAAGACCGCCTCGTCAATACGATTCCACCGATGCAGACGGCGCGTCAATCGGATGCGCCATTTAAGAGTAACGGCCCCCCGAGTGCAAGGGGGCCTACCCAGGCCGGTCCACCCCGGCCGGCCCGGTCCGAACCGCCGGCCTGCCGGCCGCGGCCCTCCTCAAACCGCCAGACCCGAGCGGGTCCGGCCCTCCTCACTCGACCGACCAAAAAGGCCGGTCTCCTGTTGCAGCGCAGGACCCGCATGAGGTGGGTCCTTGCCTCCTTTGAAACGGACCGGCCGAAGCTGGTCCTCGCTGACCCCGGGAAGACCGCGCACGGTCTTCCCTCCTCCGCCGGACGCGACCGACGCGTCGGCCTCCTCCGCGGCCGCTCCGCCTGAAGCCAGCGGCCTCCGCTGGCCGCTCCCCCGACCGAGCCGCCTCATGCCGGGAAGCCGTCACGCCTGCCGAGGAGAAGCCGACGCCGCCTGCCGAGGAGAAGCCGCCACCCGGCTCACCGCGCCACCGCCTGGCTTGGTCGGCCGCCGCGCCTACCCGCCAGACTCCCCAGATCTCCTCCGCAAACCTGCAATCTTCGGCAAATGATTGCGGGTTCCTCCGAACTCCAAAACCGAATCCGAAAGATGCGTCAGATATCTCGTAAAAACTACTATGTGCTCATGGGATTTGATTCGACAATAGAACAACAATCGATGCATATAATTGAGGTTGAAATAAGGTTCGAGAATCAAAACGCTCAAAATCTCCTACCTCTTGGGCGATGCCCGAAGCATCACGGGGAGTCTGCCGCCACACCGCGCCTTGCCGGAGCTACTTCGCCGGAGCTGGAGGAGGAGATGAGGGAGATGAGGGGCTGCCTGCGCTAGGGAGTGAACAAGGGAGAGGGGTAGGGGATGAGGTTATAAATAAATTAAAAATGATTTTAATTAATTAAACCCATAATTTTCCCCGCATCCGAACCCTTTGGCGAGGTCAAAATTAAACCTCCCTTAAGGTAAACACCACCTCCCGAGCACAACAGTGCTCTCGGAATTTTAATTCGAGACCCCGTTCAAGAGTTATTAAACCTAGCGCCCGAAGCCGGCAAATTACGAAAATGCCCCTCAGGCCATTTATCAGAAACGGCCCACACACGTGAAACTTATACCCCTCCTACGGTAAACGGCACGCTCTGAACTTAACTATGCCCTCGGTTTTCCAATCCGAGCCACCGTTTAAGAGATACTAGCGTTTCTCCATTAAACGAATAATTTAATTTATTAATTTATCCGCTTAACCTTCCGGAAGCGAGCGAGTGGTCCAAAAACCCCGCGCCGACAAGTTTTATGACGTTACTAGGGTAAAAATCCCATTCCGGACCCAGCCGTACACTCAGATCTCTGATCCGGAACTCCGTTTAGGAGTTATCCCATTTATTTTGTGTTTCCAGTGTGAACGCACTGAAAATTTAATTCCGGCCACTCCGGGGCTCGAAATTGCATGCCGTCTAAAGGTGCTGCTTTGTAATATCATCATGAATATTCCAAAGTCTTTCACAGAAAAAACTGGGTTCTTACATCATTCCCTTCTTCAAGATTTTTGTCCCCAAAAAGAAAAACTAGGGAGCAACACAGGGTACTAAGCCCACGCCTGGCTTCCCCATACCCAGAAGAACCCACACACAGCTCTGCGTCGCCGCACACATACTAAAGGATTGATCCGTTCACGCGAGGTCGGCCCTTGTCGATGTCGTGCACCCAATCTAGACTTTGGGGTTAGGACAAGGCGGTAGGGTACCTCGCCATCCCTTTGCATGGTTTCAAACGGCCTGAAGGCCCTTCGGGGGTAGCTCACCTCCCCGGTCCAACCTCTACATCGCACGCCGCGACTGGAATCACCGCCCGCACCTGAAACAATGCCCGGTGATTCCCTCCTTCAGAATATCCATATGGTGAAACACCCAAGGATATCTGGTCTCGCACAGTTCCACAATCGATGCTCTCTTACACGCTCAAAAGGAAAAAGAGTCAACGCCATCGACTAAAGGAAAAGGTCTCACGCCTTTTTTTCCTTACCAACACAGGGTTACACCCGACGCCCTGCGTCACCCTGGTAACACCTCAAACAAAGAGAAGGGAGAAATGCCTTTCACACGCAGTAGGGAAACCACTCTAGACTTTGGGGTTAGGTCAAGGCAGTAGGGAACCTCGCCATCCCTTTGCACAGTTTCAAACGGTCCGAAGGCTCTCGAGGGTAGCTCACCTCCCTGGTCAAACCTCTACGTCACACTCCATGAATGGAATCACTGCCCGCACCTAGAACAAGGCCCGATGATTCCCTACATCAGAATATCCATATGGTGAAACACCCAAAGATATCTGGTCACGCAAGGTTCCACAGTCGATGCTCTCTTACACACTCAACAGGCGAAGGAGCCAACACCATCGACTAAAGGAAAAGGTCCCATGCCTTTTACCTTACCAACACAGGGTTACACCCGACGCCCCGCGTTACCCTGGTAAAACATCAAACAAGGAGCAAGGAGGAAAGCAGATCACACACAGTGTCTAACAATTCTACTGAAAAAAGGTAGAAGAGCTGTAGAGCGTACCTCTTATCACCTCATACTCTGCAGGATAGTAGACATCCAAAGCTCGCGGCTACCAGCGGTCCCAACCGTTAGCTCCTAGAGCCTGACGTGGACTGCCTAGTGGTGATGGGGAGATCTCGTAATGTCATCCATCCACATCCAGCTCTTCCCGCTCCTCTTCTAGCACCACCTCTCTGGCCACTACTCCGATCACGGCGTTGCCTCTGCCGTGGTGGTGCGCCTTCTGCCTGCCCGAAGCTCTCAGCAACTCGGGTCGGGCAGTCTCGTTCCAAGTGACCTCGCCCATCACAAGCATAACACCGGCACTCTCGGGGCTGCACTGGTGACCTCCGGCACCACTATGGTGTATGACCACGCCCCCGAGTCCGGTTGTCAGTAAGCCACCTGTGTCGATGTTCTTCTTGCTGACGCCCAATCGCTGCGGCAGACGCCTCGGCTCCAACGTGCCTGCTTCCACCACCCACACTACAACGTGACAGGAAGCCCTCTGTCACCAGCGCCTACTCTAGCACCCAAGAATATGTGGAAATGCCCAAGGGTACTATGACATCACGAATCTCTCAGTGGAGACCCTGCTCAAACTTCCGCGCTCGGAGGTTGTCGTCATGGACCAAGTCCGGGTAAAAGCGTGCACGGTCTGCAAAACTAGCCGCGTACTCGCCCACCGTCATCCCTCCCTGCTGAAACTGCAGGAGATCCTGAATCCGAATGGAGTGCAAGCAGTAGGGGAAAAAATCCTCATGGAGCAACAACTGAAAGTCGTCCAATGAAAACGACGACTCGTCAATAAACTAAGTCACCAGACTCCACCAACGCCATGCTGATCCATGAAAAAGGCTGGCTATCAAAGCCACTCTCTGGCCTGTCGGCGTCTTCACAAGCCTGAAAAGGCGAACCACTGCCTCGAGCCAAACCTCTACTTCCTGAGGGTCTGGCTCACCACTGAACCTCAGCGGTCCCTGCCGTTGGAACTCACGGAGCGCGCTCAACCTACGGTCAAGCTCATCCTGCTCTGCTGAAACTACCTGCTGCTCAACAGGTGGGGGTGATGCTACCAGCCCACCAAGAGAAAGGGGCTCGCATGATGGGTCCTGGACTGTGGCCTCGTAGCTCACAGGGTCATCGTCACGCACCCAAATCCGGTATCCCGGCTGGCGGTCTTCGCGGAGACATCCTGAATATTATCAAGGAGTTCCGCGGTCAGATGAGCATAATGTATATACCAACAACAACAAAGATGGGGAGCTGACTCAAGAAAGACAGTCAAGACTCAGGCCTATGTGATACACAAATTTTTTTTTCCTGCAACAGGTGTCTCAGCATGCCGAGTCGACAAGCGGGTTATGAAGGTCCTAGTGAATGGATATGTCGGCCGCCGCACCATCACTGGACTCCCTGGCCTAAGAGCCGCTCTCGAGACACGTTAACACTGTTTCCCTAAATCCAAACCAGTTCCTTTTATTTTAGGGATGTCCAAACAGCGTCCCAAGGAATGAACCACCTTTGATACCACTTTGTCACGACCCGACCCTACCCGGGCTCGAGCCGCAACTAGCCCAAGCCCGCCTCCATAGGCCAGGGGCTGACGACCAGCTCCGAAGGCACAACAACTCGGGGAGGCCTTTGCCTAAGTACCTGTACACACGCACGCAACACACTGAATGCAAAAGTGGAGAGTAAAAGAAAGAACAAGCAGAGTAAAAAGGAACAACTGCTATATACATATAAACCACAGATGTGCATCGACCTCTAAACAGTACAAAGTACAAGCTGAAAAGAAAAGGGGCAAACCACACGCCCAACCAAAAAGTGCCACAACCCGGCAACAGGTAAACCAAAAGAAATAGCTGACGGGTCTCCCACCTGGAACCCGGCCACGACCACCGCACGTGGTCCAAGCTCCCAAGCTCCTACGCTCCACTGAAGTCACGCTCCACCTGTCCGTCGTTTGCATGGGCACACCAAGTGCGGGCAAAGCCCAAGCAGGGGTGAGTATAAAAATACTCAGTAGGATACCCCGAAGGATCGAGGGAGCAACAAAGGAGGTACCGAAGGGTGAGCGGTATAGCAAACAGAAAAGTAGAGGAGTACAACCGGGGGTGCAGTAAAGAGTAACATCACAGCAAAGAGTCCATATCAACCCAACAAGAGAAAGGAAGTAGACTCGTCCAGGCACAAGGAGCTGGAAACAGTGAGAAGATGAACTTCTCGTCGAGTCTTTGTCACCTATAGCGGGAGAGTAGACTCCTCCAACCAAGAGAAGATAGACACGGAAATCACGTGGCATACCCCGCGCGTCTTCGCCTCTCCTGGAGGGAGAGTAACCAGGCCCAAGAAGTGGGTACTCGAATAAGGTATATACATATCCTTATGCTCAGCAAGAAGCCCGAACAACGTCGTAAGGGGATCTCTATCCCGTAGCTCAGCCCAAGAAAAGTGTCACCAACAGTCCCAGGAGTAAACTCCATTGATGCCCAGCATCCCGCACGTCTACCTCGAACAGCAAGCTGAGGGGCTTAATCACCGCACCTCGACACTATCCGCTTTGGGTGGCACTGACTCGCCCGCACGGTTTTAGATCGCCTCACAAGAATGCGTCTTGGTGGGGAAAGTGCCCCTCATACTTGAGAGTTCTATGGAAAGTCAAACCACACCTCGTCACTGCCCTGCAGTAGAGAGGACTCCTCAAAGCCATAACTGTTCCAACGCCGACCCGTACAACCAAGGGTCCTGCTCCGGTGGTCACGGAGGAAAGCCACAGACTAGCCTAGTAGGAATGACTGAGTCTGGAATGCCAACAGGTTTCCCCACTGCCCAGCCATGCTGGAGGGTAGACCATAATAAATCATCTGGTGACCCACTTCCCAGCCCCGCTGGAGGGTAGACCATAACAAGATACTGGGTGACCCACTACCCAGCCCCGCTGGAGGGTAAACCATAATACTACATCAGGAAACCCACTGCCCAGCCCCGCTGGAGGGTAGATCTGGAATAAGTTGACAGGAGACACCCTGCCCAGCCGTGCTGGAGGGTAGACCTGGAACTAGACGACGGGCGACCTACTGCCCAGCCCCGCTGGAGGGTAGACCCTAAAAGGTTGTCGGGTGACCCACTACCCAGTCTCGGCTGGAGGGTAGACCCTAATAGCATCGGGTGACCCACTGCCCAGTCTCTGCTGGAGGGTAGACCCTAATAACGTCGGGTGACCCACTACCCAGTCTCTGCTGGAGGGTAGACCCTAATAGCGTCGGGTGACCCACTTCCCAGTCTCCGCTAGAGGGTAGACCCTAATAGCATCGGGTGACCCACTGCCTAGCCTCTGCTAGAGGGTAGACCCTAATAGCGTCGGAGGACCCACTGCCCAGTCTCTGCTAGAGGGTAGACCCTAATAGCGTCAGGTGACCCACTTCCCAGTCCCTGCTGGAGGGTAAACCCTAGAAGTCAGTGAGAAACCCACTTCCCAGCCCTGCTGGAGGTTAAATTCGAAGAAGTCGATGAGTAACCCATTGCCCAGCCCCGCTGGAGGGTAGAACTCAGAATTGCTCTAGACATCTCCACTAGAGGGCACAACACTGTCCAAATGAACATGGAGTGGGTATCACGCAACTTCCCGACTCCATAACAACTCACCCAAAAGAGGTGAAGCTTCTGCTCCAGCATTGGGTGTCACTAGCACCGCTACCGGAGAATCCAACGAGATAGAAACCAGGGGATACCACTCAACCCTACTGGTCAAACAAACGAGCAAAAAGCCAGGGGAAATAAACTCCACCCTACTAGCCAAACAAACGAGCACCAAGGGACCCTCTATGCCGTGAGAGGTCCAAGTACGCAAAGTAGAACACAACACGCACGTGGGGCCCACACGACATGTGACCCCAAGTCAACCCCAACTGAACGCACCAACGTTCTCAGGTACGAACAACCACACGTACCTCCAAGAGCTCTCGTATACTCATAGAGTATACCAAGTCTCCAGCCCAAGGGCTATCGTGCACACGACACCCAGCGTCAACACGAAGGCGTGACGTAACATCTCCAACTTGCAGCCTCAACAACTGGGGCACAGCCAACCACAACTCTTTAACCAGCAACATCACTCTCCCAGGAGTGCACGCGATCACAAGACAAAGGTCTGCTAGGAACACAGTAGAAGAACTGTCCTCAGGGCACCTTCACATTTCCTCAAGATTGCGCAAAAGGCTTTGCACAACCAAACGGATCGCATCGTTGTAATCCTCGTGGAAAAACACGCAAGATAGACTACTTACTCGCCTGAAACGGTCAACCAGTGAAAAGGGTACTATTCAACGTAGTCGGGTTGGGTGGGACCCACACCATGTCTCCGAATAAGGTCGGGTGAACTGCACCATCGCAAAGCTCTCGGAAAAGCACGTCAAATTGACTGCTTACTTGCGTGGAACAGGTACCCGGAGAAAAAGATGCGTTCCGGCACACCGCACACGAGAAGTGCCACGTGGGACCCACATCCCGGTCCCGAAACTCAACGAACGGATCGCACCGTTGCGATCCTATCGAAAAAGCACACAAGATGGACTAATCACTTGTCCAAAAAGGTCGCCCGATGATAAAGATGGAAAATCACCGTCGACTCCCAAACGGCCCTCGCGGGGCGCGCACCATCGTGCAGAATTACATCTGGCAGACTGCAGCAATGCGTTGCCCTCAGAAAAACACCCAACATCGACTGCTCGCACGCCCCGAACGGACGTCCGAGGAAAAAGTCGCTAAAATCTGCACGCAGCTCAAAAGATGGCCCATGGGGCCCACGCCTCATCTTCGGCCTCAATGCCTGAAACCACCCTGGAAACCTCCGCCTCGATGCCAGAGTCCCAACGCCTCTGACGGCACTCAAAACAGACGTCGGATGCGTCCGCGCCGCTCAAAACAAGATTCCCGAAAAAACGACATTCCACTTAAAGACGCGTCGCGCCCCCGAGGCCCATCGTTTCGGGAATTAAAAATTCCCGAAACCGTCTCAGAAAGACCGCCTCATCAATACAGTTCCACCGCCGTAGACGGTGCATCAATCGGACGCGCCCTTTAAGAGTTACCCCCCCCCCCCCGAATGCAAGGGGGCCTACTCGGGCCGATCCACCCCGGCTGGCCCGGTCCGAGCCGCCGGCCCGCCGGCCGCGGCCCTCCTCATCCGACCGGCCAAAAAGGCTAGTCTCCTATTGCAGTGAAAGACCCGCATGAGGCGGGTCCTTGCCTCCTTTGAAACGAACCGGCCGAAGCCAGTCCTCGCTGACCCCGGGAAGACCGCGCAGGGTCTTCCTTCCTCCGCCGGACGTGACCGGCGCGCTGGCCTCCTCAGCGGCTGCTCCGCCTGAAGCCAGCGGCCTCCGCTGGCCGCTCCCCCAACCGAGCAGCCTCATGCCAGGATGCCGCCGTGCCTGCCGAGGAGAAGCCGCCGCTGCCTGCCGAGAAGCCGCCGCCCGGCTCACCGCGCCGCCGCCTAGCATGGCCGGCCGCCGCGCCTACCCGCCGGACAACCCAGATCTCCTCTGCAAACCCGCAATCTTCGGCGAATGATTGCGGGTTCCTCCGAACTCCAAAACCGAATCCGAAAGAAGCGTCAGATAGCTCATAAAAACTACTACGTGATCATGGGATTTTATTTGAAAATCGAACAACAATCGACTCATATAATTGAGGTTGAAATAATGTTTGGGAATTAAAACGCTCAAAACCTCCTACCTCTTGGGCGATGCCAGAAGCTTCACGGGGAGTCCGCCGCCGCGCCACGCCTTGTCGGAGCTGCTTCGCTGGAGCTGGAGGAGGAGAGGAGGGAGAGGTGTGGCTGCCTGCGCCAGGGAGTGAACAAGGGAGAGGGGTAGGGGATGAGGGTTTAAAAAAATTAAAAAGGATTTTAATTAATTAAACCCATAATTTTCCCCGCATCTGAACCCTTTGGCGAGGTCAAAATTAAACCTCCCTCGGGTAAACACCACCTCCCAAGCACAACAGTGGTCTCGGAATATTAATCTGAGTCCCTGTGCAAGAGTTATTAAACTTAGCACCCGAAGCCGGAAAATTACGAAAACGCCTCTGGAGCCATTTTTTACAAACAGCCCGCGCCCGCAAAACTTATACCCCTCCTAGGGTAAACGGCACGCTCTGAACTCAACGGTTCCCTCGGTTATCCAATCCGAGCCACCGTTTAAGAGATACTAGAGTTTCTCCATTAAACGAATAATTTAATTTATTAATTTATCCGTTTAACCTTCCAGAAGCGAGCGAGGGGTCCAAACATCCCGCGCCGACAAGTTTTATGTCGTTCATAGGGTAAACACCCCATTCCGGACCCATGCGTACACTCAGATCTCTGATCCGGAACTCCGTATAGGAGTTATGCCATTTATTTTGTGTTTCCAGTGTGAACGCACTGAAAATTTAATTCCGGCCACTCCGGGGCTCGGAATCGCACGCCGTCTGAAGGCGCTGCTCTGGAATATCATCAAAAAAATTCCAAGGTCATTCACAGCAAAAACCGGGTTCTTACAATGAGCTCATAAAATAAAATTCTAGCACTACTAGGTGCCTTCTCTATAAAAAAATCCACATCATTCAACTTACCTAAGTGAATTTAAATGTTCTATCCAAGCCCAAACTGAATGTTATACCACATAAAGGATAGTTCGCAACTAGGCACTACAGTCTCACTAGGGAGATCATTTGGTATATCAAAATTGAACTCTAACCACCAAGTAAAAACAAAAGGAACACTCAAGACGAACTAAAAATATGTCAATAGAAGGAATCCTTTATAACATCACCTGTTAAAAAATCCCAAACCATATTTGAATATATATCATCATAAATATCCTCAAAAAAAATTCCGAAACTAACAATCCCCAAGATGGAAAACTCAAATTTTTTCCACTCTGGTGTCAAAAATAATAACATATAAACTAGAACCTCCATGATTGTGTGAAAATCTAAACTCTATTACTAGCGGATGAAGCCCTATTGTCATGAAGAATTTTCTTCCCTAGAGTAAGGATAGATATCCTTGACAAAAACATACTTTTTAGACTAAAAAATTACATAACCTCTTAAGGAGACAGAAATGGCCACACTATTTAAAAACTCTAGGATATTTTGAACACAACTTATTAGAATGACTAGCTGATACAAACCAGAAACACATGTTAGTAATCTTCATTTCCTAAGGAGACTGAGCTTTCTTAGTTGGTAATGTTGCATTTATCAATTCTAGTTGTTTTTTATCTCTACTTTAGTAGAAAACGCCCTTTCAAGCATCTCTTGATAAGATATCAACCATTCTATAGGTATAGTGGCCTCATGGTCTAGGTGATGACCTTTTATAAAAGATATATCCTAAATTAAATAATCATGTAAAATACCTATTATGAATCATACCAAATGTGATAATTTTTTTCCATACACTGAAACTCACATGTCATCTTGAATAAAATCCATGAACTTAGACTATTTCTCCTTCTTAAATTTATTTGGGTGCTACGATCAGATGAATGATAATTTTTAGAATTTCCAAGATATTATTTCATACATAAAATATATGATCACAACGCCCCACCACTCCTATACAGTTCCCTCAAATAAAAGTGGATATAATTGGCCTTCAGATATTTATGACAATTGATTGCATCAAAGATGACATCATCTTCATCAATCCACAATTCATCCTTAAGAGAACCTCATAAACCATTATAAAAAGGTGGAGTACAAACCATGAATTCACGGACATGGTTAAAAGGTGGGAAATTATCTATCTTTTCTACACAATATAGAGTATGGGAAGTGTTTTTGACAACGGATTCATCTAGTAGAAAATGTGGAGAACTACCTTGAGGACAATACTGTTGGACAAAAATTCTATCTTTCTTGAAAGACATTCCGGTAGAAATGTCAGAACATCACAATGAACAAGACTTCAAAATCATGAAATAAAGAACATTGAAAAATAGAATATAATATTTTAAATAAATTCACAACCCATTTTAATAAAAACATTATTGATTTCAAAATAAACAAGATTTCACCATTTTTAAAAAATTATTTTTTCCAATGAAAATGAAAAATATTGTTATAAATCAATTATTGTTCCAAAAATACATTACCAACTATTATTATTTATTTAATGATTTCAAAATAATTATCCATGTTTTCCATATAAAAAAACAATTTTTTTTAAATCCATTACATACCTAAATTCCTTATTAAAGATTTTTTATCACTTCACATAAGAGTCATGATAATTATGTTTACATTCAAAAAAAATTCATAATACCCATTATTGTTTCATTGAACACGTTTCTCATAGAATGTAAGAAGATATTTTCAAGTCATAATTTTGTTTTTAGAAGAGATTAAAAATCAATAAACAGTGATTAAATCTAATACAACCAAAAAAGAGAATGAAATAACCAACATCTGTAACCCACAAAACCAACCTCACATAAGTGTAGTCACTTGTAAAAAATGGCTATGTTGTTATATTTAGAAAATGTTTGAACTGAAAAAGTCTAGGTCGTATTGGTTGTAATCCACACATAAACATCACAATTATTCATTGTTGGACGTCTAAATCAGCCACATTGATTCCTCACGGTCTACCGAACTATGAAAACATGGATCCACTGTGATCATACTTCCATTGTGATTCAAAAAACACATTACTGATTCCCCAAATCAAAGAAATTCACATTGAAAGTCTAAATATAATTTATAATTAGAAAATAAATAAGTCAAAATAAAAATTCATGTCCCAACATCCGTAGTAAATCAAGTCTCATCATGAAGGGGTGGTGATCAACCACCAACTCACATACTACATCTTGAATCCAAAAACAGTATGAATCACCATTCTAGCAAGAATCACCCTAGGAAACATAATGATTTCAAATTCATGTAATAACATTTAATGAAGGAGTTCCTCTAATAAAATTTATAACAAAGCAACCATGAATACCATCTAATGTAACTCCCCATGCTTCCACGGTATTCTTCTCTTTGAATAATACAGTAGCGTATGTTGTACGCAACTTCGAGTTCTAACACACACCACAACCAATCAAACTAGCTGTTATGAATAGAAATACCCACTTTTTGAAATTTTATAAATTTTATCCTTCAAAATGGACTTCATTTTTGGATTCATAATATCGAAATAAGCTTAGGGAGAAGTTTTGGTAATTTTATGAAAACATTCAATTTTTGATGAATAGTGAAAAACAATGAGTTATAGTTTAAAACTGAATTTTTATTTAAAAATTATTTATTTTTTTAAAATTTATTTTAGGTCAAAATAGATACATAATACCTATATAAGTTCAATGTAATTCATTGGATTCAGTTTATAGTAATTTTAGATATATAAAAATTTTATTGATCTTTTCACCGTCTTTTACACATCACCTAGGAGAATTTGAAAATTCACATAAAACATAATTTTACCGCTTCTGTGAGTGGAATTTCGAAAATCCGAGAAAAACGGTTAATATGGAGGTTTAAAATGTGGTTCAATAAGATAAAAATAAGTTTTTGTAAATAGTAACTTTTTTAATTTTATTTACCACGGTTAAAATTAAATAAGGTAATTAAGGGTAAAAATGATATTATTATTATCCTAACACATGTCATAATTCTATTGGCTCAGTATAATTAGACCAAAAAAACCTTAGGAATAAAATATCAACCTCTTTGGTCCACTTGGATTAGATTAGGACATTTATTATTATTTAATTCAAAGAAGAGTTAAAAGAGTTAAAATCAAAGTTTAATAACTAAATTTTTTTAATATTGGGTTATACATAAGATAAATTCTATTATGAATATTCATTAGAAAGCTAATACTAAAATAAAAAAATTTATAAATATCAAAATAAATGTAATTTGAGAATTTTTATGAATTCCACTAATTGTATAGGTTAATATGACATGTTAGTATTGATTAAATTAATTTAGTTAGAATAAATAATGTGGTTATAACTTTATCAAAAATCAATTATTTAATCGTGTCCAAATCGACAAAAAAGAGTATTTAAAAAACTATTATATTATTAATTGATTTTCTATTCCTAAAAATATAAGGATCGGCCATAAGACTTATTTAATGATATGTGTATCATTAATGAACCACTTGGGGTTCTATTGGATGTATATAGTAAGTTTATTAACCATATAATATAAAAATTCAAAGAGACATGGTAAATGTCAAACTATTTAACTAAGAGTTAAATATAAATGATAAGGTTAATATAGTGACCCAAACCAATCTATAATCTATTGGTTGAAAGTATATCGACTCATCCTCCCCTTATACTTGGAATAAGTCACTTTTGTGCCATTATAAACCGAATATGAATTTATTATAAAATAATATTTTATGTTTTTTCTATGGTGCCCCTCACCCATCTTGTAAAAGGGAATTCCCCCTTCCCTCAAATTAAAACCTTTTAAGCCTTTTGGCTCGTCCAACATCTGACCAAATATCCTCTAAATTTCCCTTACTTTATCGTAGAGGTCTTAATTTAGTCATAAATCCATCTTATGGAGCCGTTTTGATCAAATCCAAAGGAAGAACCCGAAGAAGAGGTAATGATTTCACCGCCCTCTTTCAAGTTCCTTTCTTCTTACACTTCTTATTTATTTGTTATTTCCATTATAAAATAATAACTCCAGTATATTATATATACTGTGATGTTATTATAAATATGGTACAACCATATTCAGTATTATATCCATCCTTTGAATGACATGTCACTATATGTGCGTACGTACGGTCTACCGTCTCCACGTCGTGGTGTAATTGTTATTCAATACATTATTATTTGGATGGGTATGATAGTGATGTGAAATTGATGTAAATAATAAATTTAACATGATATTTATTCTGTATATATGATATACCATCCAATTATATATTATTTTAATATCAAAAAATCGATATTGTCGCTCGTGCATACATACGGACTGCCATCTCCACGAAAGCGATGAGATTCATTCCCCATCGTATCCATTCAAGAATAATTTTAATTTGATGGTTAAAAATAATGTTTAAAGACCTAATATAATTATAGATATGAATAATATAAAACCTATCCATAACAAACATGGCTTACATAACAAAGTATATAATTAAAAATGAATCAGTTAACACTCGAAACAACGATAATACAAAGATATTATTGACAAAGAAATGTTAAAAGATCATATCTATTATCATATTAATGTATATGATTCTTTTATAATTTAATTACAATTATTTCAAAATTATATAGGAGGAGAACCTACCCTCGACCAAGGAAATGTACAGGGTATGGTTTTATTTCACAATCTCTTCATTATCCGAGGTTGTTTACACGTAATTATCTACTGGGACCTCTTTATCATCCACATCCATGTTTCTTAAAAATGTATTTCAAATCATTATTACTATTTTGCAGGCTATGTTTTAAAGTAATTTTTACGTTATTTTTTACTTTTTATAAGATGTTTATAAAGGAATCTTTCTGTCGTTTTCTAAATAAGGTCCTTTTTAACCTTTTCGACATAATTAAGGTCAGAACGTCTTTTTTTAACTTATACGGCGGGTGTGGATATTTTCCACAATTTTAAAATGTTTGAAGCTTCCCCTACAATATTATAAGGATATTTTCAAATTAAATGTTTTATTTTAAAATTATTTTTCTTTTAAATGATTACAAAAAAGAGATATTTCTCTCAAATTGTTTTGATTTCATCTATGTCAACATCCTTTGATGGATTTTAAGTTTATTCGAAGTTGATTTATTATGATACAAAACTTCCATATTGTATTGAAGGTTTTGTGATATGTTTGACTGTGGATGTGTTATTTTTATACCATTCATTGTGTATGGTTAAATAATTGACATTTCGTATGCTAATTTTAATACGAATGTTTGTGATATGTTTAAACCTTTTCAATTGAGGAATGTATTGGACTTAGTAAGTAACTTGTGGAGCCCGCTATAGCTCCTCGATGCATCGGTAGGTCTCATGAGACAAATATACATGGAATTGTCTGATACCCATTCCTAATTTGATATATGGTTTTGCACAAGTCCTTAAACATTTTTAGACATCTTGGCCGAGGCCTTGACAAAATGTTTCAGAATGTTCATCATTATACATTTCCTCATAATGAAAATAATATTGATGGTTTATGTGGTCATTCGACTATTATAATACCAATGATTATGTTTTATTATGGAATCATTTTCTCATCTAATATTATCTCAATAAAAGTATTCATGTTTATAACTGGTAAAGGCTTGTGGTTTCAATTATTCACCATGATAAATATTTATGTTATCTTCCGCTATATTTCTTAACCTTACTGAGCATTTGAGCTCACCCCATTCTTATGTTTCATTTCCCCGAATATGAAGAAGTTAGTTATGAGTGATTTACTAAAATTATTTAGGAGGCTTGGATGTTTCCAATGGAATAAAATCGTGTTGTATTTATTTTCAAGTTGTAAAGATGAAATTATGTATGAATCTTGTTCCAATAATACTAAAATTGATAGGTCTTTCAAGACATGATTTCCTTTTGATCATGAAAATGTTATGTAATAATGCACCGACACTAGGTAACTGGGGTCGGGGTGTTACAGTTGGTATCAGAGAATGTTTATTACAGACATTGGAAACTAGATTTGGATAAACACTAATTAGTGCACATAGCCCTGAGATTGAAATTGAGGATTAGTATAGAAGAACTTCCTAAAATATTGGTATTGTATATATTTTGAGAATTTTCCATGAAATACAATCCCTGTATGCATATGAACAGGTAGAGGTGGCTCTGGCATAAATGTACCTAGGGGAAAAACCCGAAAACACCGCTTTGAGCTAGACTCGAACGGGAACTAGTGCACGACAACGGGCCTTTCTTCACTTTTGGTTACGAAACTCCTGGGGGATATGCTTAGGATAATTCTAATTTTCATTAAAAAACCATTATGAAGGGTTTATGAATATGTACATCCTCAATGAAAACATTTTTATGATTATGGATTATATCCATAAACTTTTCAATTTATGTTAAGTGTTTTACATGTTTGGATTTATGTATTGTGATTCATAAACTAATCTACTGTATGCCATTGTTTAGAAATGGAGCCTAGTGGAAGGAATGGAAATTGTATCAATTCATGCACTCCATGTAGGGATTTACCTCCTGCTCAAGATAATTATAGTGTAGTTGGTGATACAACTGGTGCTGATCAGCTAATCACCATATTGGGACAACTCACACAGGTTATGAATAATAACCTTAACCGTATTGAGCACCCAGATCCACAACGTGGAGGATCAATGTTAGAATTCTTCATGAGGAAATAACCACCAAAAATCAATGGGATTACAAATCCATTAGTAGTTGAGCAATGGATAAATTCCTTAGAGAAAATATTCCATGCCTTGGGGAGTTGTGAAAGGGAAACGTTATCATGGTAGTTTACTGCCTCACTGGAGATACTGACCAATGGTGGTCATTGATTCAAAACACAGAGGATGATGATGAAATATAAAATATGGAATGGAGGGAGTTCAAATATATTTTCTTAGAAAAATACTTTCCTCATGACCATCAAGCAGATATGGAAAGATAATTTCTAAGTGTGAGACAAAAGGAGGATGAGAATGTCGCAAAGTACGAGGCTAACATTACAAGGTTAATGAGGCATGAAACAAATTATTTAAGTAACCAAAGGATAACTATTGACTGTTTCATTGATGGGTTAAAACCATTTCTCCATCGTGCATTAGTTCCACAATCCTTCTCATCATACGAAGATATTTTTTATTGTGCTATCAATACAGAAAATGAATTCTCTTTGTATTATGACATTAAAGCAAAGCAAGATAAGAAGAGATCTGTTTATCACATTGGAAATGTAAATAAGGGGAATAAGGGAAACGTTTATCATCCATACTATTGTAAATGTTGGAAGAAACACCCCGGTACTTTCTTCAAAATAATGGGAGTCTGTTACAAGTGTGGTGAAAAAGGCCACCAAGCATGTGATTGCAAGGGGAAGAAATAAGCTACTGATGTTTAATTCTACAATTGCAGGGAGATGGGACATTATGAAAATGAATGTTTTAAGTGTTAGGGGAACTTACCTTAGAAAAGTACAAGGGATCAATGCCAAGCTTATGATATCACTACTGCTGAGGTAGAATCTCCGAAAGAAGTAGTGATAGGTAATTTAATGGTTTCCTAAAGTTTAGAAAATGCTTTATTTGATTCTGGATCATCACATTGATTCATATCTTCACAGTTTTCTAAGAAAATTAGATATTTTCAATTTCATTTAACAAGTTAGTTGCCAGTTAAAACTCATGAGGGAAGTATCATCGCCAGGAAGTTTTGAAAATCTGTTCCCATTATAGCATATAAATGTTCTTTATCTGCTGATCTCATCGTCATAACCTTGATTGAATTTGAAATAATCCTTGGTATGGATTGGCATCTGGACCATGATGTGAAGATTTATAGTAACAATAAAGAGGTTACAATTTTTGATGATGATGATAAAAACCACCATATCATTAAAGCATAATCATAACCACTTGATTCTTATCTAGATCCACCCCCAGTAGCTCAAAAAAATTCAATTATTGAGGAGGAAGAGAATGAAATAACTATGTTTGAGGAAGGTAATGTTAAAATAGATGATGTACCTATTGTGAAAGAATATGTAGATGGGTTTCCGGAATATTTACCTGGACATCCTCTAGAAGAGAAATTCAATTTTCCATTGATTTAATTCCTAGTTCAAGGCCTATATCGAAGACCCCTTATAGAATGGACTCTGTGGAATTAATTTAAATGAATAAACATCTACATGAATTGAGTAATAATGGATTTATTCGCCCTATTGTTTCTCTATGGGGAGCCCCTGTCCTTTTTTACGAAGAAAATGGATCTATGAGGTTATGTATTGACTATATGGAAATCAATGCTATAACAATAAAGAACAAGTGTACCCTACCTCGCATTGATGATTTATTTGACAATATTCATGGAGATCAATATTTTTCAAATATTGACCTTTGATCTGGATACCATCAGTTTTGTGTGAAGAAGGAACACATTCCGAAGACAGCATTTCAAACCAGGTACGGGCATTACGAGTTTACAGTAATGGCTTCTTGGTTGACTAATGTACCCTCTGTATTCATGGATATAATGAATATAGTTCTCAAGGAATATCTCAATTATTTTTTAGTGGTATTTATTGACGATATCTTGGTATACTCCAAAAGCTTCGAAGATCATGAAAATCACTTGCACATTATCCTGCAAACTCTTAGAAGACATGAATTATATGGGAAGTTTAGCAAATGTGAATTCTGTCTTCAGCAAATTTATTTTCTTGGCCATATTGTCTATAAGGATGGAATCTCTGTTGATCCTTCTAAGACAAGTGCAATCCATGAATGGTAAGCCACAACGATTATAATCGACGTATGCGGTTTTATTGGTTTAGCAGGTTATTATCGGCGTTTCATCGAGAACTTTGCCCGATTGGCTTACCCATTAACGAAGCTCACACGTAAAGGGGTTAAATTTGTTTGGACAAAAGTGTGTGAAAAATGTTTTTAAGAACTGAAGAGAATATTAGTCATTTCTCATATATTGACTCTACCATCGGGGAATGATGGGTTTCTTATTTATAGTGATGCTTCAAAGAAAGGACATGATTATGTCTTTATGCAGAATGATAGGGTTATTGCATATGCATCACGAGAGATGAACATTCATGATAAAAACTATCCTACTCATGATCTTGAGTTAGCAGTTATAATATTTACTTTGAAGATTTGGAGACACAGTATATATGGTGAAAAATGTGAGATTTATACTGATCACAAGAGTTTGAAGTATATTTTCCCACCGAAATAACTCAACATGAGGGAAAGGCGATGGATTGAACTACTCAAGGATTATTATTGCACAATACACTACCACCCAGGGAAGGAAAATAAGGTGGCAGATGCTTCGAGAAAAAAGGATCAAGGAGTTTTGAACAAGATGATATTTGGAAGGGATCCTATTTTCATGGTTCTGTGTGAAGATGGACATGGGAATAACCATGGAAGGTGAAACATCAATTCTTTTTCAAATGGTATCCAAACCATCTTTACTAGAAAGGATTAAGAGTTCTCAGACTGATAAAGAATAGTTTCAAAAGAAGATTAATGCTGTGAATGATGGGAGATTGAGTAACATTGTATATGATGAAGGAATTTTGAAATTTGGGAAGAGACTTTGTGTTCCCAATATACATGATCTAAAAAGATAATTGATGGATTATGCTCACAGTTACAATTTCTCTACACACCCTAGGAGCACAAAAATGTATAGAGATTTGAATGAACATTTTTGGTGGGACAACATGAAGAGGGAGATTTCTGATTTTTTGTCTAGATGTATGGTTTGTCAACAAGTTAAAGCTGGGAGGCAACCACATGGAGGAGTCATGAAACCTCTTCCCATACCTGAGTGGAAATGGTATAATATCATGATGGACTTTGTCATGAGACTACCAAAGGCTCCTGGAAGGAATGATGCAATATGGGTCATTATTGATCGTCTTACCAAGTCAACACATTTTTTTCTATAAGAGAAAATCAACCACTTGAATGTCTAGAAAAACTATATATTAATGAAGTTGTGAGACTTCATGAAGTACCCCTATCGATTGTTTCTGATCGTGATCCATGTTTCACTTCAAGATTCTAGAAAAGTCTTCAAAAATCTATGGATACTAAACTTCGTTTGAACACTGCCTACCACCCCCAAACTGATGGACAATTAGAATGAACTATTCAAACCCAAGAATACATGTTGAGATCCTTCTCACTTGACTTTCAGGGTATGTGGGATCAATATTTACCTCTTGTAGAATTTTCCTATAACAATAGCTTCAATTAAAGTATTCAGATGGCACCATATAAAGCATTATATGAAAAGAGATGTCGCACACCAACCTGTTAGGATGATGCTGGTGAAAGAAAACCCGTAGGTCCAGAACATGTGGAGGAAACAATGGAAAAGGTGAAGGTAATCCAAAACCACCTCAAAGCAGCTCAAAGTAGGCACAAGAGATATGATAACAACCAAAGCAATGATTTGGAATTTCAGGTAGGAGGTAAAATTTTCTTGAAGGTATCTCCATGGAAGGGAGTTATACGTTTTGGTAAGAAAGGTAAATAGAGTCCCAGGTACATAGGACCGTTCTAAATTCAAGAACAAATTGGGTTTGTAGCTTACCATTTGGCAATGCCACCAAGTCTCTTCAAAGTTCACGATGTGTTCCAAATATCACTATTGAGAAAATACATGCCTGACCCAATGCATGTACTCACTTATGTGGATGTAGAACTAGAAACTGATCAGTATTATTGTGAAGAGCCCATCAGGATTCTTGAAACCAAAGAACAAGTGCAGAGAAACCAGACGACTCGTCTGGTAGATGTTCTATAGAGAAACCATTAGATGGGAGAGGCAATGTGGGAACCTGAGGAACTTATGATGAAGAACCACCCATGTCATATTATGCAGTAATATTCTAGAAATTTCAAGGAAAAAATTATTTTAGGGAGGGGAGAATGTAACACCCCAAGAATCCACAATACGCTTCTCTTTGAATAATACAATAGCGTATGTTGTACGCAACTTCGAGTTCTAACACACACCGCAACCAATAAAACTAGACATTATGAATAGTAATACCAACTTTTTGAAATTTTATCAATATTATCTTTCAAAATGGACTTCATTTTTGGATTCGGGATATCGAGATAAGCTTAGGGTGAATTTTTGGTATTTTTCTGAAAACATTCAATTTTTGATGAATAGTGAAAAACACTAAGTTATAGTTTAAAACTAACTTTTTATTTAAATAATTATTTATTTTATTTAAATTTATTTTAGTTCAAAATTGATACATAATACCTATATTAGTTCAATGTAATTAATTAGCGTATGTTTATAATAATTTTAGATATATAAAAATTTTATTGAACCTTTCACCATCTTTTACCCATCTCTTAGGACAATTTGCAAATTCTTATAAAACATAATTCTACCGCTTCTGAAAGTGGAATTTCGAAAATCAAAGAGACATGGTTAATATCAAGGAGTAAAATTTTGTTCAATAAGATAAAAATAATTTTTTTTGTGAGCAGTAACTTTTTACTTTTATTTACCACAGTTAAAAGTAAATAGGGTAATTAAGGGTATAATGATATTATTTTTACCCTAAAAGATGTCTTAATACTTTTGGATATGTATAATTCGACCAAAAAAACCTTAGGAATAAAATATCAACCACTTCGGTCCACTAGGATTAGATTTGGACTTTTATTATTATTTAATTCAAAGAAGAGTTATAAAAGTTAAAATCGAAGTATAATAACTAAAACATTTTTAATATAGGGTTATACATAAGATAAATTCGATTATAAATATTCCTTAAAAAGATAAAACAATTTCCTACATAATGATATTTTATTTATAATTTTTATACATTATATAGTTTAATTTATTTATGAAACAATGGTGATGAAGTAATTACCTAATTAATGAAATATTAAAATAATTGATATTATAAATATCCAAATAAATTTAATTTGATACTTTTTATGAATTCCACTAATTTTATATGTTAATAAGACATGTTAAAATAGATTAAATTAATTTATTATTAAATAATAAAGTTGGAATAACTTTAACAAAAATCAATTATTAAATAGTGTCAAAGTTGACATAAAAGAGTATTTAAAACAAATATTATTTTATTAATTGATATTCCATACCTAAAAATCTATGGTTCGGAAAAAGGACATATTTAATGACATGTGTATCATTAATGAACCACTTGGGGTTCTCTTGTATGTATATAGTATGTTTATTAACCATATATAATAAAAATACAAAGAGACATGGTAAATATCAAACTATTTTACTAAGAGATAAATATAAATGATAAGGTTAATATAGTGACCCAAACATGTATAAAATATTTTGGTTTAAATAATTCAAACCCATCCCCACCATAGCCTCTATATAAGTTACTTTGGAGCCATTATTAACTGAATATGAATTTATTATAAAATAATATGTTAAGTTTTTTCTAAGGTTCCCCTCACCCCTCTTATAAAAGGGAACTCCCACTTCTCTCAAATTCATACCTTCAAAGCCTTTTGGATCAGCCAAACTCTACCACAATATCCTCTAAACTTCCCTCACTTCATCCTAGAGGCCTTACATGAGTAAAAAATCCAAATTATGGAGCTCTTCTAATCAAATCAAAAGGATGAACCCGAAAAAGAGGTAATGATTTCACCACCCTCTTTCAAGTTTCTTTCTTCTTCCACTTCTTCTTTCTTTGTTATTTCCATTCTAAAATAATAAATTCAGTATCTTATATATACTATGATTTTATTATAAATATGGTACAACCATATTCTATATTCTATCCATCCTTTTAATGACATGTCACCATATGTGCGTACAAACGGCCTACCATCTCCACGTCGTGGTGTAATTGTTATTCAATATATTATTATTTGGATGGGTATGATAAAGATGTGAAATTGATTAAAATAATAAATATAACATGATAATGATTCTGTATATATGATATACTATCAAATTATATATTATTTTAATATCAAAAGAATGATATTGTCGCTCGTGTGTACGTACGGACTACCGTCTCCATGAAAGCGATGAGATTCATTCCACATCGTATCCATTCAAGAATAATTTTCATATGATTGTTAAAAATAATGTTTAAATACTTAATATCATTCTGGATATTAATAAGATACAACCTATCCATATCAAACACGATTTACCTAACAAAACATATAAAGGAAAACTAATCAGTTTATACCCGAAACAATGATAATACCAATATATTATTAACAAAGCTATGTTAAAAGATCATATATGATATCAAATTAATGTATATGATTATTTTATAATTTAATAACAATTATTTCTCCATTATACAGTAGTTTAACCTACCCTCAACCAAGTAATAGTACAAGGTAAGGGTTTATTTCACAATCTCTTCATTATCCGAGGTTTTTTATACGTAATTATCTACTAGGACCTCTTTATCATCCACATCCATGTTTCTTAAAAATATATTTCAAATAAATATTACTTTTTTATATACCATGGTTTAATTTAATTTATACACTTTTGTGACTATTTATAAGAAGTTTCTAACGGAATCTTTCTGTCGTTTTTGAAACAAGGTCCTTTTTAACCTTTTCGACAGAATTAAGGTAAGAATGCCTTTTTTTAACATATTCGGAGGGTGCAGCTATTTTACACCATTATAAAATCTTTCAAGCTTCCCATACAAGCTGATAAAGATAATTTCAAAGTAAATATTTTATTTTATAATTATGTGACTTTTAAATGATTTCAAAAAAGGAGATATTTCTCTCAAATAGTTTTGATTTCATCTATGTAGACATCCTTTGATGGATTTTAAGTTTATTCGAAGTAGATTTTTTATGATTCAGAACCTCCATAATGTATTGATGGTTTTGTGATATGTTTGACTATGGATGTGCTATTTTTATACCATTCATGGTTTATGGTTAAAGTATTGACATTTCGTTTTCTTGTTTTAATATGAATGTTTATGATATGTTTAAACCTTTTCATATGGGGAATGTATTGGACTTAGTAAATGACAGTTGGAGCCCGCTATAGCTCCTCGATGCATCGGTAGGTCTCATGAGACAACTTGATGTGGAATTGGCCAAGGTCCTTTCCAAATTTGATATATGGTTTTGGCCAAGGCATTAATCATTTTTAGACGTCTTGGTCGAGGCCTTGACAAAATGTTTCTGAATGTCCAGCATTATACATTTCCTCATTATGAAAATAATATTGATGGTTCATGTTGTCATTCGACTAGTATAATATCAATGATTATGTTTTATTATGGCATTATTTACTCAGCTCATATTCCTGCCACAAAAGTATTCATGTTTATTATTGGTAAAGGCATGTGGTTTAAATTATTCGCCATGCTTATTATTTATGTTATCTTCTTCTGTATTGCTTACCCTTACTGAGTGTTTGAGCTCACCCCTTTCTTATGTTTCATTTTCCCAGGATATGATGAAGTTAGTTATGAGTGACTTGAATGCATTATTTAGGAGTCTTGGATGTTTCCAATGGAATAAATTCATGTTTCATTTCTTTTCATGTTGTAATGTCAAACTTATGTATGAATCTTGTTTCCAATAATACTAAACTGATCGTTATTTCGAGACATGATTTCCTTGTGATAATGCCAATGTTATGTAATAATTCACCGACTCTGGGTAACTTGGGTTGGGCCATTACATCTAAACTGATACCCAAGCTAATTCACCGCCAACTTGAAAAGTTATCCTAATCCACACAGTCCGGTGAAAAGGACCTGGGAATTATCAAATTATCATTAGGAACTACTTTCTCCAAAACAATATTACACTAACAGAGTAAAATTAAAATAAAATAATAGATATATATCAATAAATACACACATATCATAGTACAAAAAGAAACTATCAAAACTGGATGTGGAAGTTAACATCTAAAACTCACCTCCTGATTGTCCATGACCACCCAGCATGTCCCAAGTCACCCACCAATGTTCACCCTAACTCCAAAAACCATAAAGGTAGGATATATAATGAACAAATACTATAAAATAAAAATGGTATTCACAAACCAAAAGGTAAATGAAGGGTGTCAACTAAAGAGCCTAGTAGAATTCCACAAAAAAATTAATGTAATAATTTCATAAGGAAATTCACATAATCTAAAAGCAGCGTATAAATGAGTGTGTGTGAATATTAGTTGCAAAATATAGTTTTAATCATTTTGAAAATCATTTATTCAACTAAACATGAATCAAATTCCATTTCACCTCTTAAAAACAAAACATTTTCCTAAAAATATTCTAAATCCATTTCACAAGATAATGTTTGATGGTCAAGAAAAGATGAAACTATGCACATGATATGGACATGCATATTAGAATCAATACAATAGAGTCAAGGTTCATAATAATAATAAATGAATTATGAAATGTAACTCTAGTGTCCAATTATGACAACCAACACTGTCATGCATCATGATCATGTATATTGATGTCATGGATACAAGAAGTATTTATAAATTTACCAGGAAAGTAAAATAGTTCTCATAAAAATTGAAAATATTTCAAAGACAAAAAACAGATACACATGGTCATATACCAACGAAGTTAAGATAGGTCCAGGATAAAGGGACTCCACACACTCTCAATGAGACATAGTAATATCTATATACATCCCTTTGAGCTTGGGTATGAGATGACTCGTCACCATCACCTACGGTATGTGATGTGATGCATTATTTTTTTAGAATGTTATGGAAATATAGAGCGTTGTCCAAATAAATCACTAACTACCTAAGGCTTTTATGTTCTCCAACACGTAATCAATGATAGGAAATTCATTTGATATCAAAAAATTAATGCATCCCATTATCCATTTCAAAAATTACAATTTCCAATTTAAAATGAATATAATGGGTTTTTAACCAATTCATTCCTATTTAAATGATAAAATCCAAAGGTTTTATTAAAATATAATTTAATACATTTTCATCAAATACAATATTGAAATCAATTTCATCAAATCATTTTCCCAAAATTAAATCCCACAATTTAATTTCAATCAAATTCCATAAAATTTCACAATCCATACCATTTCAATTAAAATTATTTTATACAATCAAATATTCAAAAGGGTAATAATACCCACTTCCTTCCACAATTCATCATAGAAATTCCAAATGATCCTCTAAAAATATCATTTATTTTAAAGAATCCATAATAAATTTAAAAGAATGATTTCAATTTTAAAAGGATTGAATACATTTCAAAAAATGGATTCACACCCTCTATCAATGAATATGAATAAATTATTTCAAAAAACCAAAGAAAACCCATTCCATTAAAATAGGTAAAATCATTCAATGGGGGTTCTTGTTCATTTAATAAATTAATGATTTTTGAGCTATTTAGAATCCAATAGTTCAATTCAATTAATTAAAATCATGGGCGTTCATTAAATAAATAAAATATCATGGGAAGGACCATTTAATAAATCAAATCCAAGAAAAGTACCTTAATTTAACTAAACCATCCATTAAAAATATATCAAAATATATAAAAATAAACCTGGAATATTTCAATTCATAATAATTTACTAAAAATCCAAGTCAAATCCATTTAATTCATGCCATATTCAATTTGTAGACAAAAGTGATCATAGAATATTTTATGATAAATTAAATGGACATATTTTGTAGAATATGTGGGGACAATTAAGAAACACATGTTCTTGAATTAATCAAGAACATATGAATTAAAAAAGGACGGAAAGGCATTGAAACACATACATATAAATTACATAATTCAGTCACAAAAAATATAAGATGTGTCATCTTTGATGGTGATCACCAAATCTAAAAAGATAGATCTTTAAATATGATAATGGTGACCCTAGATAGAAACAGAATATATCTGCTACAATTGGCACATCGAATTGTAAGGAGATGAGGTTCGGGGAGACAAAATGCATTCATAGGGCTTCTAAAAGCCTATGGATCAGACTATGATCGAGTAAGAGGATTTTAGGGGTTCTACGGGGTTTTTGGTCTTTAATTATAATTTCTAAAACATTAGTTACCATCTTCATGATTTTCTATTCAATGTTGCTTAGTTAATGTTAACCATGCACAAAATGTGCAACAGGTTGCACATTTTTATTGAATAATGCGAAAATCATGAAAATGGTTTCACACTTTTTTAAAAACACTCGCAAACCAAGAAATAGGTTTCACACTTTTTACACAATTAAAAAACCAAGAAATAAGTTTAAAACTTTTTTAAACCACGCACAAATCATTCAACAGGATTCACAGATGGTTTAAACCATGCAGAAACCATGTAAAGGCCTAGAAACCTTCAAAAAGGCATTGGTAAAATACAACAAACAACCTAGAAAGAGATTAAAACATTAGGATATAAAATAACTAGGTCAAAGAACATAAAAAAAAGTAATTATATTTTACAATATCATATTGATAATGGTGTGAGGATTTTGAAACAAAATCATACCATATTTATCAATAATCCAGATATTTTTTATGTTTGGGTCAGTTTGACAATCAATGTAAACAATTATACAAAATTTTATCACGGATGATTAGGAATAAATAATGAATAACATAATATGATGTGAAGATTTTTATAAATTATTTTTGGTTCTTGTATTATACATCAACATTTTATTCATTAATTGACAAAACACCCTTCATAGGTTAAAAATGATTGAAAATTGTTCATTATTTAAATTTTCTTCAAGGATAAAGAATAAATAACTCATTAAAGGAAATTTAAACATCATAAATCATTATAATTAGTCAATTACTATAAATAAACTGAACATGGAAGGATAAAATTTATAATATAGCTATAACAAAACTAGTTCAAAACGATATGGATTACCCACACCCAAAATAGGATATAAATAATAACTAACTAATAAAAATTTATTTAATAATTATATATTATGTTTATAAAATGTTATATATATGAAAATAATTTTTAAATTTCTTATTATAATAATTATTTTTCTATACAAGAGATTGTAGTGGATTTGACAAAGTTGGGATATAATGTAAGAGGTTCATTATCTGTGACATAATTTCATGAGTCTTATTTCCTAGTTTTCACAATGATAAATTTATTATGGTGTAATTAATTAAAATTATTTTCTTTTTCCATTTCATAGTGGTTTATATTTCCCCTCAATATTTCAGTTACCACTGACTCATAATTTATCTTAAGCGTTTCCTATAAGTGAATCTAACACCATGTTTTATTTTGGGTCAGGATCCTCCCTTTTTTTCATGTCATAATTCATTTTATTATTTTGAAAATTTCCTTATTTATACATAAATAATTAGTTTTTTTTCATTTTATACTTCTTAATATTCTTTGAATGGTAATAATAATTTGTTTAACAATTTCTATATTGTTTATTTCATTTGGGTACAAAGAATAACTTTTTTATTTTTTCCATGATAACACCACATTACACTAACCATTAAATATTTTAGCAATATTAATTTCTGAAATTTAATGGTTTTATAAAATAATATATTATTCTCATTTTTTATTAAATATTTCAATCATTTTTTTTCAAAATTATAATGGTTTTTCTTATTTCCAGAATGATTTTTCCTAATTATCCGAAAAATGGTTTTTATCTAAATCCATATCCATACTAATATGCCATTGATGCTCAAGGATATTCTTATAATGTCACCAAAAACATTTTTATTTGGTTGAACTTGGTAGTGTCTTTATCTTTAAAAAGAATGATCCATCACTAGCTTTATCTTATCAAATCATCGATTATGTACGATACCATCTTTTCGTACAAAATGTTTCATTTGTGTATACAATATTTGTTATTAATTTAATTTATTGTCATTTAACTTGATAAAATACATATAATTATATAGGAAAATTAGGGACCTAACAATATACTCTTTATCAATATTGGGTAAATACCATACATATTATTATCATGATTGAGTTGTATTTACCTAGAATATTAATTTATGTCATTGGATACCCATTTATATTTAATTTGATTATAATTATATGATTATTGGAGGAATTATTAATGAGTTTATTTTATGAATCCACCTGAAACCCACTTTCATTCCATGCGTTTTTAGGATATGTTTAATGAAAATAATTTTCATTACATGTGTTCTTTTTGTTAGAAATATAAAATATTATTATTTATAATATTTTATGAAATCCATTTTACGTATATGGATACATTATGATACAATAAACAATATATTTCATGTGGAACTCATAATTATAGATGGCGATGTGAGGGGTTCAATTTCACCCTATAAATCATTGGTAAAAATATTATATCTCATGATATATGTATCTTCAAGTATGTTTTATTTTTTCAAAAGAGTGGTCACTGATACTGTCACTCATGAAAGAAATGTTCCACATACTAATTTTGTTGAGTCAATAAGGTTTTCTTTATGACTTTTCCATTCCTTCTTGTTTTTTAAATCTCAAACACCTTATACTTAAGCAAATATTATTTTTACCCCCATAAAGAAAATTTAATTCTTTAAGGAAATTTACCCTAACCTAGATTTTCTTATACATAGCCATATTTTCTTTAGTGAAAAAACCGAATTCATACCCAAAATCAGAGAGCCATATAATGAAAATATTTGGAGAATTATTTTTTAGGATCCGAATTCGGGATGTGATCTGTAATGAAGTTCTAATCCGAATTCAAGACTCCGAAATTTCACAAGTTTAACTCCAAACTCTTAAGAAGTTTGACACCGAACATTTAAGCAGTTCGACTCTGAACTCTTAAGCAGTTTGACTCCGAACTCTTAAGCAGTTCGAATCCGAACTCTTAAGCAGTTCGACTCTGAACACTTAAGCAGTTCGACTCCGAACCCTTAAGCAGTTCGACTCCGAACTCTTAAACAGCTCGACTCTGAACTCTTATGATGTTTGACTCTGAACTCTTAAGCAGTTAGACTCCGAACTCTTAAGTAGTTCGACGAAAAACATTCATGAGTTCAACTCTGAACTCTTATGTAGTTCGACTTTGAACTTTCATGAGTTCGACTCTGAACTCTGCAAGTTTAGATTCTGATCTCTGGTGAAACCAGACTCCAAATTCCTATAAAACAGAATCCGAACATTTCTTAACATAGACTCCGAATTTCATTTTGGTTAGACTCCGAACATTTAATTTGATTACACTCTGAACTCTTGTATAGCCTTTTCCTACATATGCTTCATTTCAAAATGATGTCGTGCATTTAGTTATACATGGTTTGTAATAAAACGATGTCATCTATTCTGTTTCAAATTAATCGTTGGTTGAGTTACACATGTACAAGTCCCTCTGAATTTCATGGAAAATATGACCGTTGGAAGAGGGATCCGACCATTGGAAGTTTTCCTATAAATAAGAGCTCATTTGGAAGATCTCAAAAAGAACAAGTTGATCGATCTAGAGAACACACGTTGTTAAGGTGATTTCTAGAGAGAGAATCTTTTCATGCCTTGTGCGTACTGAACCGCTCGTTTAGATTTCTTTGTGCAACTCTGATTGTTGGTGATTACATTCGAGGACTTCTGGGGATAGGAAGATAGAGGTGCAGACTACCTTGAAGTTCTAGGGATTCCTTGCTGAGGAAGATAGATGTTCCAACTAACTTGAAGTTGAGGGCTTGCGGGGATAGCAAGGCAAAGATTCCGATCTTCGTATCGAGGGCTTACCCTGGTGTGGGTAAGACAGACATTATTGAAAGTATAAATCAAGAGACCTTTATCCAAGGTTGTTGGATACCCTTCTATTTGGGTTAAAAGAGTTATTTTTTGTTACTTTTAGTTACTACTTGTTTGTTTCCGCTGCATATTGTATTTTAAGAAAAGTATAACCTTCTTGTATTTCCATACACTTGTACTGTGATTAAATTAGATTCTATACGCTTTAAGGTAGAATCTTATATTGTAAACCATGGTTCCAATTCTCCAGTTGGTGGTTAGAGGTGTTGTGAATTTTCTTAGTTTAACTTTGTTAAACCTAGATTTTCCTTGTCTAAGGAAAAAATAGTTTTTCGTAACCAACATTAAAGGTTCCAAATGAATTTTTAAAGTATACAATTCACCCCTCCTCTTGTATATTGAGCATCTACATTGTTATTTTGATCCTAAAATTGGTATCAGAGGAGGTCTCAGAAATACTTATACTCACGTATTGGTTTTTCTTGGTCATCTTTTTCTTTGTTCTTCATCCTTGCTTAAAAATTTTATTTTGTCGTTCTGAACTTTGTCGTTCCAAACTTTATCGCTCCGAACTTTGTCGTTCCGAACATTGTGGTTACAAACTTCTTTACTAACTCGTTTTGTTTCCCAAGTTGTTTTAGAATGGCAGGAATCAATGTTGGTTCTATTGACAATATAAATCCAACAAGACCACCAATCTTTGATGGTAATGACTATGAGTACTGGAGAGATCGAATGAAGACTTTTGTTATCAATACCGGAGTGGATAATTTCGTTATTCTTACTAGTGATTATAAAATTCTTGATAAGGAAGTTAGAACATTCACGAACCAGGAAAACCAAGAGTATCAACTCAATTATAAGGTACATAATTCTCTATTACGTTCAATGACTAGAAACATATATAGCCAAATTTCTTCTTGTGAAGCAGCTAATTGTATCTGGAAGAAGTTAGAAGTTACACACTTTGGCACTTCTAAAGTGATTGAGACTAGAAGAGCTATGCTTAGAGCTGAATACCATGGATTCAATTTTCAATATGGAGAACCAATCTGCAAAGTTCAACAAAGGTTTATGACTATAGTCAACAACTTATAGTCTATGGGAGAAAAAGGTTTAGATGATGAAGCCCTTGTGGATAAGATAATTGATATTATTCACAATGAGTGGGATTCAAAGAGAACAGCTATAGATGAGAACAGGAAGGTAATCCAAATTTCTCTTGATGAGCTATTTGGAACTCTTCTCCAACATGAAACATGAATGAAGAGAGATTCTAAAAAAAATCAAAAAGAAGAATGGGAATGGTACTGTTGCTTTTACAACAACATCAAATAATAAGAAAGCTAAGACTCCTGAGATAGCAAACAGATCTAAGTCTAAGAAGGTGGTTATTCATTCAGAATCTAGTGAAAGTGAAATCTCAGAAAATGAGTTAGAAAATCTTTCTCGAAGAATGAACAAGATAAATGGCCAGAGAAATTTCCAATCCAAGTATAAGAAAACAGAATGGAGGAAAGATGGAGAAGTTACTTGTTATGAATGCAGGAGAGCTGTACATATTAAACCAGATTTCCCTTTGGTCAAAAAGAATGAAAGGTAGGAAAGGCATTCTGTACGGAACATGAAGAAGTATTACAAAAACAAAACTAAGAATGTTTTGAAAGCAAATGACACAGGGAGTGCCAGTGGTGGTGACTCTTCAGATGAATCTTCTGATTATGATTCTTTAGGAAAGAAGAATCTTGGTCTTTTAGCCAGACTAACCATTGACAATCATTGCTTTATGGATAAGGTACAAAATTCTGAATCATTGACCAATTTATCTTTAAATTATGATGATAGTAAGTATTATAACTCCTCCGATGAAGAATCCTCTTCTGATGAAGAAAATACTTCACCTACCTATGAAGAAATTACTAGGTTTTCTGAACTTATTGAGACTAAAAATTCTAAACTCTATAAGAAACTTGATAAATAAAATTCTAGGAATTCTATTCTTAAAAATGAGATATCATATCTTTCTAAAGATATTGATAGGAAAAATGCTGATTTTATAATGATTTCAAAATTTTTTGAGGAAGTATGTTCTGAGAGGAACAAACTTTCTAAATAGTTAGAAAATGTAATTTCTAAGAAAAGTATCTTCGAGCCTAGCTCTAGTTCTAAATCTAATGATTTTGAAGATAAAAACCTGGTTATAAAACTCAAGACCGAAAAATTTTCCTTAAAGAAGGCTTTATCAAACTTTACCCATAGTAAAGAAAATTTTGATAAAAAGTATTCTCAAATACGACCTTTAAGAAACAAATCCGGATTTGGTTATACCAATGCTAAAACAATTTTTAGTAACAATTACTTTGTTACACAAAGTGCTCCATTTTGTACCAACTGTCTATGTGGTGGTCACTAGGTGAATAATTGTTCTTTAAATAAAACAAAATATCTAGGTTTTCATAAAGCCTATTTTACTAAGAAAGTGTGGGTTCCGAAAATTTTGTTGTCTGGAAATCTCGGATCCAAACAAGTTTGGATTCCGAAAGTCTAATTCTTTTCTTATTTTCAGGAAGATAAAGGAAGTATCAACAACAATAGGTGGTACATGGATGGTTGATGTTCCCAGAAAATGACTGGCAACAAAAGATATTTTGAAAAGATTATCAAAACGAAAGGAGGGAAAGTCACTTTCAGAGATAATGCACAGGGAGAAATTGTTGGTATTGGTAATATTGTTCGTCAATGAAACACTTTGATTTTAAATGTTTTATTTGTTAAGGGTCTTAAGCACAACCTCATTAGCATAAGTCAATTATGTGATGAAGTTTACCTTGTGAATTTTAGGAATGATAAGTGCTTAGTACACAATTCCAAGGAAGAATTTATTCTCTCAGCCAATAGGCAAGAGAATGTTTACACATTGAAATTAGAAGACCTTAGTAGTCAAGATTTACCTTGCCTAAGTGCAATGGATGATCATTCCTGGTTATGGCATAAAATACTATGTCACTATAACCTTAGAAACTTATGTAAAATTTCTAAGAAGAAACTAGTTAAGGATCTACCGGAGCATAGATTTGATACTTATAATGTTTCTGATAACTGTAAATATGGAAAGAAACATAAATCCTGTTTTAAATCAATTGGTGACGTTTCAACGACTGATGCATTAAAGTTAGTGCACATGGATCTTTTTGGTCCAACACAAAATGGATATATTGGAGGAAAATACTGTGTGTTTGTTCTAGTTGATGATTACACCATATTTACTTGGGTCTAATTTCTAACAAAAGAAGACTAAAGAATTTTTCATTTCCAACGTTTTAGAGCACAAGTAAAAAATGAGAAAAATCATCCACTGAAAACTATTCATAGTGATCATGGAAGAGAATTTCAAAATTCTGATTTTGAAACTTTTTTTAGTAGGAAAGGTATTACTCACAACTTTTCAGCACCTAGAACTCCTCAACAAAATGGTGTAGTTGAAAGAAGAAATAGAATTCTTCAAGAGATAACTAGAACCATGTTGAGTGAATATTCCATAGCTAGACATTTCTGGGCTGAAGCTGTAAGTACTACTTGTTATACTATAAATCGAGTTTTGATTAGACCTTTTCTTAATAAAACACTTTATGAGTTATGGAATGTTAGAAAACCAAGACTTTCCTACTTCAAGGTTTTTGGTTGAAAAGTATTCATTCTGAATACTAAAGATAATCATCATAAATTCACACCAAAATCTGATGAAGGAATTTTCTTAGGCTACTCCACAACTTCTAAGGCATATAGAGTTTTTAATAAAAATACTTGTACTGTTGAAGAAACAGTGCATGTAAAATTTGATGAGTCAGATCCTTTTGTTTTAAAACCATCCCAATCTACATCCTCAGATGTGTTTTTAAAAACTGATTGTCAATCCTTGATAGAATATCCTTCTCATAAGGAAAATGTTCAAGAAGATACTTCTGAAACATTTACCCCAGAAGACTTTCTACCCTATGTTGATGAACAGGTTTTACAAAACCCAAATCAGGTGTTTCTTAAGAATCATCCCAGTGATAGTATCATTATTGATATAAATCAACCTATAAAAACTAGAAGATCCTTAAGAAATGAAGTAGAACATCTAGAATTTATTTCCCAATTAGAACCAAAAAGCACTAATGAAGCTTTAGGTAATGATGATTGGATCAGAGCTATGCAAGATGAAATAAATGAATTTGAAAGGAACAAAGTCTGGACTTTGGTTGAATGATTTAAGGAAACTTCTATTATTGGAGTAAAATGGTTTTTCAGAAACAAGTGTGATGAAAATGGAGTCATAGTAATGAATAAATCTAGACTCATTGCTAAAGTCTATAATCAGCAAGAGGGAATAGACTATGAAGAAACCTACGCTCTAGTAGCTAGACATGAATCTATTCGTATTCTACTTGCCTTTGCAGCATTCTTCTATTTTAAACTTTTTCAAATGGATGTGAAATGTGATTTTCATAATGGTTATGTTCAAGAGTAAGTTTTTGTTGAACAACCTCATGGAATTGAAGATTCAAAACATCCTGATCATGTTTTTAGACCTACCAAAGCTTTTTATGGTCTTAAACACGCTCCACGAGCATGGTATGATAGACTCACAGGATTTTTGTTTCAAATTAACTATGTTAAGGGAAGTGTAGATCCAACCCTTTTTATAATGAAAGATAAGAATTTTTTTTTATTGTTCAAATTTATGTTGATGACATCATATTTGGTTCAACTCACCAATCTGTAACTGAATATTTTGCAAGTCTAATGAATTCTGAGTTTGAAATGAGTATGATGGGTGAGTTAAATTTTTTCCTTGGTTTTCAAATTTCTCAAAAACCAGAAGTAATCTATATATCTCAACATAAGTATATTAATGATCTTCTCAAAATGTATGGTTATGACAGCACTAAGAGTATAAGTACTCCAATTGGTACCTCAAACTCTTTAGATATTGATGAAGGTGGGAAACTAGTAGATCAAACATCTTTTAGAGGTATGATAGGAAGTCTACTTTACTTAACTGCTAGTCGACCAGACTTAATATTTTCAGTGTGCTTATGTGCAAGATATCAATCCAATCCTATTGAATCTCACTTAAAGGCAGTAAAAAGAATTTTTCGCTACCTTAAGGGAACCATGGATCTAGGATTATTTTATACTTCTGGAAATGATTTTGTTCTAAAAATATTTTCAGATTCTGACTTTGGATGATATAGAATGGATAGAAAGAGTACATCCAGAACTTGTCACTTCTTAGGAGATTCATTGGTATCTTGGTCCTTCAAGAAGCAACATTCTGTAGAACGTTCCACTACGGAAGCTGAATATATAATAGCTAGAAGTTGTTGTGCTCAAGTGTTGTGGATGCAACACACACTCACAGACTATGGCCTGAGTTTTACCAAGACTCAAATTTAGTGTGACAATACAAGTCCCATTTACCTATGCAAGAACCCTTCACATTACTCTCGTGCAAAACACATAGATGTTAGGCATCACTTTCTTAGGGATCACACACTTAAAGGATATATCATTCTTCAGTTTATCGGGACACAAGATCAACTTGCTGATATTTTCACAAAAGCTTTACCCCCTAATAGATTTGAATACATTAAAAAAAAGTTAGGAATGATAACTGTGTAGTAATCCTTCTTTATTAACTTCTTGTTGAACAATTCTCCTAAGAGTAATAAACTCATTTTCATTGGGGGAGTACATTTGAATGTTTGTGTAACTAAAATATTTCAGAATCTGTTTTTCAAAAATGGTTTAACTAATTTTTTTTCTTAGTGAGTTTTTCAAATTTTTTTGAAACAAACTTTCTGGAATAGAAATTTTTTTTAAAACAAACTTTCCAGAATGAAATTTTTTTTTGGAACAAACTTTCCGGTATGGGAATTTCTGGAACTGAAATTTTCAGGACTGAAACTCTCGTAATGAGAACTTTCAGAATGGAAATCTTCATACTGAAAACTTCCATAATGGAATTTTCGTACTGATAAGTTTCAGAATGGAGAGTTTCGTACTGAAGTTTTCGTAACGAAGTTTTCGTTCTGAAACATTTGTTTTTTTAAATTTATTTCTTCAAGGCGAATATTACCAATTACAAACAATGTTTCTAGCCAATCCGAGAGCTGTTATTTCCTTATAGTTCTGTAATCATATTTTTCTTGCTGATATTTTCATAAGTTTTTAAAAGATCGGATTCTAGTTTTCTTCAAATCCGAAAATTTCATTAAAAACCTCAAAAGATCGGAGTCATGTTTTTCCTTGCGGGATTGTTCTAAACCGTCAGATCAGATCAAATAATTTTCAACCATTAGATGGATTTTGGAAGACCAATGGTCACTTTAATTTCTTTTATAAAGGGGACCCCAAGAATCTTCCCAAATCAGTTTTTTCAAACTTTTGCATCTCGAAGCCCTGCTTCTCTTCTTAAGGTCGGTTCCGAACTTTGCAAAGCCGATCCGAATCTTCAATATTTCTTCACTCTGAATGTCTGTTGAAGAAACTTCTCAAGATATGTCAACTGAAAAACCGATCTCTATGTGGTTAGTCTTCAGTTAAAGGTTAGATCATCTGGATTTCTATAAGCTTGGTTCCCTTATTTCCAAAAATATAAAGATGAATGGATGGGAAGATGTCTTTGTAGCAAAGTCAGATAAACAGGATCCGGTTTATACTGATTTGCTGACTGAGTTCTACGAGTCTATTTCCTTCCTGATGGAAGATGGAAGAGAGTGGTTTTCTTTCAAGTATTATAAGAAGACTTATAATATTTCTTACACCAAGGCCGCGAGCTTGGTTGGTTTATCATATGAAGGAGAAGCTGAATTCTGCTCACACAAACTTCCCGATGTGCAATGATGTTTAAACAAGGAGAAGGCACTGAAGTGTCTTGGGCTTAAGGATGATTCAACTATCAAATTTCTCATCTCACTCCGAATAATAGAATTCGTCATCTTTGGGTGCAAGGATTTCTGGTTCCAAGAAGAGGTGATAAAGAAAATATGATGAAAAGTGATATATATGTCTTAGATTTTTTGGTAAATCTAAGAAAGATAAATCTGATGAGGCATGTCTTGGTTACGATCATGAATATCAAAGATGGAAACTTGAGAGCTCAGATTATCATGTTTAATGCCATACTATCTATGCTGATAGTTCGATGCTTAGAATCCTTTAAGGTTGACTGCAAGTCAAAGATCTGGAATTGCTAGCTCATTCTAGTCAGTGATGATACCCTCAAGTGGATGAAGATGGGTTTTCCAGTGAATCCAAAGAATTTTACCTTTTATCTGTGGAAAAATTTGAAGCAGCTCAAAAAGAAACACACTCTCCGGATCCATCCAAAAAGCAAAGGAGGAAGAGAAAGGCTACGGAAGTCATTGCTGATGAAGAAATTCATCAGGATAAGGAAACTAAATCTTCTCCCCCCAAGCTGAAGAAGTAGAAAACATATACGGATGAAGTAGCAGCCAAGTGGAGAGAAGATAAAGAAATGAGAAAGCAAGGGGATCTTCAATTAGGACTTGACCCTGTAGAGGCTAATGCCTTGAAAGAAAAAGCAGCGGAGGAGCTAGAGAAACAAGCGAAGGAGAAGAAAATGAAAAGGAGAATGTCTGAAGATGAAGTGGTGAAATCTTTGCTGAATGATTCAGAGTTAGCTTCCGAAATGCCACCCGTTCCGGAAACGTTCGACCTTGAACCAGATTTACCATAAACTCCAGCCAATAACTATGTCTCTCCATATAGATCCATGGGTAAATAAATTGTTTAATAAGGTGCTGAAGAAGTTGAGGAAGAAGAAGAAGAGGAAGATAAGGAGATTGAAGATCTGGATACCCTGATCAAGAAAGTACAAGACTATAAAGATATGGATGAATCCGAAAATTAAGATACTCCAGGAAAGGGTGATGAGGAAGCTAGCAAGAAACAGCAAGAAGAAGAAGAAGAAGAGAATTTCTTGTATGATGAGGAAGAATCCTATGAGAGGAATTTCCTAGAGGAAGGTCAAGAAAAACAAAAACCAGATGAAGACCAGATCATTGAAGTATATGAATCCAAGGAAGTTTCCCTTAATAAAGAACCTACTCTGAGATCTGATAAGGGGAAGAAAACTCTCATGGAGACACCTATAAAATATGTCGTCAGGAAGAAAGAGGTTGGTGGCACCTCTAGAAGAATGTTGGTGCAAGATGAAGAAGATTAGTCTCCAAGAAAATTTTCCGATTCAGAATCATTATCGCATGGGCATGATTTTGTGGTCCAGTCTCTAAGGAAGTTGGTGGACACAATTTTGATTCTTCCAACAATAGATTCTAGATGTCATATGCTGCAACAAACTATGAATAATAAATCAGATTCATTATCCATGGTCATGGATAATTTTGTGAAGTTGGAAGCTGAACAGAAAAGTTTTCTGATCGAAAATGATGTGCATAGAAAGTCCTGCAGTAAGGTAACCAAGTGGTCTAAGAGAGTTGATGAAGATTTAGTTCAATTTTAGAGTTTTCAAGATGAAGTTCAAAATTATTTTGAAATAGAGGATAAAAATGTTAACGAGAATTATGAAAAGCTGGCCCAAGATCGAAATTCTCAGAATCAACAGGTCAGTGACCTGAATGGGAAGCTTAACTCAGTATCTCAGAATTGGAAAACTGAAGGAGATTTCTGGATTGAGTATCAGCAAAAGATAGAAAATCAAGATGAGAAAATAAAGTTGCAGAAATAAGCCTTGGAGGCTCATGAAGAAGCTTTAAAAGTCCAAGAAGAAAAGGTAAAAGCCTTGGAAATGCAAGGTGAGGAAGATCAAAGAGACTTGAAGAAACTCAAAACCTTGTTAAAGAAGCTTATTATGAAGGAAAAGGAATACAAATGAACTGTCTGATCTTTTGTTGTAATTGTATTTTCTTGTAAAAGTTTCCCAACTCTAATGAAATATTATTTGTTTGGGTGTATCTTTTTATATACTAATGTTTCATGTATCATAATTTTTTTTCCATTCCCTTTAATTCTTTTTGAAAATCACAAAGTTGGATAAGGAAAAAGAACTACTCTAAAGGAGGAGAAAGGATAAATTTCTAAAAGAAATATCCTTAAAGAAAGGGTGAGTTTCCCACTATGAAGATTTTTCATTCTTACAATAATGAAAACTCCACTATGGAAACTCAGAATACAATCCTTAGATTTTCAATGCATACGGGGGAGTTAGTTGTATTCACTTTAATCCATGAACAAATGGAGATAAGTATTAAATTCCAAAGTCTAATGAAAATTTTCAATATCCTTATATGATTTTTCGAATGGTTTTTTGTGCTTTCCAAAAGGGGGATATTGTTGAGTCAATATGGTTTTCCTTATGACTTTTCCATTCCTTCTTGTTTTGAAAATCACAAACACCTTATACTTAAGAAAATATTATTTTTACCCCCATAAGGAAAATTTACTTCATTAAGGAAAATTACCCAAACCTATATTTTCTTATACATAGCCGTATTTTCTTTAGTGCAAAAACAATATTCATACCCAAAATCCCTGAGCCATATAATTAAAAGATTTGGAGCATTCAGTTTTTAGGATCTGAATTCTGGATGTGATCTGTAATGAAGTTCTAATCCAAATTATGGACTCCGAACATTCATGAGTTCGACTCCGAACTCTTAAGTATTTCGGCTCCGAACTCTTAAGCAGTTTGACTCCGAACTCTTAAGCAGTTCGACTCCGAACTCTTAAGCAGTTTGACTCCGAACTCTTAAGCAGTTCGACTCCGAACTCTTAAGCAGTTTGACTCCGAACGCTTAAGCAGTTCGACTTCGAACCCTTAAGCAATTCGACTCTGAACTCTTAAACAACTTGACTCCAAACTCTTATGAATTTTGACTCCTAACTCTTAAGTAGTTCGACTCCGAACTCTTAAGTAGTGCAACTACGAACTATCATGAGTTCAACTCCGAACTCTTAAGTAGTTCGACTCCAAACTTTCACGAGTTTGACTCTGGACTCCGTATGTTCAGATTCCGATCTCTGGTGAAACCAGACTCCTAATTCCTATAAAATAGAATCTGAACATTTCTTAACATAGACTCCAAATTTCATTTTGGTTAGACTCTGAACATTTAAATTGCTTATACCTTGAAATCTTGTATAGGTTTTACCTGCATATGCTTCATTTCAAAACTATGTCATGCATTTAGTTATACATGGTTTGATATAAAATGATTTCGTCTATTCTATTTCTAATTAACCGTTGGTTGAGTTACACGTGTACAGGTCCCTCCGAATTTCACGGAAAATATGACCGTTGGAAGAAGGAGCCGACTGTTGGAAGTTTGCCTATAAATAGGAGCTCATTTGAAAGAGCTCAAAAAGAACAAGTTGATCGATCTAGAGAACACACGTTGTTAAGGTGATTTCTAGAGAGAGAATCTTTTCATTCCTTGTGCATACTAAACCGCTCGTTCGGATTTCTTTGTGAGACTCTGAATGTTGGTGATTACATTCGAGGACTTCCGGGGATAGGAAGACAATGTTGCCGACTACCTTGAAGTTCGAGGACTTGCTTGCTGAGAAAGATAGAGGTTCCAACTACCTTGAAGTTGAGGGCTTGCGGGGATAGCAAGACAGAGATTCCGATCTTCATATGGAGGGCTTACCCTGGTGTGGGTAAGACAGACTTTCTTGAAAGTATAAATCAAGATACCTTTATCCAAGGTTGTTGGATACCATTTCTTTGGGTTAAAAGAGTTATTATTTGTTACTTGTAGTTACTACTTGTTTGTTTTCGCTGCATATTGTATTGCAAGGAAAGTATAACCTTCTTGTATTTCCTTACACTTGTACTCTGATTAGTTTAGATTATATACGATTTAATGTAGAATCTTATATTGTAAACCTTGGTTCCAATTCTCCAGTTGGTGATTATAGGTGTTGTGAATTTTCTTAGTTTAACTTTGTTAAATCAAGATTTTCCTTGTCTAAGGAAAACATAGTTTTTCGTAACCAACTTTAAAGGTTCCAAAGGAATTTTTAAAGTATATAATTCACCCCCTCTTGTATATTGAGCATCTACATTGTTATTTTGATCCTAAAATTGTTTTCTCCAATACTGAATGGTGTTTCCTTATTTTATAATTATTCACATGAATGTGTGAGGATCTCATGGATCATGTTTATTTACTCATGTTTCTAAACACTATTATTTATTTTATTATTATATTTCATATTTCATGATTTATGATTTTTTTCTTTAAGATAATTTTTTTATGTATGTTTATTATATTCATTTTATAATATTATGTTACCTTATAACATTTACATTTTATAAATTATTTTTACCCTTACTGAGGATTTGAG